>OZ037752.1:13646223-14273723 GCA_964035475.1 Salix caprea
TGCTATCTTGGTTATCGGGTAGGCGCCGTAAGTTTTGATGATGATGATCAATATTGGTATTAATACGATTTCTTGGATTCTGATTAGAGGCAGAATCAGAAGATACAGAGATGCAAGTGTGGAGATTCTCTCTAACCAATCCTTGAAGATTCTTCTGAAAAGCAGCGGCGGCAGCAGCCCTGGCATTGCTCTCTCTGTTACATCGTTCATGCCGATTGTGATCTCTTAGAACACAAACAATCGGTGAAGACGAAGCAATCTCAATCTGGGAAGAAGCCATAAGTCTAAGAACGTGACATCACGACATAGAATAGAATGAATGCAACAATTTCGTGCAGGCCATAAACGACATACAACCCATTTTTCCAGAGAAAAAAAAAATGGCTGCACGGGGGAGGGTTGTTAACAAAACCAAACCTCAGAAACCCTAAGCGGTAATTCTGGACCACAAAGAAACACAGGGATCTTGTTTTCAGGATGCTAAACTAGTAGCCACCACCAGAATACAGCTAATTTTAGGAAAACTGTTGTATTGCCTTAAAAAATGAATGGCATGGCGTTGACAGGACTAAAATATCAGAAAGCATGAGAAAGATTTGGATATTGCCTAGGTATCATCGAAGGAAACAAATTCTGAGGAAAATCCATACATAAAATAAAAACAGGTACCAGTGTTCTTGGTATGGTGAAAGAAAAGGAGAGAAGGGAGACTTTCGTTTTCTCTCTCTCTTTTAGCCGTTGTATTTCGTCCGGTCCATAAATTCTAAGTTCATGAAAAAAAAAAAAAAAAAAAAGACCAACTCTTTTCTGTGCATACCATATGTGTAAACACCCTCTCTCTATTTTTTTATTTTTTTACTCGACTGGTTTAAATATATGCGATTTATTTAATTAGCTTGCCATATTTTTTCATGCAGGGCTTGATTTTAGGGCATGAGAGAGAGCAACCCTGTTTTTATTCCAACGCTGATTGAGGGAAAAGGGGATCATAGAAAATAGAAAATAAATCACAAGCAGCAGTGAAATTGCTCTGGCAATTAAAATAGAGAGATTTATATGAAATTGCAAATAGAAAATAAATTACGAGCAGCGGTGATCAATGACCTGTGGAGTGCAGGGGAAAGCTAAGTGGAAAATAAATGTCTCCGACGAGCAACGTGAAAGCTCTTTAATTTTGGCTTTTATTATGGACTTTCAAATTTCAACACTCAGGACAGCTATTTTATTAATTTTAAATATTTATCGGAAAATAAATTTGACCGTCATTATACAGATATTCATCTCTTTAATTTCGAAGAGATAAAAAAAAATGTAATCTACCAAAATAAGATAAAAAAAACCAGATTAACTGTAACATTTTGTTTTGAGAGGGAAACTTTGTACCTTATTATTTGAGGCAGTGACAATTATAGAGAATTAAATGTTAGCTTTATAGTTTTATTTTTCTTATTTAATTTATGGATTTCTATATTAACTGTAAAATTATTTTTCAGTATTTTTTCAGCGTCAAGGATTAGTATAAATTGGATTGTTTGACTTATATATTTCTAATAAATAAAAATAAATTTTGGTGTCTTTCTATAGATATGATTTTACTTGGTTTTTGATGATTTCAATATGCTTGTGGATATTTGAGGAATTTGACTAATAATAAACATGGGCTCTCTAGCTGCATCACTATTAATATATAAAAAATTGGGGAAATAAAAAATATGAATTTTTTTCTTCATTTAAATAAACAGCGAAAGGAAAACAAGTTTTGAATTATTATTTTTTAAAACAAAACAAAAAAAAAGCCACGTCAAATTCGAGTTAGCGGCACGATTGGAAATAGAATTACTAATTAAGTCATTAGTGGCACGATTTAAAAAATATATATATATAATATTTTCGAGAGGTTTACGTCAGAAGCTTTCTGGCAATCCAGACATGACTGCATAGCATATAAGCGAGTGGTGCCGTGGCCGAAAATCAAACAAGCTTTCTTACTCTTTGTTACGCCCGGAGCGATATATTGGACCTTCAAAAATTAAAGGAAAAATAGATTTATTATATAGTAATTTGAGAAAATTAAGAGTTCTAAATTATACACTGATTTAAGAGATTTAGATAAAAAGTTATTCTGCTTATAGAAAAATAGATATTATTTTTACCACGTCTAAACGTTATCTAATCTATCTTTTACATGTCATTACATATTCAAATTATTTCATAAACTTTATTTCACAATTTATTTTAATTTATTTCTAATTATTTGCAAAAAAAAAAAAAAAACACGATATTACTCTTTAAAAATAAGAGACTCGTCGGCTTGGCCTTTTATATTTAATTATATGTCGGTTTCTAAATACAAAAGACCCATCGACTTTAAATCTTACAAAAACTTGATGCTCGCTTCTAAAAATATAAAACTCATTGATTTATCTACTCGTTAAAAGTCAATGTCAGTCCCCAAAAATAGAAGACTTGTCATCTTGGCCATTCACAAAAAAATATACATTTATCCATATAAATAAGAAACACATTGACATGGCCCTCTGTAAAGCTCTATTGTTCATCCATAAGAATAGAAGACTTGTTGATTTGGTCAATTGCATCATTAGTTCCTTAAAAAGAAGATTAGTCTAATTGGTTATTCATGGAAATGGCATATACCCTTAAAAATAAAAAATTGGTTGACTAGGCCAATCATGAAAATTCAATGTCCATCCCTGAAATAGAACTCTTATTAGTTAAGTCATTTGCAAAAATTCGATGTTTATCCCTAAGAACAAAAAGATTTAATGATTGGGGCATTCATGAAATAAATCAAACCGACATATTAGAAAATAAAAGACTCGTTGAATTAGTCATTTATAAAATAGACATAACACTTATACAGATTGTAAAGATTGAGCTTGGACCCTACTTTCTTAATATATCCAAAATGGACCATCAAAGGCATCGCCCAAACTCTTTATCCTAAAAGCTAAATCATGTGGGGAAAAGCATTGTAGCTATTCTCACAAAACATTGTGGATTGCTACAATGCTTTACCACGCTTCATTATGATGTCAGTGTTGAAGTTGAACCTGGAATGATGTCGGTTATAACAATATCTAAAAGCACACATATGCTCGTTGTTGGATGATAAAAAATAAAGATCGAGCCAAGCTAAAATTCATGTTCAACCACAAATGCATGAAATATGGCCTTTTGGACTCGTTAGATCTATATAGGATCATAACGACTTAGTCAAACCCACTAGCAAAAATATAAATAATATGTCATAACATATTAGAATTTTCAAAAGCATACTAACAAATAAAAATAACAAGATAACATGATAGTTTTTTTATTTTAAAATCATATGTCGTCGTTTTAGTATGATGGAAAAGTGACTTCACGAGAAGATAATTTGCCGTATGATAAAAAAAATCAAGATGATATTGGTTGACAAAAATATTCAACTCACCAATTCATGTTCAAGTATAATAAAATAATTTAATTTGAAAACAAATCTAGTTCTTCAAAATATGGGAACTAGGGATATCACATTCCTCTTTTTTTTTTTTTAATTCAAACATATTATTTGGGATTTTTTGTATTTGTTTCTATTTAAAAAAAAAATGTTTCTACAAATAGGTTGTGACACTTTTTATGTTTCTACATATTTAAAATATACATACACGCTCCTAAATACTAAATAATGGTTTATTTGGCATATTCAGTGTCATAATTCTCTATATTGTGTGTATAAGGAGAATGATCTTAAATTTATATGGATGGATAGTATAATTTTTTTATAGAACATATTTATATATAGATTGGGTAGAGATATATTATATTCAATAATGAAAGGATTATAGAGGTACTATCACAAGGTGGGATGTTCTTTTAAAAAATATTTTAAGAAACAATAAATTGAGTTCAGTATTATCAAATATACACCAAGTGTCTCCAAGGAGCGTGACGTGATGACAGAGGACTTGCGATCTGCACAACAGGTCTCGAGTTAGTTAGGACGTACATTCCTTGTAAGAGTTTGAAACAACCGGGGTTTTACCTACTCACCTGGACCTACAAAATATGCTTTCTAGAAAGTAGAGTTTCCTCGCATAAAAAAAAATATAAACCAAGTGACAAGGTCATGATAATTTCATACTAGATTTTGGCTTTGTAAAACAAGCCTCCTACAATAATAATAATAAAAAAACCTTTTAAGAGGAGATTGTTGATTGGAGATGATAAAGTTAGGGGTAGGTAGTTTTTGTTGTAATTGTAATTTAAAAACAAATAAATTCAATAACTAAAACAAAATCAGAATATAGTTATTTATTTATTATAATTCATAATGTTTAGAGGTGCAAAAACAATATTTTTCAACACGTTTTAGTTTTTGTTGTGATTGTAATTAAAAAATCAATAATGAAAGGAAAAAAAATCTAAACATAAAAATATTTTTCTTCATCTTTTATTTATTGTTATGTAATTTTATTTAAAAATAATAAAAAAGCAAAAAAAAAAAAAAACAAAAAAAAAAGAAATCAAAAACAAAAAAAATATAGCAAACCAATGTGAATCACTATTGTAATCCAAGATGTTTATGAGTGAATAAAACAATATTTTCCCCAATTCTTGTTATAATTGTAAAGTTTTTTCTTTTTCATTTCTGCCCCTCTTGTGACACTAGTACATAAATAAAGTTGCTGGAAATTCATCACGATGCATTTAAATACTTACATGAACTTGAGCGAGTTCCTTTCAACCTAAAAAAACTATTGAATGATCTTATTGAAAAATAAATATATTTTTTAATCTTTTTCAATTTGATCCTTATCTTTTTATTTTTCTATTTAATATTATTAGTCTTTTCTAGGTGCTCTTAGCTTACATGTATTTATATCTACCTCTCTCTCTTTTTTCCCGCCATCTTTTGATACTGATTGCTCTCTCTCTCTCTCTCTCTCTCTCTCGCCCCCTCCCTCCCTCCCTCCCTCTCTTGCTTAGCTGATGAATTCTTTCGGCCGGATTGGTTATTTTAATTTCATTACGAGCATGCTTCAGTGTGGTAATTAGAAATTTCACAATCTTAGAGACGAGAAAGGAACCAGTGACATGCCTATCTAACAATCAACTCAATCTGATGCAAGAAGTTCGTCAAGGGAGCTGCAAAATAAAGATTAAAGCATTGATCTCAGGTTTGTTTAGCTGTCATGGTGATTGAGAGTTTGAGGATCGGAATTTTTCCTACCTCGGGACAAACTTCCCAAATTTTCGTAGGGCACGTGTAGGAAGAGGAGCTTGATTTTTTCTTCATAAAACTTTGAACATGAGTATGAGAGTTTTGCCTGACAGGGAGATTGAGGTTCATCCATATGGAAACTGGGGTGTTTTGGTATTCGTCTGTGTTTTTTTTTAAAAAAAGAAAAATTTTATTTTTGTTTTTTATTAAATTTTATTTTTGATATTTTTATGTATCTAAAATATTTTTTTATTAAATTATTATTATTATTTAATTTATATATAATTTTTTAATTTTAATTTTTTATATTTTAATATCTTTAAATATTTTTTTTTAAAACACCATAATACCAAATATATTTTAAAATTTTGTTTGATATTATTTTTTAAAATAATAATTTTGTTTGAAACTATCTTTAAATAATATATATATTTTTAATATTCACCTACTAAAATACTTAAAAATCAATTTAAATATTTTTTTGTTTAAAAAGAACACGGAAACAACACAGCAATATGCTTCATGAATTTTAAATTTAAAACGTAGCCTTTACAGCAACACCACCTGTTTTTTTCTTTCTTCTAAACTTACCCAGAAACAACCTCCTCGTACCTCCTGAAAACGGGTAAGTGAAGACAGCTCTGTCACTCTCATACTCCATACTCTCTACCTCTCTCTCTCTCTTTTTTTTTTCCCGTTTTACAATTACATGTAATACAAAAGCCATTTACAAAAATCTTTGTCTTCTAACATTGAACTTTTTCGGCATGCCTATCGAATGTTTGATAAAATGCCTCACAAAAATCACAATTCGTAAAGTTGTATCAATGATGTACATGAACGCCTTCGATGGAGGGCATGAGTAGCCTTGGTTTGATAGATTGCCTTTATGGACCATTTAAAAAAAAAACTTATTTTAAACCATGATAGTCTACTTTCAGAATGATTTAATGTGTTTGACATTGCTTGATTAGATTTATCTCTAGTTCTGGCTTTTTTTTTGCATGTTTTTCAATTGCGTTAATCCAGTGTTGCAACTTGCTTTCATGAAAATGTCGAAGCTTGCCCCTTCAATTTTGTACTTATTGTAAACTTGTTCAGCTAACGCTAGAATTATTATGGAGATTGACAAAATTGACGAGCTGAAGAGTTTTCTCAATGTTCTTCCTCCGGTTGGATTTTGTTGCGTCTATGGCTCATCTCTCCATCCAAATAATAGCGACAAGGTTTTCGTTTTCATTTTTCCAACTCTATTGATTTGTTTCTTTATGCTTCATCTTTCTTCAAATTTTTAAAATGTATGGTCTTGTTTCTTAGTGACTATTGGTTTTGTAGTCATCCATGGTAGATTTTATTATTGGCGTATCAGATCCCAAGCAATGGCATTCTGAGGTAATTTTATACAATTTAGAAACATATAGTGTGATGTCTCACCTTTTCAAGTTCTGGTATTTTTGTATATCTCACTCAATTTTTGGTTATCACACTTCCAAGAATATGGAATTGAATGAAGATCACTATGCCTCCTGGATGGTGCCCCTTGGCGGTGCAAAACTGGTGCCTCTCCCTCTCCCACTTTTTTTTTACTGCCTCAATCCTGAGACATTAACTTATTTATTATTTCAGATTACTCAAGTTGCAGATAAGATTGGTGTAGGAGTGCACTTTAATCCATTTGTAACATGGAATGACAAGGTATTTGCTAAGAATACTGTGAATTAGAAAAGGGAATCAGGTCTTACATGCACCCCGATACTTAAATTCAGCTTGTCTTCCCTTAGCATGTCATTTCAGATCATGTCACATTATCCTTATTCCAGTATTATCTAGTAACTTGAAAAGTGTTTGATGAATTCATTTCAGATGCTCAAATATGGTGTTGTTAGGATGCATGATTTGGTTCAAGATGTACTGCATTGGGAAAGATTCTATTTGAGTGGTCGTCTACAAAAACCAGTGCGTCTTGTCTGTTATTTTATACTCATCTTCTCTAGTCTGTTCTGTGGATTTTCTTGTTGTTTGCTCAATTTTTTTTCTGAACCTTTTTGGATAGGTTACATTGAAATTTTTTCATTGTAAAATAGACAAGAACTGAGATAGAATTTAATTCAGATTCATATTGCCTTCTGGAACAAAACAGAAATGAATCGAGTTAGAAAACCAAAATCTGTTGAAGTTGGTTCAATTTTTTTATGTGTAGAATAGGCTGCATGAGTGAATTTGTCATTTCAATTCCAATGTGTGTTTAAGATCATTCAGATATATGAATTGGATTGGATCAATTGAAAGCTTATTCATTTCATCTAACCCAGGGGTTTTAAATAAATGACATGTTTTCTTGTGTTATATTCATGTTATCCTTGTAGTCTCTATCTGAAAATAGCTGGAAGAATGATGCTTCTTCCAAAGGTGAAAAGACTACCTAAAACAACTCGTATGATAATGTTTTAAGTGCTAAGAATACCCCTGTGAAGAAATTATTAACTATTTGTATTAAAGGACTGGTTAGATATAGAAAGAGCATATTCCATGTTTATTTAGCACTTATGTAAAAGAATATACAAATGACACCTTAGAATACTAGTGTGCATACAGGCTTTGAAGTCATGGACTAAAAATTCATGCTCCATAATAAATCAAAGCCTAAAACCAAGCTCAGGCTTAGTTTGTTTGATCATTGAAACTATCCAGATCCTTTCAACGAGCTGATTTACAACTTTTTTTTTAATGATTAAAGTCCCTTTGGTGTGTTTGACATGCACGAAAAAGAGTAAGCATACCGCTTAACAATTCTTTGGAAGAATTTAATACTTAGAAAAAGATTTAAGATTTCTAAACAGTAAACACTAAATCCTTGCCTCAGTTATTCTCAAAGCTGACATATTTTGTATTCTCAATTTTCTCATTTCTTGCCTCTGGCTATCAGGAAAACTGGAGGATTGTAGTTGGCTGACAGTAGTGTAAAATCAGCTCCTTCCATTTCATGATATAAGATTATAATGAATGAAGAAAAGGGATTTATATAGCCAGCCATAACTAGTCTGGGACTTGGGATTTATTGAATTGGATTAGGTATTTTGATTTGTGTACAGTCCCATATGGTGCTACTTGCAACTGATCCATGATGTGCTATTCTGGTTAAACCAAATTGTGATATTCTTCCATGACCATTAATATCTCTATCTGAAATTTTAATTTTTTTCACTGCCTTATGTAGATACATTTTAACATCCTCTTTTATTGTTTGCTTCTGATCAAAACAATAAGAATCTATATTTAGCCGTGTACTTTGTTTGATGCCTTTTCTTGTCCACCATGCTTGCCATTAGGTCTCATACTTCCTCTGTATCCCTTGCCTGTTAATTATGTTTTGCCATTCACAAATTTTAAATTCTTAAGAGTTCTTTTTACAGGTTCATATACTTGTGGATAATTTGGATATTGGAGATGTGAACTCTGTCAATCTGAGGGCTGCAGTCTCTGCTGCTCTTCTCCTTTTGCCATCCAAATTCACCGAGGTTTGTTCCTTTATTGGTGAACCATTATAGAGCTAATAGAATCCCCAACATATTCCATGTTTATGCAGGAAGATCTGTACTCCAAAATATGTAGCCTCTCATATGTGGGTGACTTGCGCATGCTTTTTGCAGAGGATAAAAATAAGGTAAAGATGCTTATAGCTTTTGATAGTGCTGATAAGCTTTGTAATTTGTGTGCACATGAAATTTTATGATAATTGTTGATTTTATTGACTACTTTAATAACTGATTTGATCTACTAAGCCTTACTTATGCTCCTCAATTACATCATTTGATATAACTCACTGTGAACTGTCAAATAAAGGGTTAATTATTTATGAGGTTCCACCTCCATTACATCAGAGTTTTTTGGTCTTTGATGACGAATCATTATTATATTTTGTCTATATAAAATGTTACTGGTTACTTGTATCACTTTGTTTGGCTGTAATCATTGGTGCTTCAACTGATTTAGCTTTTGCAGATATTGTTGATGACTTGAATTCTTGTGGTTTCTATGATATTTGTGATTTACGACTTATGCTGCTGAAGTTAGCAAATGGTGATCATTTCTTATGATAGTTTGGAGTTTCTGTTGCTCATGCTTGTAACCACCTGTAGGTGAAGAGGATTGTTGAAGGACAGTTTGGTTTATTCCAATCGATGTATAGACCATTTCTAAAAGAATATGAGGCTAAAGAGTTGCTGACATTCTCATTGCCTAATTCTCATCAGGCTAATATCTCTCAGGTTTATTCAAATTTTCATATTCTCAATTCAAAACCTGTTAAATTTTGTACCTTCTATTGCATTTCTCTTTTCTTGAGAACTGACAGTGTAATTCAATCAATAATTATGCATCTTCTGGCCTCAAACCACCCACAGAATTGACGTGACACAAACTCTTTGGCTACAGTGTATCCAGCTAACAGATGCCGAAGGTTTTTTTTTTTTTTTTGAGAACCAAAAGCTCATAATAAGGAACATGAAATCGGGGAATTAACATTTAATACAGTTTTGGAACCCCAAGGGGTTGGTGTCAAGGGAATTAATTATGTACTAATTAGGAAACTAATTATAAGTTATAGATAGTAGTGTTTTAGTAGAAAACTTATGCTTTCATACTTAGCCCTAATTTGTAGCTAGGTTTATTGTCTATTTAAGAGACAAGACTCTCAAGAAGAAAGGGCATTCAGTTCCTACATATTGACATGGTATCAGAGCCAAAATCCTAAACACAAAGGAAACCCTAATTTTTTTTGTTTAAGGGGCTGCAGCAGCCAGCCCCCTTGGCAGCTGCAGCCCCCTCCCCGTGCTGTCCATGGCTCTCGGTATCTTTGACTGTATTTTTCCTAAATACATCTGTTTCAACGCTTATGGTGTATTCTTTGGTTGTGGCTTGGTCGGAGAACAGCCTCTCGGCATCGTCTTGGTTTCTGGGCTGTATTTTTTAGAAACAAGGCTCTCGTGTGATTGTAGCGTCGGTTCTCTTTTGTTCTGGCGTGATTCTTGGTTGTGGTTTGGTCGGAGAACAGCCCCTCGGCATCGTCTTGGTTTCTGGGCTGTATTTTTTAGAAACAAGGCTCTCGTGTGATTGTAGCGTCAGTTCTCTTCTGTTCTAGCGTGATTCTTGGTTATGGCTTGGTTGTGGCGGGTCTGTTGACACACGAAGATTTTTTTTTAATCCTTGTGTGGCAGGACAATTTTTTTGGTGTGCTGGCACTGTCGGTGGTCATCGACTTCGTGGGTTTTCTGTTTCGGTGGTTGTCGTGGTGGCTGAGTGGTGTTTATTGCTCTGTTTCTGGTTTGCAGTGGCACCTTCGGCTCTCTCCTTTGTTTTTTTTGGGCTTGCTTCCTTTGGGCTACCTTAGCCGGACTGATATTACTATTTAGTTGACAAATTGATGCTTCTTGATCGACTAGCATCAATTTGAGGGGGGATGTCAAGGGAATTAATTATGTACTAATTAGGAAACTAATTATAAGTTATAGATAGTAGTGTTTTAGTAGAACACTTATGCTTTCATACTTAGCCCTAATTTGTAGCTAGGTTTATTGTCTATTTAAGAGACAAGACTCTCAAGAAGAAAGGGCATTCAGTTCCTAAATATTGACAGTTGGCCTGGCGGAGGAGGCCTGGGTCTCTTTGGTGTGCTCCCAAAGAGGTCTCAGGTTCGAATCCGCTCAGGTACAAACAATTCCTTGGAGCCATCGGACTTGGGCGAAGCCCATGAATTAACCGTGGTGCACTTGCGGGAAACTCCTTGCCGAGGGCCTGTGCACCCCCGGGATTAGTCAAGCCCAGCGGCCTGGATACCCGTGGTTAGCTTCGGCTATTCCAAAAAAATAAAATTTAATACACTTTTAGGAGTTTGAAGTTCAATCATTGTCTATCATTTCTCATGAGTAGCAGCACCCGTTATCATTGGCTTTTATTTATAATGCAGCATTTTTGGAAGTGGTAATATTTCCAACGTGTTCTTACAGTTGAGTCATGTAACACTTGTAACATTTAGCACATATTAGATATTTAAACTGCTTTCCCTGAAATAATGCCTTAACATATGTATTGTTATGATACTCTTTAACTTCTCATTAACATGTGTTTGGATTGACTACTTTGTCAATTGATATTTGTAAGCTTTTAGTAGATCCTTAGTTGAAAGCTAAAAGCTGTAGTCCTCAAGTCAGGCATTTATTTGGTGGCTGACTAATATTTATGGATACATGTTTATTTATGCTTTAACATAGTCATCTTTCAGCACCATTTAGAAATTCTTATACAATCTCTCTCAAAACCAGGACTGCAGTTTATCAATGACTCATTCCTTAGTTAATTCGCTTCCTCCCCTTGTCAGAAGAAAAATGGGGATGAAGCAAGGAGAGATGCAAGTGCTGAAGGATTCTGGTATGATGTTTTTTTTTTTATACGGATGTTTGATAAACTGAACGTCACTTATCTATGGTGCTAATTGTTTATCTTCATCTCTGGATTTTTCATAGAACATGAATATACTGAGTGATACTAAATTCCATAATACTATTACGGTATTACCATACTCAAAAGATGATTTAAATATCTTGGCCCAAGCCTTGTATCAATTATTGTTTCTAGGGACTCATAAAATTCCCCATTTAACCACTTGGGGACTAGACAGTTTTGATAACGTTGAGATAAAATTTGCAGGTCGAGTTTTACATGAAGTCATGATTGGTTCAAGAGAAGAGGCTGCCAAGAGCATGCAGAAGATTATCAGGCGTACTGTTATGGTTTCAAGTGCAAGGCAGGCCGTCTCTGGTTTCCTGACTGCTGGCGGTGTTAATGCTACTAGATATCTTGCTAATAAAGTGCGCAAGGCTTGGAAATCTCGGACATGATGCAGCACATCTTCTCCCTTACTTCCTTTCTCCCCCAAGTTTTGTACATACTTCGAAATAGTTCATCCAGATTAATAGTTATATTTCTCAACGAGGAATCCCACATGTGGCGGAACACCCCAGGTGCCTAAATTTCCGCTAACTTAAGCAGCAGGTGAGTAGAAAGTATAAGCATTTTTACTCGTACTGAGCAGGGCTTCCTAAATAATTTTTTTTTTTAAAATGGTCATACGTAGATGAGATGAAGGATAGATACTTAGCGAGAAGAACTAGTTCTATATCGCTGATCTATTTCATACGTTGTGGAGGAGCATTTCATTATTTCCTTGCCACACTTGTTATTGAATCTCTTTTATCTTGGAGAGGAAAATTTTGAATTGACTTTTATATCGCCTTCTGTATCATTATAGTATTTAGAACATGCGTGGTTTGAACCCTTTTGTCTGTTCTCATTTTCTTGTCTGCACTTTGCAACTGGAGTCTTTATAGCAGTTGGTCTCAAGGGCAGGGTTGATAACCTACCAGTTCATGACAGTACAAAAGTGATTTTCTCCTGTTTATAGAAAAAAAAATAATTCTCATCACGTTGTAATTTGAATTTTGATGTGCCTATCAGTTCTAGTTTATAGAATAAGTCAATAAACTATAACTTTTTAAAAATAAATATGCAAATGGAATCTCGACCAAAATATAGAATATTAAAGTGATTTTCTCTTGTTTTTATTTGCTGGCTACTGACATGACAGGGAATTTTCGTGATTTTATCTATAAAATAAAGACCATGTCTGTTTGTGTCAAAGAATAAAAGAACATAAAACCATTTTAATGTAAGGTGGGAGAATAAAATTAAAAATAAATAAAGATTAATGATTTGTTATGCTATAATTTTTCAAAACACCAAAGAAAAATACCTTTGTGGTTTGCATTATAGCAATCCATAGTTTATATATATCGGACAGGCATGTTAGAGCAGTAACAGGGTCGTGTGATTTAACTTCTAGCAGGCAGAATTACAAACACAGTTACTTATAGCATACCATTTGTAGTTTAACCAATCACTGTATTTTTTAAAATTGTATCTGTAATCAAATTATTTTTCAAATTGTTTATTGCATAGTCCTTTCGTAAATTTCATGTTCGTTTTTAATATATTTAATTTTATCCTTTCTTTCATTATTATAATAAATAAGAGAGGCAGAAAGGTGAAAATGATCATAAAATAAGAAATTTTAAAAAAATGATGTAAGGTTAATGTTTAATTATTTTTTAGTGCTGAAATGGCATGGATTTTGCCCCATAAGAATTGTTTTTAACCAGGATTATGATGAAGATTTGCTAAGTTACAGGGACCGAAATAAAAAAATCAACTCTCATGTTGTCACGTGTCGCAATCAAAACCAAAGGGATTGGCTTACGGACAGCTTCCTCAATCCTCAGCAGTTATGTAAGAGAAAATCTTGAAAACCTCAAAACTCTTCTTCCTTAACTGAAATAACTACCAAATGTCCACCTACACTCAGCACCATCTTCCCCCAATCTCTCTTCCTTTCAGTTCATCACCCTCTCTTCCTTCCCACCAGCAGCCTACAAAGCCTCCCATTCACTCTTCTTCTCCAAAGCCCATTTCCATATCACACTCTCAAGCCTCATGGATTGAATCCCTTCGCTCCAAATCCCGCTCTAATCTATTCCGTGAAGCCATTACTACTTACATTGAAATGATTGGTTCGGGTGTTTCGCCAGATAACTTTGCCTTCCCGGCAGTCTTGAAGGCCGTGGCAGGGACTCAGGAATTGTATTTAGGGAAACAGATTCATGCCCATGTTTTCAAATTCGGGTATGGGTCGTTCTCGTCTGTGACTATAGATAATACCCTTGTGAATATGTACGGTAAGTGCGGAGATTTAGGTGATGTCTATAAAGTGTTTGACAGAATTACTGAAAGAGACCAGGTTTCTTGGAATTCAATTATTTCTGCGTTGTGTCGGTTTGAAGAATGGGAAGTAGCAATAAAGGCGTTCAGAATGATGTTGATGGAGGGATTGGAGCCTAGTTCGTTTACTTTGGTGAGTATGGCGCTTGCTTGTTCTAATCTGCGCAAATGCGATGGATTGTGGCTTGGCAAGCAAATTCATGGGTGTTGTTTTAGAAAGGGTCATTGGAGAACATTTTCAAACAATGCTTTGATGGCTATGTATGCTAAACTAGGAAGACTTGATGATGCAAAAAGTTTACTAGTATTGTTTGAGGACCGTGATTTGGTTACTTGGAACAGCATGATAAGTTCATTTTCGCAAAATGAGCGGTTTGTGGAAGCGTTAATGTTCTTGCGGCTTATGGTTCTTGAGGGAGTTAAACCAGATGGGGTCACTTTTGCGAGTGTTCTTCCTGCTTGCTCCCACTTGGAGCTGTTAAGAACCGGAAAAGAAA
Organism: Salix caprea; assembly: GCA_964035475.1. Taxonomy (NCBI): domain Eukaryota; kingdom Viridiplantae; phylum Streptophyta; class Magnoliopsida; order Malpighiales; family Salicaceae; genus Salix; species Salix caprea. The sequence continues at coordinate 13,660,774 of OZ037752.1, forward strand.
TTCATGCTCATGCATTGAGAACTGATGATTTGATCGAGAATTCTTTTGTGGGTAGTGCATTAGTTGACATGTATTGCAATTGTGGACGGGTTGAAAGTGGACGTCTAGTTTTTGATGGTGTCTTGGACAGGAAAATTGGTCTTTGGAATGCTATGATTACTGGTTATGCACAAAGTGAGCAAGATGAGAAAGCATTGATGCTCTTCATTGGAATGGAAGCTTCCGCTGGACTTTATCCAAATGCAACCACAATGTCAAGTATCGTACCTGCCTATGTGCGCTGTGAAGGAATTTCAAGAAAAGAAGGTATACATGGATATGTAATAAAGAGGGGTTTGGAGACACATAGATATGTGCAAAATGCTCTAATAGATATGTACTCTAGGATGGGGGACATAAAAACTTCACAAAGAATATTTGATAGCATGGAGGATAGAGACATAGTTTCCTGGAATACAATTATCACTAGTTATGTGATTTGTGGACGCTCTAGTGATGCCCTTCTTCTGCTTCATGAAATGCAAAGAATAGAAGAGAAGTCCACGCATGATGGTGATTACAATGACGAAAAAAAAGTTACTTTCAAACCTAACTCAATAACTCTGATGACAGTCCTTCCTGGTTGTGCTTCCCTATCAGCTTTAGCAAAGGGGAAAGAAATCCATGCTTATGCCATTAGAAATTTGTTAGCATCAGAAGTCACTGTTGGAAGTGCATTAGTTGACATGTATGCAAAATGTGGCTGCTTAAATTTAGCTAGAAGAGTATTTGATGAAATGCCTATTAGAAATGTCATAACCTGGAATGTAATTATCATGGCTTATGGGATGCATGGGAAAGGAAAGGAATCATTGGAGCTATTTGAAGAAATGGTGGCGGAAGGAGCCAAAGGTGGGGTAGTAAAGCCTACTGAAGTTACTTTCATAGCATTGTTTGCCGCATGTAGTCACTCAGGGTTGGTGGATGAGGGCATGAGCTTGTTCCATAAAATGAAAAACGAACATGGGATTGAACCTGCACCAGATCACTATGCTTGCATTGTGGACTTGGTTGGTCGAGCAGGTAAAGTGGAGGAAGCACATAGACTTGTCAATACCATGCCTTCTGGATTTGACAAGGTTGGAGCATGGAGTAGCTTGCTCGGAGCATGCAGGATCCACCATAACATTGAAATTGGGGAAATTGCAGCTGAAAATCTCTTTAAGTTGCAACCTGATGTGGCTAGCCACTACGTTCTACTCTCTAATATATATTCATCTGCTGGATTTTGGGATAAAGCAATGAATCTTAGGAGGAGGATGAAGGCAATGGGGGTGAAGAAAGAGCCTGGTTGCAGTTGGATTGAGTATGGTGATGAGGTGCATAAGTTTTTGGCTGGGGATTTATCACACCCGCAAAGTGAGAAGCTCCATGATTTTCTCGAGACCTTGTCAGAAAGGCTGAAAAAGGAGGGTTATGTGCCTGATACTGCTTGTGTACTCCACGATATTGACGAGGAGGAGAAAGAAACTATACTTTGTGGGCACAGTGAGAAATTGGCAATAGCTTTTGGCATACTCAACACCCCTCCTGGAACTACCATTAGAGTTGCCAAGAACCTTAGAGTTTGCAATGACTGCCATACTGCTTCTAAGTTTATCTCAAAGGTAGAAGACAGAGAAATCATCCTAAGAGATGCGAGGCGGTTCCATCATTTCAAGGATGGAACTTGTTCTTGTGGCGATTATTGGTGAAAAAACGACCTGAAGCAGCTTTATAGGAGCCAAAATATCCCCACAATCCTGTACCTGCACAACGAGATATTCTCATTGGTTTCCCCACTCTGGTATTTATATTGTAACTTAAATTTATTGTATCCTCAACAACGTTGAAAGATTGTGAAATAGAGGAGAAAAATCAACCACAAAATCCGTAGTTTTAATTCTTCCTCAAGACCTGTCAGATATTATAGTTAGTTATCAATTTTTTGGGTTTTGCTTCTATTCCCCTTCTTCATTTGGAAGGAAACTCGTTTAGAGTTTTGCCAATAAAAAAATGGAGATAAGAATCTTACACTTGAATTTTTTATCTATCAGCAGATCTTGAGCCTAGCTTCAATCTGGTATTTCTGACGAAGATCCAGCTTTTTAAAAAGAAATTATGTTGCACAATTAAAAATAAATACGATTTTAAAAGATAAATTTAGAAAAAGAATAAGCTAGAAAAATCAATACATGTCATCTATTTTTTTTTTAAAAAACAATATAGTCGTCTGCTCTCCCTAAATGTTGGTGACCTCAAGTCACCGAAAAATCAATGCAGGGGATTTTCAACCCTAAAATTTCATTTTTAACCTTTTTGTTTACTTAAAAAACACTTGCAAAAAAACATAAAGACCTATATAAACACTTTTATACCTTTAACAACCCTAAGATCATTTTAAAAAAATCAACTTGAAACCTAAAAACTTCTTGAGGTGGGATCTACAATCTCATGCAATTCTAAGTTAAAAAGTTTAGTTTTTCTTATTAAATGGAATGATTTGCACCAAAATCAACTTTTCTCATGGTCGTAGTTAGTGTCAATGAAAAAATTCTCTCTTTGCCATTAAAAAACGACCGAAAATAAAAATAAAATAAAATTTCAAACTACAACTAAATATGTGAAATATTAATGGACTGAATTTTATAATTTGAAAAGTAGAAGGCTCAAAGTTGTTAAACAACTATCTCACCTAAAAGTTTAAGCTTGTAAGTGAGGTCCTAGAATATGATTTATATTATTCTCTAACCCCCCCCTCAAGTGAAAGCCTTTTGGGAGTGGTGACTCAGTTTACCTTGTGTTTAATTTTTATCAAATAGAATGGGAGTGGTGAGATTCGAACTCGTGACCACTGAGTCAACAAAGCTCTGATACCATGTTAAAGAACCATCTCACCTAAAAACTTAAGCTTGTAAGTGAGGCCTCAGAATATAATTTATATTATTCTCTAATAAAAGTGAGTCTTTTGATCCGATATTGAAATTGTTTAAGGGTGGCATTAACTCACTTGTTTTTAATAGCGAGAGTGATCCATTAGGGTCACCGTGGGTGACTTTTCTTGTTGTTGTTGGACTCATTTTGAGATCTTTTAATAGTATTGGTGGTGTATAAACATCATGTTTTTCAATAACATGTATAAACTATAGTGTTTTACCTTTTTGTTTTATATATAAACCATGTTATTTTGCTAATATTAAAAAAACATATAATAAGCAGAGACAGCCTTCTCAGATCTCAAAATATTGATGCTCTGGCACCCGCACTCCTAGATTGTGTTTGTTTCCGCAACTAGCCACATGTTTTCAAAAAAAAGAATGATTTTTTTTTTGTTTAAATTATATTTTATATTTTTAAATTACTTTAATGTGCTAATGTTATTTTAAAAAAATAGAAAAAATATTTTGTTATATTTCCAAAAAAAACTTTGAAAACACAATAGTTATTATAATAACAAACATCCTTACACTAGATATGACATGTAATGCATCATTCTTGATTCTTTGAGTTCATGTGAAAACGTCGTCTTTTTATAACTTCACGGTCTGCCTTTGATCCCCGAGAAAGAAAGAAAAAATTTAATACATGTTTTATTTAGGAATACAGTCCAATAAGTAATTCAGATTTTCACATCTATTGCATGATGATTTCTGAATAACATGAAACAAATATAACTATTAGTTTTTAAGATGTTATTTTAATCACAGAATAAAAATACTGATACCAGCATTGTTTATTCAAGTTTGATGGAAGAAACCTCGTTCAAGTTTGTGTTCAATTTTCGTTCCTCAGCAAGTGAAAGCAGTTGGACGAGTTCATATTCTATAAAACATTTATTAAGTTACAAAAATGGTCTCATTTTGTAATTCAGAAACGAACGTTGTTTATTTACCTATCCAATCAAAATTTCTCATTTTTTTTCCGATTTATGCTTTGCTTTTTTAATTATAACATAATATTTTAATTTTGAAACATTTCAACATGCTATTTTAGAGTTGTACTATTTATGTGTGTGTATTAGTTCAAAAAAAAGAGTTCAAATTCAAAAAAATATAATTATTTAAAATTATATAATTTAATCTAAAAAAGACACAATAAAATGATTTTTCTGAACAAAATTATGAACATGTATAATATTACAAGAACATTATCATCAATTTCACAAGATCATTACATTCTCTGACTACTCTGAAATTTTAAAATAATTTATATAAATTATATCAAGAGACTCCTCATAAAATTTCATATCAATCTAACAATCGAATTAAAAGATATGATTGATATTGTAAAATTATTCATTATTTTAAAAAAAATACTATTTGACCGAAACAGGAAGGTTCCGACCGAAATTGGGACGGAATTTCCAAAACATACTGAATTTTTAAGTGAGGCAAAAACTACACCATTTTATCTCATTTTTAACTGATACGAAACGTTTTGGCCGAAACAAAATGAAATTAACAACACCGATCCAATCCTGCAACATGAATGTGAGAAAACGATATGGAACAGGTATTGAATGATTCTATCAAATGCTTGCCCTAGTAATAGCTCCTGTAAATTTAGGAAATGGAAGCTCAACCAATTGGTAGTTTAAATCTGAGCACAAACACAACATTCTACGAAAAAAAGTGCTACTGATGTGTACGAGCCATGGAATGACAGCAAATATTTACTCCCAGATAGCAAGGAGTACACACATCATTCCAAAATGTAATAAATTATAATAAACATGTCAAAGAAATAGTTGTTTAAACAAAGCAATTGACCAGGCCAGTGAGAAAATAGGAATACAGGGCCTTTCAATACGATACAAACTTGCCCCGAGCTGACAGATTGTTTGAGCCATTTTTCATCTGCCAGAGTGATCAGGCAGAACTAACAGACGCTTCAGCGTGTGATATTCTTCCTCGGAATCTGGTGAAAAGAATGTAGAGAAGAAAAAAATTACAGCTCCTGATGTCTTCTATAATGATATGCTGGGGATATTTGACTGGAAAACATACCACAATTATCAGCTAGGAAAGGATCTCTTTTGCAGCATTTGTGCACTTAAGGAGATATCCTTCACAAAAATGTTGCTCACTGCACAAAAATTTACCCTTTTGATAAAGGAGCTACTCTGCATGAAAGCATGAAATGTTTGCCTGGGCAAAAAGATGGATGATACACAGTCTAGAACTATGATAAGAAGAGGAAAAGACAACATAACTATCTTCCAACAATGCTAAAACTAATATCAGAGAAGGGAGGTATTTTTCAAGTGTTTTGGAAACAATTGTCAGAGAAGGATCTTCTGGCTTCAGAAAAGCAATCAAATGAAATGCAAACTTCAGCAGATGCATCAAATCAAATGAAAATCAGGTTAAGCTCATGAAATTGTGAATTCTTACTACACATATGGCTTTGGTATTTTCAGCCATATGCCAGTTTTAATAGCTTTATCCTCTCCATTCATGATATTAGTAACTGGAAGTTATATTAATCACTCGTTATGTAAATTCTAGAACAAATGTCCAATCCTCTTCACTAGTATCACTGCTCATGTCAATACAAAGACATTTTTTAAGCAGGGTTACCTCATTAAGTATTTCCTCTCTCATTCTCTCAAGTACAGTGGAACGAGAGAGAGTGAGAATCAGTGACTGCAAACAGATAACCAAATCCTATCATTGTTTAGTTCATATAAAATAGTCTTATATCTGGAATACAATTACAAGATGCCCATATCTTACACCCTATTTATTAACGTTCAATAATTCACATCATAAACAAAAATAAAAATAATTAATCACACAAATTGAACCCCAATGAATCAGTTTAAGCAGTTCCAAAGGGAAAAAGAAAATGTTAAAGCATACCTGCTTCTTACTCAGACCAGTTCCTAATTAAAGAATCCAACAAATCAATAACTTTCTTACCGCCATCACCACTAACATCCTCAAAACAATCACATAAAGCCTTATCTAACTCCACTGCCTCCCTCACCCTAGCCTCTCTCAACAAACTCCTATAGACCCTTTCCTTTAACCGACCAACAGGCAAAAATCCCACACTGACCATGTCTTTCAAAACCTTCAAACCCTCAAGAACCCAACCAGTCTCACACAACCCATTAACCAAAACACAATATACAATCTTTTCAACTTTACATGGAGAGCCAGGCCTAAGCATCCAATTGTACACTTTCAAGGCCTCTTTGGGTCTCTTCTTTTTGATATATGAAGTGATAAGCATGGTGTTTATGGGTGAAAGATGTGAATGTGCTTGTGGGGTGTGCCGAAGAATGGTGAGAAGTGACATGGGTGTGGTCATGTCTGGTTGGGAAGTGAGAGAGTGAGCGAGAATGGAAAAAGAAAGGGACTTTGGAGGTAGGTTAGCGAGGAGAGAGGTCGTAGTTAATTGGATTGCGGTGGTTAAGTGGTTTAATAGACATAAACGTGGGATTAGAAGGTTGATTTTGGTTACTTCTTCTTGTGTCAATGTTGTTACTACTTGCGAATTGGTGGCGAGTTTTGGTATATCAATTGAAGAAGAAAATAATGCAAACAACTGGTGCGAGAAAGGAGAGATGGTAATGGACTTTGACGGATTGAAGAGGAATGGGAGGGGCTGTGCTCTCATCGATCCCATTTTCATCAATGGCGTTCCTTCCACCCTGCTGCCCCTATAATATTTTTGAAATAGTTTTAAATTGTTTATGATTAATAAACATGACCAAATATAAGCATCAACTAGCTCTCGTAGCTCAGTTGGTTAGAGCACCCGTTTAGTAAGCGGGAGGTCTTGAGTTCGACTCTCAACGAGAGCATTTTAATAAATCTTTTTTACATTTTACTTTCACACTTGAATTTTCCAGTAAACAGAGTAATTTTGTTGTGTGGTTGTAGATTTTGTGCTTATGGTTAAAAAATATTATTTTTAATTGTGATTTCAAGTAATTAAATATTTGATTAAAACTATTATAAAATGTTTTAGCAAAAAGCATAAGTTATGACAAAACTCAATACTAAAAGGTAGTGGTTTGGTAAATTCCTACAGCAGCAGCTGCTATTTCCTTTTATGATATGATTGTTTCTAAAATCATAGAGGGATCCATATTCTCCAGACCCAGATGAAATGAACTCTTGAGAAGCCCTCCCTGCAGAACCGATATCATATATATGTGTGTGTGAATTTTCAAGGAATAATCACTCCTATTATTAACTAATTTATAGACTATCAGACCTTTCTTTGACACAGTAATCACTCCTATTGTTTCTGTCACCTTCACGTGTTCTTATTCAATATCTGAAGCAACATCTACATGATCTCAGCTATCTATATATACAGAAGCTCACAAGATTCTTCTATAAATGTTCTGAAACCAGGGTATTTTTTTCTAAACCGTATGTAGCTCAAGAACTGGACCTCTCTCCGTTGTGTATAAGCAAGGTATAATGGAATCATTCTTTGCAGGACTGGATTCTTTAGTTCTTGTTTCTGACAATCTGCAGATAGAAAGAAACATGAGGTGTTAGGCTGCAGAAAAAGTTGGAGCACCAATGTTAGATGAAAGACATCGAAAAGGACTCGTTACCTTACACAGCTGTGCCATGTCGTAATGGCTGGGATTCGGCTGGAGTTTCAATGTTCTGGTTGCTGTCAAGTGGCATGTATTGTGACATGATAGACATAATCTCTGAATCCATGTAAGACTGCAATTGGAAACAGAAAGTGTTCATGATTACATCGTTGCTTGCAAGTAAAGATAGATGAAAAGGTGGTCCGTTGTATTCGTTCAGACATACCCGAAGCCTGTATTTGTAGAATATATAACCAGCAATACCAGAACCAGTCACAACAGCTAGGATCACAAGGGTAAGGAACCATCCAAATCTGGATCCATTTCTTTCTGCAAAATTGAGAAAAAGGTCAGAATGTAATCTATGACAAGTGTCAAGTCCCCTTACCCAGACTCTAGCGACTCCTAAAAATTTATAGTAGTGATTTTACAGCTATAAAACACCTCCTCCTAACACCGCGTGCCATTTCTCCTCTCCGGGGATAGCGGGGTATGAAGCTTGAAAAAACACCGTTGCAACAAGTATGCCTTCTGTTTTAATTAAACTTGTAGTATGATATTGCTGATTTGACTATCTAATATTCTATTTAACTTGGAATTGTCCTCTTACCGATACAAGCATCTTGCTCCTTTATATAAATGCGGTTCCCCTTACATTTGCACTCATATCCACCCCAATTATTTTTGCAGGCGCAACCATCACATTGGCAAGCTGTGCGCGCCCTGCATTCATCGATATCTGGTGCAAAGTAGATCGAAAATGATTATTAGAGAACAACAAGGTTGACAAGATGAAACTTTTCCAATAGCTACACTGATAGAAGATAAGCACCTTCGCATTGATGGCCGTCCCCCTGAAACCCTTGTGGACATTGGCAACCGGTTAAGTGGGACCCCTGCTCAGTATGGAAAGGAATCGTGTCAAGATGGAACGGGCAAAGTTTTATTAGATTTAGCAAAAATAAGTGAAGCCGTAGGGAGAAGGATTGGTGTAATAAGAAGATGCAAGATAATATCACTGAACTGAGCAAGCTGAGAAACTCGATCCATGTTTTGTTTCTGACCAGCATCCTCCATTGTCTACAGCACACCTTCCAGGTCCAATAGCTGCCAAAGAAATGAGGTGAGTAGCTTATAAATGAGTACTCGATTTTATAACACAAGAAAAAACAGAATATCTCTGGAATTGTTTGGCAGGGACTGACTTCCAATCTCGTTGGATGTGTAGCCAAGGAAAAGAGCTTACGTTTACAATCCATGTAACCATCTCCTGAATATTGAACACCGTTCACAACTGGACATTGACACACCCTTCCCCTAAATGTGTCCTGAACAAAGTCAAGATCCTACTGTTAGTGAAAGAAAAAACAAAGAGAAAGCAAATACTTCTACGGAGAATCAATCAAAAAGCTCAAATTGGAATTCTTCTGGGCGTTACCTTGCAAGCGGTTGTGTTAGATTGTTTGTCCTGCCAACACCCACCATTTCTTTCCAGACACTGATTAGTCTCAAGCTCTGACAGTATAGATCAAGGCGAAAAGGAGAGTATAATTATTCAGCAATTTTCCCAAATGTGATGTACCAATCGTGATTGTGAAAGTAAATATGCCCACCAACCTGAACTTAAACAAACTGGAGGATCAGTGGTCTCCTTAAATCCAGAACATAAGGCTCTCAGCACCGCAGCCCTCTCCAATTTTCCTGCAGGAAGAAAATTGAAATACATAAAGCGATGATATATATATATAGTTATATACAACTTCCAAGAAAAGGTTCACAAAGATCACTGTCAAAGGTATCCAGTTCTTAGAACAATTTGGCAAAAGCTGTGTGAAAATCAGGGAATCTAAGAGCTCTCCTTTTGACTAGAATCAAAAGATCAATATATGGGGGAAAAGCCATGAAATAAAACTAAGAAGAAGAAGAAAAGAACCTCGATATTGAACATTATTAATCACCATTGTTGGCAAGATGGTAACGTCACCGCGAGATCCTCGCCCTACCTAAATTCCACAAGCCAGAATAAGACAATTGAGTTCACATAGTAACAGCCAAACTGAGTCATGTATGTGCAGACACGGACACGCAGAGAAATATACAAGGAGACAATCAAGGGCACTGTATTTCAATTTAGAAAAGATATCTGCAGTATTGATATTGAAGGCCTAATGGATGGAAGGAACAGCAAGGTGAAAACCAAATGAGAAGTATGACCTGCAATTCCTGCTCAGTTTTCAGCACTTCATTCTCCACATCAGCTAAAGGGTCACCCATGCATTTTTGGATCTTCTCAACAGGCAAATCTGCATCCGTCGATTATAATCATTAGAACACCAATTCAAACAGGATTCTGTATATACAGTACTGTAGAATAGAACTCACCAAGTGTTTTCAAAACATCTTCAGCACATTCTTTGCTATATCTCTTGTTCTTCATAGAGCACCTGATGTGGAAATCTGTCACGTAATCCCACCAAAGCCAAGACCTTCCGGTCTCGTTGGCAACTCTATGAACACAAAGCTGCCTCAAGTTCTCAAAGACCACGTCCTTCCCCTCATATCCCACCAACAAATCATGTTCTGGATCAGGAGCACAGTATCGTCCATGGTTTATGCACTGTGATTTGCATTGGGTGGTAAGAGTGAAGGCCTGGGGACAATACCAAGTAATATAATGTGGAGTGAACAGAGTGTAACCCCCCCTCTCGAGGATCTGAGCATGGCCTCTGAAACTCTTCACAAAATCCATCTGCTCATCACATCGAACACCACATTCATCATTGCTGTTTGTCCAAAGCTCATACTCAACTCTCTGATCAGGATGAGGCACTGACTCTCTCCAGTCCAATTTTATCACCACATATTCATTCTTTTTCAATGCTTGTTTTAGGCTGTCTCCAAGTGACTTCTCTATCAGAGCTGATGGGATTCCAATCTTCTCTAAATACCCGTCGGCAGCATTGCTCTCCTCCGGAGAATCCATGGTTATTAGAGGCTCATCTATGCTGTCAGCCACCAACACTGCTGCAGCTCCGGCTTGTTGAGCATTCCATGCCTTCAAGGCAAAGTAGCACTCTGCGTTTTCAAGAGGGAAACAGAAATATCAACATATGATTTCATCAATTTAATATATTACAGAAAGCTCAATCCTCTTGGAATTACGCAGAGCAGTGGGATTGATTTATCTCATCACTCGTTGACCCTTATGAATTCAAGTTTTTCCGAGATAATCACCGCTGTTAAAATTCACATAAGATCATCTACTAGTCTTAGACTCTTAATCGATCACCAGTTTATAAAACCATAGCCTAGAGAAAGCAGGAACAAAGAGGAAAAAAAGAAAAGAAAGTAAACATTTAATTAAACACAATTAATCTTCGTTCAATATGGTGACTAAAATATTTATCAAAAAATCAGAAATGACTCAAAATACTCCTCTCTTTTTATCTCACAGTTGATCCAGATCAAACAGTCAACCTATCGAACCTGAAAGTCAACAGAACGCAACCCTTACATTAAAGCCTGGGAGCCAAAATGGAAGAGTAATGATTGTGAAATAGATTTTTGACAATAACTTTTACCATACTCAAATAAATGGAGAGAACGAAGATATGCAGAGAATTCAACTAACCATCAACGCTAACTCCATAATTAGTGATCCGTCAATCAAATTCCCAACAAACTATTCTCATTTAGCAAATAAGAAAGTTGAAGAGAGAGGAAGGGAGAGTTGTGTGAGAGAGCAAAATAAAATAAATAAAATAAAACCATTTCAGACAAGGTTTATTAGCTACTCCATAATAGAGTTAATCAAATTGTCAACAAACAAATTAGCAAATCAGTAGCAATAATTAAAAAAAAAAAAAAAACTCAAAGAGATGGGTTGTAAACAGAGTGGAGTCAAAGCAAAAGAAACATCCATGAATCAAGTTCTTGACAAATAAATAAACTTCACACGAACTTGACATCATTAATCTATCAAAACCCAAGAGGCAAAAGAATAACTATGAATAAGCTATTTATACCTCCACGATCAAGAAGTAGAATAGTTGGGCGAGAGCCATTAGACTTGAAGGGCTTATCACCATCAAAAGGCTGGCAACCATTAGCTCCTTTATCTGGATACATAACAGAGCCAACCAAGTAGCCACCATAATCCGGAACACCAAAGTTACCTATTGCGCTGTCATGTTTTGATCTCAAATTCATGGGATACAAAACTCTCAGGTTACTCTTCTCGACCACAAAATGACCAAACACATAACTCTTCCCTAGAAATGTTAGTACAAGTAACAAAGACGCAAGTTTATTTAGAGAAGAAGCCATGCAAGTGATCATCACCATGATGATTAAGGAAGAATATATATAAATTCGCCCGAGACTAGCTAGCTACGAGCTGGGTTATGAGTTCTTGACGAGAACAAGGAGAAACAGAGAGGAATATAATAAAAGAAGGGGAGAAGGGGATAAGGGGAGCGGTCAGGGAGGACCTGTGGAGTGAGCAAGAGTGGACTTTACATCAGGTGGAGAGTTTGCAAGTATTCAGTTTGGTCTGTTCAGGTGGAGAGTTGACGAGTCTTTCTCTGGGTAATTTAAATATTTAAGTGTATTTTAGAGAGATATTTATTGGGAAATGGAAGGGTACGTTTACTTTTAGCTTGGAGTCTTTGTATATATATATATATATATCCCATGGAAATGAAAAAAATTCTAACGTAAAGGGAACGGCATGAGAGTGGAAGGAAGGGGAGGAGTAAAGGTGGGGTTGGGGGCGGACAGAGCCAGGAGAGCTACCGGACCTTTTTCGAAAGGGTGCAACTACTTGGAACTTGGAAGTGATAGTGATTGGAGGAGAAGTGCGAGGGGTTGGACATGGAGATGGATACATGTTGAAAAGTAGTAAAGTAGTGATAATCATGCTAACTAAAATATAAAATTGTCATTTTACCATGTATATAGATATAGATTATTATGAATTTTAACAATAAAATTATAATTTTTATTCCTGAAAGTTGACAAAAAACATGAAATAGTGAGGGGTTTTAGGTCTTTCATATATCCGTGTACAATGAAATTACCAAAACACCCTCAAAAAAGACAAAAATTAAGGTCTGAAACTAGGGGCATTATGGTACCCCCTCTATTTTTTCGTGGTTATCGTTGAGTCCAAGAATGTATTGGTAATTTAAAAAGTAATGGTATTTAAGATGATTATATATATATATATATATATATATATATATTATTAAAAGAATGGGGATAATACATTACTAGTAAAAAAAGTAAAAGATGGTGAAACTTAAAAAAAAAAAGTTAAATGATGGAATTTCAAAAAAAATCTTAAAAAAGAAAAAGAAAAATAATTAAACTTACATGAATCTCCTGAATCTAAGTTATTCTTCCAAAACTCACAACCTGAAAAGTTCTAGACTCTGATTCAATTAAAAAACTAAATTTTCAACCATTTTAATATTAGAGGGTGAAATAAAAAGAAATACAAAGGAAAAAGAATTGTAAAAAAAATGATGATGATTAAGTCATATAGAAAAAAAAAACAAATTGGAGTGATAGTTTATCATTTTTTTTGTATTTGAATGGTATAATACTCATTTTTTTTAAGGGTAATTCAAATTATACTTTTTTTAAAATAAAAAAACAAACTTAGTTATTCCTGATATGACTTGCACAACATGTACCAAGACTTACATTGGCAGATTCATTTATTTTTAGTTAGAAGGGTAAAAATGTCATCACACAATAGATTGAATAGAATAGTCAACTAAATCTACGGCCAGAATATTTTTGCTCTCCATTTTCGTTGGTTTGTTATTTTAAATGTATAATATATGCTTGCGTGTGTCCCGGGAAATGGTTTAAACATTGAAATTTATTCCACATTGCTATCTCGAATGAAAATGCCCCGTGCCTGCATTTCTTCTACACACGAAGTTCTTTTCTCGGATGGTCAAAAAAAGAGATTGAAGTAATAGCCCACCTTACAAGGCAAGTTGAGTGCTTCATGGGTTAGCCGAGCCTTTAGAAAAATCAAACACTTTATTACAAATCTCCTCCCAGGCTAGAATAGTCAACTAACCAATCTACCGGGATGGTTCAAATTGCATTTTATAAGTTTCTACAAAATAATTATTTTTTTATATTTTCAGACTATTTTAATATGTTGGTATCAAAGAATTATTTTTATTTTAATATATTTGCAAATAAAAATTACTTAAAAAATAATTTATATGGAGGAGAGGTTAGTTTTAGGCTAAAAGATTCCGAGTTTGTAAATATAAAATTTTCACTATTTCTCAATAAAATAACAATTATATAAAATTTGATGCTAATAAAACCATCATCAATTCATCATCACTTTTAGCATAATAAAATAAAAATAATTATTATATTGTCACCATCACCATCACTATTATTATATAATGTCATCGTTTTATTATATATTATTATTTTTTAATAACCACTTATTATTATAGCTCAAAAATTAAATTTATATAAGATTTTTTTAACAGTAGGGAAAGTCAATTCTCGCAACGTCTTTAAAATGATATGTTTGTGGTGTCTCTAGCCAATTAACGGCTAAGTCATGCCAGAATTTCTTAAAGTCGATAGTATCAAGGTAACGTTGTTTTATTTAACTATAATCCACTAGTTTAAACGCAGGCTACATCACTCCTTACCTAACCAACAGTTGACCTTAGATTTTTTTTAAAGAGAGAGCCGAGGAGAGAGCCACAGGGTAGGCCCATGTCCCTTTATGGGAAAAGCCCAGGATGTGTTTGCAAATGCAGAAAAGCCCAACCAGGCCTAATAACTTAACCCTGTTGTGCGGGCTGCCGGAGCCCAAGAAAATAATAATCCTGTGACCCGTGTTCTTTTTTGTTCATCATACTTGCGTTGTTCTCAGGTTCGGCCATCACCAAGGTTTTGTATGATTTCGACGCCGACAACAACCACCGCAACTACAATTTGCTAAAACAGATTATTGCACTGGCACTGCCAATCTCCAAAAATCCTTCCGTTCAATTGAGATTCATACAATCGAGCCCCCGTCACTGTTGGAAACTTGGGAAAATTTCACAGAAATTGCACCGAAATTCAACAAACTAGACAGTTATTATAACAAATTACAAAATATATATATATATACAAGCCATAAACCCGCGCTTCGCCGCAGGGATTAAATTTTTTTGTTGTCTAATTTTAACACATATAATTTTTTATGTTGTATTTTGGTTTTTATTCTTTTATTTTTTAGTTTTGTTTGGATCCCTTGATTTTTTCGGTCCTTCTAAGATAGTTTTAAATTTTTTGTTTGTATCTATACACCTTTGCTCTTAGTTTAGATTTTTAATATTTATTGTTATTTTTATTTGTATTAAATGCAACTCGCGTTAAAAAACATAGTAAGTTTAGCTTTGGTGGTATAAATTGAGAGTGAAACTCTTTCTTAAGCATGTATAATTAAACGTGAAATGTTTGAAACACCACCGCAGGTAACTCTTCCGTTTGTCTTATTTGAGGCTACAAAAGTTATTTTATTGTACGCTAAAAAAGTAAAATTACCGGGACACCCCCATTGACAATTCTTGATTTTTGTCTTATTTTAGGGTATTATAATTATTGTACTATGCATAGAAATGAAAGAAATTGAAAATATCTCTAATACCATGATATTATTTAAAACACACTTTACATAATAAAATGAATATATAAAAAACTAATATACATTTTTAGAAGTTCTACGCTGCACGCGCCATCCAAAATGTGCATGAGCTCTGAAATTGGCGTCGCGTCCATAACACCGCTATAGAAAATATAATTGGTAAATTACCAATACACCCCTATAACCAACTCTTGGATTTTATCTTATAGGGGGTATATACGTACTTATAGAACTCGTGGTGCGCATCAGCTGACCCAGACACACCGATTATAAAAAAGGGTCAGAGGATTAGTCATGGTGCGCTTAAGTTAACCCAGAGACCCCGGTTATAAAAAAATATATAAGTGGAAAAAAAAATATAAGCATGAAAGCACTGTAGCAATCCATATTGTTTTTTTTTAAATCAATCCGGGAATTAGTCGTGGTGCGCTTAAGCTGGACTGAAGATCCCAGTCATAAAAAAAAAATATAAGTGAACAAAAAAACGTATAAGGAAAAAAAATAAAAAATAATAATAAATTGGTCCGGAGATTAGTCATGGTGTGTCCACGCTGGCCTGGACACCCCGATTATCAAGAAACAGATTTGGTCCGAGGAGTAGTGGTGGTGCACTTGAGCTGGCCCGGAGATCGTGGTTATAAAAAAAAAATATAAGTGAAAAAAAGAGTTTAAGCTAGCTGAGAGACCATGGTTACAAAAAAATGTATAAGCGAAAGAAAACAAAAAAAAAGTATAAGCGTGAAAGCACTGTAGCAATCCATATTGTTTTTTAAAAAATTCGGCCCAAGAATTAGTCGTGGTGTGCTTAAGCTGGTTGGAGATCCCGGTTATAAAAAAATGTATAAGTGAATAAAACAAAAGTATAAAAAAAAGAAAAAAAATGTACCTGCAGAAAAGCACTTTAGAAAAAAAATGTGGGTCCGGAGATTGTCATGGTATGCATAAGTTGGCCTGGACACCCTGGTTATCAAAAAAAATTGGATATGGAGATTAATCGTGGTGCATTTAAGCGAGCTCGGACACCCCGATTATTAAAAAACAAAAAACCAAAAAAATATATAAGTAGAAAAAGAAAAAAAAATATAATAAGAAAAAAATGAAAAAAATATAATAAGAAAAAAATACAAAAAAAAGGTAAAAAAAGAAGAAGCAAAAACAGAGGAAAAAAAGAAGAAAAAAAATAATTAGGAAAAAAAAAAGTCAAAAAAGCAAAAAAAAAAAAGAAGAAACAAAAAAAATAGAGGGGCGTAATCATAAAATAAAAACAAAAAAAAAGCAGAAAAAAAAAAACATAATCAGAAAACAAAAACAAAAAAAAAGTAAAAAAAGCAACAAAAAAAAGAAAAAACGAAAAAAAAAAAGGAAAGCACTGTTGCAATCCACAGTGATTTGTGTGGGAGCTACAGTGCTTTCCCCCACACCATTTAGTGTATTGTTAATTAATAGTCGATAGTCGAACTTAAATAAAAGTCAAGAGGAAACAAAAGACAACTAGACAAACCCATTTGAGTATTTGTAATGGTGGTCGTTGTGTCCATAGCAGAAGACGAAGAAGAAGCGAATGGAGAGGGTCTAACTGGAAGCTTGGGAGCAGCGAGGGCATCATCTAGAGCAGCAAGCTTGGCTTCATCTTTCTTGTCGTGAATGGGTTGCACTAAATCTCTCCTTATCGCTCTTAGTCTCTTCTCTTTCTTTGATCTCATAGATTTCGCCATCTCTTTTTTTACCTTTCTTTTTCGAACAAGCTTTGCTTTGGCTGTTGAGGTTTTTGGTGGCATAGCTTCGGGGGCAGCTAGGGTTTTGTAGGTTTCCTTGATTTTAATCGGTGGCACGATTACGTGATGTTTGGTTGCTTGGATTAATGTTTCTGTTTTCGGATTTCCTTGTACGAAGTCTTAAGTTGATGCAATCCAATGCTAAGCACCTACGCTAGTTAGAAAGTAGAAAATAACAAAAGCCTTTAATATACAGGCTGGTTCATCCAAATCTCTGATTAATTGATGTAATCATACGCCAACGGGCCTCTTATAATTTATCAAACACAACCTTTAAAGCTATTCATCCTCAGAATTACACCAGTATCTTAATTCCATCTGAAATTAATCAAGATACCATATCAAACTGATAATAGAATCCAAGGAAACAAGCGAGATATGTACTTCTCTTCACAACTCAAAGGGCAGTTGATCAGGAACAAAGTTTCAAGCCTTTCCAATGAACTCTACATCGAATAACAGGACAGCATCTGGAGGAATAATGCAAGAACCTGCATCAATGATGTAACCGATGAGAATTCTCTTTTCATCAAAAAACAAGTTCTGTCGGTTAAAAAACACAGTGAATATTCTTTATATATGACAAGTGCAAAATTATATTTAGTTGTGAAGTATCTGTGATCCAAGGGGGTGCTTAATTAATCACCTCCTTTGCAGCCAGCCCCTCTCATGCCATATGCCAGTTCTGGAGGGAGCTTCAATTTACGTTTTCCACCTAAAATCCATCGTAGATAGCATGGCTGATGTCAGATATTCAAAATACAACCAAAAAGCTACTGTTTTTATACATTCTTCTCGTACCAGCTAGCATAGGAGGGATTCCATCACCACCTAGAATACCTTGGTCCCAGCCTTTGATGACCTATTGGATTCATTTAAAGGAGCTGTAAGTTGTTTAGAAATTAGTCATCCAAAACCAAAACCAGCAGCATTGCTCCACTATCTGTAGCCGTAACATAATGCAAACCAATATATGAAAAGTTCCGGCCATTCCGACCAGTTTTATGATTTACCTTATACTCTTTCAGCAACAACAATGCAATCAATTGGCTGCAGTTCTTATCCTTAAAAATGAGAAATTTCCAGAAAAGCTTCCAGCTTGAATTAACAAATCAAACTAAAGTACAAAAGGGAAAATCATATGAGCGGCGACCACTTAATTTAGGAAATTAAATTCATATTTCAAGACATTAGACATGAAATGTATTTAGATTCATCCCAAATTTAGACTTTTATATTCCAAGAATATCAAATTGATTCATCATTGAATCCTTTCCCCACAGCCACAGCAAAAAGTTTTAAGAAGAAGAAATTATATAGACATTCGTATACCTCACCAACCCCAACTCGAAACGTGAGAGGCTTTCCACGATTGTAGCTGCTATCGAAAATCTTTCCACTTACCAATTTCCCGACATAATGTGCCTGTTCATTTGTTCATCCACATAATAAAGTACCCGGGTAAGCATACAAAAACGGAAAATCTCCAACATATCTCGTTCTTTAATGTTACTCAATGACCATGGTAAAACTGGTTTAGATGTGCAAGTTACAGATCAAATGTTATGGTAAATTGTTGTCAAATTGGAAAATGGTTCCAGTTCACAAAACCTTATGGACACAACGATTTTGATTTTCAACATTTCTTTTAATCTGGCTAAAAAAGAAATTACCTTAATGAGCTGTCCCTTGACAGCCTCAGGGCCAGTGCCCACAATTCTGTCACAGAAGGCAAGACCTGAAGGAGCAACTGTTAGTTCACACGGAGCTTCTTCTGCCGTTGCAGTGAGCTGTTGCTGCAAGAGAACATCAAGAAAGCCTGTGCAGAAGCCAAGACCAATTGCTTCTCTTCTCTTGAAAAAGGCCTGGATTTCTTTCGGCTGCAGTTGAGAAAAGTTTTCTTGGCGGTGGCTTGAGAATTTGGTAGTTGATACTTTTGTTGTGTCAAGATTCTTAGTGGGAAGTGTTGTATTGGGTGCGCTGAGGTTTCTGGGAGTGTAATTCCCAACAGAAAATGCCAATGAGTTCATGTCCACAGCCAGAAATTTGAAAGAGATAAACTTGTTGAAATAGTTGTTTGCTGGGACTGTTAAAAAGAATGCTATCAAGATTCAAGCATCATCCAATCTACGATCAGAAAAATACACGGCCCTTCTCTTCACCGACTCCGAAGCCCTTTTAGAGCCCAATTATGAGCCCAATTGCCTTATACGTGGATGGACACCAAGCACAATAGCAACTACAACAATATGAAATTCAAGGATTAATATAGAAATAAGCAATTAATATACGGGGGAAATAAAAATACATAAAGATTTGTATATAGATGAGATAAAATGAGTGGATCGCAAGACCATTATAGATTTGATTTCTATTCAAGCATTAAATTGCGGTGAATAAGAAGCCAGTAGACCTCTTAGTAATGAAATGAGAAAAGCATGAAAATAGGCACTAAATAGCATTCAACATTTAAAAACATAAATTGAACAGTAAAAAAAAATAGATCTTATAATTTTATTGATTTTAAGGCTTTCATTTCCTTTAACCAAATATAAATATAGTTAAACAATACCATAATGAAAACTTGAAAGAAAATAGCAAAGAGGGAAGGAGAAGAGAAAAGTTTGATATGATGTCTCTCTTTTTTTTTTTACATTTTCTCTCTCTTAATAAACTTACAAATTCTCTTAAAAATAGTTTCAATATTATCTTTTAATAATAACCATAAAATCTAAATATTTAATAAAATTATTAAATACTAACAGAATTGTAACATGTAAAAAAGTTATGTCTTTAGCTGGAACTCATGCAACAAACCTTGAATTTTCAAGAAATAGATCACATCATATTAGACTTGCAAGCCAAAGAATGTTGAAACATGATGGCAATGCAAGTGTAGCTACTCTATACCGAATTTCAACTCTATTGACTTCATATCTCTTAAAACTAAAGACATGAAAGTTGTAAAGATATTTGTTAGGGTTTCATATCTTTTTCAATCATCTCAATTGAACTTGTATGGGAGAGTTATGCCGAGATTATAAAGCTATATCAAAATTATCTAGAATTGTCTAATTAACTTCTTTTGCGTTTAACATCTCCATTAGCATCCTAAGTCAGTATGCTTTGGCATTTTGCATTATAATCAAATCCACCTACACTGAACTACTGAACTTTCGTTTGTGTTTGACAAACTCAAATTCATTTTCAAAAAAGAAAAAGAAAAAGAAAAAACTAAAAAAGAAACACCTTCGTAAGAAAAAAGAAACTCACAATATTAAGTTTGTAAGGATTTGGAACAATCATCCATTTATGATGTTTTTCCTACTTTGGTTTATTTTTCTATTAAGGAGGATTCCCCAAATACCTAAAATAAAGATGATCATAGAAAATGTGAAATATTTAAAAGGATCCATTTCGGGTGAAAAAAGAAAAAGAAAAAGAAAAATGGAATTTATATCAAAAATGAATTTCAAAAACTTTGAGGGACCAAATAGATATAATATAAAGTGTTTGAGAACTAAAACAAAGTTTTTGTAAGGATTTTGTAACAATCATCCATTTATGATGTTTTTTCTACTTTGGTTCTTTATTTTTCAATTTTATTTTTAATCAACAAATTTGATTCAATTGTCCTTTAATTTAGCCTAAAAAGAATGTAATCGTCAAAAAAAAGGTTTGAGAACTAAAATAAATAAATAACAAAATTTAAAAGAGTGAATAATGCATGTATGCATACAATAAACAGCTCATACCTTTTAGTTTTTTCCATAATAACAACAATAATAACAAAATTTTATATAATTAAATAGTATAATAGAAATCTACATCGCCCTTTCCTTTCCTGTCTTTGCGTTAGAGGGAGAGAAGGTGTCTTTTGCAAGTTATAGAAACTCACACGATTGAAACTAACAAAAACCATAATCAACCACAAAACAAAGAGGTGAACATTGGCAATACCCATATATCAAATATACATGTACGCATTCACATGATTGTTGAAATGCTATTATAACTTCCTTTTTATAATATAGAAAAAAGTATAATAAAATAAAAAAACATAATAATAATGAATATAAAAACAAAAACAGTAAAGCTAAAAAAGCAAAACAAAACAAAACCCCTAAAACTACTTAATTAAAAAAATAAAGTTCTTAACTAAATAAAAATATTTATTTTTCTAAATCACTGTTACATCAGTACTCTTTTCGAATTTGTCATCATGTTTACATCTCAGTCAAAAACAATGTAACATTAATTCTTGGGACGTAACCCTCTCAATCATAAGCTATCATTCACTATGAACATGTCGAACATAACATTCATGAGATAAAACCTTCCTATTCAAAAACCGTCCTCACAAAGACCATCTGGCACGATAAAGAATAAATCTTTTTATAAATCAAAATCCTAAAAATTAAAAACACTATAACTACAGTGAGATACCCAATTTTTTATTCATTCCAGTCTCTTGCCAAAAAAACAAAAAACTATTGCAATCCATTATATAGAAAAAAAAAACTAACACTAAAAATACTAAATAAAATAAAATAAACCCTAGAAAAGTCGTGTGTATTTATTCAACAAATTGACTCTAAGTCTGAAATGTTTTTCCAAGATCTAGTTACATGGAATAATTTATTCATTCATATACTGTTTCTACTGCCTAAGCCAATAGGTTACCGGGGGTATGACCACCTTAATTTCACCCTAAATACATTTTGACACGATTTGGATATGCTGCAACACTAGGTGACCCGTACGAATGAAAACTGCCGGCATGCAGTATTAGGAGAAAATTTGTAGGATTAATTGAGGTATGTGTAAATTGATATGAATATATACGTACGTCAATAAAAAAAGAAAAAAGAAAACTGGCCGGCATGCATAGAACTCTCGTTGAAAGTAGAAATTAACATGGAGAGAGACAGATATCAAGCTTGTCGTTGAAAACGACACCGATCGATCTCCTGATTAAAATGAAAGAAGGTTTCAAGAACACCCACGACAGAGCTAACTATGGTTTATAGCAAGTATTAATATTAGATAATTAAAGATGTTGTGTAAGAAAACGTACGTACCAAATAAAATGAAGAAGTGAGAGGGTTATTAGTGGGGTGAGGGGACTATACGAGGAGCTATTACAAATTGACAAGTGGGGATACTCAAGTTTGTTTGGCTTTTGATTATTAAAACCTTAACGGAGATGATGGTGGAGTTGTCGGTAAACTCTAATCTAAAGATAAAAATGTTTTAATGATGGAACGGTGGCCCATATCCTCCTTAAATTACCATCTAGAAGTTTAACCATCAAATTAAAGGCAAGACCCACTCCCCCAACATTCGCGATAAAGAGCTTAATTGACTGCCCCAAAACCGAGGTAATTAAGGTCGAGATTTTTTTCAAATGGTCAGAGCTGATCAACTATACATACTGCATGTGTTCTCACCTCTCGAGTCCAACCTCTGACGTCACCATACTTCATATTTAGGTCATTTCTACGTATACTTGTATAAAATACCTTTTCACATAATATATTGTAGCTAAGGAAGCTCTATATATTATTGGGCGATATGCTAATATAAGGTAATTATATATAAGGCTTTTTTATGGTATGGTACTATTTCAGGCTACCAAAACTTTTGGGTATTACACTAAAATATATTGTTTATTGATTTTTTAAGAGGTCATGATATATTTTCATAAAAAGAAGAAGAAAATATTTCTTTACTTTGAAAAATAAATTAAGTCTCCAGAGAGATGTTATTCAAAGATTTTGCAAACAAGATTTGCAGTTTCGGATTCGAATTAGAATTTGTTTATCTTGTAAGAATCTAGAACAACTAAGGTTTTACTCACTTAACCTAGATTTGCAAAGAATAACTAAAAAGAGATGCAATTTCCTTAAATAAATAAAAAATCAGACACCAACCTAACTCAAGGCATGAGTGTATATATTCCAAACCTAACAATGCCACTCCACATCCTTTGCTCAATTAATTGTGTCATTGATATTTTAAGCTTGCTATGACATTATTTAATAAGGAGTCAATACCATTCCCTCTAAACATTCATTTCATTTCAAATATTCTCTTTAATTTATTATCATTGACACTAATACTAATAATACTAAAGCCCTTCTCATTGATACTCGATCTTCTTAAAATGGGTTATAGGTTAATTTCTCCGTTAAAATTGGCCACTAATTAAATTAATACTAATCTTTCGTTTGACGGAGGATGTAACTAGTAACTGTTAGCTAGGTTTAACCAAATCATGCGAAATGTATACCTAAGGTTAAGGTTAAAATTAAGTGACAAGGTGGAAAATGTAACCAAGATATACGGGCTTTTGAAATTTACTAGCTAGGAGGAAATCTACAACTGAAAACCTTATCGAATACGTCCTGGTTAATTGTCTTAAACAAACAAGCTACTAATTCATGTTGTTTCTCATTCAATGTTTTTTTAACATACCCTAGCTAGGTTTGAATATATGTTTCCCAATATGTGTGTGTGTGTGTGTGTGTGTGTGTGTGTGTGGTCTACACACACACGCTCACACATGCTGCAACGTGTCTTGACCATTGAGAGATTTGCCGACTCATCAACGAATATTAAAAGAAAACTTTATCACAATTTGATCACCTACCGGAGGCTGCTTAAACTAAAAAACGCACAAGTATAGCTCTTGGGGATCTAACGCACAAGTATAGCTCTTGGGGATCTAACGCACAAGTATAGCTCTCGGGGATCTAATTATATATATATATATATATATATATATATATATATATATATATATATATATATATATAGTACTGTATTTCAATAACGACTTGGCCTGCAGAATGATCACTGAGGACGAGGGAGGAATCCGGAGTCATGCCTTGACTTTCCCCTCCGAAAAGAGAAAAAGGAAGCTTGGTAGATTCTGTATATATATGGTAAGATTTAGGTGCTTTAATTAAGTGCAATTATACGAGGGAAACCAACTTAACAACAGTTTGTAAATGAAACCCGAAAGGTTGAGGGACAGGTTTTTCTTCTAATTAAAGTCTGTGTGCTAGATTATGTGCGACCCCGATCGTTTCCTGCTTTGCTTTAGCACGTGATTTTCTCCCCTGAAAAAGTTAAAGCGTGACAGAAAAAACAAGGAAAGCGAAGGGCCGGCGAAAATGATGAAAGCAGACATACCAATCATAATGATCTTCGTTGACATCAAGAACTTGGCGCATTCAGTTAACTGTTTGAGTGAAGAAGGATATCATAAGATATATTAATCTCTACGTAGACTTATATTTATGAGCGTACGTGTGTGTATGTACGTACAGATATGGTATGTGCAATACTATATATATTTTGAAAAAGGAAAAGGGGGGGACAGCACTCAGGGTGGAGGGTTTTTTCATGTTGAATTTTGATGCAAGAAATGATGAGCTTATCTTTAAATCATTAGGTTTGCCCCTAAATGGCCATATTATGATTAAGCCTCCAACGTCCTTAATCATGCCCTTTTCAATTGTGTAAGATCGATCACCTCTGGTTTGCTCATTCTAGGCATGTAGTCTTCATTACAGCCCCCACTGCTTTTACGTTTTACCAAATTCAAACCATAAAACCAAATTGCTCAGCTTCACTTATCAAACCTGAGTTCATGCTCTACCATTGTGGATATACTAGACTTGCTGACCGAGCTTCGCCATACTTTTTTTTTTGGACGAAAATGATGTTCAGCTACCATTTACAATTGTGTTTAAAAAGAAACAAAATACGCTACTCGGGTCATTGCCTGATAGCGTCGAATAAGTTGGATTTAATTTAATTAGATAAAAAATAGAAATTAACAAAAGATTGATCAAGCTTAAAAGGAAAAGTAATTAGAATAACTTGAGTTTTTTTTTTTTTTTAAATAAATAATATACCTTAATTCACAACTAATTAAATACAAAAGAACAAAATAGGATAAACCCCCGGTAAAAATCAGTTTTACTTAACTCGGGTTGGCATGACAAACTTATAATCCTCATTTATAATCAAAGTTGAGTCAACCCGAAATATTTCACCTTCCCACATCATGAGATTAGAATAGTTTAATGAAAAGAGGAATTATAAAATCTTCTATTCTAAAAAATATGTTAACCTTTCAAGCTTATGATCCAAGTCAATAGACCCAAAACATCATATTTGAAAAATTTAAGGATTTTTTAGTCATTTTATTATGCATTTTGATTTTTCATTATTTTTATATTTGTGCAAAAACCAAATTTCCCCTTAGTTAACATTGTAGAGACAAAAAACTATTATGCAAATACAAAAATACCCTTTGATTGAAGGTTTATATTTTCTCTTCCAAGAGTATTTTGGTCATATTATGGTGCAATAAAAATAAGATAAGAATTATTTATTCTCAATTAAAATTAATAATAATAAATATAGCATGTGAAAATACTTCAATATCTCGTGTTGAGATTTTTAGATGGAGGGACAAATGAATCATTTCTCATCGGGTATCATAAATGATGCATTCAGGCTTCTTTACAAATTCCTTTTCTCAGTGTGATCATAAATATATTTTAAATACTTTCCACGTCAAAAGGACAATACCATCATCTGCCTAAACCCTACCCCATTTTCATATACTGTGCAAGCAAATACTTACAAGTATATATACGTGCTGTTGCTTCCTGAGGTATCATGTTTTGTGAGTAAATGATTATGTCAAATTACTAATCAGCCCAATAATTAGCAGTAACGTGTTTTTTTTTACTTGGTTAAAAGGAAATTAGTAGCCATCAAGTTGAGGGCAATTAATGGTTGAAAACAACACTTGAAGTTTCCAAGACACTCAGTGAGACCAGTGGTTCTCTCATGATTACACACAAAGTTAAATTTCCATATAGATTTCCATAACAAAACTAAGAAATTAAGGAAAGCTATCTTTATATAAAGGTGCAAGATGTCTGCATTTTAAAACCCGCAGAAGATTAGCCAGAAGAAGGAAGCACCGCTTGCCCTATTCTGAATGGTGAGTTGTGATATTCAGGAGGGTTTGGGAAATAAAATGAGCCATCAATGCTGCAGAAAACAGAAAGTCAAGAGAGGGCTATGGTCTCCAGAAGAAGACGAGAAGCTGATAAGATATATCACCATCCATGGTCATGGTTCTTGGAGTTCTGTTCCAAATCTAGCAGGTATATATGAACATGAAACTCTAGCTAGTACTCTTTAATCTTTTAATTTAATTCTCTCTTATATATTTGGAAGAGCTCTTCACGGTTTCTTACAATTCTTTCAGGGCTGGAAAGGTGTGGAAAGAGTTGTAGATTGAGATGGATAAACTACTTGAGACCGGATCTCAAAAGAGGTTCGATTACCGCAAAAGAAGAGAGGATCATCGTTGATATTCACAGGATACTAGGCAATAGATGGGCTCAGATAGCTAAGCATTTGCCTGGCAGAACTGACAATGAGGTCAAGAATTTCTGGAATTCATGCATCAAAAAGAAGCTTATTGCACAAGGGTTAGATCCAAACACCCACAATCTCCTCTCTGATTACAATTATAAACTTAACCATGAGAATAATGCATGCAAGCCCTCTTATCATTCCCATCAGCAGCCCACCTCAACTTTCACAGTAGTAAATTCACAAATGATCAGTGGTATCTCATCAACGGATATGGAAGCACCCCTTATTCCATTCCCTATGATTCCTCTTGCTCCTGATAATAATCCTCCCTATCCTCCCTTATCACAAGAATTCTCATCCATATTAACATATGAATACCAAAACCCTAAAACGCAAGCTTTCCTGGAGAGCACTGCAAGCCAATCTTTAGTCGGAAGTAGTGTTCCTATACTCTCTTCTACGTCACATCCATCTGAGTTTGGCATGTTAGATGAGAGCTGCATGTGGGCTGGTGGCTATAAACCCATTCAATCCATGATACCTGAAAAAAGGCAGGCAGAACAGCAAGTGGAAATTGAGAAGATGATCACCAGTGAGTTAGCAAGTGTTGGGCAGAATATGGATGCTTCATTTGAAACTTCGAACTTCGATTTTGCGGAGTCCACTCTGTTGCCTTGTGGGATGTACTATAATCAGAGTTCCATAGATCAACTTGCATGGGATTCATGGGCCTTGCAAGAGAAAAAATGATTGTTGTTCACCCTGAAGAAATATGGTGTAAAACTAGTACGTACTGGGTATGCTCGTTGATCGATGGTGTTGGTAGTAGTGTACATGTTACGTAATCTTGAAAGAGTTGAAGCAATGGAGTTTTCTTGTATTAGTTTCTAGTTGGACTAATTCTGTAACCTCGAATGTCATAGAGAGTACTACGGAAAGGCTGTAAATTAATTTGTATCCAATAATCAAGTGATGACTTCCTTCTCCTTGGTTTTCCTATAATTCGACAAAATATTTCAAAAAATCTTATAATTACAATCGGGCATGCAGTTTCTCATGTATTGATTCTTCTCTGACAATTTTAAGCATATCGATCTTACAATTCATAGTAAAAAAAAGAAGCAATTGTCTGTCTAAAACGACCGTTTTGAAAACAACGATTTCTATGCAAAAGCATTGTTCCCCTTTCTAAAACAGAGACCCTTTGTCCTCCAAAGCAACAACAAAAGACTCTTTGATGAAAAGACTCCGATATCCAAGGAGACACAGCCACTTTGCCGGTTTTCCCCGTTCAAGCAGCAGATCGATTAAATTAATGGCGGCATACAAATATTCAAAACAGAAATGGGGCATGACGGTGGGTGCATGGTAAGTACTTGACAAATATTAGGGAGGGGAAGGCGTTCGGTTCTTTGTTTCCAACGTACAAATCTGCACAAATTAATTGCACCTCTTGAATTATATACGGGCTCTTTCACTAACACTGTTTAAAGTAATGTTTTTCTTAATTTAAATCTCGAATCAGATTGTTTTGATTTACTTTTTTCTTACTGTCCATCAGCATCTTAATTTCAGGTGGTTAATTTGTTCAAGTGTGATAAGGAGAATATTCGTCCAACATGGAGCCTCCAGTTCGAGTCTCGTCATATATATATATATATATATATATATATATATATATAATCAACATATTTATGCGTGATTATGATCTTGACATCATGAGTGTAGTCGGGGGGATACCTTCAAGTGTGTTTTCTGCAGAAAAAAGTGTAATATTTTCTATCGATGTATGCACCTTCTATTTATGAATCGGAAGCATCAAAACACTACTGATTAGAACGTGATTTGATACATAGTTTTTTGTTGATAAAATTAATATTGATTGTTTTTGATAGCCAAATCCTGTTATCCCATTGAAAACTTGATAAATTAAAATATTGTTGGAGATTTTGTCGTAAGTTTCTCTTTTCATCAATAATGAAATCCTAAAAGTTTTGAATATTTTACTATTGGATTATCAAAAGAATTTTTTATCGGTAAAATGGTAGATTATGTTAGTAGAGTTCTTGGATATTTTGCATACTCTAGGTATATAATAGCATTACAATTTATATATATATATATATATTGATGATGCCATAAGGAAAAATAAATGAAAATGATTTTCATCGTAATTATAGCAGAGATATTTTAAAAAATAATGAGTAATGGAAAAAAAATAATCAGTATTTCGGTTTTTCTATTTAATAATTAAAGGGTCCGAATAAGGAGTGCCACTTGTTAAGATTAATTTATTGCTTTTATTGCTTGTATATATATAACTCTATAAAATGGAGCTTATTTAATATATCTTTAATAAATATAGTTGATTTTCATTGAAATGTCTTATTTTTAAACCTCTTTTAACATAAATAAACAATAAATAAAGTTGAATGAAAACCACATTTTGGCCTTTTCCCATCATTAAAAGAATAAAATTTGAAACGATTCAACTTGTATCAATTTTATCCTTTTACGTCTCAGGAATTATAAATTAAGTAATTTCACACATTTTTGATAATGGGTGACAATTAGATCCAAGTAGTAATCTCTTTTGTAATAAAAAATTGTTTTTAACTTTTTTGTTTGGTTGGGAATTAAGGTTGTAATTGAGAAATCAAAATTATTTAGAGAAAGAATTGAAACAAATAGTTGTTTGGGATCAAAATTGTTACTAGCCCAATTGCTGGGGGGCTTTCTTGAGGTTTGCCCTAACTTATTTTCGAGGAAGGCCAGATTGTGGCGGGTTCGAATGAACCGACCGAGATGGAACTACAAGTTAAAACTCAAAACCATCAGCAGGTATAGTTTTGAAGTGAAAGCGCCGCTGCCCCTCTTGCTTCTTCCTTCCTAATTTCTCCGCCCAAACAAAAAACACCCCAACAAATACAGCAAGACAGTTATTTGGGAAAACATGCCACAAGGTTCTCCTTCTCCTCCTTCTCCTTCTCCTTCTTTTGTTTTTTTAATATTTGATTTTGTTAATAATAAGACTTGTAATAAAATTGTTCGCAGAACTTCCGGGGTTTTATTATGATAAAGAGAAGAACAGGTATTTTCCTCTCAAAGGTCCAATTCCGGGTTCTTCTCGCTCTTCCTCTTCAACAAACAAAGCTAAAAAATCATCTACAAACAATACCCAGGTCAGTGTTTCTTGTATTTATTTTAGTGTATGCTTCATTGGGTTTCAAGTGCTTTCATTAAAGATGTCAATTCCGTGTTAATTGGTGATGGATGCTTAGTTTTGTTAACAATGACTTCAATTTATGTTTGAAGGCATCCAACTTTTTTAGGAGAACTGGTGTAAGAATATCCCAACTGCTTCAGAGTAGGGAGTTGAATGGTAATGTAATAACTTCCAGCAAAGGAAAGTGTGACTTCGTGGAGGAATTCCTAAAGTTACAAGCATCCCATCCAGTGGTACGTTGATAAAATACGAGCTTGAAAATTTGAATGCAATTGTTTTCAGGTTTCTTCTGTTGACTACAGCAGTATGAACAATACTCACTTCTGTACTGTTAAAGTAGAACTTTCTTATTGTTTTTAAACTACTGATATAAGCCTCTTAAATGAACAAATTATTAGAACCGTAAATTTATTGCTTAAGTTATGAAGCTCAAATTGAAGAGCAGGACACTTCGATGTTGGATGAGAGTTGAAGAGCAGTGTCTCTAGATGATTCAGTGAATGTTTTAAGCCCTTGAAGAGTGAATGGTAGTGACTTTAGTCAGTTAAGGGCAAAGACATGCATTGTTTAATAGAGGTGAATTCCATTCATTCTTTCCGTTGTTGTAACCAATGGAAATGTACTAAAAATGTCATCTCAAAATTATTAAAATTCAGTGTAATCATGCCATTTATTCTGATCTATTGCGATGACGTTTTTCATTGATTTGAAACAAACTGCTGTCAACTTTTGATACGTCAATTAACACTTCAAGATCTTGCTGGATTTTCTAAAGCCTTTATGTATTCCAGAGTGAATTTCTGTGTTACCTCTTTCTCTCATTAGAGATTTGCCCAAATCTTTGTTGTTTTATAATTTTATTTGTGTTGAAGGTTTTGAAGTACCAGTCAACTGAAAAGATAGCTGATAGTGCCATGGACCAAATTCATATTGATATCCACACAGCAGAAGGTCAAACTGAAGCAGAAGTTCTACTAACAGGCAGTGTAAATGGCTCGTTGAGGTATAATTGAAGCTAGTAATTTAATTTGCTATTTTCCAGCATCCTGCTACTGACATTTGCATGAAGCTCAAAACAGTTTTAGTGCTTGAGGTTATGAAGAAACATTTTACATGCTTCCTAGCAGATTAGCTTGTAAACTATGATGTTAAGCTCTAGATAGTAGTGGAATTTTATTTTTTTACCTGCTATATAATAATTAGCATTGTTATGTGGAAGATTGTCTCTTGTGAGCATTTTGTAAAATTGTTTGGTGACGTTTTATTTTCCAAAAAAACCTTCTTGCAAAATTTGCATTTCACTTCAGAGTGAATCAGATGAAGTGTAAAGATTTGAAAATTACTTATCGTGATAATAAATTTACTAATTTTCAAGAAAACCATTGAACCATTTTCTTGTCTGGAAATATTTTCATGATTTTCTTGACGAGTATCTTTTCATGGTTTTCTTGACGAGTATCTTTTCATGGTGATACTGGAGCTTTGATATGTTTTTGATTATATGGGTATTTGATTTGCCACAAAGTATCTAGGTCTGGACTTTTCTTTCCTTATATTTGGCATTGTTAACTTATGATCGTTAGATTCTTGGAGAGCTTTTTTTAAAAGAACAAATATGCTCCACCATTAGAGAGTATGACAGATCTTTCACCAAATTATGCTTCTAGCTTGACCGTGTTAGTACCGAATGATTGTTGTGTGCCTTTGTATTTCCTGCAGAAATAGTACCACTCTTCCACCACAGATTCCTTTATGCAATCAAAGGGTCCTTTCTTTTTTCTCTGCTAAGTTCAGTAGCAATGTTGACTTACTGTTTAGTTTTTGAGATAGCTATGTGCTTTTGTGATTTGCTTTTCTTATCATTATGCAGTTCTTATGCATCTTTTGTCGTTTTATTGTGACTATAATATTTATTAGTGTACATTACAAGCTATTTCTTTTCAAGTTTGATGCTCTTGCAGTCTTTTTGAAGTTGGAAAAGTTGGAGAACATAATCATGGTGTAGAATTCATTCCAGATCGTATGAGGCCTGCCATTGAAGAGAACAGAGCAGAGTGTGGTAAAGACCCTGGGTGTATTTGGAGACCTCCAGGAGCTTCTCTACATATGTCTTCAAATATATCTTGTATAAAAATGTGTGGAAAGCACTCTCCTTTCCAACGGGCATTGTATCCTATTTCACTTTCATTTTTTACTTAATTATTTTGTCCATTGTTTTTAATTTACATGTACATATGGTTTTTTCTTTAGAAATCATTAGTCAATCTACTAGCAATCGAACTTGGTTAGACCATGTTTGTTTTCTCTATTTGTTCTTGATTGTTCAGGAGATTTGACCTCCTTGTTTGTCTTGGGTGTTGTCAGCCTTAATTAGTGGATTCTTTTACCAGTCTAAAAGTTGTCATTTCCTGTCCTTGAAATCTCATTGTTGTGACATACAGTGATCTTGCCGGGTGTGGCGGGCAAGCATGGTCTTCTGTTAAATTTTGGTCTTGTGGTTTGTTTTCTTCTTGAATAGTGGCCTTTATAGCTTACATATTTGGAGTTTACTCTCGGTACATCTTGTTTGCTCCTGCCACTCCCTTTTCACTTCTCATACCTGTTATATGCATAATACAGTTTCATTATGCAAGCAAAGAATTCTATTTTCACACTTGTGATTCCTTAATGTAAGGAAACAGGATTACTACTCTTGGATCCGAGACATCTGGAGGATCTGTTTATATTCTTAACCTTGTCGAACCAGTAGATTTTGATTCAAGTTCTGCTCTAGCTGAAATGATGCGCAAGACTGCTGCTTTCAATTGCACCATTTGGACTGCAGATTGCAGTTATAACTCAAATCGGGCAGTGATTGGCAAGTATTCTTTTTTCTTTTTCTTTTATGTGTATCATTCTTGAAATTAGCATGGATATGTATTATGTTTACTGCTCTGGAGTTGGGATATAGATTTGTGCTAGAAACTTGTGTCTTGAAGTTTTGCATGTTATTAGATTTAGTTTGCTTCTTTTGTCTTTTAGATTGATGCTTTGAGAAGATAAATAAAAACTTGTCAGGTCTAGTCAGTCGTTTATCGCTTGTATGTTAATTACTTACCACTATACAAGTTATTTGAGATGAGGTCTGTTTGATGACTTATTTGGTAGGAATTTAAGGATAGCTAAAACCCATTGGCATTAATTCTATGTTATTTTCTGGAATTAACATGTTTGATTATTTCTGGTTGTTATAGGAACAAATGTAGGAGCTGCCCTGGTCAATTTGGAAACTGGAATGACATCATGGGTGTGTAGAAGCAAAAGTGATGTTTTGTCTCAACAGCTCGATCCATCGGTAACATTCTAATCCTCTTTGGTACCACACATGACCCAAGCGTTAAGTTTCCTGATGGCCACTTGGACATTATCGTCTCATGTGACTGTACTATGATGGTTAAAGACGTGAAAATGGTTTAATAAATTGATAAAAGATATTTTATCCTGAACCTCGCACTAGAACCAAACTGAACCTGTCTGCTCAACCTTGCGGGACCATTTATATATGTGGGATAGCAATTTAACAGACTGAAAATGATGAAATAGGAAAATGAAACTGTCTCTGAAGTTTAGTTTTGCATGCTGAGTGCTCAAACTGCAAGTCATATAGTAAGCCAGGGTTGCTTTCTACTGATTAATTTAATGTCATTTTAAAGTTCACAAGGGGCATGGAACATAACCACAAAAAATTAGAGCGCTTGTCATTATTGACTTTCTTTGTCAATCAACTGTCTTACAATTTCTGAAATATGTGGCCTTTCTTTTGCTGCAGGGGAATGTTGTTTTATGTGGGCTAAGAAATGGAGCAATTTTGACTGTTGATGTTCGCGAAAAACAAGAGCGGGTTTCAGATAGACTTATTAGGCATAGAATACCTTATTCATCACTGGGCAGACAGGGTCCAAGTTCTAGCAAACAATGGTTTGAGGTATTAAAAGCTTTAGATATGATAAATTTTGCAGGTACCAAATTCATTGCCAAGCTGTTCCCAAAGTGAACATTCATCTAAGAAAAATATTATGGAACTTGAGAGGATGGTACAATGTTAACTAAATTGACTTATATGTGTAGGATTCATAAAGTGAAATAAAACTCAAATTAGAATTAGCACCAGGGGATTGGATTAAGTCTTAAGTTCATGTCTGACCAATCAAAACCCCAAATTGAAATGAGAAATTAAAAACAATAATAAGAAATTGTCTTTACTTTTCCCTTCAGCAGGATCCAACAAAATTGAAACGAAGGGTTTTTCTAAATTCATTCCATATAATTTTTCCAGGTTTTGTATTTGCTCAATGAAATGAATGCATAAAGCCATGCATGCTTTTGACTTGAAAATTTGTGGAATATGCTTGATTTTTACAGAGGGCACTCCTGCATAGCAGTTCTGCTCAATGAGAATCCTTTAGAGGACACTGGGATTCCTTAGTGTCCTCACTTTTAAAGCCATTAGAAATCTATCCATCTATTGAAGTTGTGCATGGATCATCTATTTCCTTATTATTGCATTTAATTTAATGTTTTTTTTTTTTTTTTACAAAAAGGTTATGAGAAATTATTAGGAAAAAATGAACTTAAAAACCAGAATTTTTTATTTTGGTAAAAAAGAACTTGATCAGTAGCAGCAATTCAGGGGTTTGAGCCCAATTTTACAGTTTGGTCAAGAGCACCTATTCATGGGTTTGATCCTGATTTTACAGTGCCATTTTTTTATAACTTCTACAGTGTTCAGTAAAACCAAAACCATGAAGATCAAATGTCATGAAAATTTTTACCTGCTGTAACTTTTTTCACATTGTATTCCTCCTACAGCTAAGCAAAGCGTAACTTCACAGCTGGTTATTTTGTTTTGTATTTTATTGTACATGGAGGAGTTAGTTTGTGAAAACTTGGGTGATTGTGGTAGTTTTGTTTAATGTTGTATTTGAGCTCGGTAATTTCAGATTAATAGTTTTTTCTTTATTTTTTAGCACTTTTCCTTTCCTGCTCTGATTTAATTTACACCATCTCTCACTCATTAGTGATGAATTAAGCATGGAACTGCTATACCTCTTACCATTTGTTTTTTTTACTTTGTATATCTTACTCATTTGGAACTGCTCATTTCAGTGAAGTTATGGTAACTAACCTGGATGTGGTGTTTTGCAGGTCAAAGGAAACATATACCCTTCTCGTACTATTTTTATGCCCTCATCTATATGCAGGTTAGTAGGCTTCTAAAACTTGTAATTCCTGGTTTCTAGTTTTAATATTTTCTCACAATTTATGTAACTTCTGCCTTCTTTTGAATCTCCAGTTTGGTAATGCTCCAGTCTTACGACCAGTACTTCTTGGCCAGCTCTATGGATGGATTGGTTAGTATTGATTGACTCTTATTTTGCGATTTTTTTTACTCTTTTGTGGATGTCCTCTTACTAATGTGCTCTTGAATGGATTTAATAACATACCAAAGCATCTATTTTTTTCCAACTTAATATGTATAAGGAGATGACAAGGTGCAGAATTTTCTCCTTTCATTAAGTAGTTCACTAAGTGATTGGACCCCAAAGAGACCATATAATTAACTTTTTGTATTATTATAAAATATTTTTGGTAGTTTATCTAAATCCCTCTCTCTCCCTACAGTGAATTTGAGATAGTTGGTCTCTATTTTGTTCCACCCAGGTGGGCCAAAAGCAGCCCACCTCTCTCTCCCTCTCAGTTTATTCTGTAAATCTCCCCTTTCCATCTCTTTGGGTCATGTGTCCTTTTCTGTTTGAGGTGCATTCGGTTCAAGTTTAGACAAGTAAAGGCGAACTGTTCCATGAGTAGCTATTAAGAGTGGAAAAGTTAGTTTTTTAGGATTTTTCCTTGTGATAGTCAATCAAGGGCATCTTGTTAGTGTTAAGAATGAAGGATTAAGGCTTGCTAATGTTCAGGGTGAGATTTTGTTTTACACTCCCTTGCAAGGGAAAAGGTTGATGAAGAAAGGGGAAAAAAAGGACCTTGTGTTTCTTCTCAACTCATGCGTGTTGCATCAATCTCATTTGTCACACAAAACAATTATATATTGAGAGAATATCATCAAAATGCCCGAGTGCCTTTTAGCATACTTCAATTACAAATATAAAACTATCAGTGGTAGTGGTAGTGTAATGGGCTGGCTGTGGAAGTTTAGGGAGGCTAAGGTGGAAGTTGTGGTGTTGGCTGCAGAGTTGTTGCCAACATTGTTGTTGTTATTGTAGCTTTGGGTCAACATCAGCATTGCTAGATGTTATTGTAAACGTTGCTACTCTAATATGTCATTGTTGTTGACGTGGGCACTAACTGCAATGTAGCTAGGCACATTACCATTGTTGGGGGTGTCATAATGGAGGTTTTTGATGGTGTGGTTTGACCATGGAAGATGGCCATGGTGGGTGATGGTGTTATATTATGTATATGTATGTGGGTGTTTGGTTTGTGTTCAAAGTCGTTTTTTTTTGTTTCCAACGTACAAATCTGCACAAATTAATTGCACCTCTTGAATTATATACGGGCTCTTTCACTAACACTGTTTAAAGTAATGTTTTTCTTAATTTAAATCTCGAATCAGATTGTTTTGATTTACTTTTTTCTTACTGTCCATCAGCATCTTAATTTCAGGTGGTTAATTTGTTCAAGTGTGATAAGGAGAATATTCGTCCAACATGGAGCCTCCAGTTCGAGTCTCGTCATATATATATATATATATATATATATATATATATATAATCAACATATTTATGCGTGATTATGATCTTGACATCATGAGTGTAGTCGGGGGGATACCTTCAAGTGTGTTTTCTGCAGAAAAAAGTGTAATATTTTCTATCGATGTATGCACCTTCTATTTATGAATCGGAAGCATCAAAACACTACTGATTAGAACGTGATTTGATACATAGTTTTTTGTTGATAAAATTAATATTGATTGTTTTTGATAGCCAAATCCTGTTATCCCATTGAAAACTTGATAAATTAAAATATTGTTGGAGATTTTGTCGTAAGTTTCTCTTTTCATCAATAATGAAATCCTAAAAGTTTTGAATATTTTACTATTGGATTATCAAAAGAATTTTTTATCGGTAAAATGGTAGATTATGTTAGTAGAGTTCTTGGATATTTTGCATACTCTAGGTATATAATAGCATTACAATTTATATATATATATATATATTGATGATGCCATAAGGAAAAATAAATGAAAATGATTTTCATCGTAATTATAGCAGAGATATTTTAAAAAATAATGAGTAATGGAAAAAAAATAATCAGTATTTCGGTTTTTCTATTTAATAATTAAAGGGTCCGAATAAGGAGTGCCACTTGTTAAGATTAATTTATTGCTTTTATTGCTTGTATATATATAACTCTATAAAATGGAGCTTATTTAATATATCTTTAATAAATATAGTTGATTTTCATTGAAATGTCTTATTTTTAAACCTCTTTTAACATAAATAAACAATAAATAAAGTTGAATGAAAACCACATTTTGGCCTTTTCCCATCATTAAAAGAATAAAATTTGAAACGATTCAACTTGTATCAATTTTATCCTTTTACGTCTCAGGAATTATAAATTAAGTAATTTCACACATTTTTGATAATGGGTGACAATTAGATCCAAGTAGTAATCTCTTTTGTAATAAAAAATTGTTTTTAACTTTTTTGTTTGGTTGGGAATTAAGGTTGTAATTGAGAAATCAAAATTATTTAGAGAAAGAATTGAAACAAATAGTTGTTTGGGATCAAAATTGTTACTAGCCCAATTGCTGGGGGGCTTTCTTGAGGTTTGCCCTAACTTATTTTCGAGGAAGGCCAGATTGTGGCGGGTTCGAATGAACCGACCGAGATGGAACTACAAGTTAAAACTCAAAACCATCAGCAGGTATAGTTTTGAAGTGAAAGCGCCGCTGCCCCTCTTGCTTCTTCCTTCCTAATTTCTCCGCCCAAACAAAAAACACCCCAACAAATACAGCAAGACAGTTATTTGGGAAAACATGCCACAAGGTTCTCCTTCTCCTCCTTCTCCTTCTCCTTCTTTTGTTTTTTTAATATTTGATTTTGTTAATAATAAGACTTGTAATAAAATTGTTCGCAGAACTTCCGGGGTTTTATTATGATAAAGAGAAGAACAGGTATTTTCCTCTCAAAGGTCCAATTCCGGGTTCTTCTCGCTCTTCCTCTTCAACAAACAAAGCTAAAAAATCATCTACAAACAATACCCAGGTCAGTGTTTCTTGTATTTATTTTAGTGTATGCTTCATTGGGTTTCAAGTGCTTTCATTAAAGATGTCAATTCCGTGTTAATTGGTGATGGATGCTTAGTTTTGTTAACAATGACTTCAATTTATGTTTGAAGGCATCCAACTTTTTTAGGAGAACTGGTGTAAGAATATCCCAACTGCTTCAGAGTAGGGAGTTGAATGGTAATGTAATAACTTCCAGCAAAGGAAAGTGTGACTTCGTGGAGGAATTCCTAAAGTTACAAGCATCCCATCCAGTGGTACGTTGATAAAATACGAGCTTGAAAATTTGAATGCAATTGTTTTCAGGTTTCTTCTGTTGACTACAGCAGTATGAACAATACTCACTTCTGTACTGTTAAAGTAGAACTTTCTTATTGTTTTTAAACTACTGATATAAGCCTCTTAAATGAACAAATTATTAGAACCGTAAATTTATTGCTTAAGTTATGAAGCTCAAATTGAAGAGCAGGACACTTCGATGTTGGATGAGAGTTGAAGAGCAGTGTCTCTAGATGATTCAGTGAATGTTTTAAGCCCTTGAAGAGTGAATGGTAGTGACTTTAGTCAGTTAAGGGCAAAGACATGCATTGTTTAATAGAGGTGAATTCCATTCATTCTTTCCGTTGTTGTAACCAATGGAAATGTACTAAAAATGTCATCTCAAAATTATTAAAATTCAGTGTAATCATGCCATTTATTCTGATCTATTGCGATGACGTTTTTCATTGATTTGAAACAAACTGCTGTCAACTTTTGATACGTCAATTAACACTTCAAGATCTTGCTGGATTTTCTAAAGCCTTTATGTATTCCAGAGTGAATTTCTGTGTTACCTCTTTCTCTCATTAGAGATTTGCCCAAATCTTTGTTGTTTTATAATTTTATTTGTGTTGAAGGTTTTGAAGTACCAGTCAACTGAAAAGATAGCTGATAGTGCCATGGACCAAATTCATATTGATATCCACACAGCAGAAGGTCAAACTGAAGCAGAAGTTCTACTAACAGGCAGTGTAAATGGCTCGTTGAGGTATAATTGAAGCTAGTAATTTAATTTGCTATTTTCCAGCATCCTGCTACTGACATTTGCATGAAGCTCAAAACAGTTTTAGTGCTTGAGGTTATGAAGAAACATTTTACATGCTTCCTAGCAGATTAGCTTGTAAACTATGATGTTAAGCTCTAGATAGTAGTGGAATTTTATTTTTTTACCTGCTATATAATAATTAGCATTGTTATGTGGAAGATTGTCTCTTGTGAGCATTTTGTAAAATTGTTTGGTGACGTTTTATTTTCCAAAAAAACCTTCTTGCAAAATTTGCATTTCACTTCAGAGTGAATCAGATGAAGTGTAAAGATTTGAAAATTACTTATCGTGATAATAAATTTACTAATTTTCAAGAAAACCATTGAACCATTTTCTTGTCTGGAAATATTTTCATGATTTTCTTGACGAGTATCTTTTCATGGTTTTCTTGACGAGTATCTTTTCATGGTGATACTGGAGCTTTGATATGTTTTTGATTATATGGGTATTTGATTTGCCACAAAGTATCTAGGTCTGGACTTTTCTTTCCTTATATTTGGCATTGTTAACTTATGATCGTTAGATTCTTGGAGAGCTTTTTTTAAAAGAACAAATATGCTCCACCATTAGAGAGTATGACAGATCTTTCACCAAATTATGCTTCTAGCTTGACCGTGTTAGTACCGAATGATTGTTGTGTGCCTTTGTATTTCCTGCAGAAATAGTACCACTCTTCCACCACAGATTCCTTTATGCAATCAAAGGGTCCTTTCTTTTTTCTCTGCTAAGTTCAGTAGCAATGTTGACTTACTGTTTAGTTTTTGAGATAGCTATGTGCTTTTGTGATTTGCTTTTCTTATCATTATGCAGTTCTTATGCATCTTTTGTCGTTTTATTGTGACTATAATATTTATTAGTGTACATTACAAGCTATTTCTTTTCAAGTTTGATGCTCTTGCAGTCTTTTTGAAGTTGGAAAAGTTGGAGAACATAATCATGGTGTAGAATTCATTCCAGATCGTATGAGGCCTGCCATTGAAGAGAACAGAGCAGAGTGTGGTAAAGACCCTGGGTGTATTTGGAGACCTCCAGGAGCTTCTCTACATATGTCTTCAAATATATCTTGTATAAAAATGTGTGGAAAGCACTCTCCTTTCCAACGGGCATTGTATCCTATTTCACTTTCATTTTTTACTTAATTATTTTGTCCATTGTTTTTAATTTACATGTACATATGGTTTTTTCTTTAGAAATCATTAGTCAATCTACTAGCAATCGAACTTGGTTAGACCATGTTTGTTTTCTCTATTTGTTCTTGATTGTTCAGGAGATTTGACCTCCTTGTTTGTCTTGGGTGTTGTCAGCCTTAATTAGTGGATTCTTTTACCAGTCTAAAAGTTGTCATTTCCTGTCCTTGAAATCTCATTGTTGTGACATACAGTGATCTTGCCGGGTGTGGCGGGCAAGCATGGTCTTCTGTTAAATTTTGGTCTTGTGGTTTGTTTTCTTCTTGAATAGTGGCCTTTATAGCTTACATATTTGGAGTTTACTCTCGGTACATCTTGTTTGCTCCTGCCACTCCCTTTTCACTTCTCATACCTGTTATATGCATAATACAGTTTCATTATGCAAGCAAAGAATTCTATTTTCACACTTGTGATTCCTTAATGTAAGGAAACAGGATTACTACTCTTGGATCCGAGACATCTGGAGGATCTGTTTATATTCTTAACCTTGTCGAACCAGTAGATTTTGATTCAAGTTCTGCTCTAGCTGAAATGATGCGCAAGACTGCTGCTTTCAATTGCACCATTTGGACTGCAGATTGCAGTTATAACTCAAATCGGGCAGTGATTGGCAAGTATTCTTTTTTCTTTTTCTTTTATGTGTATCATTCTTGAAATTAGCATGGATATG
Organism: Salix caprea; assembly: GCA_964035475.1. Taxonomy (NCBI): domain Eukaryota; kingdom Viridiplantae; phylum Streptophyta; class Magnoliopsida; order Malpighiales; family Salicaceae; genus Salix; species Salix caprea. The sequence goes on from OZ037752.1 coordinate 13,701,677, forward strand.
TATTATGTTTACTGCTCTGGAGTTGGGATATAGATTTGTGCTAGAAACTTGTGTCTTGAAGTTTTGCATGTTATTAGATTTAGTTTGCTTCTTTTGTCTTTTAGATTGATGCTTTGAGAAGATAAATAAAAACTTGTCAGGTCTAGTCAGTCGTTTATCGCTTGTATGTTAATTACTTACCACTATACAAGTTATTTGAGATGAGGTCTGTTTGATGACTTATTTGGTAGGAATTTAAGGATAGCTAAAACCCATTGGCATTAATTCTATGTTATTTTCTGGAATTAACATGTTTGATTATTTCTGGTTGTTATAGGAACAAATGTAGGAGCTGCCCTGGTCAATTTGGAAACTGGAATGACATCATGGGTGTGTAGAAGCAAAAGTGATGTTTTGTCTCAACAGCTCGATCCATCGGTAACATTCTAATCCTCTTTGGTACCACACATGACCCAAGCGTTAAGTTTCCTGATGGCCACTTGGACATTATCGTCTCATGTGACTGTACTATGATGGTTAAAGACGTGAAAATGGTTTAATAAATTGATAAAAGATATTTTATCCTGAACCTCGCACTAGAACCAAACTGAACCTGTCTGCTCAACCTTGCGGGACCATTTATATATGTGGGATAGCAATTTAACAGACTGAAAATGATGAAATAGGAAAATGAAACTGTCTCTGAAGTTTAGTTTTGCATGCTGAGTGCTCAAACTGCAAGTCATATAGTAAGCCAGGGTTGCTTTCTACTGATTAATTTAATGTCATTTTAAAGTTCACAAGGGGCATGGAACATAACCACAAAAAATTAGAGCGCTTGTCATTATTGACTTTCTTTGTCAATCAACTGTCTTACAATTTCTGAAATATGTGGCCTTTCTTTTGCTGCAGGGGAATGTTGTTTTATGTGGGCTAAGAAATGGAGCAATTTTGACTGTTGATGTTCGCGAAAAACAAGAGCGGGTTTCAGATAGACTTATTAGGCATAGAATACCTTATTCATCACTGGGCAGACAGGGTCCAAGTTCTAGCAAACAATGGTTTGAGGTATTAAAAGCTTTAGATATGATAAATTTTGCAGGTACCAAATTCATTGCCAAGCTGTTCCCAAAGTGAACATTCATCTAAGAAAAATATTATGGAACTTGAGAGGATGGTACAATGTTAACTAAATTGACTTATATGTGTAGGATTCATAAAGTGAAATAAAACTCAAATTAGAATTAGCACCAGGGGATTGGATTAAGTCTTAAGTTCATGTCTGACCAATCAAAACCCCAAATTGAAATGAGAAATTAAAAACAATAATAAGAAATTGTCTTTACTTTTCCCTTCAGCAGGATCCAACAAAATTGAAACGAAGGGTTTTTCTAAATTCATTCCATATAATTTTTCCAGGTTTTGTATTTGCTCAATGAAATGAATGCATAAAGCCATGCATGCTTTTGACTTGAAAATTTGTGGAATATGCTTGATTTTTACAGAGGGCACTCCTGCATAGCAGTTCTGCTCAATGAGAATCCTTTAGAGGACACTGGGATTCCTTAGTGTCCTCACTTTTAAAGCCATTAGAAATCTATCCATCTATTGAAGTTGTGCATGGATCATCTATTTCCTTATTATTGCATTTAATTTAATGTTTTTTTTTTTTTTTTTACAAAAAGGTTATGAGAAATTATTAGGAAAAAATGAACTTAAAAACCAGAATTTTTTATTTTGGTAAAAAAGAACTTGATCAGTAGCAGCAATTCAGGGGTTTGAGCCCAATTTTACAGTTTGGTCAAGAGCACCTATTCATGGGTTTGATCCTGATTTTACAGTGCCATTTTTTTATAACTTCTACAGTGTTCAGTAAAACCAAAACCATGAAGATCAAATGTCATGAAAATTTTTACCTGCTGTAACTTTTTTCACATTGTATTCCTCCTACAGCTAAGCAAAGCGTAACTTCACAGCTGGTTATTTTGTTTTGTATTTTATTGTACATGGAGGAGTTAGTTTGTGAAAACTTGGGTGATTGTGGTAGTTTTGTTTAATGTTGTATTTGAGCTCGGTAATTTCAGATTAATAGTTTTTTCTTTATTTTTTAGCACTTTTCCTTTCCTGCTCTGATTTAATTTACACCATCTCTCACTCATTAGTGATGAATTAAGCATGGAACTGCTATACCTCTTACCATTTGTTTTTTTTACTTTGTATATCTTACTCATTTGGAACTGCTCATTTCAGTGAAGTTATGGTAACTAACCTGGATGTGGTGTTTTGCAGGTCAAAGGAAACATATACCCTTCTCGTACTATTTTTATGCCCTCATCTATATGCAGGTTAGTAGGCTTCTAAAACTTGTAATTCCTGGTTTCTAGTTTTAATATTTTCTCACAATTTATGTAACTTCTGCCTTCTTTTGAATCTCCAGTTTGGTAATGCTCCAGTCTTACGACCAGTACTTCTTGGCCAGCTCTATGGATGGATTGGTTAGTATTGATTGACTCTTATTTTGCGATTTTTTTTACTCTTTTGTGGATGTCCTCTTACTAATGTGCTCTTGAATGGATTTAATAACATACCAAAGCATCTATTTTTTTCCAACTTAATATGTATAAGGAGATGACAAGGTGCAGAATTTTCTCCTTTCATTAAGTAGTTCACTAAGTGATTGGACCCCAAAGAGACCATATAATTAACTTTTTGTATTATTATAAAATATTTTTGGTAGTTTATCTAAATCCCTCTCTCTCCCTACAGTGAATTTGAGATAGTTGGTCTCTATTTTGTTCCACCCAGGTGGGCCAAAAGCAGCCCACCTCTCTCTCCCTCTCAGTTTATTCTGTAAATCTCCCCTTTCCATCTCTTTGGGTCATGTGTCCTTTTCTGTTTGAGGTGCATTCGGTTCAAGTTTAGACAAGTAAAGGCGAACTGTTCCATGAGTAGCTATTAAGAGTGGAAAAGTTAGTTTTTTAGGATTTTTCCTTGTGATAGTCAATCAAGGGCATCTTGTTAGTGTTAAGAATGAAGGATTAAGGCTTGCTAATGTTCAGGGTGAGATTTTGTTTTACACTCCCTTGCAAGGGAAAAGGTTGATGAAGAAAGGGGAAAAAAAGGACCTTGTGTTTCTTCTCAACTCATGCGTGTTGCATCAATCTCATTTGTCACACAAAACAATTATATATTGAGAGAATATCATCAAAATGCCCGAGTGCCTTTTAGCATACTTCAATTACAAATATAAAACTATCAGTGGTAGTGGTAGTGTAATGGGCTGGCTGTGGAAGTTTAGGGAGGCTAAGGTGGAAGTTGTGGTGTTGGCTGCAGAGTTGTTGCCAACATTGTTGTTGTTATTGTAGCTTTGGGTCAACATCAGCATTGCTAGATGTTATTGTAAACGTTGCTACTCTAATATGTCATTGTTGTTGACGTGGGCACTAACTGCAATGTAGCTAGGCACATTACCATTGTTGGGGGTGTCATAATGGAGGTTTTTGATGGTGTGGTTTGACCATGGAAGATGGCCATGGTGGGTGATGGTGTTATATTATGTATATGTATGTGGGTGTTTGGTTTGTGTTCAAAGTCGTTTTGATCTTCAGTAACCTGTTTGCGTTTGGAGAAGGTTTTGATGATGGTTTGGTCATGGTGGGTGATGGTTGTTTGGCTATGGTGTGTGTTGGCCTTGGTAGTGATGGTAGTTTTTTTTTTTTTTTTTATCAAAAAAAAATGATTTTGTTGTTTCATTGCTTGTTTCATTTTTCAATTTCAATTTAATTTTCACTACTATTATAAAATTTCTTCAAAAAATAATAAAATATTAATATTTATGCAAAAATGCATGTCAACCAAGGTTAAAGGAAATTTGTGGTGCCAAGAGCATGGTTACTGTTCACATTTGGTGGAGGGCTGACATTTATGAGGTTTTTTGGCGTACAAGGACTTGATCACTATTTTTGAGGTAGGGACTCAATATTTTGTTGTAGGACAAATAGGGTTGTAAACCCATTGTTTCTCTGAAAAAGGAAAGCTCTATGCATGAAAGGGCTTCCTATCTCAGCATGCTTCCCCCCCTTCCTGTTATTTATTTTATTCATGCCTGCTTTCTTTTTTTAAATGTTAATAAATCTCATTGCTGTTTCAGTTGCTAGCTTCATAAATCACCCAGTTTTTTAGTCCACAAATTTCTTTTACATTTTTAAAATGGTGACCAATAGTAAAGTAACTTCATTTTCATGCTCCTGTATTTTCTCTTGTAGATTAAGCTTTATGATCAACGCATGACTAAGAGAGGTGCAGTGCAATCTTATGAAGGACATGTGAACTCTCATACTCGCTTACAGCTTGGAGTAGACCAATCTGAGAGATTTGTTATGGCAGGTTTGTACCATTTCAATTCATTCCAGTTACTTTTAAAAGCCATTTACTTTGATAAAGGCTTCAGAACTTATATTCTGCTTACCACTAACTTATTCTTCTCAGGAGGAGAGGATTGCAATTTGCGACTTTGGAGCATCAAGTCTGGCAAACTGCTTTACGAGGAAAAAATTTCTGATTCAGTTCTCTCAACTGTGTGTTGGAAGAGATCTGAAAGTAAGCCACCTGCCTTGTATCGTTACAAGTCTTTGGTTCTTCATCTGTTCTCTTATTTCAGGATGGATAACCTTTCTGTGCTATTTCACCTGTTCTATCTTTTACCATTTACAAATTTGATTCTGCAGGACTTGTGAAGACATTGAATGAAGGTAAAAGCTATGAAAAGTGCTTATCTAGGCAGAACCATAGTTGGGGGACATGGTTTGGATCACCGGAAGGACTATTCTACATTAGTTGGTCGTGAGTCATGAGCACCATTGATTAACATATACCAGTGGAGAAGAAGAGTCACCATGGATTTAAATCTCCAATGCGAGATACCGTTTGAAGAGAATCGCAGTGATTTGCAAATTTCAACAAATGACAAACACTGGTTCCCTTTGAAGAGATACCGTTTCGAGTCTTGATGTAGAAATATTTGCTTTTGATAATCTCACAGTACGTCAGCGTTGTTGGGAGACCTAGCTAGGATGGCATTGAAGATTTAATTTGTGCATCATTTGACGTTCATAAAACTTGTAACGATCAGTTTTGAAATATGCGGCGTTTACGTCCATCTTTAGTAATCTTTCCGGCCAAACTCTTCGTTTCCGTTAGCGTCTTCATCGAAGTAACAGTCTCCTTCATAAACTTGTAATGGTCAGTGGTGAGGAAATCATTGAAATTTTCATGCGAAGCATAATTTTTTTATCAGTGACGCAGGATTAATATTTTTTTTCCTCGAAAAAAGGAACATGCCTGCGTTTTTTGGGGGTGTCCTGAATATCATCCAATCCAACCCCAAAACTGATGCTTTCAAGTTTTCCTGTCCATGCAAAAACAGAGGCTGCCAGACCACAATTTCACTTTCAATAAAGGAACATAAAAGCTATATATATATATATTCGCTTTTATCGAGGGAGACATTGAAGATGATCAATAGAGTGCTAGTGTAGCATGAAAGCGTTTTATTCTCAGTTTCAAAACTAAAGTCGCTCGTAGTGCAGGCAGCCAGGTGTGGTTGAGTCATCGTTACAAAAGTTTCTTAAAGTGATTAAACTCCTCGAAATCAAAAGGGAAGACAGCATGATGGTTTGATTGCCAAAAGTAAACCAACTTAGGCCCGTTCTTCTAGGGTTTTGGGTGTGGACCACGGACAGTTTAGAGAGAGATAGGGAATGGCAAGTATCAGCAAAACTGGCATCTGGGGGTCTCAGTCTTGACTTAAAACTTGCTTTTAGCAAAGTTTTTATAATGATAAAAAGTGATGGAATATAATCCATTACAAATATCTTGTCACCCTTACATGCAGCACAGTATGTGTGTCGTCTGTGTGTACACTCACTGGTAGCTGCTTCGTTAATTTGCGAGCATGTACCTATGAGATTGTAATATTACCCGTCAAAGAGTGCTGGTCAAAGGTTATTTCATGCAAAATCATGACAGTCTACTAGTTCGGCATGCTAGATATACTAATTTATTCTTTTCTTTTTTTACCAAGTTTATCTTCAAGCCAACATTTTACACAAAAAACTGAATTTTTAAGCAGGTTATCCATATTGGAACTTGAACATTTACAAGAAACTATTACACGCACAATATATATATAATCATCCTTAAAAATTGAATCTGACTGGTAATTTATGAGAATGCTCTCTTATGAATTAGGGGTTGAAGCTAGCCTCAAATGACGCTCATCAATTATTTTTCACTATCAACCGCAACAAGTTACCACATGCTATATTTTTTGTATGGTTTGGTGATTCACATATTAAATTCTTGATTGAACTTGAATTTTTTTTTAAAAATTGATCAACTTTATTATAATTTGTACTTATCGTTCCTATCTAATTATAAATATAGAATAAAAGTGATCAATTGCATATGGTAGGTTTGTTATAGATTTTTCTTAAATTAGCTAATTAAAGGACATTTACGCATCATAGCATGTGCGTGTGACTTTACACGCAAAACTATGGTGTTGGGGGCCTTCCGTTTCCCTTTCATGATTGTATATAGTCTCGTCCTTAACAAAAGTCCCATTTCATATCATACACCAAAAGTCGAAATTGTGAAATGACATTTCTCTCTTAGCACATAAGCACATAGCTCTACAAATCTTTCCTTCTCCTATTTTTCTGATTTTTCAATTAAAAACATAAAATATTTGTAGGGTTTATTCATTTCCCTACCTATATATCTTTTCATTTTATATACCAGGAAAAAAAAGAAGAGCTGTACCTTGTAGGTAGGTATTCAAATATGCAATGTACATACGGAGTGATCAAATTTATGGTCCAGAGCCTCTGAGAGAAGGGCATGCCTCGTAAAGTAACATCATGCTTTTTATAACAAGCACAAGCAAAACCTTTTTTTTTTTCACGCAATTGTTTCTTAGTAATTTCTGTAATTCCTGACAAATAATCTTTAAATATGTTTGTGACTCTTTATATTGAGGTTTTATACAATTTGTTTTTGGCTTCTTCCATAAATTACGTACGTACACATTAATTTTTCTTTCGATTTTGGGTCAAGTGGGGATGAGTGAGTAATTTCATGATTTGGATGGATTATTTTTGGGAGATAAATCTATATCCCTTTTAATAGACAACAAAAAATAATCAGCAGTTGGTAAAAGCAATTAAGCTATAAAAAGCAGCATTATCTTATCTTGAAGGCTAATTGGCAGCAATAATTGAGAGAAGCTAGCAAAAGAAGAGGTGTACGTGGCATAATCATGACTATTCTACATCAAAAGATCAACCATGCACCCAAATATCATTATCATCATTTACATATACGAGTTAAATGATTGGTGGATAGGTACTGTTTGGAAAATTAATAATTATAAGAATCAACTGTAGTGATCTCAAATTGCTTTATATATATATATAAGAACTAAAAAAGAAAACCTAATTTACTATATATATATATATATAGAAGAAGAAGAAGAAACAGACACAAACTAAAACATAATTAAAGAAAGTTGAGCTGAAGAACTGAACTGGTTCGATCTCCTTTGATCACCTATTAGAAATGGGGTTCGGGCCACTCGGAACTTCATGGGCCCCAGCATTGAAGATACCTTCTTGCCATGGTAATGGAGATCTATGAGCACGAAACCGGCCTCTCCTTCTACTACTCTGGGGAGGAATGCGGACAACTTTAGCTTCTGAAACTGTCTTTGCATTGCCCATTTCATGTCTTCTTGCAGGAAAGAACTCCATGTCGTTTTTCTTGATATATTCTCCATCTCTCGAGGTACCGAGTAGGGATCGATGCTCTCTGATGGCCATGGTGGCGTGGGACATGATAAGAAGGAAGAATAAGATTGTTAAAGAAGTGAGATAGCGAGATCCTACGTCACTAGCCATGCAAAACTATGGATTTATTATTATATACGATGAACCATCAAAAAAACACAAGGTTGAGTGATTGAAACATCTATATATTTAATTGTCCAGTGAAACAAAGGGTAAAAAATAAGCTCGGAGAAGCTGGAATAGGAAAGAGAGGATTTGTAAATTGTGAGGAAAGACTTTGTAGCTAGGGTTTGATCACAAGAATTTAAATTGGAGAGGGGGGTGGGGGTGTAGCTATCTAAAAGAAGATATAAAAAGAAGGAAAGTAAGGATGGTGGACCGCTTTTAGCTAGCAATGTGTCGAGGGTGATGGCTTTATCAATGCCCTTTATCTTATGGCGGTGAAAATATGCAAAGCAGCAATGGCAAATAACGTGTTTTTTTTTTGCGTATGAGAGAGATGGAGTGAGGTGTTCTTCGTTTAACAGTGCTTGACCTTTATCGCAGTGAGGGAGCGCTTGGAAACAAACTATACCAGTCTCCTCGGAGGAAGACCAAGTGGGTCCTGAAATTCGGAGATTGGAGAAACATTTGGCTACTTACTGTGTTTTGCAAAAGCACAAGCCAACAAAACAAGGTTCAAAACGACAGCGCAGCTGTTAGCATTTTGGGTTTTGTAGAATAATATATATATATATATATATATTAAAAGAAAGGCAAATTAAAAGAAAGGCAAGGCATTTATTTGGGATTTGATAGTGTTCATTACTGAAAGAAGAGGTTTACGAGATCGATAATTATTTTTTATTAATGATGGAGAATAATTTATTAAATTTATCAACTAATTAATATAATGTCATATGTTATCCATATTCTGCAAAGTTTTCATTTAGTATATATTAGCTATTTGTATGTTGACGGTGCTATTAGTATTTAATGGTTGAGGAATGACATTGTGACTTGTGAACTTGAATTCATTTTCTCTCTCTCTCTTTTTTACCAAAATTTGATTTTTTTACAAGTATCAAATTACTTTTTCCCAAAAAAAAAAAAGAGACAGAAACAGAACAAAATCTGGCTTGTAAGAACACGGCGATCATCTGTCAAAGAGATCTATATGGTCAATGCCTTTTCCCCACAGTTACAGAAAACATTTGTTACAAAGATATGTCGATGGTTGATAATAAATAATAATAATAAAGAGTATATAAGGGAAAAATATAATATTTTATGCTACCTTTTAAAAAGTATAAAGATTGGCCAAGTCTTCTTCTTGTTGTTCACTTATTTTTTTTTTCTAAAAAATTATTATTTAACTTTTTCAACCGTTATTCCTAAATATAAATACTTTACTTTTTATAAAGAGTAAAATTGCATTTATAATAATAAAAAAACCTAATAGAGACTGGGTTTTGTTGTAGATACAATTTGCTGGAATTTATTTTTCAGTTTTATTATTTAATATTAAGTTTATTAGATATTGGGTTTCATAAAAAAAAAATTACTTTTTTCAAGGTTATCTAATCTCATGATCTTGATTGTAAGTTTAACGAGTTAATTCGATTTCCCATTTGCTAATTGTTTCTTTCTCTCTTAATTTCAACATTCAATATTTGATTAATTGAAAATTGAAAATTAAATTTCATGATTTTTTATTTGTTTGTTTTCTTTGAGGCTATTCATATCTCATAACCTGAGTCACGAGTTTGACTGATTACCTCAAGTTAAATTGAGTTTTCTTGTGTTATTTTCTTAATTGATTTATTAATTTCAATTATATCCTTTAATGTTAAGTTTATTGGGGATTAATCTTCATATTTCTTTCTTCAATCTATTTTATTTTGAGGTTATCCTAGTCTTGTGATATGGACTGCAAGTTTAACAAGTTAACTGAAGTTTTTCGTTTTCTTTTCTTAATTGACTTTCTATCTCATTTTCATAATTTGATATTAGATTGATTGAGAATTAGACTTTGTAATTTGTTTCAGATTGTTTTTTATGAGGTTATTCTCTTCTCATTGACTCATATCATAAATTTGATAAATTAACTTGAGTTGACTCATATTAATTTATTGTCTGTTTTTTGTCCCTTATATTTTAACATATTTTGACCCGAGTCACATATTTTTCGGATTGCTTTTTTTTTTCAAGAAAAAAAAATGAAGTTGTAAGAAATTATGTTACATGTCAAATTGTGTTAAACATTACTATATAACTGCTTTATATTCATAAACTATATTCAAAATATTTTACAAATATAATATCCACAACTTCAAATATTTTAAAAACAATAAAAAAATCTATTTATTTTGTTTCAAATACCTAAAATATATTATAGAAATGATAGCAGTCCTTTCTTTAAAACTATAAGTGGAATGTCTTGTAGGTTATACACACCCACTCGACTATAAAAAATATATAATCTGCAAAACACAATTCGGAAAGAGCATGATTGAAGGTCAAACAAAGGATGGGCTGATCCTCGAAACGTTTTGAACATATTAGGCTCGTTAAAACTGCTCGGAGCCTAGTACAGAACCTCGTCTTGCATCTGAATCAATTCACCGATTCACAAGATATAGTAAATTGACTTGCAGAAGATTTACAGGTTAAACATATAGTAAACTGATTGGTTAGTTGTTTAATTAAATTATCAAATTGTTAGATAGAAAAAAAAGAGTCAAAATCATTCAAAAAAAGAACAGAACATGGAAATTAAAGAGAACTAATTAAACTTAGAAAACAATTTCATTACATAAACAAAAAAATCTTTCGGTAATTAGAGTAATTGACAGAAAAGTATTTAGTTCGAGTTAAACTTTAGAGACTGAGATATTGTTGAGCTTGGTCATGGACAGTGAAAATCGGTGATTGAAGAACTGTGAAGATCCATCAACCAGTTCATTCCTTGGGTTATATAATATGGACACTCGGTCAAATTCGTGAGCTGCCGTTGTTAGACCTGTCAGGGAATTTACTCCCAGGACAAATACCAGCACAGCTTATGTTAGACCTGTCAGGGAATTGATCTCAACAACAACCTTCTTTATGGGTCTTTTCCATCATGGTTTGGAAATTTGCCACGGTTAGGGGAGCTTAAGCTCTTCTCCAATCAATTTACAGGGTCTCTTCCTCGAGAGCTATTCAATTGCTCTAAATTGTTGGTGCTTTCCCTTGATGCTAACTTGCTGAATTGAACTCTTCCTATGGAGGTTGGTAATCTAGAATCTCTAAATGTACTCAATCTCAATCAGAACCAATTATCAGGATCAATCCCTCTGGTCCGAGGTATGTTGAGCAAGCTGTATGAGCTTCGGCTCTCGAGAAACAGTTTCAGTGGTGAAATACCTTCTGAACTTGGGCAACTCCAGAATCTCCAAAGCATTTTAGATCTCAGCTACGACAACCTCAGTGGTCATGTTCCACCTTCTATTGGTACACTGTCCAAACTTGAAGCTCTTGATCTGTCTCACAATTGGCTAGTTGGAGCTGTTCCTCCTGAAAAGTCGGTAGCAAGAGCGGTCTTGGCAAGCTTAATCTCTCCTTCAATGATCTCGAAGGCAAATTGGGCAAGCAATTCTCACACTGGCCACCTGAAGCATTTGAAGGAAACCTGCAGCTCTGTGGAAGCCCTCTTGATCGCTGCTCTATTCTGAAGAGATCATCATCGCGACACGCATGTGATCAATTGCTACATTTGTTCAAGAATAGAATGGTGGATTTTGACAAAATGAATAAAGATGCTCGTGCATAATTGATGACATCTATATTTATGATACGAAACCAATTATCAAATGAAGCATCATTTTTGTTTTGTTGATCTTGTGCTAACTTAACTAGGCCAGTCTTTCAGAGGGGTCCTCTTTCATTTGTCGATGCTATTTTCACTCTGACAACCTCTTATATACTCTTTTCCCAAAAGCACGGTAGATGCTGTCATGATTATAGCACATTGGTAGTTTGGCGTAGCACATACGTTGACTAATGCAACGCTGAAATTAAAACGTATCAACAGTTGCACGAGGGATAATCTAAGACAAATCCAAGATTTATCTTATTTCAAGAGTGATCTGTTCCAAACCACTTTTGATCAAGCGGCAGGTATGAAGGACCCAATATTCACGACAAGCATTGCAAAATCATAATAAAAACAGTTTTCCACTGGAGAAAATCACCAGATTGCTTCAAGGAATTATTGGAGATCCAACTCCATGCTGTCCACGTCATGAAAGCATCCTGAATCTTATTTGTAGCAACAGCAAGAAAAACATCTCACAAGATTACTAGCATAGCAACAAAAGATAAAGAAGCAAACAAGTGTACACAACCCTTCGATGAATATTACTTCTGAAGCCACAAATTTCTGGAGAAAACAAGAAACGGGCTGTCTATGCCAAAGGACATCAATCCAGATGCTCTAATCATCATCTTGATCTGTGAAGGGAATGAACTTAAATCAGTGGAAAGAATTATACATTAACACAGAAAGACAGATGCAAATTAAAAAGTTTCCTGAACTGGAAAAAAAATGGCAGACATTGGAAACTGAGTGGGGAATCTTGCATAAAAGTGGTGACAGTGCAAAGAGCTCTCCATTAACTTCAGCCACAAAAAATACATCAACCTTTTTTACACGATAAATATGCCAAGAGATGCCACAACCAATGCCCATCCTAGGGTCTTAAACTCTAAGCTAAATTATTTTTCTATTATTACACTGAACCCACAAGATTACTTCCACCTGATGTCCTGCTAATAAGCAGATTCTGATATTAATCAATATAAAGTTTAAATTTGATCCATTAAATTGCTTAATTAACACAATCAAATATTACCACTATATATAGATTTTGGACATGAAATAAGGGGATTCTAAATACCCATAGGTACCTATACTTTTAGATAAAGAAAAATCATATTCATTGACCAAAAAGAATCACAGAGCGTGTTGGTGAATGAAGTTATCCTCCAAAACATGATAGCGAAAACAAAACAAAACATGGAAGCTCAATCCTGCTGAAAATCAGCCAAGAGGAAACAGCCCTAAAAACACCCAAAGCATGACATGACAAAGATAAGAGGACACTATCCTATCCCACAACAATTGTCTTGAAGTGCGATAGTTCTGAAAATTCTAGCCAGGTACATTATAGGACAGCAAGATGGCATAAAACCACTAAGTCTTACACTCTTTCCTTTTTCCAAATTCAAAAAAGATATCAACATAAAATCCACTACCAGAGACTGAAGTTGGCTTCAAAGAAATCCACCATTGAAGACGATCAAAATGGTGGAGAGTAAGTCTTACAGAATTATGTTCTCAATTTCTATTAACTGAGATCTGAACTGGCCTGAACTTAGGGTATCAGCCTTGACACATCTCATTTTAATCATGCTGGTTACACTATCTATGAATAGTTCAGCATACACCTAAACTGGATGCAGGCAAAACCCATTACAAACACAAGTTCATAGCCACCACTAGTTTTCAATGCTAGATTTTTTACTTCTCCATGCTTTAGAGCATGCATTCCTCCTATAATCTAACATGGCAGTGCTTGCATGATGAAAATGACAGAGATATCCACATGATATGGTCATGTATTAAGTTTTCAGGTCTTTAGAGATGATCACAACAATGTATTACATTCGTAGCTCAATTCTTCTAGGTAGAAACTAGGTCAACAAAATGCCAGGGCTAGCAACCATGGAATAGTTCACCACAGCAAAGCTTAAAGCAAGTTCAGCTAACAAGGACAATCTAGAAGACATGAACTTTATCACTCATAATGTGCCTTCTGGGGGGGTGGGGGTGTTAACGGGGTTTTGTCTGGATGGATTTGGGATGGTGCATCAAGAAAAAAAATTTAGTGATGTTTAGCAGGAATTTAAATTCCTGTGGGGAGCATCATCTAACCTAGACTCCAAGCCATCTCTCTGAATGACTTGCTATGGATGTTGCCAGCTCCATCATGTTTGCATGTTCCAAGTACAAAAACTTAGACTCGTGCAAGCTTAGGTTGTAGCAACAACCTCCATTTTTTTTTTCTTTTCTCATTTTACAAGTCTTCCGCAATGCCCTATTTCCAAAAATTGTCTTCCCATTATTTTCTTCTTTCCCAAAAAAATCACTTTAGAAACAAATTTTCTTCATCTCCCTCATTTAAACACGCAAAAACAATATTTATGATCTTTACTATTATTGATTAGAAAATCCCCAACACAGGAAAGCTAATTAATTAGCAGGTTTTGCCCTAATTTGAACAATTCCACTGCCCTCGACCTAATATATATTTTTTAATAAAATCGAACCCTCAATTATCAAGTACATTAGAAAAACCCAAACTTGAGAGGATGAAACCTGAAGGCTCAATCAAAATGACGTAAAAATTAGAAAGACAACGCAAACCCAGAAAAGAAAAATTGTTGAAACTGGAAGATACAATCAGATAGAGAGAGAGAGAGAGAGAGAGTACCGAAGTAACGGCGCTCATTGGCTTCCTTAGCTTTCTGAAGCATCTTGTCAAGGTCTTCTTCAAGCTTAGCATCCCATTTCACCAACTGATTCACAAAAACAACTCCTAACCCCATGCCCACCACATGTTCCCACGGATCTTAAAACACACACAACAAAACAAGATACCATCACCATCAAAATCAAATTGTTTTGAAGATTAAAATGGAAATAAATGATAAAAGATTAGTGATTTGTTGGTTGGAAAAAAATTACGGCGCATGTAAGGGAGTTTGCGGAGAGCATTGGAGTACATCTGGGTGCCCAGCCCCAACAGTGCTCCTACCACTGTTGCACTCAATACCATCCTCTCTTTTCTTTTCTTCTTTTAGATTTTCCTAACAAATCTCCTTTCAACCTTCTTCGCTTCGCTTCACTTCCAATTTATTATTTTGAGGATTTTCTGCTTCTGTCTGTGTTTCCTTGTGATTCCCATCCAAATCTGTGCGCCACGTTGAGTAATTTTTTTTAAGGGGAGGTGGGCTATGGGTTTACTTAGGGCTTTACTACTGGATAATTTCTTCGTAAAGCCCATTAATTAAAGTCGGAGCCTTTTATTATATACACACTAACAGTTAATTCGATATCACCGGACCCATTTGCCAGCACAAAAAGATAAGTACATTTTCAGTTGGGTCGTAAATAAAGGTCTTTTAGATGAAATACTTTTTATATTTTTACATTTTTGTTTTCTAAAATATAATTTTTGAAAAGTTTTTTTTGTGCTTATTTCTAATATAATATTTTACAGGAAATTGGTTCATGTAAATTTAAGCTATTCAAGAAAGATAAAAAAAGATGTGTTCTTAATGTTGTATTATCATTTTCTGGGCTCAACTATTTTCTATAAATTAAGAGTCTTTTTTTTTTTCTTTGTTGGAAGATCCATGGGATTTTAATAGAAGCATACTCCTAAAATAAATAGAAAAATGAATAAGAGTATATTCTCTTGTTCATATACTAGTAAAAATAGCGTGGTTGTGTGCAATATACAATTAGAGACAGCGAAAAAAAAAAAACCTTTCAAGTTGCGTTCGAGTGAAATAATCGACCTAGCTTGTGGAACACTTGAACCTTAAACAATGACAAAGTTAAGTTAGCATAAATACCTACGACGTCATTGGCCTTTTTTGAACATAGAAAATGCAAAAGTTCAGGCTAAATGACGTCAACTTAATAGAGTTGAGCACTAGATTTGTTGTCCGTCGGCCGTGCTTTGCCATGGGCTCAGCAAAAACAATTTCGGTGGAATAAAAATGTTAGGGCAAAAGAAAGTTCAAGTTTCAATTCATTGGTTCAGTTAGTAAATTAAATAATATTAAAATAAAAATGCAGAATCAATAAATAAATTGGCAAAAAATATGAAAAAAAGTAAAAAATAATAATTATCAAATAACTTAATGTGCAAACCTAATATAAAATAAGTCGCAAGAAAAAAAAAATCAGCTTTAAAAAAAAGAGAAAATCCAAGCAAATCCAAACGAATTTTCTAAACATGATCTGATTTATAATAAATCATGGATACAAGTTGATGAAAAAGTTTTAACTCTCAACCAATTTTATTTTGAAGGATAAAATTTAAAAAAAAAAACATTTAAAAATAATTCCATATAAAATAAATAACAACTAAAAAAATGAGCACTAAGTTTAAAAGATTGAAACACCATAGGGGTTAAATTGAAAAATATATATAATTTAATATATTACTTATATATTAAAAATAGTAAGGGATAAAATTAAAAAAAAAAAAACAGTTATAGAGAGGTAATCTAATTCAATATACGGGGTTGAAGCAACTCCTAATTAAAATCAAGTCATAAATAAGAATAAATTCTTGTAAGGCTAAGAGTGAATATGGAGTATAATTTAAAAAATAAATCACTACTTAACCCATCAGCTGTAGAGCATGACCAGCCATAGTTAATCAAGCAAGCCTCTGTACTCAACACCTAATATGAGTTTCTATTATTTTTATACCTTTTCTAATTGTTCTTCAGGAAATTGAGAATATCTATTCTCTCGATTAGAAAAAATGTCCGCGAAAAACACTTTGAGCACCCTTCAAATATTCATCATCCCAAATTCTATCCCGGTTCTCATCATCCCATATTGAATCTACCATTGCTCCTGCCATTCACGCAGCACCGATCAAGCTAATCCTGATCCATTGAGTGGTTATACACTTGCGATTGCCCAAGTAGCATATCTACTTGTGATATATATATATATATATATATATATATATATATATATATATATATGCTACTTGGGGCAATCGCAAGTATATATATATACGACTCAAGGCAGCTTTTTAAATTAAATAAAACAAACAACACACAGCTTATTAAAATCCCAATCCGAATTTAAACACACCAAACAAATTCCAAGCGTTCAATGCAAAAGTTCGAAATGAAAAATATTGACATGACATGAAGAGGAATCCATTTGTTTTCTTGTCAGCCTAGATCGCTGATAAATCACCAAAAATGCTGCAATTACCAAATGAAAAACTTGTATTAGTGCATTAATTTCTATGTATTTGTTCATACACACACACAAAGAATAGTGTGTGTATATATATATGCATATATAAGGAAAAAAAAACTAAATAATTATTTTACTAGCCTTAACTCCACATTATAATTAATAATTATTCCTAACAACATTTAATTAAAGAAAGTGTGATAAAATTACTGTAAAAACTTATTCCACAATTAATTTATTATTAGAAGAAAAAACATTAAATAGGTTTATATAAGCACCTTAATTTCTTGCCTGACCCAGTTCATGATCATTTTCCTTGTCCACCACACGTTCATTAATTACTTCCATTCTCCAGCTGAGCATTTCTTTCCCGCAGCTGGGCGTTGCTTGCTTCAAGTTCCGTATTTCTTTCCCGCAGCTGGGCGTTGCTTGCTTCAAGTTCCGCAATTCTTTCCCGCAGCTGGGCATCGGACCCCATCTGCATAAATAAAAAAATATTTAAATAGTGTTAATCTGAGCTCAACAAGTCTTCTAATGGCGAAAAGTATATGGGTTCTGCAAGCGGACGGAGATAATAAACCCATTATCTTAATTTTAATAATTGGAAACTGCAACGTTGGACCAAACCAAGCTGTTGTTTTGCAGCAGATAACATGACCAGACATAAAAGGAGAAAAAAAGAAAACACAACAGAAAAGAGTGTGAGAAGATCTAAATCCTTTGATAGAATGGTTTGCAATGAGAAGGGAGAATGTTTTCCTCCAGCGCATGGTAGATTTGATCAATCACAGATCCCCAGCAGTTTATTGTGAGTTGGTACAAATTTAGGCATGCTACTGGTTCGATGATACCAAAGCCCTGGAAAGAAGAGAGAAGAAAAATAGTTACCAGTAGTATCTTGAAAAGGTTTTCGGCCTTGTCAGCCAATCCAATGCCCTTTTCCTTCTCTCCGTCCAAAACTCTCTTCAGACGCTTCTGATCCCTTTTCATCCGACCACATTGGAACTTCAGGTTTATATTTTCTTCCGCCAAGAAGGTGTTAGCATTCTGCAAAATACTGACACCACCTGCATGCAATTTCAAGAGTTTCTTAACATAGTATTAGAGTTTTATTAACCCAGTGATTACAGGTTCGAATCTCAACACCTTCATTTTATTTGATAAAAATCTACTTTCATTGTATTTAATAAAAATAAAGCATAAAATAATACGAGTTTATACAAATTTCGAGTTCAAAGGATTTTTACTTGAAGGAGTGTATGCTTTCAAGTCCAAACAACAACAATTAATTAGCTTGCTTAAGCTTATAGCCAGCCTCCTACAATGTGCCTGTGTATGTATATTTTTCTGATGTCAAGAGTGATCAAAGGCCATACCTGCTGACTGATTCGATTTCCATAAAAAAAAAAAATACTAAAAATCAATTTTATTAAGGGTAGCCGACGCCTGGTGAGCCTATGTGATGAGCTTGCTTCATTTTTCAAACAACAAGAGCAATCCAAATAATTTATAGCTTGTGGTTGATCCCACTGACGAGTGAGCTACACATCCACCAATCCAGAGGTGAAAATTAACGAGCGTAGATTATATATTGTCGCGGATATATTAGCTAATTAATCATCACAAGCTTATATAACAAAAAAAGATAAATAAAATGATAATGTTGTGTATTTTTCATATAAATTCTATATATAAAGACAGGTCAGAAGTGCTACATACTCTGATCTGGTTCAACGGACATCTGAAGTTGATTGTTCATGGATGGGAAGGGCACATTACCGCCAGCAGGAGTACCGGACGGGGAACTGTTTGCTGCATCTGCATTCCAATTTAGTAGCTCAAGCCTTGAAAGATATCTTGGATTGTCTTAAAGAAACCTTGTACAGATTAACATGGTATTATCGAAGTAAAGCTTCTTGTTTATTTATTTTTTGATAAGCCGAAATTTATTGATTAAAATACCTTGACAGGATGAAAATAAAAGTAGCTTGCTCGTGTATGTATATGCTTCTGATGTCAAGATCGAGTGAGCAAAGGCCATACCTACTGACTGGTTCGGGTCGGATATTTGATCATTGACCAGTTCTTGGTTCTGAGCATCACTACGATCTCCAATATTTTCGTCGGAGCAGTTTCCTGAAATTAGAACAAATTAATTAAACCCTGAAAGAGACTGTACAGTTGCTGAAAAACAAGAACAGCAGCACAGCAACAAAACCAAGACTCAATCCCCCCCAAAAGTATGGATTTGCGCCATTTAATCTCAAATCGATCCAAATTAACAAGTTTTGCTTTGATGAGAAAGTCTTTTTTTTTTTTTTTTGATAACTATTAAGATAATATCATAGGTACAGAGCTGTAGACCATCAAACCCACGTGCAACTTTGCACGAATTTCGGGCATCCCGAAATTGTCTGTTTTTTCCAGTTAACACAAAAACAAAATCCTGTCTTTCAAAATCTGTATCAAATGACATATTTTGCCAGATCCAAGGTGCATTTGTCGTTGTTCTTGCAAGGCTGTTGAAAAAAAATGTAAACCCTAAGCGGAAACCCTAAACATGGTAATAATTGATGATGTATCGGTGCTAGAAAATCATAATCAATATCTAGCAGTTAGCCCTGAGAATTAAAAATGAAGCGATCGCATATAACAACATTCTGTGTGCAGAGAGAGAGATTTATACTGAAAAATATATTCACAAAAACAAAAGCGCCGGCCGTGAAGCTTGATCTAATGATCAGTCATATATTAAAATAAAGTGCTTAAAATATGGAAGCACCAATCTTTTCCCTCCCTTATTTCATTTCCCGTATGACAAGATTAAGAGAAAAAAATATATAAAAAAGAAGCTTACCCTTAGCATCATCGAAGAACTTTGAGCCAGACATGATCAGATGCCTTGTTTTGATGTGATCTGAAGAAAATTGATAACAAAGTTAAAGATGGTCAGCTTAAAAAAGAGTACAATCAATTAGAAACGGAGCTTGATGATCACACAGGTGAGAGCACCAAAACTCTAGTGTTTGTTTTCATATACACTACCAGAGTAGGTGAAGGGCCGGTCGGTCCCGGAAACTGGCGGCGTCTGATCACGTAATGACTGGCCGGTGTGCGGCCCTGAGAGTAGAGAAAAAATTGCTGGCGTAGGCCAAGTAATGAACAAGTATAAATTGGAAAGTTTATATAGGTCGAACCACTCGCAAGAAAGCAATAGAAGACGAAATAAAACGCGCGGTGACCGCTCGATACCGCACCATTGGCTTCGAATTCTGCCGTGAAGGCTTTTTTTTTGGTTCTTACTATTTACTAGGCAGAGCCGCCATTGCTGACTTCAAAACAGGGGAAAATAGCCAGTAAAGAAGAGCAAAAGGAGCTGTGATTTTTTTGTTTTTGTTTTTAACTAAAACATGTGGGCAGGGCCCTCATCGGTCGTCCCATTTTTGTTCATCGTTAAAATCGCAAGTTTTTTAGACGATGCGATCTCGTCTAATTACACACATTACCGGACTCTTATATAAATTAATTTTAAACTTTATGCCGATCCAAGATAGTGAAAGTAGTAATATGATCGGGTACTCATTGATTACCAAATTACTCTAATTTTCCTATAAAAACATAAATAATACTTTTAAATATTCTAAATCATCAAACATATATAATACGGAAACAAGAAAGTTAAAGACACTTAATATTTACTTATAATCAGTACACACTGACATTTCGTCTTTTTCTTCATTCTTCTCTACTCTCTCTGTCACACACATACACATCGTCGGTTCTCTCTTTTATTTTCTCTTTATTCAATGTTTCTCTTATCTTTTCTTCTCCCCCACGCGTTCTAGGTATGTCTTTCTTTTCTTCTTATTTTTTTTTTGTTAATTAGCATCTCTCCTCTAATTTTTACTTGATATTTTTTTTACTCCACTTAACTTCGCTTAAATGAGTTTAAGGTAAAATTTCTCTTTTTTCTTCTTTTTAGTTATGTGTTTTTTCCATTATTTTTTTAATTAATTTGTTTCCTGATTAATAGTTTTGGTGTGGGATTATTGCATTCTTATTAATTATATTTTCTTGTGTTAATAAATTATTAATTGATAATTTTTATATTATTAATTATTTTTTCTTGTGTTATTGGATTATTAACTAATAATATTCTTGTTATTAATGGATTTGTTTGTGTGTGTTTTTTCATTATGTTTATAATATATTTTTCTGCTATTGATGGATCATTGGATGATAATTTTTCTGTTATTTTGTTTTTTGAGTCTTATTGGAATTATTTTTGCTAATATTATTAATTGCTATTTTTTGTTGGATGAATGATTATATAAAGAGGTTAAGGTGTCTATTTAAATTATTATTGTCAACTACTTTGTGCATATATATATGATGTATATTTGCAAGTATGTAAAATTTTGGGAAGTATCACATATAAGAGAGGTGCTACCAAAATGTAGATGATAGTTTTATTTATTATTGTCATTTTTTCAAAATTACCATTGATAAAACAAAAATTACCAACGAGAATTTTATCGACACATTATTTCTATCATTGAAATCATCAATAATATAGTGCTGATGGATAGTACGTGTGGATATTTTTGTTAGTAAAAAATTAATTGTGATGGTGAAAGAACAGGAATTGATTAAAACTTAAGAAAAAAGTTCTCGTTCTAGCAATCAGAGCATTGAAATCACGTTATAAATGAGAGCCAGGTGCTGTTTGTCGTTACTGTAAATTCCTAATCATAAGTAAGTTACCATGTTCAACTTAAACCTCTGTCTCTCAAACACTTTAACAATGCTATTACCATCTTTGTTTGAATCCAGCATGCTTTACGATATTCTAGAATATTCTAGACATCGAGTACACGAGGGGAGGCCATGTTATTGGGGATATTCTAGAATCTAGACATTAAAGGGGCATCCTATCTAGAGACTGGACCTAGGATGTCGAACGAAATCATGTGAAATGGCGAGGAATTCTTAATATATCTAAGACTTGTATATTTATCCAATTAATAAAAGAAATTATCTTTTATTTTCATTTTTTAATACCATGTTGGGTCTTCATTTTATGGGTTTTAAGTTTTTTCATTGTTGGATATTCTACTTTTTTATTTTTTTATGATTGTCTTCCAATAGGACAATCTTTTATTGAATTTATTTTCTTCTAAATTTGTCATTTCTAATTGGGGATATTCTAGAACCTAGACATTTAAGGGACATCCTCATGATTTGAAAGGGAACTCGAAGACTTGAAAGAAAGTAAAAGGAAGACTCGTGACTGGGATTGAAGTGGGTTCAGCCCATTTCATCCCGTTGGGTTAATTAAAATTAAAACCCAATATCCCAAATCTTAAGGAGAGAAGCTGTAATCGGCATGAGAAAAATAAAATAAAATTTAAAAAAAAGAATAAGTTGATAAAAAAGATATCGAGAGTGAAATCTTATCAATAAATAGTTTACTTTTTTTAAAATAAAGTCTTCAAAATAAAGGGAGGACAAATTTGAGATTACCCGCTTAATTTTGCTTGTCATCCCAGGTGACGTTTCTCCCACCCGCAGCAATTCCATCTCCGAGTTTTCGAGTTCTCGAAACTTGTAGCTATGTGGCAAAGTAAATCATGCATCGTGCTCCGTCTTGGTTTTTTGATTTCCCTACCTATCCTCCCTCCACTTTCAAATATTTCTTTGCCTTCCTGCACTTTGGAGAAGCTAGAGAAATTAACAGAGAAAGTTAAACAAAAAGAAAGAGATATGTGGTTTAACTGTGGACAGGAAATGCAGAGATTACAGATATGCTCAAGGGCTTCCTGGATGAGCCACGTGCCATCCGGTCTGTGGACTAAACTTTAATGAAGATAGCAAGACGCAGCACAGTGAGTCTGTGGTGCTGTTTGAAGAGGAAGAAAGGCACATCAGAAATGCAGCAAGGCATCGTACTGATATGAGATGCGTAATTAGTAGTATCTCATGGCTCAATTATTAGATTTGAAAATGAAGATTTTACATTTGAATTCTTGTAGAGTTTGTGTTAATTAAGACTGGGGACCAATCCCTTGATTGGGGACAAATTTATGATAAAAGAATCGTTGAAGAAGACGTGCTATACAATAAGACAAATAGGTAGTCATAGTTTTGCGTGGGCATGCATAGGGCAGGACCTGGATTAAAAAAAAATGCCTTACTTGGTAACAGTGATTTTGGTACTCTGCTGAAGGTGTTTTTTGAAAACATTTTCTGTTTTAAAATATATTACAATAATCAGAACAATTAGGTTTTTAGGGATATTCTGAAAACTAGGCTTAAAAAAATAGAATCAAATTTAGCTAATGCCCCGATATATATATGATTATAGTTTTCTTTATTAAAGTTATACTATATGAATTTACTATACTCCATCATATGAAAAAATACTTAAACTTGCCATGCCATAGATTAACAAAATAGCTATTGTAACAAAAGATACACATGCAAACTTATCAAACAACAAAATGAAACATCTCCACAAACATCTGACTTGTTCGTTCAAGTTAAGGTGCTATATATCTGAGCATATCAACCATAACTTAACAGAAAGTGCAAGAAAAAAAGCCGAATAGATAGAAACAGCCAGAACATCTTCTTATCATCTTCACCCCGATCCATAGACATGCTATGTTGAACTGGCTGGACAAAAGCCTGCAAATTCAAATGAAAAACTTTCATTAATTATTGATGCATCTTTTTAATTTGAAGCCAAAAGGTTTCCTTTTCTTTTTGCTTTTAAATCTTTTTAAGGGAAATAATATTGGACAAAGATGCAAGCCATCAAATTAGTATCTGTTTTGTCTTTAAAACATCTCAAGTTCAGTTTTTATTTGTTGAAAAAACATAAAAATTAATGGAATTCATGACCACATTTCTAAAACAATTCCTACCAGTGATACCTTTGAAGTCTAGAATTGCTAGCAGTAACTGAGAATATAGCCAATCCAGATACTAATTAACTTAGCTTTATCTCACCTGATCAGAGAAAACAATATAATGCCTCACCTAATAATTTGAATTTTTTAATTGAGTGGATTTTTGAGATATCCAAGCTGATTAGAAAATGAGATGGGCTAACTCTCCCTCTTACCTCTACTTCGCAAGTTTGTTTTAAATTTAAACAACATTAACGAGGGTACCTTGTCATGCAGGTGTGCTCCACCCCCTTTCATTGTTCGTCCTTACTCAACTCGTTACACAAAGCGTTGTTTATAAGACGGAGTTTCTTGAGTTCACGTGTCAACTTTTCATTCTCTTCCTGAAGCTCGACTGTTTTTATGATGTCTGGATTATTCGAAGCAGTCGTTAGCAGCTCAATTTTGCGCTTAAGCTGTGTGTTTTCTTGTGCAACATCAGTAGCTTCAGGGCTAGCAACCTGTAAAAAAGTTAGAATAAATTCATCATATGAAGAGAAATGTTAAAAAAACCATGTTAATAAAAAAAACTTTAGATGTTCGGTCTGATTTTAAAATAAAATTAATATTAAAATTAACACCCATCTTAACAGAAAACTTTTATGACATTATTAATTGATTTTAATTGAAAAATAAAGTGAGAATAATAATATTTGAATTTATAATAATATGATGATTGCAACGAGTAGCAGATTAGGTAGGAAAGAGCATACTTACTACTATCTCAGAAAGCACGGCCACCTGCATGGTTTGGATTTTTTTCTCGTTTGTCAATCGGGTAACTTCTTCATTCAAGTCGCTAATTATTTGGTCGGAATTCTTCTGTTTTATTTTCCCCTTAACTCCTTCCTTTTCTAGACTTGCAATGACTTCCCTTAAATCATTCATTTGTTTAGTAAGCTCAGCCACCTTTTCCGCGTTTTCTATTCTCTCTTTCTGTGCGGTATATAGAGCATAAGGATACAAACTAATTATAATGGACAATAACGATACAAAATTATGGATTGAGAGAGATAATGTTTTATCACCTCCTTTTTTACCCAACTTTTCCTTTTACTCTGTCGTATCCTTGCTTCTTTCTCAGCATCAGCATTGGTTATGTTTGAAGACTGAGAAGTTCCTGGTTCAGTCAAAGAGAAAGAGTTCATCTGAGTACTTATGGAAGGATTGAAAGTGTTTGGATGTGCCGCATTCCAGATTTAGAGGAACAAAATTTCGGTAGGAAGTACTCTTAACTCATATTGAAACGTAAATATAATTGGCTACAAGTTAGTAAAACCAAAATATCTTATATCTCATCTAAAAACTTAAAACTTATTATTTGAGTTTAAACTTACCTCACATCTATGTTTCCCTCCCCCCTAGCTAATTTTTTTCAACCAGGTTTATATACATATTAACATGCCTAATATGATAATATATAGCAGTTAAAAGCATGTATAACTTTTTTTAAACAAAGGAAAAATGCATGGCTATTATATAGAAGAATAACCATGACCACTCAATTTTTAAACTCAATGTCCTTAAGACTTTCAAGAAATAGAACTAAGAGTCAACTTTTATTAAGATTAGTCGAAACCTATGTGATGAGCTCGCTCATTTTTCAAATAAAAAGAGCGGTCCAAATTTATACCAGGTTGTTGAGCCAACTGAGGGGGTTGAACATGCATCGATCCAGGGTTCGATAGTGCATGACTAGGAGATGTCCCAAACTGCAATGCGCCCGCTACAGGTGGATCAAAATCTTAATTAGAAAACTAAAATCAACAAAACATGGACTAGCTAAATAATAAAAGCTTCCATGTTTCCTTCCTCCCAAGATAAATGTTTCCGAATAACTTTTAGCCAAGTTTAAATGCATATTAATATACCTCATATAATATTATATAGCGGTTAAAAGAAGGTATAAATTTTATTGAACAAATAAAAAATGCATGCCTATTATATACAAGAACAACCATGAAGCAATAGACTCATAGCCAAAATTTTAAACTCATTGTTCTTAAGACTTTCAAGAAATAGAACTAAGAGTCAATTTTATTAAGGTTAGTCGAAACCTATGTGATGAGCTCGCTCATTTTTCAAATCACAAGAGCGGTCCAAATTTATACCAGGTTGTTGAGCCAACTGAGGGGGTTGAACATGCATCGATCCAGGGTTCGAGAGTGCATGACTAGGAGGTGTCCCAAACTGCAATGCGCCCGCTACAGGTGGATCAAAATCTTAATTAGAAAACTAAAATCAACAAAACATGGACTAGCTAAATAATAAAAGCTTCCATGTTTCCTTCCTCCCAAGATAAATGTTTCCGAATAACTTTTAGCCAAGTTTAAATGCATATTAATATAGCTCATATAATATTATACAGCGGTTAAAAGAAGATATAAATTTTATTAAGCAAATGAAAAATGCACGGCTATTATATGCAAGAACAACCATGAAGCAATAGACTCATAGCCAAATTTTTAAACACAATGTCCTTAAGACTTTCAAGAAATAGAACTAAGAGTCAATTTTATTAAGATTAGTCGAAACCTATGTGATGAGCTCGCTCATTTTTCAAATAACAAGAGCGGTCCAAATTTATACCTGGTTGTTGAGCGAAGGGAGGGGGTTGAACATGCATCGATCCAGGGTTCGATAGTGCATGACTAGGAGGTGTCCCAAACTGCAATGCGACCGCTACAGGTGGATCAAAATCTTAATTAGAAAACTAAAATCAACAAAACATGGACTAGCTAAATAATAAAAGCTTCCATGTTTCCTTCCTCCCAAGATAAATGTTTCCGAACAACTTTTAGCCAAGTTTAAATGCATATTAATATACCTCATATAATATTATATAGCGGTTAAAAGAAGGTATAAATTTTATTGAGCAAATGAAAAATACACGGCTATTATATACAAGAACAACCATGAAGCAATAGACTCATAGCCAAAATTTTAAACTCAATGTCCTTAAGACTTTCAAGAAATAGAACTAAGAGTCAATTTTATTAAGATTAGTCGAAACCTATGTGATGAGCTCGCTCATTTTTCAAATAACAAGAGCGGTCCAAATTTATACCAGGTTGTTGAGCCAACTGAGGGGGTTGAACATGCATCGATCCAGGGTTCGATAGTGCATGACTAGGAGGTGTCCCAAACTGCAATGCGCCCGCTACAGGTGGATCAAAATCTTAATTAGAAAACTAAAATCAACAAAACATGGACTAGCTAAATAGTAAAAGCTTCCATGTTTCCTTTCTCCCAAGATAAATGTTTCCGAACAACTTTTAGCCAAGTTTAAATACATATTAATAAACATGATATAATACTATATAGCGGTTAAAAGAAGGTATAAATTTTATTGAGCAAATGAAAAATGCACGGCTATTATATACAAGAACAACCATGATCCCAATACTGCTTTACGATATTATCTTCATTGTCCAGTCCTTCATCAGCACCATACCAGTCCAATAAGCTTCCTGCAGCAAGGTTCGGTGTAAGAACATGTTAGACCCTGCAGAAGATTTGAAGAAGTTTCCTAAAGAGAAATGCATGTGTGTTAATTAATGATGATAGAGAGAGTACTGATGATCGATGATATAGAGAGTGGTAATCCATATCTGATCTGGCTAGCCTTTTCACATAAATTTATACCTTGATGAGGGGGTTGAAGATGCATCGATATTGCATATTCAGGAGAAGTCCCAAATTGTGCTGTTTCCGCTACATGTGGATTGAAATCTTAATTTAAAAAATAAAATCAACAGAACATAGAAAAACTTGATGAAAATGAAGAAAAAAAAAACTCTAAATCCTATTTGCCTGAAACACTAGCAGCTTTTATGTTCATTTTACATGTCAGGAGTGCATAAAATATAACATGTGAATACAAAAGCTTAAATTTATGATTGAAACCCTAGAATGGTCTTATATTAATTATAACATGGTAAAATCCAAAAACACGCGCGCACACCTTCTGGCTGATCGAAAAACTGCTTTACGATATCATATTCATTGTCCAGTCCTTCAGCAGCACCATAGCAGTCCAAATAGCTTCCTGCAGCAAGGTTCGGTGTAAGAACATGTTAAACCCTGCAGAAGATTTGAAGAAGTTTCCTAAACAGAAATGCATGTGTGTTAATTGATGATCGATGATATAGAGTGGTAATCCATATCTGATCTAGCTGGCCTTTTCACATAAATCTAAAAGAAGCATAAGAAAACTCTGTTTCTGTGCTCAAGAGATAGAGTCGAAATTCCAAGGAAGAGAATAAGAACTAGCTAGCTAGTACTGGCAGACGAACATGACCAGTCATTTTTGCTATTCGTAGGTAACCCCTTCATATAACAATCAATAAAATTGCTGAACAATGAAGATTGGTCATCTCTCTCTCTCTTTTACTGTACAAGAAGATTTAAA
This sequence comes from Salix caprea, assembly GCA_964035475.1. Taxonomy (NCBI): domain Eukaryota; kingdom Viridiplantae; phylum Streptophyta; class Magnoliopsida; order Malpighiales; family Salicaceae; genus Salix; species Salix caprea. The sequence goes on from OZ037752.1 coordinate 13,729,898, forward strand.
AAATGAAAAACTTACCTCGAGGGTCAGAGCAGGACATGATTAAGATACCCTTTTTGATTAAGATCTGCAGAAAGCATTGAGCAAAACTGGGGATCAAGTTGACAAAATTTCTAAATGATAGCACAACATTTATGGGGAGGGAGAACAGGTTTTTCTGATCAAGCAGTAGTAGATATTTCTTACAGAAAAAATAGAAGATGGAAATTAAGAAGAACAACTAACAGATCTTGATTACGAAAGAGCAGAGGATGCACCCAAACTTTGATGAGCTATGTAGGTTCCTGAAGAGGGCGGTGCTCTTTCTTAGAATTCAATGAATGGAAATCCAGTCCTTGATTATACATGGACAAAGGCTTATGAAATTTAAATTAAGATGTCGAACGAAATCATGTGAGAGGGCGAGGAATTCGCTAGACAGTCGCACCCTATCTAGAGAGATGGTTTATTACACTCCTCGCCATTTTTTACTAAATATTCTGGTCTTACACAACAACTCTGAAGCGCTTATCAACCATCAGCCTTCGTGTCACGACATGTTACTAATTCAAAATGAAAATCAATTAGCCGCAACCAAGAATAATATGACTAGTTAGGCGAGACCCTAATATCAAAAAATAAATGTTTGAGAAAACCGGTTTTTGTAATTTTTCATTGTTTCTAGTTTTAAGACAAAACTATTTAACTATGTTAAGTAAATAATGTTACCAGAAAGAGGGTTTTTTTTATTAAAAAGAAAAAAAAAAAACCTTCAATGTCAAAGCTTTCCAGCCCAACTACTTGTTTAGAATTTAATAATATTATGCCCCCTAATTTGGGTTATTGCTTTCTCTTATTATTTTTCTTATGCATAATTCTTAATATATCTAAGACTTGTATATTTATCCAATTAATAAAAGAAATTATCTTTTATTTTCATTTTTTTAATACCATGTTGAGTCTTCATTTTATGGGTTTTAAGTTTTTTCATTGTTGGATATTCTACTTTTTTATTTTTTAAGCCCATTTCATCCCGTTGGGTTAATTAAAATTAAAACCCAATATCCCAAATCTTAAGGAGAGAAGTTGTAATCAGCATGAGAAAAATAAAATAAAATTCATCCGCATAAAAAAAAAAAGTTGATAAAAAAGATATCGAGAGTGAAATTTTATCAATAAATAGTTTACTTTTTTTAAAATAAAGTCTTCAAATTAAAGGGAGGACAAATTTGAGATTACCCGCTTAATTTATCCCAGCTGACGTTTCTCCCACCCGCAGCAATTCCATCTCCGAGTTTTTGAGTTCTCGAAACTTGTAGCTCTGTGGCAAAGTAAATCATGCATCTCGGGCACTTTGTAGATGCTCCGTCTTGGTTTTTTGATTTCCCTACTTGCCCTCATTTTCAAATATTCTTTGCCTTCCTGCACTTTGCAGAAGCTAGAGTAATTAACAGAGAAAGTTAAACAAAAAGAAAGGCGTCTGTAGTTTAACTATGGACAGGAAATGCACTTCTTACAGATACGCTCAAAGGGCTTCCTGGATGAGCCACGTGCCATCCGGTCTGTGGACTCAACTTTAATGAAGATAGCAAGACGCAGCACAGTGAGTCTGTGGTGCTGTTTGAAGAGGAAGAAAGGCACATCAGAAATGCAGCACGGCATCGTACTGATATGAGATGCGTAATTAGTAGTATCTCATGGCTCAATTATTAGATTTGAAAATGAAGATTTTACATTTGAATTCTTGTAGAGTTTGTGTTAATTAAGATGGGGGACCAATCCCTTGATTGAGGACAAATTTATGATAAAAGAATCGTTGACGAAGACATTAATATTATTAAAAAATATTTAAATAATTATTTTTATTTCGCTTTTGTACCATGGTGAACTGTTAAGCACTCAATAGTTATTTTTATTTGTTTCCATGAACTCAATAGTTTGTGGACGTTAACACTAACTGTTCAGCATTTTTTTTTTATGTACACAATAATCAGTGGAAAAATCAGGTTAAAAATATGGATACTTTAAATTAATTGGGGACCAGTCCCTTGATCGGGGACAAATTTATGATAAAAGAATCGTGGACGAAGACGTGCTATACAACAAGACAAATAGGTACTCATAGTTTTGTGTGGGCAAGCATCGGGCAGGACCTGGATTAAAAAAAAATGCCTTGCTTGGTAACAGTGATTTGGTACTCTGCTGAAGGTGTTTTTTGAAAACATTTTCTGTTTTAAAATATATTACAATAATCAGAACAATTAGGTTTTTAGGGATACTCTGAAAACTAGGCTTAAGAAAATAGAATCAAATTTAGCTAATGCCCCGATATATATATGATTATAGTTTTCTTTATTACAGTTATACTATATGAATTTACTATATTCCATCATAAGAGAAAATACTTAAACTTGCCATGCTATAGATAACAAAATAGTTATTGTAGCAAAAGACACATGCAAATTTATCAAACACCAAGATGGAACATCTTCACAAACATCTGATTTGTTCGTTCAAGTTAAGGTGCTATCTGAGCATATCAACCATAACTTAACAGAAAGTCCAAGAAAAAAAGCCGGATAGGGGAGCCTGTTTGAGGCCATAGATGGCTTTGCGAAGGTGACAGACATGGTGAGGCAGCTGTTCATCAATAAAGCCTTGCGGTTGAGCCATGTAGACATCTTTAGATAATGAACCTTATAGGAAAGCGTTATTCACATCAGGTTGTTGAATAGACCAGTTATGCCGAAGAGCTAAGCAGAGGACAATACGAATTGTAGTGGGCTTGATTACAGGACTGAAGGTCTCGGTATAATAAAGGTCAGGACGCTGATGGAATCCTTTGGCCACGAGACAAGCCTTATATCTGTCGATTGATCCATCAGGATGTCTTTTGATGCAAAATATCCATTTACATCCAACCAAGTTTTGGTGCTGAGAAGGGGGAATCAAGGTCCAGGTGCCATTTCGGGTTGAGGCATTAAATTGGGCACGCCAGGTGAGGTAGTTCATGGGCGTGAGTTTGAGAAGCAGTTGTGCTGTAGCATTGATTGCTATCAATGAATTTGATGCTGAAATAGCAGGGTTGGATACAATGGAGACTGAGGTTGCTTGGATGTTTTCTGCCATAGAAGAAAAATTTGGATGCTCATTGGAGCTTGTATGCTCTGATACCATAAAAAGGGATTGATCAAAAGGTGTATTGCATTGTATTACAGTGAGAGTATATATAGGTTTACAGAAGGAATATTCCAACAGAGTTGTCATAACCCAATTTTGGGTCATTCCCCAAAACTACCCGAAAATAACAAAAAATAAAATAAAAGGGGTTGGTGTCGGTAGGAAAATCAAGGTGAAATTTTGGATATTTTCGAGAGTTCGATCGTACTTTTTTTTTGTGCCCAAAATGAAGGAAATCGCAGATTCAAGGCTAAAATAATTTATTATCGGATAAATCTGTGTAAAAATTAAGTCGAAAGATATGATTATATTTTTATGGGTCAGTTTGATTTAATCGTTGGCCGATTTAAAAGTATAATTATGTTTGAGAATTAATTTAGGATCCAATCAAAAGATTTAATTAAGTGCAAGGACTTGATTATATTTTAAATTAGCCAAATTAATTTTATTAAGGGCCCAGTCAATGAGAAATCAAGTTCTTGAATTTAATTCGGGCTCAATTGATGAGATTAGAATTTTCAGAGACTGATTTGAATTTTTCCAAGCCAATGCTGCGAAATCAGGGACCAAAGTAAACAAATTAAGAGTTTCATGGTCGATTGAGGGTGAAATCGCACAAATCAGAAATCAAGGACCAAAATAAAAAAGACGTGCAAAGTCAAGGCTGATATTGAAATTCTAACGGGGTTTAATTGCACAAAATCATAAGTTTAGATCCAATTGGGGGTGCATTTAAAACAATTTCAAATTAAAGGACCAAAATGCACTTTGAACTCCCGAAGCAACACGCCACTATCTGCTGCCCTCCCTGCGCACGCCACCAACGGCTATATTTTCAAACGGCTACCTCCTGCAGCTACAAATACAGCAGCCATGCACGACCAAAAGGGGGGGTGATTGACGCAGAGGGGAGGGGAACGAAGTAATTCACATAGAGAGAGAGAGGAAAATATACAGAAGAATTTACGTAGAGAGAATAGGGGAGGAGTAGAAAACTTCACGTAAAAAAAAAAAAAAGGGGAAGAAAAATACAAAGTGACAGACGATACAGAGTGAAAAATTGCAGAAGAAAGCCAGACGATCACTCTTCATCTCCTTCGCCTCTGTCAGCAGCCCTTCCATATCTTCATCTCCTTTCTCACCGGTGTCTCTCTCTTCCTCTTCCCCCACCAGCCCTCGGCATAATCAGCAGCGGCAGCCACCGTGAGCCTTCTCTCTCCCCTTGGCAGCAGCTCTCTCTCTCTACAGCCAGGCACGCCGGACCCTCTCTCTCTCCTCCAACAGCCATCAGCTCCGGCCACCACGCATCATCTTGTCACCACCGGAAGCCACCCTTCAACGACAGCATCCCAGATACCTCCTCCGGCAAAGGTAACCGAGCAGCAGCCCGTGACAGCAACGCCACCCCGTCACTTTCCGACGTCCACTCCGGCCACCATTTCCGATGCCACCACGACCAAAAGAACCACCTTGATGTCCTCTACACAACGGTGTTAACAGGTATGTCATTCGTCACGATCGAAAATTCTCGGCATGCAGTGGGGAGTGAATTTCACTCCCCGCTGGGCCTTTTGGGCCGGGCATACAAAAAGGGCTTCCAGCCCACTGGACTCCAGACGGGCTTACGGCCCGTCTGGACTGAAGCCCACAAAGTCAATGGGCTTACAGCCCATGTAGAGAGTCAAAGGGCCGAGCCTAGCCAGCCATGGTGGCGGGCTGACAGCCCAGCCATGCACAGGCGGGCTGACAGCCCAGCCATGCACAGGCGGGCTGAGCCCAGCCCCAAACAAAGGGGGCTGACAGCCAGCCCCCTAATAATAAAAAAGGTATAGATAATAATAATAAAATATAAAAAAAACACAAAATTTGCAAAAAATATCTTTATTAAAAAAGATAAAAAAAAATATGTTGTTTTCTTGCATACGGCCAATACACTAGCATATTTTTAAAATTGTTTTTCTTTCAAAAAAATATATATTATCTTGGGTTTCTAAGAGAAAATGAGTTTTAGCATGGATTTCGCAAAGAAGAAAAATCATTTCTTGCATCTTGAGATTTTACAATATGTTTGTAAAAATCCAAAGGGTATTGGCCAATATCTCAAAAAAAATATAAAAATCTTATTTTTGGGAATTTATTATTCATTGTTGGTATTTGGATAAATAAATTCTAAAAGGGTAGTATTCAAAATATTCGACGGGAATGATATGCTATTGTTCACTGTTGGTATTTGGATAACTAAATCTTAAGGGGTTAGTATCCAAAATATTCGACGGGAATGATATGCTATTATTCACTGTTGGTATTTGGATAACTAAATCCTAAGGGGTTAGTATCCTAAATATTCGGCGGAGTAATATCCCATTCATTCATCATTTAACCAACATATTCTTTGAAAGATCAAAATCATAACAAATCTTAACCAAACAAAAACACCAAGCAGCTTACCTTAGGTAGGGCGTACTAGGGGTGCTAAAACCTTCCCTTTACGCAACCAGTCCCTTACCCTAGAATCTCTGAAAAACTAGTTTTAGGTTTCCTAGTAACCATAATACTAAGTCGCGCTCTCGCGATGGGGTGCGACAGAGTACTAGAATTATTCTAACATAAATGAGCAGCAATATTGCTGTGATTTACAATAACAGATTGAGGGAGGTTACGCTGCAGAGGGATAGAATCCAGCTATAGAATCCAGCTGGTGAGGTTGTTATGAGCAGATTATTGTTGAGCTTTTCTTATAGATAGAAACAGCCAGAACATCTTCTTATCATCTTCACCCCGATCCATAGACACACTATGTTGAACTGGCTGGACAAAACCCTGCAAATTCAAATGAAAAACTTTCATTACTTATCGATGCATCTTTTTAATTTGAAGCTTGTTTTTAAATCTTTTTAAGGGAAATAATACTTGACAAAGTTGCAAGCCATCATATTAGTATCTATTTCTCTTTTCTCTTTTTTTTTTTTTTTTTATGTCTGAAAAAAAGAGTCGGATTCTCTTAAATTTAAACAACATTAACGAGGGTACCTTGTCATGCAGGTGTGCTCCACCCCCTTTCATTGTTCGTCCTTACTCAACTTGTTACGCAAAACGACGTCGTTTATAAAACGGAGTTTCTTGTTTTCATGTGTCAACTTTTCATTCTCTTCCTGAAGCTCGACTGTTTTTATGATGTCTGGATTATTCAAAGCAGTCGTTAGCAGCTCAATTTTGCGCTTAAGCTGTTTGTTTTCTTCTGCAACATCAGTAACTTCAGGGCTAGCAACCTGTAAAAAAGTTAGAATAAATTCATCATATGAAGAGAATTGTTAAAAAAAACCATGTTAATAAAAAAACCTTAAGATGTTGGGTCTGATTTTAAAATAAAATATATATTATAATTAACACCCATCTTAACAGAAAACTTGGACTAGTTATCTGTTTTGCGATTTCCTTTTAAGATTTTTTTTATTTTGCCATATATATTGCTCCGTTGCTGAAAGTATTAGTTTTGTCAAAGAGTTTGATTCTGTTATTCGTCGAATAACATAAATTGATTCAGTTAGATGATTGCAACGAGTAGCAGATTAGGAAGAAAGAGCATACTTACTAGTTTGTCAGTAAGCACGTCCACCTGCATGGTTTGGCCTTTAAGCTTGTTGTTCAAGCGGCTAACTTTTTCCTTGAAGTACCTAAGTTCTTTTTCGTCATTCTTCTGTTTTATTTTCGCCTTAACTCCTTCCTTTTCTAGACTTGCATTGACTTCCATTAAATCATTCATTTGTTTAGCAAACTCACCCACCTTTTCCGGCGTTTTCTCTTTTTTCCTGTGCGGTATATAGAGCATAAGGATGCAAACTAATTATAATGGACAATAACGATACAAAATTATGGATTGAGAGAGATAATATTATATCACCTCCTTTTTTTCCAAATATTTCCTGCTACTCTGTTTTATCCTTGCTCTTTTCTCAGCATCAGCATTGGTTATGTTTGAAGACTGAGAAGTTCCTGGTTCAGCCAACGGGAAAGCGTTCATCTGAATACTTATGGAGGGATTGACGTTGTTAATAACACCTGCAGTTCCCAACATGTGAAAGTGTTTGGATGTGCCGCATTCCAAATTTAAAGGAACAAAATTTCGGTAGGAGTTAGTAGTACAAGTGAGTAAAACCTATATCTTATATCTCATCCAAAGATACTGCAGTATATAGCTGACCTCGCATCTATGTTTCCTATTCCTCCCAAGATAAATGTTTTCAAAAAGGTTTTAGCCAGGATTAAATACATATCAATATACCTAATATGATGTTATATAGCAGATAAAAGCAGGTATAAATTTGATTGAACAAATAAAAAATGAATGACTATTATATACAAGAACAACCATGATGCAACAAACTAGTAACAAAAAATTTATATGTCCTTAGAACTTTCATGAAATAGAACTAAAAGTCAATTTTATTCAGAGTACCTGAAACCTATGCGAGGAACTCACTCATTTTTCAAATAACAAAAGCAATCCAAATTTATACCTGGTTGTTGAGCCGACTGAGAGGGTTGAACATTCATTGATCCAGGATTCACTTTTACATGTTAGGACTTGTCACAAACTGTGATGTCCCCCCTACAAGCGCATCTAAATCTTAATTAGGAGACATAGACTAGCTATATATTAAAAGCTTGTATGTTTCCTTCCTCCCCAGATAAATGTTTTCAAACAGCTTTTAGCCAGGTTTAAATATATATATTAATATACCAAATATGATATTATATAGCGGTAAAAAAAAGGTATAAATTTAATGAACAAATAAAAAATGCATGATTATTATATACAACAACAACCATGATGCAACTCGTAACAAAAAATTTAAACTCAATATCCTTACTACTTTCTTGAAATAGAACAAAAGGTCAATTTTATTAAGAGTAGCTGAAACCTATGAGAGGAACTCAATCATTTTTCAAATAACAAGAGCAATCCAAATTTATACCTAGTTGTTGAGCACACTGAGAGGGTTGAACATCCATAGATCTAGATCATTTTTCAAATAACAAGAGCAATCTAAATTTATACCTGGTTGTTGAGCCCACTGAGGGGGTTGAACATTCATCGATCTAGAGTTCACTGTTGCATGATAAGGAGTTGTCCCAAACTATGATGTGTCCCCTACAGGCGCATCTAAATCGTAATTAGAAAACTAAAATCAAGGAGACATAGACTAGCAATATAATAAAAGAAAGTTGTGTTTCCTTCCTCCCTAGATAAATGTTTTCAAACAGCTTTTAGCCAGGTTTAAATACATATTAATATACCAAATATGATATTATATAGCGGTAAAAAGAGATATAAATTTTATTCAACAAATGAAAAATGCATGATTATTATATACAACAACAACCATGATGCAACTCGTAACAAAAAATTTAAAATCAATATCCTTAGTACTTTCATGAAGTAGAACTAAAAGTCAATTTTATTAAGAGTAGCCGAAAGCTATGTGATGAACTCGATCATTTTTCCAATAACAAGAGCAATCCAAATTTATACCTGGTTGTTGAGCCCACTGAGGGGGTTGAACATTCATCGATCTAGAGTTCACTGTTGCATGATGAGGAGTTGTTCCAAACTGTGATGTGCCCCCTACAGGCGCATCGAAATCTTAATTAGAAAACTAAAATCAAGGAGACATAGACTAGTTATATAATAAAAGCTTGTATGTTTCCTTCCTCCCCAGATAAATGTTTTCAAACATCTTTTAGCTAGGTTTAAATACATATTAATATACAAAATATGATATTATATAGCAGTAAAAAAGAGGTATAAATTTTATTGAACTAATGAAAAATGCATGATTACTATATGCAACAACAACCATGATGCAACTCGTAACAAAAAATTTAAATCAATATCCTTAGTACTTTCATGAAATAGAACTAAAAGTCAATTTTATTAAGAGTAGCCGAAACCTATGTGATGAACTCGATCATTTTTAAAATAACAAGAGCAATCCAAATTTATACCTTGTTGTTGAGCCCACTGAGGGGGTTGAACATTCATCGATCTAGAGTTCACTATTGTATGATGAGGAATTGTTCCAAACTGTGATGTGTCCCATACAGGCGCATCGAAATCATAATTAGAAAACTAAAATAAAGGAGACATAGACTACCAATATAATAAAAGAAAGCTTGTATGTTTCCTTCTTACACAGATAAATGTTTTCAAACATCTTTTAGCCAGGTTTAAATACATATTAATATACCAAATATGATATTATATAGTGGTAAAAAAAAGGTATAAATTTTATTGAACAAATGAAAAATGCATGATTATTATATACAACAACAACCATGCTCCAACTCGTAACAAAAAAATTAAAATCAATATCCTTAGTACTTTCATGAAATAGAACTAAAAGTCAATTTTATTAAGAGTAGCCGAAACATATGTGATGAACTCAATCATTTTTCAAATAACAAGAGCAATCCAAATTTATACCTGGTTGTTGAGCCCACTGAGGGGGTTGAACATTCATCGATTTAGAGTTCACTGTTGCATGATGAGGAGTTGTTCCAAACTGTGATGTGCCCCCTACAGACGTATGTAAATCTTAATTAGAAAACTAAAATCAAGGAGACTTAGACTAGCTATATAATAAAAAAAAAGCTTGTATGTTACCTTCCTCCCCATATAAATGTTTTCAAACAGCTTTTAGCCTGGTTTAAATACATATTAATATACCAAATATGATATTATATAGCTGTAAAAAAGAGGTATAAATTTTATTGAACAAATGAAAAATGCATGATTATTATATACAACAACAACCATGATGCAACTCGTAACAAAAAAAATCAAACTCAATATCCTTAGTACTTTCATGAAATTGAACTAAAAGTCAATTTTATTAAGTGTAGCCGAAACCTATGTGATGAACTCGATCATTTTTCAAATAACAAGAGCAATCCAAATTTATACCTGATTGTTGAGTCGACTGAGAGGGTTGAACATTCATTGATCCAGGATTCACTTTTACATGATTAGGACTTGTCACAAACTGCGATGTCCCCCCTACAGATGCATCTAAATCTTAATTAGAAAACTAAAATCAAGGAGACATAGACTAGCTATATATTAAAAGCTTGTATGTTTCCTTCCTCCCAGATAAATGTTTTCAAACAGCTTTTAGCCAGGTTTAAATACATATTACTATACCGAATATGATATTATATAGCGGTAAAAAAGAGGTATAAATTTAATGAACAAATAAAAAATGCATGATTATTATATACAACAACAACCATGATGCAACTCGTAACAAAAAATTTAAAATCAATATCCTTAGTACTTTCATGAAGTAGAACTAAAAGTCAATTTTATTAAGAGTAGCCGAAAGCTATGTGATGAACTCGATCATTTTTCCAATAACAAGAGCAATCCAAATTTATACCTGGTTGTTGAACCCACCAAGGGGGTTGAATATTCACCGATCTAGAGTTCACTTTTGCATGATGAGGAGTTGTCCCAAACTGCGATGTGCCCTCTCGAGGCGCATCTAAATATTAATTAGAAAACTAAAATCAAGGAGACATAGACTAGCTATATAATAAAAGAAAGCTTGTATGTTTCCTTCCTCCCTAGATAAATAATTTCAAACAGGTTTTAGCGAGGTTTAAATACATATTAATATACCAAATATGATATTATATAGCGGTAAAAAAGAGGTATAAATTTTATTGAACAAATGTAAAATGCATGATTATTATATACAACAACAACCATGATGCAACTCGTAACAAAAAATTCAAAAAAAATATCCTTAGTACTTTCATGAAGTAGAACTAAAAGTCAATGTTATTAAGAGTAGCCGAAACCTATGTGATGAACTCGATCATTTTTCCAATAACAAGAGCAATCCAAATTTATACCTGGTTGTTGAGCCCAATGAGGGGGTTGAACATTCATCGATCTAGAGTTCACTTTTGCATGATGAGGAGTTGTCCCAAACTGTGATGTGCCCCCTACAGATGCATGTAAATCTTAATTAGAAAACTAAAATCAAGGAGACTTAGACTAGCTATATAATAAAAGAAAGCTATGTTTCCTTCCTCCCTAGATAAATGTTTTCAAACAGCTTGTAGCTTAGTTTAAATACATATTTATATACCAAATATGATATTATATAGCGGTAAAAAAGAGGTATAAATTTTATTGAACAAATGAAAAATGCATGATTATTATATACAACAACAACCATGATGCAACTCGTAACAAAAAAAATTAAAATCAATATCCTTAGTACTTTCATAAAATTGAACTAAAAGTCAATGTTATTAAGTGTAGCCGAAACCTATGTGATGAACTCGATCATTTTTTAAATAACAAGAGCAATCCAAATTTATACCTGGTTGTTGAGTCGACTGAGAGGGTTGAACATTCATTGATCCAGGATTCACTTTTACATGATTAGGACTTGTCACAAACTGTGATGTCCCCCCTACAAGCGCATCTAAATCTTAATTAGGAGACATAGACTAGCTATATATTAAAAGCTTGTATGTTTCCTTCCTCCCAGATAAATGTTTTCAAACAGCTTTTAGAAAGGTTTAAATACATATTAATATACCAAATATGATATTATATAGCGGTAAAAAAGAGGTATAAATTTAATGAACAAATAAAAAATGCATGATTATTATATACAACAACAACCATGATGCAACTTGTAACAAAAAATTTAAAATCAATATCCTTAGTACTTTCATGAAGTAGAACTAAAAGTCAATTTTATTACGAGTAGCCAAAACCTATGTGATGAACTCGATCATTTTTCAAATAACAAGAGCAATCCAAATTTATACCTAGTTGTTGAGCCCACTGAGGGGTTGAACATTCATCGATCTAGAGTTCACTTTTGCATGATGAGGAGTTGTCCCAAACTGCGACGTGCCCTCTCGAGGCACATCTATATCTTAATTAGAAAACTAAAATCAAGGAGACATAGACTAGCTATATAATAAAAGAAAGCTTGTATGTTTCCTTCATACCCAGATAAATGTTTTCAAACAACTTTAAGCAAGGTTTAAATACATATTAATATACCAAATATGATATTATATAGCTGTAAAAAAAAGGTATAAATTTTATTGAACAAATGAAAAATGCATGATTATTATATATAACGAAAACCATGATGCAACTCGTAACAAAAAAAATTAAAATCAATATCCTTAGTACTTTCATGAAATAGAACTAAAAGTCAATTTTATTAAGTGTAGCCGAAACCTATGTGATGAACTCAATTATTTTTCAAATAACAAGAGCAATCCAAATTTATACCTGGTTGTTGAGCCCACTAAGAGGGTTGAACATTCAATGATCCAGGATTCACTTTTACATGATTAGGACTTGTCACAAACTGTGATGTCCCCCCTACAGGCGCATCTAAATGTTAATTTGAAAACTAAAATCAAGGAGACATAGACTAGTTATATAATAAAAGCTTCTATGTTTCTTTCCTCGTTAGATAAATATTTTCAAACAGCTTTTAGCTAGTTTGAAATGCATATTACTGATATTTTAAATATTAACCTATTTGTACGTTTAATACCTATATTAGAATATTTACAATTAATTCTTATTGATTAAGAAAAGATTGGATTTTTGAATTATTGGTCAAATCATCATGGATTTAATAAACTCATCATTAAAATTCTAAAATGTATGAAAAAATATTTTTTGGAAAAAAACATTTTTTTTTTGTAAAATATGTTTTTGAAAATTTTGTTGTATGCAACACATAAAAAGACAATTTTTGGTAGCTGTATTTATTTTTATATATTTATTATAATTTTATGAGTCCATGTTTGCGAACCCACTTTTTATTTAAAGCAAAAACTATCCAAACAACTTAAAGAGAGTATTTGTCAAATACACTTTTAAACCAAGATAAGCTTGATGAAAAAAAAAATGAAAACCATCTCCAAATCCTATTAGCATGAACACTAGCAGCTTTTATATTCATTTTACATGTCAAGAGTGCATAAAATATAACATGAGAATACAAAAGCTTAAATTTATGATTGAAACCCTAGAATGGTCTTATATTAATTATAACATGCTAAAATCCAAAAAACGCGCGCGCGCGCACCTTCTTGTTGATCGAAATATTGCTGCCCGAGATCATCATTATTCCCCAATCCATTGTCCAGTGCTTCACCAGTTCTATAGTCGTTTGAGAAGTTTCCTACAGTAAGGTTCGGTGTAAGAACATGTTAAACCCTGCAGAAGATTTGAAGAACTTTCCTAAACAGAAATTCATGATAGAGAGAGTACTGATGATCGATGATATAGAGAGTGTTAATGCATATCTGATCTGGCTGGCCTTTTCACATCAATCTAACAGAAGCATAAGAAAACTCTGTTTCTGTGTTCAAGAGATAGAGTCGAAATTCCAAGGAAGAGAATAAGAGCTAGCTAGGACTGGCAGACGAACATGACCAGTCATTTTTGCTATTCGTAGGTAACCCCTTCATATAGCAATCAATAAAATTGTTGAACAATGAAGATTGGTCATTTCTCTCTCTCTTTTACTGTACAAGAAGATTTAAAAAATGAAAAACTTACCTCGAGGGTCAGAGCAGGACATGATTAAGATACCCTTTTTGATTAAGATCTGCAGAAAGCATTGAGCAAAACTGGGGATCAAGTTGACAAAATTTCTAAATGATAGCACAAAATTTATGGTGAGGGAGAACAGGTTTTTCTGATCAAGCAGTAGTAGATATTTCTTACAGAAAAATAGGTGATGGAAATTAAGAAGAACAACTAACAGAGCTTGATTATGAAAGAGCAGAGGACGCACCCAAACTTTGATGAGCTATGTAGGTTCCTGAAGAGGGTGATGCTCTTTCATAGAATTCAGTGACTGGAAAATCCAATCCGTCATAATATAAACGCAAAGGTCTATGAAATTAAAATTAAGATGGGAGTAGTAGACTCATTGCAAGTTGCATTGGAAAACTACACCGCGTGGCGGGTCCACCATTGTGCTAGTCAACCAGTGAAAAGACAACGACGACACAACAACCACCATAATCAGTTTCATAATCAGTTTCATGTGTTAGATATACTTTAAATAATTGAATGATAAATACATATAACAGCGAAAATTTAGATTATAAATATTTTTAGTCATTATTGCTCAAATACCGAAAAAAAATAATCTCAATAGCCGCAGCAACAAAGCTTTTCCCAAAGCAGCAACAACAATACAAAATAAAAAAAAAATACGAGAGGAGCCTTCTGATCTATGCCTACCAGTAGCCGTAGATGGAGTACACAAGCTATTATTTATAGGTAGATCAGGGACCCCACTCACTAATTTATTTTTCAATTTTCTCCTTCCATCAAGGAGATAATTAGTCATGATCAATTCATTGATCCCCATGATCAATCAATTGATCCCATGATCAAACCCCATGACCTATCTTTATGGTAATTTTTATATTAAATTAAAATTTGGTCAGCGGATTCTACTAACCTAGTTTTACAGGGGCTCAAATAGCTTTGGATTATTTTCATGCCCATATTAGACCCATAAATTATTGTTCTATATCTGTTTTTTTATTTTTTCTACCTATTTTTCTTAATTATGTTTTGAAATCTTATCTGTTTTATGTTTTTCTAAACTAGGGTAAACTTAGCTCCTGTTTAAACAACCTATTTTTTTTTATCAGAGACTAATTATTTAAATTATTGATATTCAAAACTTTAGTTTAGAGTTTTTTTTTTTGCTACAATTTAGAGCTATATTTTATTTTATACACCATGTCAACTGATATCAAAATAGATTGACTAATTAATGTGATGAATAAAGACATTGACAATATCTTTCTACCCTGTGATGAAAGAGTGAAACCATCAACCAATAGATGGTTGATCATCTACCAAGAAGTGACGATCATGATCTAGTTACTTAACTTGATGGAACTAAACCCAAACTTATTTTTGTAAATGGGACCTGTCATAACCCAATTTTGGGTTATTTCCCAAAACTACCCGAAAATAACAATAAAATAAAATAAAAGGGACTGGTGTCGTTAGGAAAATCAATGTGAAATTTTGGATGTTTTCGAGAGCTCGATCGTACTTTTTTTGTGCCCAAAATGAAGGAAATCGCAGATTCAAGGCTAAAGTAATTTATTATCGGATAACTCTACGTAAAAAATATGTCGACAGATATGATTATATTTTTATGGGTCAATTTGATTTAATCATTGGTCGATTTAAAAGTGTAATTATGTTTGAGAGTTAATTTAGGGTCCAATCGAAAGATTTAATTAAGTGCAAGGGATTGATTATATTTTAAATTAGCCAAATTAATTTTATTAAGGGCTTATTCGATGAGAAATCAAGTTCTTGAATTTAATTCGGGTTCAATTGATGAGATTAGAATTTTCAGAGACCGATTTGAATTTTTCCAAGTCAATTATGCGAAATCGGGGGCCGAATTGAATGAATTGAGAGTCTAATGGTTAATTGGGGGTTAAATCGTGCAAGTCAGAAACTAAGGACCATAATAAAAATAAATAAAAAAGGCGTGCAAAGCTAAGGATACTCTCAAAATTTTAACGGGGACACAATTGCACAAAATCATAAATTTAAATCCAATTGGAGGTGCAATTAGAGCAATTATAAATCGAGGGACCAAATTGTATTTTCCCCCAATCATCTACGCTTGCAAGCGTGCCTGCACTTTGCAGTTACCGGAACAATGCCAGGCACGCCCACTGCAACAATACCCGTTACTAGGCAATGCAGAGGCAGCAACCCTTCGTTGCACGCCATGGGCAGACGAAGGGTTGCCTTCCCTGCTATAAATACCTGCATACAACAGACATGGAGAGAAAACAAAACAGAGGAGACGGGAAAATTCTGGGGAAATTTACAGAGTGTTGGCAAAGAAAAGACAAGTAAAACCAAGGAAATAAGAGGAAAATTCACGTAAAAAACCGAGATAATCTTCATCTCCCTCACCTCCAGTGTCAGTTCTCCCTCCCCCTGTCGTCTCTCTCGGTTCATTCATCTTCTCTCTCTCTAAAACCAGAGGACCCAGCGTCTCTCTCTCTCTCCTCCAATAGCCATCAACTCCGGCCACCACGCATTGTCCCGTCATCACCACAGCCTCCCCTCAACTCCCGCAGCTCAGTCATCTCCTCCGGCGAGGCAGTAGACCAACAGCAACCGTCCCTGCAACACAGCCCCGTCGCCTTCCGACACCCATTCCGGCCACCACAGGCCACCATTTCCGACGCCACCACGACCATAAGAACCACCTCCACCTCCTCTACCAAAGGGGTTAACAGGTACGCCATTCATCACACTCGAAAATCTTCCATTTCTATTGTAGATCATCGTTTTGCATGCGCGGGGAGTGAATTAATTCACTATCCGGTGGGCCGGTCGGGCTGGGCTTTGTGCCTGGCCTGACCCTGATTAAGACGGGCTTCCAGCCTGTCTTGGCTGGAAGCTCAGCCCAGCCTGGAGACAAGGTGGGTTGGGCTATCAGCCCAACCGAATTTAGGTGGGTTGACAGCCAGCCCACCGAAAAATAAAAAATAAAAAATAAAGAAAAGATACAAAAAAATATAAAATTTGCAAAAAAAATATTTTTATTAAAGAAAAAATGTGTTGTTTTCTTGCATACAACCAATACACTAGCATATTTTAAAAAATCTTTTTCTTTAAAAAAAAAATATATTATCTTGGAGTTTGAAGAGAAAATGTGTTTTAGCATGGATTTCGCAAAGAAAAATCATTTCTTGCATTTTGAGATTTTACAACATGTTCGTAAAAATCCAAAGGGTATTGGCCAATATTTCAACAATATAAAAATCTTATTTTTTGGAATTTATTATTCACTGTCGGTATTCGGATAAATAAATCCTAAGGGGTTAATATCCAAAATATTTGGCAGGGATAATATGCTATTATTCACTGACGGTGTTTGGATAAATAAATCCTAAGGGGTTAATATCCAAAATATTCGGCGGGGATGATATGCTATTATTCACTGTCGGTATTTGGATAAATAAATCCTAAGGAGTTAATATCCAAAATATTAGGCGGGGATATATACCATCATCATTTAACCAACATATTCTTTGAAAGATCAAAACCATAACAAATCATAAGCCAACCAAAACGTCGAGCTGCTTACCTTAGGTAGGGCGTATTAGGGGTGCTAAAACCTTCCCTTTAAGCAACCAATCCCTTACCTTAGAATTTCTTAAAGATCAGTTTTAGGTTTCCCAGTAACCATAATACTAGGTGGCGACTCCCTTTTCCACAGAAATAAAGATAATACCCCCGACATTAAATCCCCCGCACACGGGTAGGGTCATCACGACGCCGTGCTCTCGCGATGGGGTGCGACAGGACCCATGTAGGGGTTATAATTGTATGAAGACTGATGTTTATAAACCTTATATTTATTTATTTATTATTTATCAGTCCTTAATTTTTTCCATTTCACCCTTCTTTATTATTGGATTGGTTGCGAAATGGAATTCATAGTTTCTTTTATACTTTTTATAAATTTATCACAATCTCAAACAAATATCTTTCTAGGTTTAATGTTAAATTTTGCAATCATATGTTTTTATCATAAAAATATACTTTGAAATTTTTTTTTACCACAAACTAAACAAGTTTGAAGTTATTAATTCATACTTTGGTTCCATGTAAATGTTAATGAATTTGTATTATAATTTATTTAATTTTATTAATGGTCAGATATCCAATTCATGTGTTCTTTTAACAAATATCCATCTAAAATATATTTTTTCAAGTACGAGTTTTTATATCTCAATTTAAAAAAGAAAGAAAATAAACTATTTTGACCATTCTATCTAACTTCTTAGGAATAAAATTTTGTACAATTAGAGTAATTGATTCGTGTAAATAAAGCACGGGTTAAAATAAAGAAAAGGATACTTAAGAATGAAAAACATTAATGTAAAAAAAAAGGTTTGCAGAAATGTAGAAGTTGATAGTAATAGTAGGTTGAACAACTATCGTGACCACCGTAGAGCTTAGACAAGAGTAATGTAACTTAGGGTGCTGAGGGTGCATGTTTTAATGCTAGGCTGATCATTGAATGTGGATAATTTTGATGAGCATAGGAATTGTCTCTGTGGCGATATATTGTAGCATCTCTTTGGATTTTACTGACTTAATGAATAGCTACAAGAAAATTCTCATCAAGAACCTACAATATTAAACCAGTACCAAACAAGGCCATTTAAAAAATATGCAGGCATGCATGCGTGTGCCTCAAATTCTTAATAGCACAATATTAAAAAAATGAGAACAAACATGAATATACAAAAAAAAAAAAATACTATGCGAATTCATATCAAAAGATACATAAATCACATGATTGTCGTCCGGTTTGCCGATGGAAAAACACAAAAGAACAATTATAATTAAAGAATCATGGTAGACATAAAGTTGATACTAGACGACAAGAAGCAAGACAACGCTATTGAAAACTACGAGTTCTCACACTACGTGGTGGGTCCACCATTGTACTAGACAACCAGTGAAGAGCCGACGGCGACACCGCAGCCACCATGATCCAGGTGCAACTCCATCCAGCATCCCTGTATTATTATTGAAAAATGTTAGAAATTATTATTATGTCTTTCATTACCCACCCATGTTTTTATTTATTCAAACTCATAATTATAAAAATAGATCATAGAAATTAATAATGAGGATCAATTATTGATCATGGAAATCAATTGCTTAATTTTTTTTCTTGATTGGAGGAGAAAATTAGCTAATAAATTAATGAAAAGGAACCCTAATTTACCCACAAATAATAATTTGTATATTCCATCTACAATTACTAGTAGACATATATCAAAAGGTTTCTCTCAGAATTTTTTTTTTTATTTTAAAGTTATGCTATTGCTATATTACGAACTTTTCAAAACTTTAACAAAAATAATTAAAGATGATTATAATCTAAGTTTTCGCTCATATATGAATTTAGTATTATATTATCTAAAAAAATGTTAATGTATTGTTCTGGTAGCTTCTTCCATAAAAGAAAAAAAAAGTACTTGAAAGTCAAATATTTCTCTTAACGAGTACAATCTTTTATTTAATTATTATATTAAATTAAAATTTGGTCAGCGAATTCCTAGGATTGCATCAAAAAGATGTTTTTAAAAAAAAATTAAATTTTTACTTTTAATTCCCTAGGATAATAACGTTATTGCGAAGCAATTAATTCTGAAAACCTGCAAGAACCTACAATATTAAACCAGTACCTTGTGATGCTAGTTCTGCGGTCCAAGCTGGTGCTTGTCGTTGTTTATCTTTTCACATAAAGCATCGATTATCACTTCCAATGAGTGTTTTTCATTTTCCATCCGTGCAATTTTTGCCCGAAGCTGAATTGCAGTTAGGCTTTCTGGATTGTTGATTTGTCTCGTCAATAGATCAATGTCAAGCTTGAGCTGTGCATTTTCACAGTGGAGATCTTCATTGGAGCCACCCTGACCAAAAAATGATTAAAATAATAATGATTAGTTACCCCCAGAGGTACACGAGTGATTTCATGCTGTATTAAGCACTTCCACTCTCAAATGCCCTTTAATGGTAGGTAAAGGTCATCCTTCTTTGTATACATGACCTCTACCTCCTTAAAATGAACTTATGCTAATTGGTTATTCACGCCATAATAAATTAGTTTCGTCAATATTTGATAAGTTGTCAGTGCATTCTTAAGCTAAAACATGAACCCTTAATTATAAATGTGTAGTTGCTAAGCCTATCAAAATTGTTAATTACTATAAATAAAACTGCAGAAAGAACATGATGAGAAAACATGGAGAATTTCTAAAATTAATTACTTAGGGTGTGTCTGTGAGGAATGGATAGGATGAAGGGTATATGACTTACCATCCATCTAGTTGTTTGGCTAACAAGGAAGAAGGATGAGAGTCGATTCATCCAAATTTATAATGTCGAAAATTACACAAAAGATAAAAAGGAAGGGTAGGAGCCAATCCATCCAGATTATAAAGATTGAAAGTTACCAATGAGGAAAGATTGGAGGGATCCCTACAATCTCTACTTGGATTCTTATCTTTTTTGTCAAACAAAGGATACATTCAATCCCTCTCCTCTTATCTATCCTACTCCCAATACCACATAACAGACAGGGTGTTAAGTTGAGAATGAGCCAGCTATCAACCTCTCATACAGCTTGAGTATTTTGAAAAAAATATTCAAACTCGACAATCAAATTCAATATTGTATTCCGAGACTCAAATAAATCAAATGATCAAGTAAAGATCCTGAAGGCCAAGCCGATTGAAAATTCCAAAATATGGGTTATAAGTAATGGAGAATGTTACAAGAAACTATCTTAAGGACCATCTATGTCGAAAAATAAGTTGCAATTGATAATAATGTTAGAAAATAATATAAATTATATCTTAGAGTCTTATCTAATAGATGAGATGGTTCTTTTACTTAATATCGGAGTCTGTTGACCAAATAATCATAAGCTCGAAGCCGATCAAGCAGTCACGAGTTCAAAACTCACCACGTATTCTATTTAAGAAAAATTAAGTATAAGGTAGCATGTGCAAGTTTAGGAGTTCAAAAGGCTTTTAATTGAGAGTGTATATTAGAGAATAATACAAATCATATCTTGAAGTCTTATCTGAAAACTTAAACTTTTAGATGAGATAGTTCTTTCAAGTAGAATGTTAATTACAAGAAAACAAAACAATCAATAAAAAAGTGACAATCTACTTTCTCCAGTCTTGTTTTTCTATTGAAACCTCTCCTGATTTTATTTTTTATCTATTTGTTGTTGTTTATAATTTGCAAGTAGTTTTGTAAAACATATTGAAAAGGAAGAAAATGGAGAAACACTTACTAGTAGTTTTGGAAGCACTTCCAGAACCGTATTTTGTTTATGCAGCTGGCCCTTTAATTGGACAAACTCCTTTTCAAGTTTTTTCATCTCATCTTTTTGACGTTGCAAAGTCTGTGCTAGCTGGGTTTCTTGATTTTTTAAATAATCATTCTCTCCCCTTAAACGATCATTTTCAACGGTAAGAGCATCCAATTTTTTCTCCATTTTCATTTTCATTTCCTACACAAAATACAAGAAAGAAGAAATAGATTAAAGAGAGAAACATAAATATTGAGGGAATTATTATATAGACTCAAAATGTGTTTGGCACGATTTATGACCAGTTAATATAAGAATAAATTGTTCTGCTGTCATGCTTAAAGTGAGCATGGTTATGTTAGTGCTAGTATGAGAAATTTATACAAGGAATATTATTTATTTTTCTTATTATGATAAAATGGCAATGAAAATATCACTTTTTAAAAAAGTTAAAAATTGAAGCTTTTCCTTACTGTAAATTAGAATACGGATTGGGGCAACAGATCTTCTCACTAATTTATCCCCTCTTCAACGTACTATTTATTATCGAGCTCAAACATAACTTTGAACAAGTTAGGGAGTTTCAAATTTCACCATATAAAAAACACCTTTCTTTAAATGTTTAAAACTATAAAAATTGTTGTTTATGTGAAAATATGTTTGTATTTGATAAGAGATATTAGTATTGTTGGCTTAAGAATTATTATAAGCTAGGATATCCATATAATTTATGGATACATTAGCCTAATCTATATTATTAATTGATTCGGTTTAACTTATTAAATTAAACACTATTTTTAATATTAAAATGTGACAACAACCAGTTTTAGTTAGAAGAAGAAATTCTAGCCACACTGAATTTTGAAAGTTGACTTAACTAAATTAAAGTCTTAAAATAAAATAAAAAATAAATAAATAAATAAATAAAGTCTTAAAAAGTGATTGGTTTGGCTAGGTTAGAATTTTTTATTTAAACCATGGATAAGTTGAAATTAATGGCTCTAAGCAAATGGTTGAGAGTTCTATTCTCTGTCAAGCTCCGATACAACTGTTAAAAAACTAATTTATTTAAATATTAAACTTTTAATTTTCTATTTATTAATATTCAACACTTTTTAAATTGACCCTTAGAGATTACAATATTAAACTATTATAATCTAATGAGAAATTTAATTAACCTGTTAAATATTTGATTTCAATTATTATGAGATAAAATGGATGAATTTAATTATTTTTAATTATTTTTGTTAATTTTGAACTCAAATTTAAAAGTAAATGTTCGTATTGATTCAATACAGATTATTTCCA
This sequence comes from Salix caprea, assembly GCA_964035475.1. Taxonomy (NCBI): domain Eukaryota; kingdom Viridiplantae; phylum Streptophyta; class Magnoliopsida; order Malpighiales; family Salicaceae; genus Salix; species Salix caprea. The sequence goes on from OZ037752.1 coordinate 13,752,328, forward strand.
TGTACTTGAAAAACAAGAAAAGAAAACAGCTTACATCAATTACTCCAGAGATAATAAGCAAACAGAACCTCGATCTACATGTTATAATTAACGAAACGATTGAATTGATTTTCTGCTACGAATCCAAAGAGAGAAGAAAATAGGGGTCTTACCTTGCATCGTTTACGATATTCCTTGTCAACCAGTCTTTTCTTCTCAGCTGCTGCATCTCTAGTGGCTCCAGAAACTTTTCTTTTACGATTAGTTTCAGTTGTGTTTTGAAACGGATTACTAGCTAGTTCAGCCGACGTCACACTAGGACTTGGTTCAGCGAACACTTGCTCTGCGTTTTTAAATTTCAAATGAACAAAAACCTTGAGAGAGAGAGAGAGAGAGAGAGAAGAGAAAACAAGTTCACAAATTCATGGGAATAATAAAATTCCTTAAATTTAAAGTGATGTATTCGGCTCTTCAGGAAATCTCCCTAAGAAGCAATCAAAATAAATTCGAAATTCAATTCAATCAAACCTGTTAGAATTAGCCGAAATGAAATACAATATTGATCTGCGATATTTACTTGTTACCTATATCCAAGAGTTTTTGCCAGAGGTTTATTTCCGACAAGCTGGAAGCAGCACCCTCCATTTCATAAGATTTGCCTTCTGCAACGAGATGAAGAGACTTTAGCTCTTGAAAAAGAAAAATATCGAAATGATCAGAAAACTTGTGAGCTTGACAGCTCAGTCATGTCGTGCGAAGCCATTCGATGTCGCTCGTCCATTGTAGAAAATTGGACGACTTTGCTCAAAGCCTCAAACAACTTCAAGGGCCACGTGTTGAAAACCCCCCCGCATACTTGCACAATGCACACCATTGGCCCAATAAGGTCGCTCCCAGAAAGCTCATCCAAAGATAAACATCCACCCTTTTTCTTTTAGCTAAATTGTTAAATTACATTCTTGTATTTTCAAATTCATTTCCGATTTGATATATTTGAAATCAAGTGTTTTTTTTCAAGTTTCCTTATATAATTTTTATACAAAAATAATAAAATAATTTAAATTCTTTTAACATCAATAAATCTTCAACCTGATTATTCAACTTTTAACTCCTTTAATATAATTAATTTTGGATTTTAAAAATAAAATAAACAGATTTAAAATTTAATATCATTATTTTAAATCTCCATACAAAAATTCTTATAATAATGTTTTCTTAGAACTAGTAGTTTAAATATCATTTCATCTTTTCCTTAGAAAAACAATAAACTCTCTCTATTCTTTTCTTTTTACTTTAAAACAATATATATATATATATATATATATATATATATATATATATATATAGAGAGAGAGAGAGAGAGAGAGAGAGAGAGAGAGAGCATGAAAATTTTAAAGTTAATCAATTTGATATTTTCTATATTTAAGTCAAGGGTTTTTCTTTGCAGTTTCGGTGTTGTACACGATTCATTTAAAGTTTATTTAGAAGTATATTTAAGGTTGTTTTTCAAAATATTTTTTTATTCGGAAATGAATCAAAATAATAAATTTTTATATATTTTAAAAATTATTTTTGATATTAAAATATCAAAATAATCTAAAAATACCAGAAAAATAATTTAAAACATAAAAAATAAAAACTTTTCAAATTTGTTTTAAAAACACTTTGAAACATAGTGGGAAGTAGACACTTAGTTTGCTTCAAGTTGGTTTTTTAAGATAATTACTATATATATAAAACCCGTAGGTTTTTTACTGTGCACCAATGCACTGTGCACACAGACACAGTGCATTGTGGATTGCAATAGTAGGGTTTTTTTTTCTTTCCTTTTTTTACTTTTTTTTTTCTACTAATGTTTTTTTTCTCTTTTTTCTGCTTTTTTTTCGTTTCTTCTTTTTTTTTTTTCCTTTTCTTCTTCTTTTTTTGTCTTTTTTTTTCCTAATTATTCTTTTTCTTCTTTTTTTCCTCCGTTTTTTGCTTCTTCTTTTTTTGCTTTTTTTTTTGTATTTTTTACTTATTATTTTTTTTCATTACATATTTTTTTTCTACTTATATATTTTTTTGATTTTTTGTTTTTTAATAATCGGAGTGTCCGAGCTCGCTTAAATGCACCATGATTAATCTCCATATCCAATTTTTTTTGATAACCAGGGTGTCCAGGCCAACTTATACATACCACGACAATCCCCGGACCCACATTTTTTTTTCTAAAATGCTTTCCTGCTGGTACATTTTTTTTTCTTTTTTTTATAATTTTTTTATTCACTTATATATTTTTTTATAACCGGGATCTCCGACCAGCTTAAGCACACCACGACTAATTCTTGGGCTGAATTTTAAAAAAAAAACAATATGGATTGCTACAGTGCTTTCACGCTTATACTTTTTTTTTCTTCTTTCGCTTATACATTTTTTTGTAGCCATGGTCTCTCAGCCAGCTTAAGCTCTTTTTTTCACTTATATATTTTTTTATAACCACGATCTCCGGGCCAGTTCAAGTGCACCACCACTACTCCTCGGACCAAATCTATTTTTTGATAATCGGGGTGTCCAGGCCAACGTGGACACACCATGACTAATCTCCGAACCAATTTATTATTATTTTTTTATTTTTTTTCCTTATATGTTTTTTTGTTCACTAATCTCCGAACCAATAATTATGATAATTTTAGTGATTATTTTTTTATAAAAATCTTTTGATTTTTTTTTAAAGATTTTCCTGAAATTTTAATTTATATCGGTGATCATTTTAAAAGTAATATTACTCTATTTTTCCCTTTATTCGTTTTTTTTTTTGTTTTTTGTTTCTTTATTTGTTTTTTAGATTATATGATTTTATTATTTATGCAATAATAATGATAATTTTAGTTATTGTTTTTTTATAAAAATCTTTTGCTTTTTTTTTCATGGAAATTTAATTATTTTAATTGTTTTGGCAGTAATGTTAGTAATAATTTTAGATTTAATAGCAATGATAATGGCAATAACGTCAGGATGAATTTTCAATCTATGTTTTCATCTTTTTGTTGATAGAAAATTAACAACTTATTTTTTTTATTTGATTATTGTATGTATTTTCACAATTTATATTTTATTTTTGTTTAATTTAAATTGAATTATAAAAAGAACTAATCTTAATACAGTGAACTTAATAATTCAGATATCCGAGTTTTCTTGCTTTTTTAATGATGATGATAAATTTATGCTGGTTATTTCGTTTGAAACTACTAAGCAGATAAATTTATATCGATTTTAAATTCATATATTTTATAAAAAACTTGCACTTGACATGAATTCTGTACAAATTTATTATTTTAGCTAAATTTATATTATAATAAAAAATACACACACTTAATATTTTTTACATTGAAAAAAATATTGTGCCGCCCGCGTCGAAGCGCGGGGGCATTGTCGAAGCGCGGGGGCATTGTCTAGTTTCTTGATATATCATGTCGTGCGAAAGCCATTCGATGTCGCTCGTCCATTGTAGAAAATTGGACGACTTTGCCCACGCAACTTCAGGGGCCGCGCTACTTGCTGTTTAGAATAACAGATGGATGGATTGGATGCCACGTGTTGAAAAGCCCCCGCAGACTCGCACACCATGGGCCCAATAAGGTTGCTTTCAGAAGCTTATCCGAAGATAAACATCCACCCTTTTTTAAGTAAATTGTTAAATTCATTTCTGATTTGATGTATTTGAAATCAAGTGTTTTTTCTTTTCACGTTTCCTTATATATTTTTTATATAAATATAATAAAAAAATTTAAATCCTCTTACCATCTATAAATCTTCAACCTAATTATTCAACTTTTAATTCTTTTAATATAATTAATTTTGAGTTCTAAGAACAAAATAAACAGATTTAAAACGTAATATCATTACTTTAATTCTCCATACAAAAATTCTTATTTTAATTTTTTTAGATCTAGTAGTTTAAATATCATAGGTTGGTCGGTCATTTTTTTTTTCCATTTAAATGAATCCAAGTGAATTGATTGAATAATTGAATTACTATTTCTGGAACATATTTTAATATTGTTAAATTCTATTAAAATAGGTAACTAGAAATAAAATAATCTCTCCGAACTTCATCACCTTTCATATCCCAACCTAAATAAATTTCTTTTTAACAGCCAACCTTTCAAAATCCGGGGTTCAAGGAAAAAAAGAAACGGGACTAAGATGAAGTAAAATCATTTCTTTTTATTTATTTAATTTTTTATAATAGGGTAAGAGAACCATAAACAGCCTGTAAAAAGAGCTTGGGGGAGTTGTTGGTGCAAAATCTCCTTCTCAATTCTCTGGTCAGCACACCTCCCCTATCCATTTACTTTGTAGCTAGGTACCTGGAATTGTTGTGGTCAACGATGATTAATTTCTATAAGAAATGATTAAATTAAAAGAGAGTTTCACGGATCAGTAGTATTAAAGAAAACTTAAAGAAGGAAAAATGCGATCTACATTAAATAGATAAATCATATATATATATATATATATATGTATGTATGGCTCTCTTTTGAATAGAAAACTTAAGGAAGGGAAAATAAAAAAAATTAACAGCAAAATACTAAAATTCATTTGATAATTCATAAAAACTACAAAGAAAAGATAAGAAAAATAAAATAAAAATTGTAAGATAGAGATGGTACCTTAATTAGAATGCTCTTGTTTTGGTTCGAGGTCATTATCCTTGTTTATCTTTGCACATAAGGCGTCAATAATCAAATGGAGATCATTCTTCTCTTGTTCTAGTTTTATATTTCTTGCTTGAAGTTGAATGAGGTTTAAATAGTCGCCATTGCTGTTAATCTTCTTAATCAGCAAATCTATTTCTAATTTTAGCCGTTTATTTTCGCGCTGAAGATCCATAATATTCTTGATACTAGCCTGCAATCAAAAGAAAGAAAAGGAAACACTTAGTTTCATAAGTCGAACGAGGGAAAGCCATGATCACCTTTGCTCAGGTTTGATAATTTTGTAGAGGTGCTACCCACCCGGCCCTTTTATAAACATAATATATAAGCCCATAACATGGATGACGAAGAAATTTGGATGTCAAACAAAATCCCAACAATTAATTACTACAACTTAGCTAGCCTAGTTCAGATAATTTGATCTAGATTATTGCATGTATAATTCGGTGATGATTGGCAAAGTGAAACGCAGGAGGTAAAAAGAAATACTCACTACTTGCTGCAAAAGCACCTCCACGACAACATTTTGACTCTGACGCTGAGCCTTCAGTTGGTCAAGTTCATTCGGTAATAGTGTGATCATTTCGTCTTTCCGAGATTGCACCATCTTTTGCTGTTTACCTTCCAATTCCCGCTTGAAGTAGTCATTCTCTCTCTTTAATCTCTTATTTTCTTCCGTGAGCACAGACAAGTTTTGCTCAGTTTTCATTTTCTCTTCCTGCATGATATTTGAAAACATAAGAATTACAGAAAGAAAAAGAAGATAATAAGAAGACACAGATGAATTATATAGAGGTACTGTGGCAAGTACGTAGACATTTAGTGAAGCACCTTGCATCGTCGCCGATAAGCCCTGTCAGCCTCTCTTTTCTTTTCACGACCCTCGGGAGTTTCAGGAGCTTTTCTTTTCAGCTTGGTGTGGGCAGTAGGAGACTCTCCTGGTAGAGGTGACAGGCACTGCCCGATTGGAAATGAGTTCATTCCATTGCCATCCTCGGCTTCATTGAGCGGAGATGTCTTCATTCCAACTGCGTTTAAAGTTTAGAAGCATAAAACCCACTGAGCATGAGAAGCTAACAGAGATCGAGTGAGAAAATCCTGAGTTGTCTTTTAGAGAACACAAGAGATACTCCACTGTCACCTATACAGATATTCAGATATGAACAAGCAAATTGAAGGCAACCAGAAATCAACTACAGAATAGAATAACAACGCAAACAAATTAAGATGAGAGAAAATACTTCTTAAGTCTCGATCGGTCTTCCAAAAGTTTTTGTTCATAATATTTGGATGGTAAGTTTATTTATTTATAAGGCGAAAGCAACATTTGAAATGAAAACGCGTGATTTAGAAAGACAGCGGGTTTACGAAGCTCTTGCGTCATGACGGAATCCAGTCATGATTATGACACACAGGGTGTTTGAAACTTTTTTAAAAGTAATTTTAAAAATATTAAAATTTTTGTTTTGTGTTCAATTATTTTATTTGGGTGTTTTTAAATTATTTTAAAATATTAATATTCAAAATGATTTTAAAAATAAAAATTTATTATTTTAATTCATTTTAAAACATTAATTATTTTAAAAAATAATTTCAACCATAATTCTAAATACTCACTTATACAATCATGAATTTGTATTACCACATCACCATTGTCTTTTGTGTTCATTCTTGGTTGCTCGCCCCTAAGCAGGGTCGTAGTAGTAGAATTTCATGAAGGGCACAGATATTAATTTAATGTATGCTTGTCGATGTGTTTTAAAGTTTTTTTTGAAATATTTTTATTTATTTCTTTAAATTAATATTTTTTGTGATTTCAAATGATTTTAATAAGTTGATATTAAAAATATTTTTTTTATAAAATTTGATATATTTTAAAAAACAACCTCAAATACTTTTTCAAAAACTTTTAATAAAAACAAAACAAATACAAGCCACGATGTTATAAAATCAAATAAGAAGCGAATCTTTGGTTAAAAAAGGCTTGTTATTAGCTTTTAAAATATTTTTTGTTTAGAAATATATTAAAGTGATATTTTTTATTTTTAAAAAATTACTTTTAACATCAACGTATCAAAATAATCTAAAAAAACCAATAAACTTTTAATTAAAAATAAAAAATAATTTTTTTTTTCAAAAATATTTTTAAAATACAATGAAAAAACATGACTCCAAGTTAATAGATAAAATAAAATAAAAAAGCAATCCATGACCTTTCAAACTACTTCTGCTGTCGTTTAGCTTGTCAACACTTAATCGAGCAATAAATATAGTCACTTGATGTGTGGCTTCAAAAATTAAACAATAATATATAAATACATAGAAAATATATCAAAATATTTAATTTAAATAGATAAGTTTGAATTTATGTCAACTGTAGTATTAAAATATTAATTTTAATATCTATCAGTAGTTATATTTAACTATAATTAAAAAATACTAAAACATTAATTTAATTTATAAAAATATATTTAATATTTTATTTTATTTTATATGATCGATTTATGCATCATATAATATAAAATAAGTATTTTAAATCACAGAAAGTTCAAAGTTGCGTCATCTCTGATATATGATCTATTTAAAAATAATTTGCAATGAAAACAATCGTAGAAAGTTCAAATGAAAAGGACAGCACATTAACGATTCTTAATGCCATTTTCCCGTCAACGGTAACTATTCGATAAAGAGTCGTACCTTATCAGAGTTGCGTCATCTCTGATGTAGTGACTTGATTCGGCTCCCTCAAAGCTGCTAAATTCAATCATGGAATTGTTTTCTTCCTTGTCAATCATCTGTTTTCAAGCCTGTATCATCCTAAAACAAGCATTTTCACAGGTTCTCCCAGCTCCTATAAAAAAATATATATTCTGATTTAAATTCGAGATCTGTTGTGCAATTTTCTTTCATTTAAAAACAAAACAAAAAAAAAAATCTTCCCTATTTTGTGCTCCTCTTTGATTTCTTGCCCTTCCTGCAGATTATAAGTAAACCGAGATACGCATAGACGAAAGGAGAAAAACAAGGTAAAGACAGAATAAAAAACATATTCACGAACTCGTACTGTCAAGAACAGATCCTTCTGGGCATGCCATAACCAGATGATTGGAGAGCACCCAGCAGAAATATTCATAGTATCTGAACTGGAAGATTGAATGCATTTTGAGGGTTTGCTGGCGAGATGTGGTTGGGAGGAACCATGGGCAAGCTGGTTTCTTTTTAAAATTGAAAATAGAACCAATCATTGACGAAGACCACAAAACGTTGACTACGATACCATGTGAAAAACAACCTTTTTAAACTGTCCTGTTGCTGAGGATTTGGTTTTACCGCATCTTATCGGCTGGATTTCATTTCACCAATTATATGGACTAGGTTTTTCTTAATTTTACCAACCAGTCACCCTGCATTAACAACGGGACAGATTATAGTAGATTGTTTTTTTTTTTATTTATTTATTTTATTATTATATAGAGGAATTAGAACTTAAAAACTTTTTAAGAGAAGGGGAAAAAAATACTAATATTAATTTAGCTACAACTCATTAATCAAATTATGATTATTAAAGAAATTACAAAACATTGCAAAAGTAGCGAGAGAGAAAATTATATTGAGATTTACTAAATATGTTTTTATTAAAGAAGAAAAGAAAAGAAAAAACTTTAGTAGCTGATTTAGTGTCTTTTGGGAAGTGTAGTTAAAGTTGTTTTTTAAAGTGATTTTCATTTAAAAATATATTAAAAATAATCTAAAATATCAAAAAAATTAATTTAAAATAAAAAATTATCAATTTAAAAAAAAAAAAACACTTTGAAAAGTGGTATTAGTGCACACTTTAATGTGAGCCGTAAAAACGAATAACGGATAATACCTCTATTTATTTAATTTCTATTGAAAGAGCCATCACTGTCTAATCCTTGTCGATCCATTTTCTTGAAAATAAAAGGGATAGAAGGAAACAAACCTTCGTCGAACCAGACTACATCAATGGCCTATAGGCTACTGCTTCTAAGAAAATAAGGGGATTTTTTTTTATCTATATAAAAAAGAAAAAAAGTAGGAGCACCCTTTTTCCACTCCCAGCAGCCCTGCCTTGCAAAGGCGATTCACTGTGAAGTCTAGAAAAAATCAACTTCTTCCCAGGTGTCCACCAACTCGATTGACTATTTCAGATTTAAATAGAAAACCAAGAATAGTTTCCATATTTTTCAAGGAGTTTTTATTGCTTGAATACCCCTCCCCAAACTCCCAAGCCACTTCTTATACTTGCAAAAGGATAGTTAAGTTAAAAAATCTTGAGTTTGGTGATATTAAGGAGTTTTCCGATACAAGTTGGTTCCCGTTAGAAAGAGTGTTCAAGGAAGCTGCTGCCTAAATCAGCCTGTTATTCACATTCCCCGTCACAATTCACGTAAGCATAGAATAATGTTCAACACATTCATCAATTGTGGCAGCTCGACAAAACAGTGAACACCTATAAAATAATTTATTCACAATGCCCTGACCACCACATCAGCAAATTGATGTCCCTTTTAGAAGGAATTACCTCTGTATATCCTGCATGAATACACAAGCACAGTCATCAGTCTGAGCCCTCTGCAAAAAATCTAGAGGCCAGCTGTTCTCTGTTGTGAATGGCTACTGCAATAAAAAAGAGGGAGAGTGACGATTTCAGGTATAAGATCACTAATCCAATACAACTTCCTTGTAAGTTTATAGAAATCCTGACATTTAGATGTATGACATGACACAGAGACATTCTAGAGATATATATAATCTTCAAATTAGTCATAATTGTTAAATATGATTATTGCCAGCCTGTTGCGAGCCACATTTCATCACAAGTCTCTTAAAATTGTTTCAATTAAATGTCTTTACAAGTTGCATAATCAAAGAAAAGAAGGTCATCAAATCACGTATTTCAAAAAACAAATTGAAACCAACAAAGCAATGATTACAGCCATTGTCAGCAAAGCCAGCTAAATGCCATGAGAAATATACATGTGTTTGTGGTTCCTGATTTGAGTACTTGAACATAGGAGAGAGAGAAAAACGTATAGGAAATAACAGCTAGGAAACCACGTATGCTTGCTGAGAAACTTGGCACAAAGGAAACTACGTTAATACATTTAGCAAACTATTGTACAAGAAAGTTTGCAAACTGTTTTTGAATGAAACTATGCAACTAATCATTGCAAAATACTTAATGGTACCTTCCCATGCTTCCTTCTGTGATCTTTTTGGTTCAGCATCTTGTCAACTAAAGCTTGATTATGCATTTTGAGCATCATATTCCGCAGTCTCAGTTGCTCGATCTCATTCAAAAGTTCTACTCTTTCAGATGCCCAATTATCCCACTTGCCATTTTGACATAACTTATTGCATTCATTTTCTAGCAGCACCATCTCAAGTCGGTTAGGTCCAAGCTACAAGAGTAAACAAAGCATTGTCATCCAGAAGTTCAACAGGTAGAAACATGTGCATCCACAAGTTTACCGAGAAAAAAAAATGATATTAGTAACATGACAATCAATGTACCAGTATTTCCATATCCAGCTAGAGCAGAACGGTGGACATGATTGCACAGGATAGCAGTAAAGATGAAACCAGCGTAGTAAGACCACATAAGTGATAGACGAGAGACAGATAAACTGAACCAGGGCATGAGATGCGCATAAAAGCAGATAACTGTACAGAACCAAGGTCACAGTACCTCACCAATTGTATCGTAAAATTTTATAAAATCCTCAGCTTTCTCCTTAATTTTATGACATCCATCAACATTCATGGGTGCATCATCACAGATTTTCATAGAGAATATAGATAATAGTTAGAGATTCACTATTTGCTTTGCTTTTGAGACTATATCATTACCAATAGACACTTTCTTCATATCTAGCTATCAACTAATCCACGTAATCTGAAGAATTCAACAAGCCTAAATGAGGCATATTAATAATTCACATGCCCAAACAACAATGCATTACCAACAAATAAATCAGCTTAGCTTAGGTGAGTAATTTTAAGGGGATGGGTAAAAGAACACCCCAACCGCGCGCCCACACACACACATATATTTAGAGAGAGAGAGAGAGAGAGAGAGAGAGAGAGAGAGATGCACCATTAGTTGTTGCACAAGAGGGTCTTGTGACAGAGTCTCCAACATATTTGTTTGCCTAGAAATAACTTTCTTTGAGTCGCCAATCTCTCTTTTGAGGTGCCCTATCTCAAGTTCTTTTGACTGCAATTTTTGAGCCATTGAATTATCTTCTTTCGAACAAGATTCTTTCTCCCTCATCAACTGTGCCTTTTCTTCCCGAAGATTTTGCAATCTAATCCTTAGCTCTTCTTTCCTTGTCTGCCAAAAAGAAATTAAGATAATATATATATATATAAACATGGTTTCTCTAGATATTTGTCTTCTATGAGGAAGGCCTGAAGGTACAGTGCTATACCTTACAACCAAGTCGATATTTGGTATCGATTTTTCTTTTCTTCTCCTTGTGATCTTCCGGGGTTACAGCAATATTTATTCCATGTTGTGGTTCCCCTGGTCGGACCAACATATGTCGAGGCACTGTCAGCATGTTTTCTTCCTCTGAGCCCATACAACAAATCCATCTTAGTAACAGCACAAACAATCCATCTATGAATAAACAACATCTTAGTAACATATATCGAGGCACTGTCAGAATGTGAACTACCATCAAGCAAAGTAATTTGTGGGATGAATTTGTTAAAATTGCGAGGAAACTACCATCAAGCAAGGTAATTTGTGGGATGAATTTGTTAAAATTGCGAGGAAGCTACCACTAAGCATGAACAAAAAACGAACACACATTCATCCTTAAACCTCAGAATACATCTTTCCATTAATGTTAGGATGGTTACCGTAAAATGAAAGTATGGAAAAGGAGAAGTGATAGATTTTGACCCATCGATCTTGTTATTCCAAAAACAAGGAAAAGCAAACGGATTGTAAATTACAAGCGAGGCATAGGGAAGGACCCTTTCATTCCCATCTCGGTTCTCCATCCATCATACCAAATAGAAATTATCAAAAACCCAACAACGAAGCTTGCATAAGAACAGGGTAACCAGATATGATCAATCATTGAAGATAATATAAACAGAAACGGTTGACAAGTCTTTTCGTAGATCCAACAACAATTGTAAGCTCAGAAGTAGTTACCTGCAGAGTGCTGTTGTAGCTGGGTGTAGTGGGGAACTGTGTCATCCAATAAACCTTGAGTCATCTTCATCGGATATTCAAGAAGCTATGATTGTGTAAAAGAAGTTTTTTTTTAAAGTAAAAGAAGTTTTTTTAGAGTAAAAGAAGAAAACCCCGCTGGATAAATACACATGACAGAGTGGAGTCGCGCGAAACACTGCCCATGCCGCCCGATTTATTTTGTGGCATGTTTTGAGAGTTTTTTTTTTTTTTTGTTATTTTATGATTATTTTTAAATATTATTTTTTTAGATAATATATTAAAATGATCTAATAATTTCAAATAAAAAAGTTTATTTCATTTTAAAATGATCTAATAGAAATTGAAATTTATTGGAATTTATTCGAATTAATAGCGTGTTTATTTTTCATTTTAAAAAAATGATTTTTTATTTATTCATTTTATAAAGTAGTTTTTTTAGTATTTTTATATTATTTTGGTGTGTTGATATCCATAATAATTTTTTTAAAATAAAAAAAATATTATTTTGATGTATTTTTAAATAAAAAACATATTGAAAAGTAACTGCTAATAGATGATGGCTCATAGTATTTGCTTACATGATTTTGAAGCTTATATGTAACATTTGCTCAATAATTTTATTAAAGACTCTCACTATTAACAAAATTAAGCTTTTTAGTTCTTCGCACATATTCAAACTCTTATGGTTAATTGTTTTTCCTTCGTCGATCATGACTCATAGTTGTTTGGTTAATAATTTCCTTAACTCTATCATGTAATCAAAACTCTTCTAATTGTTGTTTTAGGATTAACGTAACAATACACTTAAGGGTGAAAAATTTGATGTTTCATTAATAATAACAAATGTTAAAATTAATTCAATTATATACAATTAACCAACAATATAATTAAATGTGTAAAGTAAAGAGTTAAGAGATAAAAAAAATGCATACTTGATTTTTAACGTTGTTTGACAAGTCTACATTCATACCTCAAGCATCAAACTGATCTCAAGTATTGTATTCTTTAATAATTAAAGCCAAAGATTACAATTTCCTTAATGAATTCTCACCAAACCCCTTTTCACCACTTGAAAAAACACTCTCATCAAGATTTTTCATTTAAACTCTTAAGGGTTTATAATTGTTTAAAATATAACAACACTATCTCAAAGAGTAGATAATACAATTAAAAATTATGATCTCAATAACATTTAGAGAGTATAAAAGTGTTTTAAGTGTGGTGAATGTGAGAATATATATTAATGTGCTAGAATATGAAGGTTCATTTTAGCACAACCTTAGAGTATGTTAAGATTGATGATTTTATAGTTAGTTTTGTTTTTGAGACGGTCTTTACAAATTATATGTTTTGAATCATCTCTTATTTTTTGCAAGAATGAGAGCTATTTATAAGTTTTCAAAAAACATTAGCCATTAGAACCTCACTGATAGCTCAAGTGATCAACCGGTTTAAATTAGTCAAGTCAATATGTCGATCGATCCTCGCAAATTTCCAAGTGTTCATCCTTGATGAACAAGTAGTTGACTAGTTCATTTGATATCACTAAACAATCAACCGGTTCATATAGAATTCTAGTTTTAACAATTTTAAACTTTGTGAATTTTTAGAACCATTTTGTCACTCCTTTTAAATATATGTTAAGTGAAATGTGGACATTTATTTTAATTAGTGCTATCAAGTATGACATAAAAATTTACACATGAGCACTAAAATAAATACTTGAACTAAGCTGTCATTTTGCTTTCTTCCTAAACTTAATCCATGCTTGTTGATCTATCCTTTATATAAAATTTATTTAATCCATATTATCAACAAAAATAAAATTATATCAATTTTTATATTATTGTTATCATCAGCCTATATATAATCGAAAATTCAATACAAACAGAGTCATTAATTGCCACTTAATCGATAGATTTCAACTTATTTTCTCCCATAATGTCGTAAATAATCATTGCTCTTCTACAATTCACACGTAAATGTTTATTTTTTATCTAGACAACGGGAAGAGTAAAAACAGTACTTAACTATTAATGACGAGCAATTCTTTTCTTGAAATCTAGGCATGAACCTAGAAATTCATCATTCACCAACAACAAGATAGTTCTTTATTGTGTATGTTCCTCATCTTGGTTCTTGTCATTGTTTATCTTCAAGCATAAAGCTTCAACAATCTTTTCGAGCGTGCTCTTATCACGTTGTAGCTGTTCGTTTGTTTCTTGAAGCTGAAGTATAACTGAGTTGTCCTTATTGTTAGCGCAACTCGTTAGTTGATCCATTCGAGATTTCAGAAGAGTATTTTCATGTTGAAGATCTATATTTTGGGACCTGCCCTGCAGAATGGAATGAAGATAATGGTGAGATATTGATGAATCAATTAAATCAAGAAATGTGAAAGAGAGAGAAACTTACTAGCTGCGTTGTGAGAGCCTCCACAACCACATTTTGTTTACCAAGGCTGCCTTCCAATTGACGAACTTTTTGCTGAAGATGCTTATTCTCTTCTTCTTGAGACTTTAAAGCATGATCCTTCCTATCAGATTCTTCTTTTAAACGATTAATTTCTGTCTTTAGATGATTATTGTCTGCCTTGGTAATTTCTCTCTCTTCCTGAAGAGAGTGTAAATATTAGCACGTAAAATGAGAGGAAGAAGACAAATTGAGCAAGTCAAGATAAGCAGATAACAGGAATATGTCTTACCTTGCATTTTGCCCGGTATGCCTTGTCGGCCATTCTTTTCTTATCAGATTTCAGAAAATCAAAGCCTTCGGGAGATTTTCTTCTCCGATTATCAGGGCAAGATGTTTCTGGAGCCTGAAAACTTCCCTGTTGAGCAGACATGTAATCAAATGTTTGGTGACTTTTGTAATTCTTTTCCAGATCTTTAGTGGCTTTGTTCGTTGAAGAATCAGAACTTCCTGGTTGAACTTGTAGGCTATCAAGTGCGTGATGAAAGTTATCATTTACTTCAAAATCAGTATCTGCTGTGCTAAGATCCTCTGAAAACCCAGGCTGGGCCGATAAGTGAATGAATCTTTGATGATCGTCACCATTTATTTCGGCCCTGTTCTTCCCCTGAGAATCTTCTGGTTGGGCTGAGAAGTAATCGATCGTGTGATTATTTGGGACTGCTTTCAGGCCATCTGCTCTCACAGAAAAACATTTACAATAGCAGCTTCGTTTAGAGAAATTCAAAAATAACAAGCACGCCATGAAGCTACAGGTACTCAATCCAAAGCAAGATTGTACGCCGCCCACATCAGATTACGACGGAGAATTCACCCTAAAATAGCTAAGAGAATACAAAGTAGAAGCTGGAATTATACGATCAGAACCCTAAGATTTGCTGAAAAGGATGAAATTTTACCCAGTTCAATTCCAAATCTAGGCAAAACAAAAACTTTTTTTTTCAAGAAGACTTGAACAAGAACTCAAACCTTGATTCATCTGAAACTTACAAATATAACAGTCCTACTTATATTTCAAAATAAATTCTACTGACTTCGCATATGCATCTTACCAAATAGCTTCTGCCAAAAATTGCCACCATCCATTGGTTACTACTTTATGCAGGCAGCTGGGAAGGGAAAGCAAAACGATGATTGACTTTGCTTAACCTATACCATTAGATCGAGGGAAAGAAGACAGGGGACAGTAAGAAAAACGACAAGTAAGAAGACAAAATAACTGTGTAAAATAGCTCTTACGCTCGCGTAAGTTCGCAACTCAAATCGCGCGAGAGAAGTGCGAACCTCGCGTCTATAATAGAAAAAGGATGACATTGATCGCGGAGCTTTATGCCCTCATTAATAGGAACCACGTATTCAAAACACGATGAATTATGAAATAATTCGAAATGTGATTAATTTCAGAATATTTATTTATATAGAATTTTAAATAGTAAAAATCACAATATAATTCTAGCTAAAATATAATTTAATTTTAGTTACTTACTATAACAGTTTCTATTTCTAGTAAATTACAAAAAATAACGGCTACATT
Organism: Salix caprea; assembly: GCA_964035475.1. Classification (NCBI taxonomy): domain Eukaryota; kingdom Viridiplantae; phylum Streptophyta; class Magnoliopsida; order Malpighiales; family Salicaceae; genus Salix; species Salix caprea. Next base: position 13,768,223 of record OZ037752.1, read on the forward strand.
TAACAAATTATTATTACAATTTATGGTGTGTTTATTTTATCTTTTTATTTTTAAATATTTCTTCACGGATTGGTGTTTGATTTAAAAAAAATTGTTTTTGTTGTTATGATATAATTTAAAGACTTGTTTTGAAAAATGATAAAGATTGATTTTTAAAATATTTTTCATTTAAAAATATAATAAAGTAATAGATATTTTTGTATTTCTATTTAAATTTGTTTTTAATTTGTCAAAACAATCCAAAAGGCCATAATCGCGCGAAAGCAGTAGGGACCTCGCGTTATTTTTGAAAGTAAATGACGATGCTCGGACTTCTTGGGCCAGGAAGAAAAATATACAGAGAGAATCTTTGACTCAAATCGACGCGGTTTCAGAAGACGAATGTGGATTTGTTTGGTATTTGCAACCTCTTATGTGATTAGATTTCATGTGAACGTGGCAGGAATATGCTTTTTTTTTGTGTAGTTTTTAGTTGGAATTCATATGAAATTAAGATATAATGATGTTTTTCTTTTATTTGAGGCTTTTATTGTCATCTTAAAGTATTAGATACGTTAAATTTACCAAATTATTTATATAATAAACATAAGATACAAATAAAATGCAGCAATTTGTTTGCGTTTCACATGATTTTATATATATATATATATATATATATATATTATATTAAATATAGCTTGTAAGAAATGGTAGACTTAGCCCTCCTAAAAAGAGCCATGACACCTTTACCTGGTAGTCGATCATGAAGAAGTTTCTAGAATTGTAACTTCATAAAACGTAAAGATACTTGGTGTGAATTCCCCTTGAGCAATTTTCATGGGGCTCAAAAGGGGGTGTTTATTTTTTGTGCAAATAGTATAAAAAAATTGGAAGGGTAAATACGAAGATTGACTGATTAAGAGCAATGCTTACTTTTGGAAATGCAGAGATCATTTTGATCTTAGAGACCAAAAATCTACCAAAACGATTGAATTTTCTTTTTAGAAGGGCTTATCAACAGACAAAACACTCATTGAACAAAATAACTTATTTTATTAAAATTGATATAAAATGAATTTATTTATATTTTGACATTCCAAAATATCATTTTAATGCCCGTTCTAGGATAACACTCGGTCTCAAACTCTAAGAAACCCGCACAAGTTTTCATAAATATTGGAAGCCATGAATTTTGCTTGCTGGACCGACGGTAGGAGTGCCATTAGAAATAAGGCGGCTCATGAATGGCAAGTCGCGAGACAAGAAACGATTTGACAGCGAGTGGACGTAGCTCTCCAAGAGCCTGCTGTGTGCGAACTTTTTTTTTTTTTAAATAGTTTTAATATATTGATATAAAATATAACTTTACAATTAAAAAGTTTTAATTAAAAAAACTTTCAAAACTTTTAAAAAAAGTTCTAAACAAGCTGACGTTTCAAACCACGCCTACCAGGCTACCACAGACTCCTGCTTTCTCTCTCACACACACACACACACACACACACACACACACACTCGTTTATATACCCGCTTCAAGAGTCTTGATCTTTTAAAAACTTCATACTCGTCATTGACAGTAGCGGAAACCGATCAAAAGGCATGGAGAAATCAGCAAGCCGTCAACATATATCTGAAACTGACAAGAAAGGACAGGAGATGGAAGCAGCTAAAGATCAGGTTGCAAGGAAAAGAATGAATGACAGGGCATATCGTGAACGATGCAAGGTAAGCTCCATGGCCTATCCATGCACTCCTCTGTCTTCTTTTTCCTTAATTAATTTTTAATTTTATAGTTCAAAGATCATGGCATCCAGGAGCATATGGATTGAATTTGAATAATCATAATCTTGTCCTTAAAACATCAAGTTAAGGGAAAAATATATTAAAAATAGCTTCAGTTTTAAGGATTTCTCCTAAAAACCCTTAATGAGATGAGCAATTCTTCGTTCACTTTTCCTCGTAGAAAAACAAAATGGAGACGGAGAGAAACGTGGAACTGCTAAGCAAAGAAAATGATCGATTGAAGGGAGAGAATGCCACCTTTAAAGCGGAAGCAGTTCGGACTGGAAAAACTTTGCAATCTCAAGAACAAGAGATGAAGCAGCTTAGGAAAACAATTGATCTGCTGAAGCAGAGGCATGATAAACAAAATACTCTTGTGGAGGTCCTTTCAGAGCGACTAGTAAGTGTTTATCTATTATTCAAAACTTACTAATTTGTTTTTTGGTTATTAATTCTTTTTCTGTAATAAAAATGAATATTGAGGAACCTTCCCGCTTTTATATCTATTGATGGTTAATTACCCACACCCAAAAAAACAAAAACTTTTTTTGCGCAATTTCCATGCATCAGTAGTTTAGGTTAATGATAATTTTCCCATCTGAGGGATATAAATGAAGTTCAAAGTATCAAACTCGAAAGGATTAGTAGATATTGATGAAACCCATTAAAATAACAAGCACCAGAGTCCATACTACTAGCTTGAATTCTGTTTCTGTCTTTCCCTTAACATGCAACTGCTGCTCATGAACCATGATTGACTATTTTCTTTCTCTTGCTGACAGGCCGGTGCCAAGGATGCTGATCTTCAGCGTGAAAATACAGAGCTCAAAAGTAGCCTTGCTCTGCTATGGAGTCAAGTTAATGACCGAAACAATTTAGATAAACTCCAGCTTCAGGAGAAGAATGCACAACTAGAACATGAAAAGAGGTCGCTAGAAATGATAGTTCAAGCATTATGCGAGAAGATCAGCAATGAAAAGGGCGCCGATGAAGGAGATCTTGCTGGGTAACCGATTCAATGCTGCTATGAACAATATGCATTTCATGTGAAGGGGGGAATTACCAAAAACAACCTCCAGTTGAAGCACACTTTGCATCCCCTGTTCTTCATATTTTTGCAACACAGCCCAGAAAGTACACGCCTCAAACTTGCATATGTTGAGGAAACTGTGGATCGGTGTAGTAAGGTAGTTGATCGATGTATAGCAAACCATATTAGAGCATCTCCAGTGGGGAGTGCTATATGAGGAGCTATAAATTAAATAATATATTTTTAGCTTTTTTTTACTACTGTGTACGCTCCAGCGGGGGTGCCATTTGCAGAGGTAAAAATGGCACCCCCTCCATGAGCTGCTATTTGTAGCAGCTCATGAGGGACGAGCTAAACAGGTGGCCCCACCTTGGGGCCACCTTCTTTATATATTATAATATATATATAATGTAATATATATATATATATATATAAATAATGTATATATATATATATATTAGAAAATAATGTGATTATATCAAAAATATTTATTTTTTATTTTTACTTAAAAATATATATATAAAATGTAATATATATATATTAGAAAATAATATAATTATATCAAAAATATTTATTTTTATTTACAAATACCTTAACAAGAGAGTAAAAATTTATATATAAAATTAATAATTATATAACTTACTCCTATTAATTATATAATCAATGTTGGAGGGTTTTTTAAAAGCATTTATTTAATTATATAACTTACTCTTATTAATTGTATAATTAATTGCATAATTAAACTACATACAAAATAATTATACTATATTTAAAATAATATAAAAATAAATAGCTCTCCAAAATGGCATTTACCACTGGAACACACATCAACAAAAATACCATTTTTACACTATTCAAAGTGCCATTTTGGAGATTTGGCACTCCAAAATAGCACTCCCCATTGGAGATGCTCTTATGATTTATAGGGCGAGACACAGGATCCCAAATATCATTCTTCTTCAAAGCTTGTATATATTTCACCATCGGTGTAGTGGGAATATTTTGTGTTTAACTTTAATCTTCACCCAACAAACCCCCTTTGATGACACTCAAGATTGGTTTTGCATGAGTTTCCTCTACATGTTTCCTTTTGAGAGAAAGCCCCCCCTTCTTCCTAGGACTTTTCAGCACGCAGTACGGTCTTTTCATCTCCTACACAACCGTGTCATCTTTAGAATATTCAGATACGGATCGGGCTGGACATCCAGATACAAGTTGTTCATCAGCTTTTTTCTGATTCCCCATGTTGGTATATACCAAGTTCATTGAGCATGAACAAATCCTTTCCCATACAATGGTTATTGCAGCTGCAAACCCGTATTGGATCATATATATATATATTGCTTGTTTTTTAATACTTATTCGATATGGGATTAATTCTATAATATTCCCACTTATTTGCAGCCTTTTTGGGGTCCCTCAAGTGGCTTGATTTTTGTTGAGTCGTAAAAGAGCTTATGATCGGAAGTTCTTTTTTATTGTACTGCAATAAAAATAGATTACAAATGGTACTTTTATATATATATGAGATATAAAACCCTCGTATATAATCTATGAGCTTAGTATATAAACCACCTAACTCATATTGTGCGTGCACAAGCATGGTTAATTATTAATCTTGTTCTTGCTTCTCCTCGGGGAGCTTGCTTGAGCTCAGGTTCTGCTTCGCCATTAATTAGTGCCCTGAAACATGATATTTAACAAACGAAAACATTAGTAAATAAAATCATTCTGGGCAAAAGAAAAGAAGAACCAGAAAAATGCAGTTCAAGTTTCTAAGTGATATTATCTATATGATATCCTCTCCTACGTCCCAATTTATCGTGATCATAAGATAAAACAAATATTTGTGGAGAATCACAAACCGCAGGATTTGAGTGAGTGCGGCGTCCTTGGGGGCATCATTCTCTGATCTTGCTTTGACGATTTGAAACATGAGGTCAAGCCTGACTTGATTTGCAGCGCTCTGCTTGGAGATTGTATTCGTTTCCTCTTTCAGTTTGGCGGTCTCTTTGCTTATTTCTTCAAATTTTTCCCTCGCCTCTTTCTGTCCAGCTCGTATGCGTTCCTGGCCCTCGTTGATCTTCACCATGTCAGCTCTTATCCTTTTCATACTCCTTGTTAGCTTGCTGTCTCTTAATTTTCTATTCTGTTAGACAGTAATATTCAGGAATAATATATATTAGAAATTCTAGCATAACAGTGGTATCTAAGCTGTCTTTGGTTATTAGTTTCCTGGAACTACACTGATACCCAAAGTTCTTAACTCCATGCCGACTCGTGTTCTAAAACAAATAATGAAGCTCAATGATCAATAACCTATTGAAAAAATTGAAAAAAAAATCAATCTAAAAAAGAACACAAAAACATAACCTTATTTTTTTAAGAATTTGAATAAAATTATAAAAATATGATTAACAATCTCAGAAGACCTTTCTAAACTTTGATTACCCTAACATTTAACTTGACACTCTTTGTAACATTTTTGTTTGACTCAATGATCAAATTAAGATGAAATCAAAATGTTATGGCTAAATTTTGAACTGAATTTACAGAACGAGCAGGGATTCTAAATAAAATAAAACTTGTTTTAGTTTGGTTGATGAAAGAAATAAATTTTTAATATAGTATGCAATTAAGTTTTTTTTTTTTTTTTTTAGAGGTAGAAGGGAATGTTATTTTTATCTACAATGTTCTTTTTTCTATTAAAACACTAATAAAGTTGTTATCTTTTGAAAACAAGAGGTAAAAAGAAATGTTATATTATCTCCAATATTTTTCCTTTTTCTATTCCAAGAAGATAGCAAAATGATAATAAATCTAATATACCTGCTAAGAAAACCCTGAGTAATGTGGCTCAACTGGTCAAATTCTATGTTTATTTCTTAGATATCAGTCAGGTTACTAAAATTTTTAATTAATTATTAATTTTAAAACTCATAAAATTAGTTAAAATACATGTGAATTGACTCGGAAACTCACGTTCCAAACAAAAAATGATAAGAAGAATTACAAGCGAAGAATAGCACTTGTAATATGTACAAACCTTGCTTCGAGCTGCGCCTCGACCATTCCTTATCGGGACCATTCTTTTTCCAAAATCTGATTGCAGATTAATGTTTCTTGCCAAGTGATCGCATCATTATATATGATAGCATCTCCAAAACGAGACGCGGATTGGAACATTGTAGGAAATTACCTTTTCTAATATGAATAAAATCACTTAAGGTATTGCACAAACCTGCGTTTCAAGGAAAGCAGCAAAATTGCTGCTTTCCGCGTGTTTTGGTCCGGGAGGGGTAATTTAATTTATTATTTATTATATTTTTGTATAAAAAATATTTTTTTAATATTAATATAATCTAAAAATTAATTAAAATATAAATAAATATATTAGAAGAAGATCATAATATAATTTTGGTCTCGCAATCCTAATTTTGTTTCAGATGATATTTTATTATATGTTGTTCCGGGATCGGAGAGGCCTTCACATATGAATTTATAATTCGTGATGAAATTACAAGTAGTTTGATAGGAGAATACAAACAAGTGTCTAATTTACTTAAATTATTAGTTATATTTTATTATTATAATTATTAAATATTTAAAAAATAATATGTATATATATATATATATATACTTTAAAGTAATTTTACAAGTTTAAAGTAATATGAAAAATTTAGTAACCAAACATTTGAAATTATTTTTCATTAACTTCAAACTCAAACACATTTTTAACCAAACACTTTAAACATTATTTTGAACAATAATTAAAGTAATTTTCATAAAACTATTTTTTTTAAATTTTAATTATAAAAATAAAAATAATACCGAACACACCATAGTGTATTTAACACCGAGCGGTATCGCTCTACGACAAGACGTAAGCAAAAGAAATCGCCTGACCATCGTAGAGGACGCTTGAATTGTCTTCTCCGACGACTTCATTCGAGGAAGTCAACAAGCAAGAGGTGGTGTCCTACCAGCCCATTACCATAATAAATAATAAATCTTTCGGCTTTTATTAATTTAGTGATGGGGCAGCTCTATCCCTTTATTATTATTATAAAATAATCTAAAAGAAATCAGGAAAAAAAGGTTGATTTTGAGACAAAATACTGTGAATTATAATGATATATTTTTGGGTTGGCTTGGGTTGGTTTTTGGGTCGGTCGGGTTATTCATTTTTTTAATATTTATTTGCAATTTATTTAATTCTTATGGAGAATCAGTCATTTAAAACTGTTATTTGTTTAACTTTAGAAATACTAGTTCATTAAGAACTGTATTTAATTTATTTAATTCTTCGGAAACTTGTGATGTTAGTTCTTCATGAACTTGTTTTTAATTTATTAATTCTCCAGGAACTTGTAATACTAGTTCTTCAAGAATTGTTTTTAATTTATTTAATTCTTCAAGAACTTATAATACTCGTTCTTCAGGAACTATAAATCTTTTTCTATGAATAATAGTGAAAGAAAATTTGCCAAAAATAAATTACAATAATGAAAAGTGAAATTATTAAAATTGATATAAGTTGGTTAGAGCATCGTGCAAATAACATGTTATAAAAGAAATAATAATTAACATAGAAGAAAATAAACATCAAAATATAATGAAAAGAGACAAGAGAGAAATACCTTTCTTATTATGAATTCTTTTATATTCCAAAGTGTGTAAAGAATACAAGACAAGTAATTTATTTATAGAAGAAGAAAATAAACTCAAGAATTAAAAAATTCAAGAGACTAAATTCAAAAGTTATGGACATCCAATATATATAAATATAAATTTATTATGAATTTTTTTTCTACTCTTCCTTAACATGAATACTTAAAAAGTTCATTATAAATTTCCCACTCAAACTCGCGCGCATGCATATATACATGTGAGCGCGTGCGTTTTTATGATCCATTATCAACTTTTTATATATTGTTTTGGTGTTTCATTTACTCGATGTTATTTTATTATTATTATTTTTTTTTTTTGTGATCTACCTTTTAGGGCTTAATTAATGGTTTGAACATCGAATCATAATCAATAATTTGTTACGACTATTGGGCTTATTCGAAGCTCATATAGCATATTATTTAAAAAAAAACAATGAATATGTGCAGTTTTTAAATTTAATAGATTAAAGTTAATATAAATCATTTTAAGATCATTAACAGCTTCAAACTTTTTTGTTAAGATTATTTTGGACCTACGAATACAAATCACCCTCGGCAATATTAATATCAAAACCAATAAAAACTTTATTATAAATACTTGAGTAGTATCTTCAATCTCCCCACTCCCATAATCCATTTCATATATAAACCAGAGAGGAAAAGACACCCATGGAGTTGTGCTTAAGTAATAAGTAGGAAATCCGTTCGGTATATTACATGACCAAACTATAGAGTACAACAATACTATAGTTGTTTTATTGAGGATTGTAGTTATAAGTTCTGAAATAGAATACAGGTAATAGTATTGCTTATTACCTTCTTGTTGTGATATAATTTAAAGACTTGTTTCGAAAAATGATAAAGATTGATTTTTAAAATATTTCTAATTAAAAAAATACAATAAAATAATATATATATATATATATATATATATATATATATATATATATATCTTTTATTTCTATTTAAATTTGTTTTTGACATGAGAGACAAAAATACACTCATTTTGTTTTTCTTAAAAAAAATTGTTTTCAAGTTTGATTCTTTATTTTTGTAGCTATTTGTATTTTTTATTTTAATTCTATTATTAAATATTGTGTTGATTAGAATTTTTAATTGATAATTTATTTGAATTTGTTTTTACTATGGTTACCTCTATATCAAATAATTATCTCCACATCGAGATGATTTATTTTGCAGGATATTGTTCAGATTTTTCTTTTTTCTAAAGATTAAGAGAAAATTGAAGAATAGAAAAACAATAATGAATCCTGAAGGGAAGCATAGCATAAGGAAGTCAAAAAGCCATAATCGTACGACAGCAGCAGGGACCTCGCGTTATTTTTGAAAGTGGACGCCGATGCGCGGACTTCGTTCGCCCACGAAAAAAAAAAAATAGAATCTTTGACTCAAATCGACGCGGTTTCAGATTGGTAGTAGCAATTTCTGATGTGATTAGATTTCAAATGTGTACGTGGCAGGAAAATGCTTTTTTGTGTAGTTTTGTTTTTTAGTTGGAATTCATATGAAATTAAGATATAATGATATTTTTCTTTTATGTGAGGCTTTTATTGTCATGATAAACTATTAGATACAACATATTATTTATATAATAAACTAATAAACATAAGATACAAATAAAATTCAGTAATTTGTTTGCATTTCACATGATCTTATCTATATATATATTATATTAAATATAGCTTGTACGAAACGGTAGACTTAGCCCACCTAAAGAACGTCATCTTTGTTTATCTTTCCAAGTGTTTTACGAAACCACAGATGTCCTATGACATTCCTAGTGTTACCCACGATTTCGCTCGATCCGACCAAAAATAACTTGTCTTCAGCCCACTTATATAAACCGACACCCTCTCTCTACCACGGTCAAATTTACAAAAAGCTAGCTAGCTGCCTCATGTTCTTATCGATCAACTGTTCTGGCTGTCAATTGCTTCAATTGCTAAAATAGTTCTTCAGCTGGTTGGTTCATGAGCTTCAATTGCTCTTAGCCCCCCCCCAGAAAGCAAACGATGAATTACGAAAGTCCCTGGCAGGAGATCCTTGAAGCATCTCTAGCTCTTCCTGTTCAGCTACCTCCACCTGAATTTGAAGTTTATAAGGGTAAGTCTATTTCTTCCATATAGCCTCGAAGATTTCTTTCTTTCTTTCAATTGTTTGGAGGAGTACTCTGCAGCAAAAACCATGGAGGAAAAATAAAACCCATGCTGGTGAAGAAAGTACAGTACGTACGTACATACATGTATACACACACACATGTACACATACACACACACCCATTCAGCCGCCTGCGTTCACACTCACACATACGATTTTATATACCAATACATGTTTCGGTAAATACCTGCTTCAAGTCTTTTATAAACTTCATACACTGAGGGAGGAGCCCTATACTCGTCGTCGACAGAAGTTGAAAGCGATCAAAAGGCATGGCGAAATCAGCAAGCCTTCGACCACTTCTCCGCAGCTCGACCAGGTAGTTCTCGGTCCTCGAATATAACTGAAACTGACAAGAAAGGACAGGAGATGGAAGCAGCTAAAGATCAGGTTGCAAGGAAAAGAATGAATGATAGGACATATCGTGAACGATGCAAGGTAAACACCATGGCCTATCTATGTACTCCTTTGTCTGCTTTTTCCTTAATTAGTTTTTTTTTTTAATTTTTAGTTCAAAGATCATGGCATCCAGGAGCATATGGATTGAATTTGTATCAACAATCACATCTACAGGAGGGATATTAATAATTCCCCAAAACTATATTTGGTGCCTCCTTTTTTTCTTTTTCTTTTTAAAAATCAGCACTTAATCTTTGATAAAAATCATGGTCTTTCTGCGAAAATGAATTTAAAGAAAAAGTGGATGGGAAATTTGAATGATCATAATCTTGTCCTTAAAACATCATGTTAATGGAAAAATATAGTTTCAGTTTTAAGGATTTCTCCTAAAACCCTTTAATGAGATGAGCAATTCTTCGTTCACTTAAACATTGCTCTTTGAGTAGAAAACTGTGTTAGAGAATAATATAAGTAATATTCTGGAACTTCAACTAACAGCTTAAGTTTTTAGATTAGATGGTTCCTTAACATGGTATTAGAGTCTTGTTGACCTAATGGTCACGAGTTTGAATCTCACCACTCCTATTCTATTTGATAAAAATCAAGCACAAGGTAATGTGGGTTTTCAAGCCTAAAAGGCTTTTACTTGAGGAGAGCTGTTAGAGAATAATAAAAACAGCTTAAATTTTTAGGTGAGTTGATTCCTCAACAAACTGGATCTTTACATTTTTGGCTCAGACTCAACAAGGAAAAAGAACTGAGAAACTTTCAATTTTCCTCGTAGAAAAGCAAAATGGAGACCGAGAGAAACTTGGAACTGCTAAGCAAAGAAAATGATCGACTAAAGGGAGAGAATGCCTACTTTAAAACGGAAGCAGTTCGGACTGGAAAAACTTTGCAATCTCAGGAGCAAGAGATGAAGCAGCTTAGGAAAACAATTGTTATGCTGAAGCAGAGGCATGATAAACAAAATACTCTTGTGGAGGTCCTTTCAGAGCGACTAGTAAGTGTTTATCTTTTATTGAAAACTTAATAATTTGTTTTTTTGTTATTAATTCTTTTTCTGTAATAAAAATGAATATTGGGATTATTGTACTTTTCAAAACATATGTTTGAAGAGGAACTGTTTTTGGAATTAAAGAGCAATTGTTATACATTTATTTGCTTGTTCACTAACAAATTTTATTGTTTATTTTCTTTCTCTTGCTGACAGGCCGGTGCCAAGGATGCTGATCTTCAGCGTGAAAATACACAGCTCAAAAGTAGCCTTGCTCTGCTAAGGAGTCAAGTCAATGACCGAAACAATTTAGATAAACTCCAGCTTCAGGAGAAGAATGCACAGCTAGAACATGAAAAGAGGTCGCTCGAAATGATAGTTCAAGCATTATGCGAGAAGATCAGCAATGAAAAGGGCCCTGAAGGAGATCTTGCTGGGTAACTGATGTAGAACAGGTTGCGGAATCATACATGCTCAAGAGGGATCACCCGAAATTAAAAGGTAACTGAAATTCAAAGGCAACCCACCGGTTTTTGGCCAAATTCCATCGTTTCGGCCCCGAAATCGTCATTTTTGCTATTTTAGGAAAGTTTCGTTTTAGCCATAACTTTTGATTTAAGAGTCTGAATTGACTTTCGTCAGAATTTATAGGCCTTTCACATTCTGCATTTATCTCAAATTTGCCATTTATGGCAAATTTAATGTTTTATGTCATTTTCTTTTCTGTATTGAATTAGGCTAGGGTTTTTGCTTTAAGTATCAATGTAAAACCTGCAGCCGACTTATCCATCATTTTATTGAATAAACGTTGAGTTTGATTGAGATTTATTCTCGTTATCTTTTTTTTTTTTGGTAAATTGTAAGTATATTAAAAGAGCAAAGAATATACAAGACCGAGTAAAACTCGGAGAGAACGGCAAAAAAACACAAAAACGAAAAGGGAACATGTTCCCTTAACGCAAAACAAAGGCCCTAGGAAATCAAGAATAAACAACAAAGCCCTCCCAAAAAGCCCAATCCAAACAAGGACCATCCCAAAGAGAGAAGCTTGTGGATAGCCCAAAAAAGAAGGCCTAAACTCAGCCCATCAACAAGGCCCGAAAATAGGAGCTGAAGATGAAAGGCCCACCAAAGAAGACCACGGATGGCAGCAGCTTCCCGCCCAAGGAGAAAATCAAAACGACTCCAAACGTAGCTCGGAGGGAAAGCTGAAACGCTCTCAAAGCAGCTGAAATTGAATTTGAATTTGAATGCAAATTCAAAAGGCAACCAGCCCACGTGGAGCCTGCTACACCAACATAAGCCTCCCAATGTAGGTGAGGCTGACACACGCCAAAGCTTCTCCGCCGAAAGAGAAGAAAGAACTGAAGAGCTGCCTCAATGAGCTGGCAACACAAACCGACGCCACTCACCTTTCTGCGAAGAAAAAATGGACATCTGCAGCAGCCTAAAAGCAGCGCTGACTTAGTCACCTTCCCCACGCCAAAGACAATTTGAAGATCAATGCAAACTGACGCCCACGTGGAGCCTGCCGGGCCTAGAAAACCGAAAGTCATATATGGAATATTGACGTTGGTCATATTCCCTTGTGATTTTCTGCTGCGTCAGTAACCGATTCAATACTGCTATGAACAATATGCATTTCATGTGAAGGGGGAAATTACGAAAAACAACCTTCAGTTGAAGCACACTTTGCTCCCCCTGTTCTTCATATTTTTGCAACACAGCCCATAAAGCACACGCCTCAAACAACGCATATGTTGAGGAAACTGTGGATCGGTGTAGTAAGGTAGTTGATCGATGTATAGCAAACCATATTATGATTTATAGGGCGAGACACAGGATCCCAAATATCATTCTTCTTCAAAGCTTGTATATATTTCACCATCCATAGCCAAAAGTCATTTAAGGTTGCTTACCAAAAGAATTGAAACCTCGAGGTTCTTGTGGCGCAAAAAACCTATTAAAACTGAGAAAAAGGTAAAATCATCAACGCATAATAAGATTTAAATTTACTAGTTTTCCCTCTGGTAATTATGGGGTAACATAAATTACTCAAGATTGGTTTTGCATGAGTTTCCTCTTGAGAGAAAGCCCCCCCTTCTTCCTAGGACTTTTCAGCACGCAGTACGGTCTTTTCATCTCCTACACAACCGTGTCATCTTTAGAATATTCAGATACGGATCGGGCTGGACATCCAGATACAAGAAGTTCATCAACTTTTTTCTGATTCCCCATGCTGGTATATACCAAGTTCATTGAGCATGAACAAATCCTTTCCCATACAATGGTTATTGCAGCTGCAAACCCGTCATGGATCATACAGTTTGTACATTAAGGAATTTAGCCCTTGTCATCTTAGAATATATATATATTGCTTGTTTTTTAATACTTATTCGATATGGGATAGATTCTATAACATTCCCACTTATTTGCAGCCTTTTTGGGGTCCGTCAAGTGGCTTGATTTTTGTTGAGTCATTAAAGAACTGATATCATAAAAGAGCTTATAATCGGAAGTTCTTTTTTATTGTACTGCAGTAAAAATCGATTACAAATGGTACTTTTATATATATATATATATGAGATATAAAACCCTCGTATATAATCGATGAGCTTAGTATATAAACCACCTAACTCTTATTGTGCGTGCACAAGCATGGTTACGTTATTAATCTTGTTCTTGCTTCTCCTCGGGGAGCTTGCTTGAGCTCAGGTTCTGCTTCGCCATTAATTAGTGCCCTGAAACATGATATTTAACAAACGAAAACATTAGTAAATAAAATCATTCTGGGCAAAAGAAAAGAAGAACCAAAAAAAGCAGTTCAAGTTTCAAAGTGATATTATCAATATGATATCCTCTCCTACGTCCCAATTTATCGTGATCATAAAATAAAACAAATATTTGTGGAGAATCACAAACCGCAGGATTTGAGTCAGTGCGGCGTCCTTGGGGGCATCATTCTCTGATCTTGCTTTGACGATTTGAAACATGAGGTCAAGCCTGACTTGATTTGCAGCGCTCTGCTTGGAGATTGTATTAGTTTCCTCTTTCAGTTTGGCGGTCTCTTTGCTTATTTCTTCAAATTTTTCCCTCACCTCTTTCTGTCCAGCTCGTATGCGTTCCTGGCCCTCGTTGATCTTCACCATGTCAGCTCTTATCCTTTTCATACTCCTTGTTAGCTTGCTGTCTCTTAATTCTCTTTTCTGTTAGACAGTAATATTCAGGAATAATATATATTAGAAATTCTAGCATAACAGTGGTATCTAAGCTGTCTATGGTTATTAGTTTCCTGGAGCTACACTGACATCCAATGTTCTCAACTCCATACCGATTCGTGTTCTATTTTTTAATTGAAATAATATGTTTTGATTTTAGTTTGATCTCATATCAGTTAGAGTAACTCAAGGTTTTATCTAATTATTAATTTTAAGACCCGTGTGATTAATTAAAGTACATGTAAGTGGACTCGGATACTTTGGACACTCTCGTTCCAAACAAAAAACGATGAGAAGAATTAAAAGCGAAGAATAACACTTGGAATATGTACAAACCTTGCTTCGAGCTGTGCCTCGACCATTCTTTATCGGGAGCATTCTTTTTTTCCAAGATCTGATTAATGGCAGCGTAATGTTTCTTGCCAATTAATCATATCATTATATATGATCCCACCTCCAAAAAAACGCGCATTGGAACGCCGATTTTCCAATCTCCTTCTATTATTTTATGGGTCGATTTAACATGCGTGTCCGCTGGGTTGTTGAAAGGTTCTTTTCAACATACAAAAACACATTTTCCTCTCAAGTCAGTCCCAGCAAAAAAGGGAATTTTCTTTAGAGTTTGTGGCAATTTACTGAGTCGTTCATGGTTAATTTAAATTTCCCCTGTGAGGTTTAAGGCTAGTTATATGTTGAGAGAAAAGAAGTGACAAAGAAGCTTACAGATAACAATGTAACATTAAAAATAAGAAGATTTGAGAGGAATGTTGTTTTATTAAGTATTTTTCTCTTGTATATTACTCTCTGTATACTTGAATTATGATCCCGATTACAAGTATATTTATAGACATAAAATCTTAGACAATTAAAGAATTAAACTTATTATAATCTTACGATGAAAGTAGTTTGCCAACTAAACCGGTTGTTCTATTCATTTAATTCTACTGGTAGACCAATCTTTTATGGCCGTTTAAGTTATTTCTAAACGGGCGGCGTCATGTTTCGTGCATTTCCGTGGCTGCTTTCTTGCTAGTTGGCGTATTATAGCACCGACCGATATCGCTCGACGACAACACGTAAACAAAAGAAATCGCCCGACCATCGTAGCCGACGCCCGATTTGTCTTCTCCGACGACTTCATTCGAGGAAGGCAACAAGCAAGACGTGGCGCCCCATTACCATAATAATCGTTCGGCTTTTATTTAGTGATGGGGCAGCTCTATCCCTTTATATCGCCTAAAAAGCAACAAACCTTTCAACGAATAATAAAAAAAGATTGCTGAAAAGAATTATGCGCCACGTATCAAGACCATGACATTAAAACTTCAAGTGATGTTTCTCTTAGACTGATGGGTATTCATATTTCAATTTTAAAATGAAACATTGGAGTTTTTAATTTGTGAATATTGATACGTTTTATAGAATATTATGTTTGATTTTTTTGGCAGATTCGAATATTAAAACCAATATTTAGAATTATTTATTCAAATGTATTGAAAATATCGTATTAATATAAATAATATGTATTTGAAACTATTTTTAAAAAAATAATGACCTCTTCCGCTTGGTATTAATTAATGTCAACGACTCAATGAATCATGGCGTGAGGCACTGATTGCCTTATTGTTTTTGTACTATACGAGTGTGTATTTTTAACTATGTTTAACTTCCCCCCCTAACAAATTCTATATATGAACTTGTACAAAAAGGAACAATATTCGAGGAAATGAAAAGGAAATCCAAATAAACGTGACCTGTACGGAATTTAAAAACACCAATTAAAAAAAACGAAAAAAAAAATATGAGTTTTAAACTCACAAGTTTACTCTTTTTAAAAATTATAACGATGATGAGGTTGAATCGTTCAAAGAATTAATGGATGACAATGACACGTCAGCTGGGGCTTCAAGGAGCTGGAGAACGAGGGGACCAATGTGAGATCAAGTACAATGGTATACGAATATAAGAAATTCATAGATGGAATAGTGCATATGATCATTGACAATTATATACGAATTATCAACTGTTTATTCTATCGGCAATATGCTATAATCATCAATGAATTTATTGATAAAATAGATGCCAATGTTTTTTTTTAATTGAAGTGTTTTCTTTTGTTTATGAATTCATTGTTAATTATATGAACGATGGAGCAACCAATAACAGATAAATCATTGACGATATGTTTTCCAATGATAATCTTTCATTCGTGATTCTATTGGTGAACTTTTTTATGGCATAATCAATATTTAAACACAAACAAAATATTCATCGATGTTATGCAATATTCTAATAGTGTACCATCTCTATTTAAATTAAAGATAATTTCCTAATAATAATAATAATAATAATAATATCCTACATGTGAAGAAGTAGAGGATAGTATGTCAGGTTAACTCACAAAATAAAAGATAGAAGCACTTAATCAATACAAAACAAATCACTACGGCCAAATAATAGGCAAAATACACAAACACAGCATACATTTATAACCCAATATAACGATCGCTTAATTACAAACAAAGATGAAAATAAACTCCCTGTAAATTTTAAAACAAGTTACAAAAAAATATTACATAATAAAACCCTTCGAAAGTAATATTACAGACACCCTGATGAACGGCGCGACAGAAAATTTGAAGTTTAATTTTGAAAAAAATATGGATGATATAGTTCTATATATATCACGTCCTATTTTTAACTTGTAAAATGGACTAAACGAGCGATCAAGGAGAAGAAATTTAGAGCAACCGGAGAGAGCCAGTCAGATGGGAAACTTTCGCGAAGTCATCCTCTTTTCGTGCCTTCAAGATATCAAACATGATATTGAGACGAAGTTGCACGTTGTTACTCGCATCAGATATAACTTCAGTCTCTTTTTTGAGTTGCTCACATTCTTTTTTGAGTTTGATGTCTTCCTGTTGCTCGCTTATCTCTGTCATCTCTGCTTTCAGCTTTTTTATTTTCCTGTTGATTCTTCTATTCTGCCAACAAACATAACCAATAAAACGACGTCAGAAGATCATTGTTAGTCACGAAGAGCTACGAAAACAAAAAACTTGGTACCTCGAGATCTTCAGAATGCATCGTGCTAAGTGACTTCTGGTGATATTTGGTTGACGCCATTATTTGTCTTCCGGTGATGATTTTACTTATAGCTAGCCCAAACAAGAGACCCAACCGAAATCGTGCAGCAAGAAACCTTTGGAGTTAGCTCTCTGTATTATGAGCACTCCTCCCCCCTCCAATTCCATTTATACGTGCATAAAGAGAACATCTATGATCCCTTCCGACAAGTTAGCTTTATTTGTTGCGTGACGATTGGAAGGTCCCATGCTGTCACAGCACTTAGTTTCTGCAAGACTTTATAGACCGATCGATGACTTTTGATGTCGCGCGACTTCGCACGATTCTTTTTATTTTTAGACACTGGTTTTTTTTGTTTTTTGATATTTTTTTGGGTTAGAAAATTAAGCTTAATTTATTTATTGTATTATGATAAATATTTTAATTTTAGTGGTCTTTTTATTAGCATGGGTGTTTGAGTCAATTTGTTCACACCTCGATTAATTCCACGAGTCCTGAAATTGATAACCATGTGAGCATTTAGTAATTATAATATTAACAACTACAAGACTCGAACATGAAATTACAGGAAGAATATATTTTTTAGTCTCAATTTGAGACCACAGGGCCCTGAAGTTTAGTGGTCTTTTAATATAGCAGATGATACGCTTTCATCGTAATATCACTTAAAAATTAATTTTGATGCAAGGAAGGAACTAAGGTTGCCATTTTGTTAACAGCTATATGGGGTAGTATAGTGGGTAGCAAAAGCATTTCTTAATCCCTTTAGCCCAGATAAATCAGGTAACGTCTCTCACGTTGGGTGTCCCATATAAGGCGCCCACTGGATCTCACGACCTAGGCTGCCTATTGGTGGATCGACGTCTTACAATTGGGAGGTGTTTGGGAAGCACATAAAAAGTTTTTCCCGCAAAAAAAAATGCTCTAAATAAAAATATTTTTAGTGTTTTTAAATTTTTTTGATGGGGTGATATAAATTTTTTTAAAAAAATAAAAAAATAATAATATTTTGATGTATTTTCTAAAAAACAAACTCTTTTTCAAGTATCCAATTGTGTACTTTTCTTCGATTAAGCAGAGAGAGAGAGAGAGGATGTTGGTACCTGAGAGATGGGTTTAGATTACGAAAAATAGTGAATAAGATGCCATGAGTTCAGAACTCATGGAAATTGACAACCAAGAAATTGAATATACAAGTAATATTTTATAAGATGGGCACTTTTTTTGTGTGTCCCGGATCCCTTCTTTCCTTCTGGCATTTCAGATTTTGCTCCTCGATAAATCGTTCTTCTATGTTTTTTTTTGACATAAAGCATGATTTAAGGTCTGCGTCTTCTTCTTTTTTCTCCCCTTAAAGCCTCTTCATGCTGCCAATTAAGATGCATAAATGCTTAGTTATGTGAAATTTAATTTCAGCTCATTAGCCTGTTCAAGTTACTCGTGCACAAAATTCACAATTTTTTGCCAAAAGACCATCCCATCATGGCAAGTCAAACAGATCATATTACAGCAAGGAAAAGCAAGAACCTTTGTTTTCTTGGGACTTTTCCTCTAGCAAAAGATTCCCATTACTCGAGGATAATGGTAGGTGACCACGAGATGCACCAAGAAACAAGTTTACCCCCAAATTCCCAGGTGCAGTAACAAAGAATAAATATGTGCTCTTGTCTCTAAGATATTTTAGTATATTTGGCTATGAAGCAAGGGAATTTGTTGAATTACATGGGTGATTTAATTGGGAATGCAATGGAAAAGGTGATAGGTTAAAGACATACAACCATTAGAAATAGCGTCAGAGTTTCCTGTATCCCCAAGAGTCGGTGACAAATTGGCCCGAGTTTTACAAAACACATCTGGGACCAGTTACTGATTTGATACAAGTCTAACTACCACGGTTGAAAGCTGATGGTTTTTTGACCCAACATGAAAAATAAAAATAAAAATGCATAAAAAAATCACATGTCTTTTGGATCATACTTTAGTTTGATTTACTAGTATCGATTCATAGAAACATAAATCTTTATACAAAAATTCCAAAACATCCTAGACGAGGACAAGATTTATTGATTTTTAACCGATTGTACTTTAGATGATGAAAGACCATATATGTTATCACTTCACATTCTAAAATATATCCTTTTTGGTCCCATTTAAGATTAAATAATTTTTTTTTTTTTGTAAAAACTCTAACTAGAACCTGTTAAGGAACCATCTCATCTAAAAATTTAAATTTATAGGTGAGACCTAGAATAAAGATCATAACATACCTTAAATTGAAAGACAAATGAAAATTTCAAAAGTCAAAAAGTTGATCCTAACTATAATCACACCTCACATTTTAGGGTCACGTAGAATTTCAAAGATCAAAGACTTCGTAGGTTGTGAAAAAAACAAAGAGCTCAAGAAATCCGAATGTTAAGGGGTATACCCAAATGAAAAAATAAATATGACCAAGTTAAGGTTAAAACAAAATGAGAATGCCCCACTAAAACAATAAAAAAAAAGGACCAAAAAAAGAGACAATGATAGCAATCCTAGGTCTTCCTACATTACATGTTTTTAAAAGCCTTTTCTAATCAAGCAATTAAAGAACTCTGGCCATTAAATATTATTATTAAAATACAACAGAATTTTTCAAAAATAATGGCATTGTGAACAAAGTTTATATTTCAAAAACACCAAAAGAATTATTTTGTTTTCTTTTATAGACAAGATTATAAACTTATACGCATGCTATATTCTTAATATTGAATAAAAAATATTTTTCATTCTTTATTTTGAGTTAGAATAGTTAGGCTGTAACCTAAGGATGATTTTTCTTAAGACTTTAGTCAGACCAACAATTAAAAACATATTATCTTAGTTTAAATCTAACAAACAAACAATACATCTTACTTTAAGGTGTGCTAGAGATTATTCGTCTTTGTTATATGTAATCAGTCTCTTTGTTGTCGCACACGTACAACAGCCATGATAGAAAAACTTTGTTCAAAATGAAACACGATTACACTAGTTCAACGCTTAAGAAATACGATGCTTTGTAATAGTGCTAAACAGAACAACATTACGTATTACATTACATTGTTATAGTTTTAAACAAAACCACATTGTTTGGTACCTTTTCATACTTGTTGTTCGGGTTTTTCATTTTATGATTATTTCATATAAAAACTCAAGTCTTCGTATAACTTCTGAAATCAATGCAGGTAATAGTTCGGAGAAAATCATCATTGCTTAGTACCTTTTCCATTCCTGCTCTTCTTACCTTTTCAAGCTTGTTGTTTTTTCATTTGAAGAACGTTTCAAATAGAAGATCAATGTTTTTGGTGTTCAACATAGACCGATGTTTCAGCTCACTGATATCATCCAAGGATTGGTTTGCCTTGGATGGCGCAACATCAAGATGGACAGATCCCGCCTGTTAGAAAAGAGATCATAGCATCATCCAACAGTCTAGAAATACACTCGATGATGCCAATTCCATATGGTGAACATAATGAGATTTTTATCAGAAAAATGCAGCCACCAATACATTTTTATCCCCGTAAATCATAACAAGACACATGAAAGTAATCATCCATCGAGTTTCAATTCTAACAAAATTCTTCATCCTCACTCTTAATCACCCCTACATTTTCATTCTTTTTCTATGTAGAGATTGCATCTTATCAGAATTATTCACACTTTACACCAAATCTACAAGAATTGTCTACCTTCCATGTAAATTATCATTAGATTCTAAGGAATATTGCTAAATTCTTGATATTAGCGTGTTAAATACTGCTGATCATTCTAATCTAAAACTTTTTGAATGACAAATATTAAAGAGAGATATAACAATCAAATGATGTTTTCAAATTCTTACTTTCTAAAAAATAGATTTATTACCATAAGCTTTTGTTATACCGGTACCAATCTAAAAATAAGTACTTCCAACCTTGTATCCAATAAATAGCTTATGGTATAGTTTATTGAGAATTACAACAGGTCCATATTCTTTTATTTTGCCAAACAGTCCTCAACTACATAACGTGAGCATTCTTTCGTCAGTACAGACAGTTGTCTTGCATTACCCAAGGAGGTCACCTCTTACTGAAAATAAAACCTTATAAATATACAATTTTGATTAATTTATAGTCAATTCAGTGGATGTATTAAGAATAAGGAACCCTCAAACTTGCAGCAAAAGAATATCTACATGTAAGCTAACTTTTATCAAATCACTTGTACGGTCAACTAGGAACCTATCACCACTACGTGTAAGTTCTTTCCAATCTTCTGCAGTTAATTGAAAAATGTCAAATTGATGACTATCTAGAATAGTCATCTGACATGTAACATGTCATGCTTTTTAATTATGATGCCAAAGCTTCTTTTTTTTAAGATTATGTCTAGGTCGACAGCTCATTTAACTATTTCAAACCATGATTTATATGAGCTAGTTGCTAGGATTGTTTGACCTAGAGGTGGACATAAGAATGATATTAGTTGGTCTTCTATTTGGATGGTGAAATCTCTAATATTGCCAATATTTGTTGTGCGGGTTTGATATTGAAAAAGGTTTGTGAATGTTGTGATTTTTTTTAGTTGGTTTAAAATAAATTCTAATTGCAAGATTATCTAAGTCACCTCTCTTAAATGCTTCAGGATTTCATGAAAAACAACCCTCCATACATGAACCAATGATAACCCTACTGTAATGGAGTCAAATACAGCATGAATACGCTGACAAAGAAAAAACAATGCTGAAATGACACAATGAACATTAGCAAATTGCAAGACAGTGTCAAATTCAGCAACAGTGGCGAAAATGACAGCATGGTGAGTTGTTACGATCATGGAAGACGAAGCACATTATTTACCACAGTTAAAATCTCGCATCTAAATTTTAAAAATATTGATTTACTCCGCACATTCTAGATTATATTATGCTTCCATTAAACAAAATAAGGAGAGAAACTCACCATAAGTTGCAGCTTCTGATACAATGTCTCCACGCAGATTTCTTGAACGGTGATTGTTTTGTTCTGCGAAATGCAAAATTCAGTGTTCTGCATTTCCATGTCATCTTGCATAAGTTGCAGCCCCAGCTTTATGGAATCAATTTCACTCAGGATCTGCTCATTTTCTTCACCAATAGCACGTAGCACCATCCCTTTTGATTTCCTCTTCTATCAAAATCAAGACAACACCATGAAAGCAATGAAAAAAAAAAGCGAGAATGAGATGCTTTTGCTCCTCAATCAAGAGCTATGGCTAACGCTATAATTTGGTATTACCTTCTCACGTTTCCCACTCTTGATGTTTTTTCTCCTTTGCACTTTCTGATCTGGTGAAGTTCCTTCAATAGCACCTTCTTCACCTTGGAGTTTCTCCTTTGCCTCCTTGAGTGACTAAATGAGAAGCAAAAATAATAGCAAGAAATTATGGATACATAAAAGAGTATTGATGCCGGTTAATTACTTTCACTCCAATTGAATTTTTTTTATTAAGCCAAAATCAAACGTATGCAGCAAAATAAGGAATTTGGATGTAATAGACTTCCATAGATGCCATCAAGAAGCTACACAAAAACAAATCTAATCTCATCCCATAAAAGAAGTGACGGGATTGAACCCTTGAGTATTAGTACAAAAAAGAAAAGAAAAGAAAGTGGAACATGATAATGCACATATTCCAACTCTCACCCAAGGTCAAGAACTACGAGTGAAGGACCAATCGGCTTCTGTGTGGACTCATTCCAACCTCGCTCTTTCAAGGAGAAGGTGGAGGGATTCGAGTAGGGATTCAGCCTCTGTTCGTACTCAAAAAGAGGTCAAAGTTAATCCTTCAACATTTCAGTGGAGGCCAAATTTAATCGCTGTTGTTGACCCGACATCCCTCTCTGTTGTCAGCTAATTACTAACTTGTATTGTTAATCCTCTAATTGTGGCAATAAGGTTCTATTTTTGTAGAATAAAAACCCTCCAATTGCTTTAAAAATTTAAAACCTTGTACAGAAAAGGAAAAGAAAGAAAGAAAAGGATACCAAATTAAGAAAAATCCATCGAGCTTTAAAAATCACTGTTTACTAGGACGAGACAGAGTAAGAACTATTGCATAAAAGATGGAAATTGAGATAGATTTTCCATAAACCAGACCTATTTTGAAATTGCAAGGTGAAGTTGGCTTTCATTTATATTTCAGAGCTGGAGTTAACAAGAAAGAACATGCACACACCAACTGAAAGAGAAAAAGCAAGTAAGCAACTATATTAATCTTTAGTACTCTTACTATCAGCAGCTTTCAAAGCCTCAGACAAAGCATCATTATCCTCCGTTGGTTGCTACAGAAAAATCCTTCGACGACGAAGCACTTTGAAGAGAATAGAAGTGGTTGTTATGTAGAGGGATGACGTCATCAATCGCGGGAAGCCATAACCCCGCGTTGAGGAGAGAGAGAGGTTTGGTGAATACTTATCGACTAAGGTTTCGTTGAAAGTCTTTGGGCTGTCGATTATGAAAGTTAAGATTACAAGTGGAATTACAATTTTACTTATAATAGATTCATTTTTTCCGTAAATTTACAACTATTGATAGCATATATAGAGGGATTCATTCAGTGTAATTCATGCATACACTTATAGCATAAAAGTAGCTATAAATACTGCATTCAGAGCATGCAGTGCGAGTGTGAAATTCAAATAACAGAATTCAGTTCATCTTCTTCATCTCTCTTAAACAGAACTCTCTCTCTCCTTTTTCTACAATCTCTGGATTTCCACAACTATCACCTCAGGTTTTATATATTATTACCATACAAGTACTATAAATGGTTTCAAATTTGAACTTGTAACACAAAATTCATAGATTTTATTTGCTTCCTGATCCTCACATCTCAAGATTGTTGTTGTAATTAGGTGCTGATAATGCCACTCCATATAGTTATAGAACATTCTGATCATGGCAATATTGAATAATTATCAGTTAATTGTGCAGAGGTAATATCATCTATTAAACGAAATATGTCATGTGATTTATGAGACTGTAACGTCGAATGGTATAAATGATTGATTAATTATGAAACAGTACGTACCTTGCATGTATTTCTATCCACTTTTGTGCTAACTTGATTT
Organism: Salix caprea; assembly: GCA_964035475.1. Taxonomy (NCBI): domain Eukaryota; kingdom Viridiplantae; phylum Streptophyta; class Magnoliopsida; order Malpighiales; family Salicaceae; genus Salix; species Salix caprea. The sequence continues at coordinate 13,792,677 of OZ037752.1, forward strand.
TTACCATTGGATTTATGTTTGAAAGTATGATTAAAGTTATTTTTCAGAATATCTTTTGTTTGAAAAATTATTAGAATGATTTTTTTTATTTTTTTAAATTATTTTTGATATTAGCAAATCAAAATGATCTAAAAAATTTAATTTAAAATAAAAAAAATTATTTTTTTCAAAATCGTTTTTGAAATGCAGTGTTAAACAGACATTTATTGGTGTTTTTTTTATCAATTGAATTATCGATCCGTACATCAGTACTCAATCAAATCCTTTCATCTAAAATGATTATATTTTTTATATATAGAAAAAAGCTATGCTAAAAATGGCATTGCTATATTGCTCAAGGTAGTGATCTAGATGGAAACCCTAATGTATTTTGATGGGGTTAGAGAACTAATTTATGGTTCGAGAACCTAATTGAGAATTGATGCGTGTGTGTGTGTAGTTTTTATGTCCATATTTGTATGGAGGACTTGAGGGAAACAGAGCAACCATATGTAGTTGATAAAAGAAACACATGGTGGAGCGAAGATGAAAATATTTTTGATGAGATTCTCACCTTCGCATCATCATCTCAAAGAATGAGCAGGCAGTAGAAGAAGAAGCAGGAGCAGGTTTCAGCAGTCGTGATGTGATTGGAACACAAGAGGCTGGAGCATTCCACCAGAAACCGATTGTAATAGAAAGAAAAAAAAAAAAACAGATCCAGGAAGGATTTTAGTAAACACAGCCATAAGAAACATTTATATATATATATATATATATATATACACATACACTTAATAATGGATTGCATTGCCAAAATCATGCTACGTTGATGCAGCAGAAGCTTACAAGTGCCTATATATATATATATATATAGGCATTTATGCCGACATGAGAAGAACAGTCAGTTCTCTCTGTCTCGGCCATTCACACGCTAATTAAGATACTTCATAGCTAAGAATGACAGAAACCTCCTCCTCATAAGGCTTACATGAATTATAACTAGCTAACTCAAGCTAAAGTACTTCCTTGCTAAGTAATGAAATCAGCCAATCATCTGCTTCCGAGCTAATAATATTCTACTAGAATTTACCATCCTCTTCTTCACACTACTGCAGGTACCGACTTAGCTTGGTGTAATTGCAAGTGATTACTTTTAGTGTTTTTTCTGGAATACATTTGGAATTATTTTTAGTTTATAAATATATTAAAATATTTTTTTATTTTTTAAAATTATTTTTAACATCAAAACATTGAAAATTATCTAAAATCACTAAAAAATAATTTAAAATAAACATAAAATAATCTTTTTTAATTTTTTTCAAAAATACTTTTAAAAATCAGTATAAAACAGTTTCGAAACATAGAGAGTAGAGTAGAACTGCTGAGAAATATCAGTATATCCATCACTTACAGCCATACAGGTGATGGAAAATGATAAAGTGCGATACAATTAGACTTTGATCCTGCGTGTCTTCTCCTCTGCAAAACATCGTTTTGTTTCTATCTTAAAAATAATGACCAAATGTTTCCAAGCTTTTTACATATCAAATATGTGAGGTTTTCATTACAGTAATTCACAAGTATTTTTTTAATTTTATATTTATTATTATACAATTTACTAAAACATAGGGGTTTTCAATTCTGAAGTACTTCAATATTGGATTGGATTTGTTTTTTCTTGCTTGCCCTGTTTTCTTGATTGCCCGTCTCATGGCCAAGGATATGAGATTTCCTGATTTGTTCTTAATTGCTTTTTATTAGGCTATTCAAACTCATGACTCATGAGATTTCTTGATTTGTTCTTAATTGCTTTTTATTAGGTTATTAATTGCTTTTTATTAGGTTATTCAAACTCATGATTCAAGAAAAGTGTTTACCAGGTTAACCTCAATTGATTGATTTTTTTATTAATTTTTTTTTAAAAAAAAATAAGATTTTATCAAAAACTCCTAGAAAATAAGGAGAGAAAATCTAAAAATCATCTACAAAAAATATTTTAAAATTTGAATTTTAGGTATAATTTGAGTAGCTTCAAGAACTGAGCTGACCACATTAAGCTCATGTAGAAAATGGCTTATAAAATATTCTGATGAAACTTAAACATGATTTAACGATCAATCATTCAAAAGTAAATCACATTTAAAAAAATAATTCTTTCGCATTGTTTTAATATGTTTTTTTTATAAGTTCCGACTTGAATTTATTGTATTTGTTTGTTTCATAAACGTTTTTGCTAGGCATTTCATGGGCATGGATGTTTTGGCACAATCCAATCTTAATATTATCTTAAATATCTTTAACGCCTTTCATGCAGAGATATGAAGTTGAAGAAAAGCTCCTTGGACCGAAACCAGAGGAATTTTAATCTAACTAGTCGGAGTCGACTGGAATAAGCAGAGGTACGTATAATTTAACACAAATATATATATAGTAGAAACAACATTTTAGATAGTTCTTCGGGGGGCGGCGATCGATCTGAAGGCTGGCTAGCTTTTGGTAAGGTTCTGCTTTCCCATTAGTACCCTAAAACATAATATTTAAACAAAGAAAACGTTAGTGAATCATATCATATGCATCGCGCGCAATAAGAACAGAAAAATCAACAAACATATTGATTTGGAGAATGACAGACCGTAAGCTACGGGTGAGTAGGGCATCCTTGACGCCATCATTTTCTGCTCTTGCTCTGATGATTTGAAACATAAGATGAAGCTTCAGTTCATTAGCGGCACTCTGCTGACAAATCAGAATAGTTTCCTCTTTTAATTTGGCAGCCTCTTCACTGATTTCTTGAAATTTTTCCCTGACTTCCCTTTGTCCCTCTCTTATGCGTTTTTGTCCCTCGCTGATCTCTACCATATCAGCTTTTATCCTTTTGATTCTCTTACTTATTTTTTTTTCATTTTTTTTCCGTTTCTGTATGCAATTATGCTCAAATCGTTAGAAATCCAAACAAAAAGAAAACAGAGAGGCACAATTATACTACGTACACTCTAATTCTGATATATAAAAACCCCTAATCAGAAGAAAGCCAATATATATATATATATACACACAACGATAAAAGGAACGACGACAAGATAAAGTCATCAATGAAGAAAGGCACTTCTAAGGCGCAATACCAGACATGAAGAAGTCCTCTGCGCGTTCATTTCTGTAGGCATGCCCTTCCCCGTGATAACCCTACATTTGCTTGAGAGTTTTTCTATGGTGATGGGTTATATAACCCATCACCATAGATATATATAGATAAATAAATAAATAGAAAGATTCAGAGAGACGCGAAGAGAGCATGACTCAATAAGACGCCGTATAGACTAATGAACAAGAAAGGTAAACTCTGTTAAAAGATCACTATAAATTACGTTTTAGCATTTAAAGTACTTTTTATAATGTTTAAAAATATATCGATATAATATTTTCTTGTTTTTCTAATTTAAAGTAGAGGTAAGAATAAGAAAATCTTGTTTTTTTTAAAAAAAAAAAAACATATAAATAAACAGATTAGCATTTTTTTTTCCGGTTCATAGCGTAAAAAACAAAACTCTTAAATCCATTATTTAAAAAACAAAACAAAACTCTTAAATCCAGTTCATAGCTGGGCACAGATGATTAGACTATAGAAAGACGTTGCAACTAATGATTCATACAAATTTGGTATCCTATTCTGTAATTGACAGCTCATCTTATCGTTTAATAAAGATGCTTTAATTAAACGTAAATTGAGCATGAGAAGACAGAGGGGGGATGCTTCTACTTGTTTTTTTTTTAATTTCAATTTGCAAAATATTCTCTGTTCAAAATATTATCTCTTGCATATCTAGAATTAATTCCAGTTTCGTAAGGAGGGGAGAGGGGGAGAGAGACTGCAGCTCTGCAGCAATCTGCAGAGAATAGCTTTCATTTTCTCGTAAGCTGCATTTTCTCGTAAGCTGAGCTGTATCGGTCCAGCCACTGGCTTTATATAGATCCATCGATAAACGGGAATAAATGTCATTCGGATACGTGATCGGTTCTTGAATCTTTATCATTTTGAACGGTCATGTTTCTTCCTCTTAAAAATAAATAGATAAATAAAAACGCGACAATGATGTGATCCAACCTCACTGACACGGCACGTTATCGCTCGATGCAACATGAGGACGAACGATATCGCCCGATCAGCTCACGAACTCGAACGATCCATTTGTTTTTAACTTTTCAAAAATGTTGTGCCAAGTGTTGAAATCCATCGACTTGAATAGGAAGTCATTTGATATTAATAAAACGATTGAAGTTGCATTGTTTTTTTTTTTTTTTTTTGTCTTTTTACAGTAAAATAATTGATTTAAAAAAAAAACTAAGCATCAAAAGGTTATTTTTTTGTTTTATCAGTTTTATTAGCATAGTGAAATAAATAAATTATTTAAGAAAAAATTATGCTTGCGCACAAGGGTGATTTTGTTTTATTTATTTATTTATTTAGGGGTTATTTTGATAGTTTTACAAATAAAATATTATTAAAAACAAAACTAGATACATGTGGAGCTCCTCCTGGCCTTTCAGGTTGTGCCAGCTATGTATTTTGGCAACTAAGTTACTATTTACATTCCATTTCAAAAATATTTCTAAAAAGAATTAAAAAATATATATTTTTAATGTTTTTATATCATTTTAATATATTAATATTAAAAATAATTTTTAAAATATAAAAAATATTATTTTAATATATTTGTAAATAAAAAACACTTAAAAAAAAACAATTTAAACTATCATCTCGAATCCAAAATAGACTCTTCTCAATGCCCAATTCAAAAACACCGGGACCAGATGGATTTTCAGCTTCCTCTTTCAATATCTTCTGGGCGGGGCTAATGTGGTAAATGTCATATAGGACTGATTTTCCTCTGGGACCATACCTAGAGGTCTCAATCATACCTTACCTTCATTGTCCTAATTCCAAGAGGTGAAGGTTAAGGTTCCTCTCGCATATCGACATCACAACAAGATTATATCGACATCACAACAAGATTACAATTCTTGCATATCGACATGAGTGGCTGGCTACCCGTTATTTTTTAATTTAAAAAAAAAAAAAAGATGATTTCGTTCTTATGATCTAGGTTTTCACTCACATTCAGAGAATATTTTTGGTAAAACGCAAATTACTAAATAAAAATACTCTCACACGTATCATTATCGATAATCCTACAGTAAATAGACATTGAAAAATGTATTTTACAAGCTTCAAGGCTATTTATTAACATTTAACTCAATAACTCCAACACTAACTTCATAACATTCCTGGCTTTCATGCTGACTTATCTTCTTTTGAATTCAAGGTGCATTTTCGTTCAAGATGTTCGTTTCTTTCCATCAGCATATCCACCTTTCTCTTGAGCTCTGTCATCTCTTGCTGGAAAATAAATGATAGAAGAGAAATAAATAATTAGAATTTAGAAGAGACAGCAAAAGAAGCTCGGAGGAATACAGAGTTACACACAGATAACTGATATAACATCACCTTCTTTTTTTCACGATATTTCTTGTCTAGACGTTGTTTAGCCAACTTTTTAGGATCATTTGAAGGTGCAGAAGTTCCAGCTGGTTGTTCTAGGGCTGCTTGATGATTCTCGGATGTGCTGTTCGTATTCATCATCCCTGCAGTTTCCAACATGATCATGTTTCCTTAAGGTGCAAAAATCTAGAAGAAGAACAAAACTTCACAAGTAAATGATAAAAACAGCAAGAACATGATGCTCATCTACCGAAATTTTCTTGCCAAGACTTTGTCTGGCATGAAGAAATCATTAACCAAGGCTTGCATTGCAAAACTACATCGCTCGGTGTTTACAGCAAAAGTGACTAATCGCTCGAAGACTTCGTAAGTAAATGATATAAACAGCAAGAACATGATGCTCATCTATCCAAATTTTCTTACGAAGACTTTGTCTAGCATGAAGAAATCATTAACGAAGACTTGCATTGCAAAACTGCATCGCTCGGCGTCTACAGCAAAAGTGACTAATCGCTCGAAGACTTGGTAAGTGAATGATATAAACAGCAAAAACATGATGCTCATCTATCCAAATTTTCTTACGAAGACTTGCATTGCAAAACTACATCGCTCGGCGTCTACAGCAAAAGTGACTAATCGCTCGAAGACTTCGTAAGTAAATGATATAAACAGCAAGAACATGATGCTCATCTATCCAAATTTTCTTACGAAGACTTTGTCTCGCATGAAGAAATCATTAACGAAGACTTGCATTGCAAAACTGCATCGCTCGGCGTCTACAGCAAAAGTGACTAATCGCTCGAAGACTTGGTAAGTGAATGATATAAACAGCAAAAACATGATGCTCATCTATCCAAATTTTCTTACGAAGACTTGCATTGCAAAACTACATCGCTCGGCGTCTACAGCAAAAGTGACTAATCGCTCGAAGACTTCGTAAGTAAATGATATAAACAGCAAGAACATGATGCTCATCTATCCAAATTTTCTTACGAAGACTTTGTCTAGCATGAAGAAATCATTAACGAAGACTTGCATTGCAAAACTGCATCGCTCGGCGTCTACAGCAAAAGTGACTAATCGCTCGAAGACTTGGTAAGTGAATGATATAAACAGCAAAATCATGATGCTCATCTATCCAAATTTTCTTACGAAGACTTGCATTGCAAAACTACATCGCTCGGCGTCTACAGCAAAAGTGACTAATCGCTCGAAGACTTCGTAAGTAAATGATATAAACAGCAAGAACATGATGCTCATCTATCCAAATTTTCTTACGAAGACTTTGTCTAGCATGAAGAAATCATTAACGAAGACTTGCATTGCAAAACTGCATCGCTCGGCGTCTACAGCAAAAGTGACTAATCGCTCGAAGACTTGGTAAGTGAATGATATAAACAGCAAAAACATGATGCTCATCTATCCAAATTTTCTTACGAAGACTTGCATTGCAAAACTACATCGCTCGGCGTCTACAGCAAAAGTGACTAATCGCTCGAAGACTTCGTAAGTAAATGATATAAACAGCAAGAACATGATGCTCATCTATCCAAATTTTCTTACGAAGACTTTGTCTAGCATGAAGAAATCATTAACGAAGACTTGCATTGCAAAACTGCATCGCTCGGCGTCTACAGCAAAAGTGACTAATCGCTCGAAGACTTGGTAAGTGAATGATATAAACAGCAAAAACATGATGCTCATCTATCCAAATTTTCTTACGAAGACTTGCATTGCAAAACTACATCGCTCGGCGTCTACAGCAAAAGTGACTAATCGCTTGAAGACTTCGTAAGTAAATGATATAAACAGCAAGAACATGATGCTCATCTATCCAAATTTTCTTACGAAGACTTTGTCTCGCATGAAGAAATCATTAACGAAGACTTGCATTGCAAAACTGCATCGCTCGGCGTCTACAGCAAAAGTGACTAATCGCTCGAAGACTTGGTAAGTGAATGATATAAACAGCAAAAACATGATGCTCATCTATCCAAATTTTCTTACCAAGACTTGGTCTAGCATGAAGAAATCATTAACGAAGACTTGCATTGCAAAACTACGTACGTACATCGCTTAGCGTATACACCAAAAGTGACTAATGTATAACTGCGTTTTATAAATTATTTTGAAAAAATATATTATTTGATATTGAAAACTTATATGTGACTTCAACGTTCCTTATTGAATTTTAAGATCGAGTCTGGGTTTCATACAATTTAAAACGTTCAGTATAAATTTCCCACTCGAACTCGCGCGCATGCATGCATATATACATGTGTGTGTGCGTGTATTGATGATCCATTATCAACTTTTTATATATTATTTTGGTTTTCGTTTACTCGATGTGGGATAGTTTTTTCTAATGTTTTTTTAAATTTGTGATCCACCTTTTAGGGCTTAATTAATGGAGCTACTGAGGAACAACGGGGATTCGATCTCATAGAGTTTAATTCCCGTTTTCAACCCACGACCAATATGAGCTCGAAGTTTCCTGGAACTTCTTCGTAGTGTCTTCGTTTTCAACCCACGACCAATATGAGCTCGAAGTTTCCTCGAAGTTTCCTAGAACTTCTTCGTAGTGTCTTCGTTTTCAAGTGTCTTCGTTTTCAACCCACGACCAATATGAGCTCGAAGTTTCCTCGAAGTTTCCTGGAACTTCTTCATTTTCAACCCACGACCAATATGAGCTCGAAGTTTCCTTCGCAACTCCCGGAACTTCCTCGTGGTGTCTTCGTTCCATGCCACATTTCATAGGAAACCTCAAAGTGGCTCTATTTCATTATATTCCACCCATATCCCAATTCCATTCATTTAATATCCCCTTTCTTTGGTGTTATTGACATAAGAGATGTCGTTTCTAGTCTATCTGTTTCAATTTCTATATTCTATTTCTATATATATGGAAAGTTTCAAAATCATCATTTCATAATCAATAATTTGTTACGACTATTGGGCTTATTCGAAGCTCATATAGCATATTATTTATAAGAAAACAATGAATATGTGCAGTTTTTAAATTTAATAGATTAAAGTTAATATAAATCATTTTAAGATCATTAACAGCTTCAAACTTTTTAGTTAAGATTATTTTGGACCTTAGAATACAAGTCACACTCAGCAATATAAATATCATAACCAATAAAAACTTCATTACAAGTACTAGAGTAGTATCTTCCATACATAAACCAGAGAGGAAAGGACACCCATGGAGTTGTGCTTAAGTAAACGGTAGGAAATGCGTTCTGCATATTACATAGCCATACTACAGAGAACAGCAATACTACAGTTGCTTTATTGAATTTCGTAGTTATGGAACCGCAACCTTGTGATTGCTAGACAACCTGGGTTTTGGTCGTGTTCTGCTTCGCCATCAGATCCCTGAAACATAATATTAAACAAAGAATGACGTTAATTGATCATAATAGCATAAGCATCGGTTACAAAATAAAATTGAAGCTGCAAAGATAGATGACAGACCGTAATTTTTGAGTGAGAAAGGCATCCTTGGCAGAATCTTTCTCGGCCCTGGCTTTGACGATTTGAAACATGAGATCTAGCTTGAGTTGATTGGCAGCACTCTGCTTGCAGATTTGATTAGTTTCCTCTTTGAGTTTGGCAGCCTCGACACTGATCTCCTCAAATTTTTCCCTTACCTCCATCTGACCCTGCCTTATGCGTTTTTGTCCCTCGCTAATCTCAACCATGTCGGCTCTGATCTTTTCGATGCTCCTACTTAATTTCCTCTCACTATTTTTCCGTTTCAGTTTGCACTGTTAATAAATTACTTTCATCAGAAACTCGAAGAGAGGGAGAAAAGGTAGAAAGAAAGAAAAATTCGGTATATGAGCAAGCCATTGATAAGAAGGAAGGCAGGAAGACAAATTAACAACGATAGATGGTGTGAACAATTAAATGCAAATGGCATTTCTAGTAATGTGAATATGTATATGTACCATCCTCCTCCTTTGAAGAGATCCGATAGAATGCCTTCGCGCGACATGTTTCGTCTCCATTTTGCTCAACGTCTTTAGGCGGACGAAAGATCTTCACTTCCTTGTCTTTTATTTTGGCCCAGGAGGAATGAGGTTTCCTATGAGATTTCCTTCCTCTCGGTATGTTATATTGGCCCAGGAGGAATCCGATATAAAGAAGTTTAAGCCGACAATGACTATCATCCGATAATGACTTTTTGTAAAGTTGTTCGGATGAGCTAGCTCGCTCGCTTTAGTATAATACTCGAAATAATTAAATAAATGAAAAAAAGCAGCTCAACTTCCACCTTCCCCTGTATTTGATATCTTATTACACGGCACGACATCGAACGATAATCTTGCAGAAAGTACTTCAGCGCGCGGTCGTCCGCGCGAAGGCTTATGTATGTATGTATGTATGTATGTATGTATGTATGTATGTATATCATTATCATCGGTTCTTATCTATTGTTTTTATTTTATTTTTCATGATAAAATATAAATTAAACTAAAAAATGTATATATAAATTCTCGCGTGTACACTAAACTTATATCAAATATCAAAACATGATCTTAACATATATATTAATCATACAATATATCTTTTAAAAAAATAAAACAAACTTAAAATAGTATACTCAAAATATTATTTTGGTATCTTTGAATCCAATTTTAATATTTTTAGCCAATTATCTTAGAAACACATGTAGAGAGTTTTGAGTTTTATAAAAACATGTTAATTAATGATTTTTATAGACTAATTTCTCATTTATCTATAAATTATTTAAATTTTATTAAAGATTATATTCTAACAATATTTTAGCCTAAAAGGGAGCTAACCTTAGTTTTATTTTGATCTCGAATGTGTCTTGTTATTAAACAAAAAAAAAAATGACATTTTTAAATAAAAATAATATTAAAATAATCACAATAATGAATTCATTAGTTTTTAAAATAAAAAGTTATTTAAATTTTTGTTACAAAATTATAATGATTAATTTATAATTTACTTGAATACCAGTATAACTAAGCTAAACATAAGAGTCATTTTTTATATATTAACTACCAGCGCTCGGATCTATTCCAGCGGATTTTGCGAGAACTTGAAATTAATTTAATTAAATCAGATCGTATCAATCTTTTAGTTGAGTATGAATCCAAAATACAACGCATTGCAAAAAACGTCATATAAACTCTTGATTTATAGTATATTTTGTCATTATTAACTCTTAAGACTCCATCGGCCACCTTACGATCGGCCAGATGGTGGATGATCTCTGGCATTAGGCCGGAAATCTATTGACACGGGGGATTTGTTTGTTTTGGGAATGTCCTGTTTTTTTTATTTTGAAACATATTTAAATATTATTTTTTATTTTATAACATAAAAAAATCAGTTAGAAAGAAAATATAATTAATTTTAAAAATACCAAAACAAATAACATTAACCTGTTCAATAACATCTTCGACGGATTTTCCAGAGACTGCATTTTTCGTATATTCTCATTGTTGTGTGCGAGCGAATGTTTTTAATTATACTTTTTCCCCGGCGCGAAATTGGGATTCGATTTACTAGAACAGGTCCATAGTAAAATCCTACTCCCTGTCGTTTTTCACCGGATCCTAGCTTAAGAAAAAAACTTGATTGGTTAGGTGAAAAAGAGAAGAGAAAAAACTTGATCTCGTACAGACACAACGACGGCGAGATGGGCCTCTTTCCGATCCCTCTCAGCCTTGCTATCTCCACAACCTCCGCCCCTTGCCTCCGCTTAAATCTCCCTATTTCTTCCCTGTGATCCGCTACAAAAGCCAGCCAAGAGCAACATGAAGAATCGGGATGAAAAGTAGAGAATCTATCCTCTTAATCACAAGCAGTGGAAGCGGATCTATCCTCTTAATCACAAGCCATACCTGAGATGGGTGAGCTTGACTTTGAGAGAGGACATGAAGACCTCGAAGTTATCTTCCTCCATCTAGCTCTCGCCCGGGTCTCTGGTTTCAAACATTTCAAAAATTAGAAATTAGTATACCGCGAATGCCCCGAAATGGGTATCGCAGATGCAGTTAAGGCGGTATTCTTCTCACTGTGATATAAAACTACGGATAAGGCGGTGGAATAGTGATGAGGCGTAGCGTTTCACTCGAGTTAATTATTATTATTATTTTAACATTTTAATTTCTTGTAATTTCAGTATCACATTAGCTAGGTCCTTATAGTTTCATTAGACTTTTTCTTTACTTTGTTTAATATTCTAAATCTAATATTTTTTACAATTTTAAGCAGAATTGTTCTGAATTTTAATTTATTTATTATAGGAGATGTTTTATATACACTCTTCGTAAATACTAAGTCTCAATTAAAATATGATCAAGAATTTAGATATCTACATGTTATTGATTATTTAATTATACTAAATACACATAAAAAGAAACCTTGGCATCATAAATTTAGCATTTTGCATATATAAATCAATATAAATTCAACTTTAAAGTTCTTAGATCTAAAAAATAGAATCTATATATTTCAAAATATCGTAGGAAATCATATAGTTTTTGTGTTTATGAATTCTTTGTGATTGGCGCTTTCAATTTTTGTCCATGTTTGTGTTAGAAATGATCTTTCTGTTCCTTTATTATCATTCTTGCTATTAGTTAGCATGTACATTTATAACAAATTCAAGTAATGAAAGAATTTATTTATATATATTATATATCTAAAACCACTCTTGATTTAAGTCTGGTTATATCTTATTTTTTATATTTAAAAAATTACATTTATATATATTACTACATGTATAATTGATAATGTCTTACATCCTTGTTCATGAATGACGAGCTTAATCGAGAATTTTTAAAAATATTATAGATTTGTTAATGTCTAAATGTCTTTATAACACCATTTCTTTTCTTTTTCCCAATATAATCATAACATTTGTAATGATAGTTGTTTTTGAAAATCAAATTTAGAAGCACATTAAAATAATTTATTTTAAAATTTTATTTTTGACATCGACATGTCAACATAATAAAAAAAAAATAAACAAGAAGAATTTGATATTTTGCAAACCTTTATTTGGGCCACACTCTCAAACTAGATTTATGATGCTGTTTATTCTTGCATTTAATTTTTTTTTTTTTTAAATATATATTTTTTATCTTTTTCTTTGCTTGAAATTGTTATTTATTATTTTAAAATTATTTTGATGTCTTAATATCAAAATATTTTTTAAAAAATATAAAAAATATTTTATTTTATTTTCAAATAAAAAATATTTTTAAAAAATAACTGATACTACAATACTAAATAATCTCTATAAAAACGTTAATAAAACTACAAGATTCCAATAGAGATTACATTAGAAAGTGACATTTATAGGCAATCCTTTATATATACATATTTGTTTTTATTATATAGATTATATTCGTGTTTTAATATTTAATTTATTTTTAATTTATCAGTTTATATATTTTTTCAACAACCAAGCAATTTTCTTACAGTTTAAAAATTAATGATATCCACAAATATATTAAGAGGTTTTTAAACTAAAAAAATAGCTTATAAATATACCTGTATCATAACGCGAGTTATAATACTAGTGATCGTGTCTAAATTCCGGGAGCTTCAGCGTAAGAAAGAATAGAGAACCTTCGATGAGATCTCTGTCTTGTAGCCACGTGGTTAATTTCACTTATACGATAAAATGAAGGTTCTAATTAATTGGAGAGGCGGGATAGGATCCAAATTCTGTCTGAAACACTAGCAAGAATCTCTTTCTCATCTACAAGTCAGTTAAGCTCGTGTTGTGTCTGATCTAGGTTTATATAACCTCCTGATGAGTCCCACAATGTGAAGCTGAGCTTTACGTCATGAAAATACAATAAATAAATAAATCGGAGTTATTACTAGTTTACCCTTGAAATCAAATAAATTAAAACATGCATCCAGGACCTTTTTGGTTGTTTCACTATATATCTTGTTATTACTAGTTGTATAAAGGACAATTCAGCCTTTTACATATATCAGATATTAATTTAATAAAAAAAATTGTTAGTGCTTGAGAAGTGTTCCTCACTTCGCGTGGGGCCTCACGACAACCATAAATCATATTTCCCTCTATTGTTCCTCAAAGCATGGTTATAAAGAAGTCTTTCAAACTGTTCCTCCAATCATGAACCTGGTGCAATTTCATCGACAATGACCATGGCTCTCAATTCACAACCAACCCTCTATGATAAGATGAAATTAATTTTTTCATAAATGAATTGAAAAGGAACAAAAAAAAAATGGAAAAGAAATGATAAAATAATTGGTTTTTGAAAAAAAAGGACTCATCAATTCATCTCTAAAAACTCAGAAGGATTAATTTACAAATCACTCCAAATTTAAATTAATTTATTTTTCTCCAAATAAAACACTTTGTTCTTTCCAACCAGCCTTACTATTGTCACCCGTGGGCTCCACTTTGTTTTTTCTTCCTCTGCAACAACCCCCATCTCTCCTCTCAGTATATAGATTAATCAAATTTTCAATAAATGATCCGTTATGACTCTACAGGCCTGTGCTTCGGATATGTGCAACCCGATCATGAAATTCTATTTAATTGCAGGCTACTTTCTCTCCATTGTTAGCTGGCGTATTATGACATTCGACAGGGAAGGACCCACCATCCACAAGCCTCACGCTCTGGGGTATCGTTCAAATGCGACAACTCACCGAAAGACATCGCGCGATCGCTCTGCGAGGTCGCGCGATCGCACTTGCGAGATCGCACGATTTGTTTTTTCAATTCAAAAAAATAGGCTGCCCACTCCACCGCTAAGAGAGAGAATAAAAAATAAAAATAATGAATAAAATATTAAAGATATACTCTGATGACAATAATTCAAGCAAAGAGATATTTTGGAGAGCTAAATCTTTAAAATGGTTTTTTAATAGTGTATATATGATTTTTTTATTGATGTATACTTTAATGATAAAAGCTATTTTGGAGAGCTATTTTTTTATATTATTAAATATAATACAATTTTTTTATATAGTTTAATTATACAATTAATAGGAATAAGTTATATAATTAAATAATTGCTTTTAATAAATCCTCCAACAATATAATTATTAATTTTTTAATTATATTTAAATTTAAAAAGAATATAAAATTAAAAATCTCGCAACAATTTAAATTTAAACATGATAGTGAAACTAGTTCTTTTATTTCAGTGTCATATAATAAAACACTAGAACTACGTGATTTTTTTCAAACTCATAATTATAATTTGCTGGGTTTCCTTGCTATGTTTTGATATATCATATGTCTGAACAGTGATTCCAACGGTAAAAAAAATATATCATGCTTTCTCTTTCGTCTTCTGTCATATATAGCAGCTCGATCAACCATAGTTATTTTTAACTGTATGTATAGCTCTCCCGCCGAAGCGTATACAGTAATAAAAAAATGCTAAAATATATATTATTTTATTTATATCTCCTCATACAGCACTCCCGCTGCAGTTGCTCTAAGTCTAACAATACAAATTTATGAGCACCTTGACTTTAAAATTAAAAGTTCGAGGTTGACCACATGCTCACGCTCGTTCCAACTAGCTGCCGTACCTTTTGTTTTCTTCTTACAATAATTTATTACGGAGAAAACTTCGTTCCATCCAACGGACGACAGTCTCTAGAATTATAATTAACTGTTTTCTTAATTTTAATCAACTAAAATACTTTCTTTTATCGTGTAATCTTTTGTCGGTAGAAAAATTAAAATCTCCATGAAGAAAACTGTTCACCCACATCCAATGACACTATTAACAAAAAAACATTGACTAATCATGGGAGTAAATATAATAATTTAACTTGTTTAGCTATTATCAAATTAAATAAGAATAAATATTTTTTTATTTTTGTTCTTGGTCTTTCTTTTTGTAAAATTTCAATTTGCTTTAAATTCTTTGGATCCTTTTATATATTTTAAATTATTTTTATAATTTTAATCTTCAATACTTGATTGGTTGAAAATTGAGTTTTATGATTTTTTTAACTAGAGTATTTTTATCCCAATGATTCGATGAAAGATGAATTTTCAAATTTAAATCATTTAGAATATTTATGAAAAAGATTATTTTTACTAATCGTAGACTAAAGTACTAGTTTTTTCTTCTTCTCCTTTTTCTTTTATTACACATAAAAAACCTCTCAAGACCATCCATACTCATGCCCAGGGATATTCAAATAAACCATTATTCTAGTCTTTATTTATTTATTTATTATTATTATTATAAATGGTAGTTTTTTATATTGTTATAACAGTTGTTTTCTAAATTGTTTTTCAGAATATCAAAAGACGAGAATTAAATAAAACTTTAATACAATGATGTCAAAAGGAGTGACCCCACTCATTGGTATGCCTTTAAAGTTTTTGTTTGGTATTAAGCTGCATTATTCCCATTGGACAAGGAAAGTAGATATTGTGTTGTCTTCACTTATCACTTAGAAAGTAGATATTGTGCTGCTCTCTACCCGAACACCCGAACACTGAAGATTACGACTTTTCTCTTAGAGAGTTCTTCCCTGTGCGTCTTCAAAGTCAAACTTCTTCCATATTTCTCACTCCCTTCATCCCATTTTTACAAGTCCTGTTATAATTTTTAGTTTCCCTTATTTCATGCTCTGAAAGTCAAAGTTTTATAAATACCAAATTTATCATTGTTTCTCTTACTAACTTTTAAATTTATAACTCTACAATGCATCGAAGTTTAGAAAAAAGAATAATATACTAATTAACGGACTAGTAATTTTTTGTGTGTGTGTGTGTGGAAAAAAAGACCAATAATAATGAAAAAGAGGTAGTACGTGTTAGATATACTTTAAATAATCGAATGCTAAATAGATATAGTAGCGGAAATTTAGATTATAAATACTTCCAGCCATTGTTGCTCAAGTACCGAAAATTAAATGATTCACAATTGCAGCAGCAGCGAAGCTTTTCCCAAAGCGGCAACAACAATACAAAATAATAAAATATTTTACGAGAGGAGCCTTCTGATCTATGCCTACCAGTAGTCGTAGATGAAGTACACAAACTATTATTTATAGGTAGATCAGGGACCCCACTCACTAATTTATTTTCCAATTTTCTCCTTCCATCATGGAGATAATTAGCCATGATCAATTAATTGATCCCCATGATCAAACCCCATGACCTATCTTCATGGTCATGGGTTTGCATGATCAAGAACATGGGTGTGTCATGAGGGACACAAATGGAAAGTTCTAACATTCTCCCACTTGGCCCTTATGACACATAAACTCCTTATTATGTTCTGTTCTTTTAACATGATCATGGAATCCTCCCACTCATATAAGGAATACTACACATGAATCATGGCGGTAGGACCATTATTTAATAAGTCGTCCCTTCCATGTATTACATATAAAATATCCCTTAAATAAGTACTATATGGGCATTCAAAACTTTATGAATAAACTTCCTATAAGTTATTCGGGTCCAAACTTTATTTTTATCCTCATGGATAAAGTAATAAATGTGCACAAACTTTATTACAATAACTTGATTTATATATACAAAATTAAGACTAAGTACAAAATGAATCAATTAATCCCATATGCTCCACATGACTTTTAAATAACTTTACCGGTAAACCTTTAGTCATGGGATCCGCAATCATCAATTCAGTACTTATATGCTCAATAAATACTTCATGCCTTTTGATATTATCTCTCACACGAAGGTACTTAATGTCGATATGTTTACTTCTGCTTCCACTTTTATTATTCTTTGAGAAGAATATGGCAGCACGATTATCGCAGAAGATCTTGATTGGTCTCTCTATAGAATCGACAATTTTGAGACCACCAACAAAATTTTTCAACCAAAGTGCTTGTGTAGCATGCAATAAATTATGCCTCTATTGTAGATGTAGCAACTATAGTCTGCTTGCTGCTTCTCCAGGATATAGCCCCTCCAGCAAGAAGAAAGATATATCCTGAAGTAGACTTTCTGCTATCTACACATCCCGCAAAGTCAGAATCCGAATATCCAACCACCTCCAAATGGTCAGTGTGTATGTATGTCAAACTGTAATGTTTGGTTCCTTGCAAATATCGCATAACTTTCTTTGCAGCTTTCCAATGTTCCAATCCTAGGTTGTTTTTATATCGACCCAACATTCCAACTGTCATTGCTATGTCAGGTCTAGTGCAGACCTGTGCATACAATAGGCTGCCAACTGCAGATGAATATGGGATATCCTTCATTTGTTCCTTTTCCAATGCATTTCGAGGACATTGATCATTACTGAATCTATCCCCTTTAATGATAGGTGCTACAGAACCATTACAGTTCTTCAGTCTGAATCTCTCTAAAACCTTTTCAATGTAGGCCTTTTGAGACAGTTTCAATATTCTTTGTTTTCTGTCTCTGTGAATCTCTATGCCTATGACATAAGAGGCTTCACCCAAATCCTTCATTTCAAAGTTTTGAGAGAGGAAACCTTTGGTCTCGTGTAGCAAACCTAAATCATTACTTGCAAGCAAAATATCATCTACATACAGGACTAGAAAAATAACTTTACTCCCACTGACCTTAAGGTATATACATTGATCAACAAGGTTCTCAATAAAACCATATGAGGTAATGACCTTGTGAAATTTGATATACCATTGACGAGAGGCTTGTTTTAGTCCGTAAATAGATTTCCTTAGTTTGCAAGCTTTCTGACTGTTATCATCAAAACCTTCAGGTTGTTTCATGTAAATCTCCTCTTCAAGATCCTCGTTTAGAAAGGCTGTTTTCACATCCATTTGATGTAGCTCCATATCAAAATGAGCTACTAATGCCATGATTATCCTAAATGAATCCTTCTTAGATACTGGAGAGAAGGTTTCATGATAATCAATGCCTTCCTTTTGAGTGAAACCCTTGGCCACAAGTCTAGCTTTATATCGTTCAACATTACCGGAAGCATCTGTTTTGGTTTTGTAAACCCATTTGCAGCCTATGGCTACAACTCCCTTTGGTAAGTCAACGAGATCCCATACTTGATTTTTAGCCATGGATTCCATCTCTTCTTTCATGGCATTAATCCATAATGTGGAGTGTTCTCCACTCATGGCTTGTGAAAATGTTTTTGGATCATCTTTAGGCCCAACATCAAAATTGGACTCTTGGAGATATACAATATAATCACTAGAGATTGCAGGTCTAATTATTCTAGAGGATCTTCTTAATTCTACTTGCTCTGTATTTGGCAGAGTCTGAGTAGGCTCAATATGAACTTGTTCCTCATGAGTTGACTGTTCTGTAATTGATTGTGGTTCAAGGTGATCATTTTGAATTTCCTTGAGTACAATCAAACGTCCTTGAGGTAAAGGAGTTTCAGTCAACTCTTGTGTTTCCTCAAACTCAATCATTTGAGGACAAACACTTCCACTAGGTTCAGAATCCTCTAAAAAATTTGCATTTATAGACTCAACAATTCTAGTACTATTAGAAGGACAGTAAAACCTAAATCCTTTGGAGTTTACTGCATAGCCAATAAAATAACCGCTGGTTGTCCTGGGATCTAATTTCTTCATGTTTGGATTATAAATCCTCACTTCAGCAGGACAACCCCATATGTGTAAGTGATTTAAACTTGGTTTCCATCCATTCCATAATTCAAAAGGTGTCTTAGGAACAACCTTGGATGGGACCCGGTTTAATAAATACACAGCAATTTTTAAGGCTTCACTCCATAAAGATAAAGGCAACTTAGAATTACTAATCATGCTCCTTACCATGTCCATTAATGTGCGATTCCTTCTTTCTGCCACACCATTTTGTTGTGGTGTGCCAGGCATTGTGTATTGAGCAACAATGCCTTCCTCTTCAAGGAATTTTGCAAATGAACCTGTCATTTGTCCCTTTTCTGTGTACCTACCATAGTACTCTCCGCCTCTATCAGATCTTACGATCTTGATTTTCTTGTCCTTTTGTTTCTCTACTTCTACCTTATAGGTCTTGAAAGCATTTAATGCCTTAGCCTTATCATTTAGAAGATAAAGAAACATGAACCTTGTATGGTCATCAATAAAAGATATAAAATATCTTTGACCATTTAAGCAGGGAGTAGGAAAAGGTCCACGGATATCAGTATGTATGATCTCAAGAATGTCAGAACTCCTTTTGGCACCTTTAGTGGTCTTGTTGGTTTGCTTTCCCTTTATGCAATCCACACAAGTACCAAAATTAGTAAAATCAAGAGTTTTTAAAACTCCATCATTTACTAACCTTTTGATTCTCTCTATGGAGATATGTCCCAACCTCCTGTGCCATAACCAAATAGAGTTCTCATTCATAAGACTCCTCTTTATGCCAATATTTGTATGTAATGATAAATAATTGTTTTCAAAGTTGGGATCTAAATCAATTTTGAATAAACCATCGATTTTTATTCCACCACCAACAAGGTTTTCACCTTTAAAAATACAAAAGGTTGAGTTGATAAACCAAAAACCATAACCAATAATATCCAATTTTGAAACAGAAATTAAGTTTCTTGAAAAATGTGGAATAAAAAATACATTATCCAGATCCAAAACATATCCGGATTTCAAAATCAACCTAAATGTCCTAACTGCTTCAACTTGAGAAAACAATTTATTTCCAGAATATACTCGTTGTTCATGGCTTGCTGGTTTCCTTGTGTTGAGAAAACCCTGCATTGTATTAATAATATGGATTGTAGAACCATAATCAATCCACCATGTATTACTAGGAGCCTCAACAAAAAAAAGATTCATGACAAACTAGAGATATGATATTTTCTTTCTCAGAAACATCAACCTCTAGGGACTTCAGTTGAGCAGACATGTCCCTCATTTCCATGATGTGCTCTCGCACACTTCTGGAACTGTCAAAGGTTTTGCTTGATAGCTTTTTCATTAGAGTGCTGGCTAAGACTTTATCAGAATTGACAAATTGTTCCTCAACAGCTTTGATAAAATCCTTAGCCTTGGTGCATTCTGGGATTGAACCCCGAATGCCTTTACTGACGTGAGATTTCATAAACATGAGACTTAAGCGATTAGATCGCTCCCACCGTTCATGTTTAGTAATCTCTAGTGTCGTACTGGATTCCGTTAGGGCGGGTGGTTCGTCCTCACGGAGCGACAAGTCAAGTTCCATGCACCCCAATGTAAAAAGCAAATTTTCTTTCCATTCAGAAAAATTATTACCATTTAGCATTGGAACTATTTCAATCAAAGCGGAAGGAATAACTGCAATTATCAAGGAAACTAAAATTACTGTATTGCTATGAAATAACTTTATTTAAATTAACCAATGTTAATTTAATAATAAATTTCAACCTACCTGTGGGCAAAGGTTGCATCACGCATGAAATTTATTACTTATTAATAAGTCTAATAAATTTAAACTTAAAAAATAAAATTTTCCGTACCTATGGGCCTAAGATAAATTTTATTTCTTAAATATTAAATTTACTATCTTATTCTAATTAAGTCATAAAAATAAAAACGTCCCTGTGGGGATTAGCAATTAAATTTATGAATTAATTACAACCCGATGTTAATTTTCCTTATGAAGTTCACATATATTTTCTTGATGTAACTATCATTTATAAAATCAGACGCTGTGGCATTTCTAAAATTATTATGATAATTACTACTTCATTAACATCTAATAATTATATCAATGCCTAGATAAGGTACTTTAGGAATCAAACAAACCGATATGAATTAAATAGTATTTTTCCAAATTACAACCAGGTAAGTTCCCAGGAAAGTGAGGTGGGTCACAATGGACACGCTTAAATACCATGACTTTCCTAGACATTGAAAAATGGATAGTACCATAAAATTCACTAACACTTATGGTTTGATTGATTATTCTTATGTCTAAGCATTAATTAATTCATATTTAAATAATATAAATTACAAGATTTACTCCTAAGTTAATGTACTGTATTAATTCTTTTTTTTTTGGAAAGATAAATGATATAAAAGAGGAGCGAAGATGTACAATCTAAAGCTGGAACCCAGCTAAGCAAGGGAGCAACAAGCTGCAACCCGGCCAAACAAAAACCAACACAAACAAGCCCAAAGCTAGAACAAAGGCAAAGGTCTCAAGAGAAACAGGACAGCCTTGAAAAGGATGGAGGGAAGCCTTTAAGGCTGCAACCACTGAGGAATTAATTCAATACCTCATAACATAAAACAATAGGAATAAAACTACATTACATAAGCTTAAAGCATAATGTACTTTAAAGCATAAAATAAAAGGAATAAATACTTCATCATGTAAGCATAAAATAAATACACAGCATAATATATTATATCGTATAATATAACACGAATAAAACCTGCATATCTTAACCATAAAGACAACATGGTTGGATTGCTTATGAACTTGGGAGACCCAAGTTCGAATCCCTGCAACCCCAAATTTCTTTGCTCCCTTTTTTTTTTTTTTTAATTACTGTACGGGCGGGTAACCCAATTTATCGGGTCGGTCTGTATTGGGTTTGACCAAACCGGTCCACCCACTTAATGACCCGGGTATTGACCCGGTTCCTTATGGGTTTACAAAAAACCGACCCGGATTATTGACCCGATGACCCGTTTAACCATAACCTTCACCGTCTCCATCATGCACCGGAAATAGGGTCACCGACCGGCGGCTAACGGATCCATATGCGGCGGCCACAGAAGCCGCCGCCCAGTCCAGTCACGGCGACCCAGTGGGTCGCCGTTTTTCCTTTAGCATCCAGCGATCTTCACAGATCGCTGGTGCTCCGATCACAGATGGGAGAGGCCAGTGGCCTCTCCTTCTGTCAACAGAGGAGAGGTCACTGACCCCTCCGTGTATGGCAGACGGCCCTTGAAGGGCCGTCTCTGCTCTCATCGGCGACCCTTGTGGGTCGCCGGTCACAGGACGGGGAGAGGCCACTGGCCTCTCCGTCCCTTCAACTTTTAATTTTTCAATTTTATTAAGTTACACCTGTTGTCATCAACAACAGAGTATAAAGAATATTTAGTTACACACGTTGTCATTTACAACAGTTGACGTAAAATAACAATAACAACACTTCATAAATTGAAAATCAAAATAAATGATTCAATATACGAGAATCACTAACGAATATACTGAGCAAAATAGCATAAAGGCAGGCTCTGATACCACATGTTAGATATACTTTAAATAATCGAATGCTAAATAGATATAGCAGCGGAAATTTAGATTATAAATATCTCCAGCCATTGTTGCTCAAGTACCGAAAATTAAATGATTCACAATTGCAGCAGCAACGAAGCTTTTCCCAAAGCGGCAACAACAATACGAAATAATAAAATATTTTACGAGAGGAGCCTTCTGATCTATGCCTACCAGTAGTCGTAGATGGAGTACACAAGCTATTATTTATAGGTAGATCAGGGACCCCACTCACTAATTTATTTTCCAATTTTCTCCTTCCATCATGGAGATAATTAGCCATGATCAATTAATTGATCCCCATGATCAAACCCCATGACCTATCTTCATGGTCATGGGTTTGCATGATCAAGAACATGGGTGTGTCATGACGGACACAAATGGAAATTTCTAACAGTATGAACATATTATATTATATATTTATCCTTTCCTAAGTTGACTGTATAAATGACAAATACAACTAGCATGGCTGCTGCAACCATTTTAAGCAACAATAGTATTCCAACTTATGTCCACAAACACGGTGAACAGTTCTTGCTTGTAAAACTCTACTAATCTTCATGACAGTAACATATCTCCAATCTTCATCCTCAACTAGAGAGCAGAGTGTTCCTGCAAACAACATCTAAGAGGTTATAAATTATTTTAGCTGATGATTACAATAATATTTGAGTTAGGTTTTTGAAATTTATTGGTAATTACAAACTTGAAAGGCTTGGTATTTATTTAATTATCTATTTGGGAACCAAGTGAATTTACTAATGATGTTATCGTTTTTCTTTTCTCTATTAATTTTTTCCTTTCCAAATTTTCGATGCATTTATTTTGTTCAGTTAAATATAAACCACGTATATAGTATTGTTTGAGTCAACTAATGCTTCTTTGGTCAATCAATATTTAACCAAAAACAAAAGCCATTGATGTTTCACTGTCCCGAGACACAGTTCACCAGACGTATTTTGGACATTTCTAGAAGACTTGTGCGGTATTTGTAGATTATTTAGGGGTATTCTGGTCTTTTTATTTTTATTTGCACAATGAAATTACCTATTTATCTCTGGATGATGACAAGAAGATGAAGGCTGATTGATGGTATTTGTAGTTTTTTGTCTTATCTTGAACAATGAAATATCGACTTTGCACTCGAGTGATGCACAAACACGGCGTTATAGGTGAGGACAATTTAGGTTTTCATGTTTTATGCACAGTAAAACTACTTAAATATGTCCCCAGGGGCTTGGCTTAGTGGCAAGGGCCTTGGTTGTCTCGTCTCACACACAGGAGGCCAGGGTTCGAGTCCCCTCTGCCAACCTTCGGGTCCCCTGTAAGAGCCTGGGACAGCCGGGGGTTTACACATGCCCTGGGCCCACAAAGTGCGCTTTCCGGGTCATGTGGTTTCCACGTTATTCAAAAAAAAAAAAACTACTTAAATATCATCAAATAAGATAAAAACAAAGGTCTGACGTTGGGGCATGATGGTGCTTTCACGCATAGTTCTTTCATGGTTATCGCTGAGTCCAATGATATTTAGATAATTCTGTATTTTTATTTATTTTTTTCTCGGGGTTACTGCTAGCACATCATCTAGATGCACCATCAGTTTTTATGTGTACACGCCATTCAAGCGGCGCATATGATATCTATCGGTGGTGCCATGTCTCAGGGCTTAAAATCTAGCAGTATATTACTACCACAAGGTTAGGAATTTTATTTTTTATAAACTTGGTTAATAATGTGAGTTAATAATACTAAGAAAAACATTTTCTTCTCCTCCATAAAATTAAAATATTTTGATATAAATCTATACGATTCGAGTTAGAATGGAGGAATATTTTTAGCAAAACAAATGAAGCCTTGGATGCGAGAAGGGGTTTTGAACACCAACCTGAGAGAGGAAGTAAGATCAGCAGCTTTACGGAAGTCCTTCTCTTCTCTTGCTTTCAAGATCTTGAAGATGATATTGAGGCGAAGTTGAACGTTGTCACTTGCATGAGATATAAGCTGAGTCTCCTTTTTGAGCTGATCACATTCTGATTCAATCTCCACAAACCTTTCTCTCATTTCCTTTTGACCTTGTCTGATACTTTCTTGTTGCTTACTAATCTCTCCCATCTCTGCTCTCAGCCTCTTTATTTTTCTATTTACTCTTCTTTTCTGGGAAATATGTGTTCATCATAAGAGAGAAATCAACACGAATTCGAGTTTCAAGAACAGGGATTATTACGAAGAACTCATACCTCGCGATTCTCGGGATGCTTTGTAATTGAGTTTTGGTGCCCGTACTTGCTTGACGCCATTGATAATCCTCTAGTAGCTTTTCTCAGCTAGTGCCCTCGATTGTTTGGCGCCAGATCTAGTTCCCTCTTGTAAGGACGTCTGGCATTTTATACACAGAGAAGACCCAAGTTAGACGTTGAATGCAAGATGATGACATAGTTCTCGCCAGTCTAAAATCAAGCTTTGCACAATTTGTCAATTCGACCGTTGGGAATCGCGCGGCATCGCTGCATGACTATTATTATTCTCGAACTTGTCGATTATTTTCAAGATTAATTACGCGGTTTCACCGTTTCAAATTGTACAGCGTATTATATATGTAGGCTGTTGATTTTTATTTATAAATATATTAAAATAATATTTAAAAAAATCATTTTTACAATCATCATATAAAAATGATATAAAAACATCAATTTTATTAATTTAAAATAAAAAATAAAAAAAAAGTTTTTTCAAAAATATTTGTAATATCCGATGCACAAAAGTGTAGTGATCCAGGCAAGAACATTAATCTTAATTGATTTGAGAATATTTTTGTTATCAAATTAGAAAACACGCAAGTATAATGAAGTTGATTTAAGAAAACATAAATCTTAATTTTTTTTAGAAGTGTTGCTGTATTATAATATTATTGTATATGTTTTTGGAAATACAGTGATTATTATTATCTTTCATTGATGTTGCAGTAGCATTATTCTTGTCCTTGTTCATGAAAATTCATAAAAAAAATCAATGTACATCCCTAAACTAAATTTGGCTTCCTTTTTAAAAATAAATTGAACAAAATTGACACGAAGGGAGAGACAAGACCATTTTCCAAAAATGGCAAGCAAAAATTCTATTTGATGTCTCAAGATTTATTGTTTTCTCTTACATCCTTACTCTTTTAAGCTATTACATTTCAGTTCTGAATTTTATTTATATCACATTTCTATTCCTAAAAGTCGAGTGAAGAGGAAAAAAATCGCTGGAAAAATTGACGAGAGAGCGAGAGGTCTCGGGTAACTGGATTCTAATCATCAATAATTTACATGTAAGAGAATGGCCCATGAGCTCACAAACACTTTAGTTACTGAGTGCATGCGATGAACAGTAACACCCAGAATCAAGCGCACGATTATTCCATTTGGTTAAGAAGAAATTCACACAGACGCAATTGTCTTCAAATAACATAGACCAGAGAATGATTTCCCGGCATCATGGATCCTGGGGAGAAGCCGGCCCTGAACTTCTTCCCCGTTGATTCCTCGAGTACTGTTCGAAAACCAAGTACTGGAATTCACGTGAAGAAAATGTCGAACTAAATAATACAGGGATGGCCAAAAAAACATATAAAGTTGGATGATTGGGAGTACAAAAATATGTGAAAAATACGTCTTATGATAGTTAAAATATGATATAGTATAAACTTTGGTAAAGAAACATATTTTGAGCCTTCTGGAAGCAACAATTACTGCAGGATTTTAACAAATTTCAAATTTGTATCTCATACCATAGAAAGCTCGGTCAGAGAAATTCAACAGAATAATTACATGGTCTAAGAAAAATTAGAGCATCCATACTTTGATCTATATCTACCCTGTGTTATGCCATAACAACACTCCTGCAGCTTTTCCTCTGAAAACTGCAGGAGGTGTCAAGCAGTGTTCACACAAGTTTGAAATGAAGTCCCCGGCTTCCCTCTCAAAACGCCCTGTATTTTCTTTACTGGCAATGATTCAAGCAATCCCTTTACAGATGGGGAGGGCACAGCAGTTTGTTGTGCAGGTTTATTCATGTCACTCGCGAGTTTGGCCAGCATCTAAATTTTTTAATATAAACCGTCACCGTCTTGTTCCATTCCATCGCCCACGGTTCGAGCCCTGCATGCTAACTCCCTTCGTAAGAGCACTGGGATAGCCGGAGGTTTTCCACACTACCTGGACCCACAAAGTGCGCTTTCCGGCTAGTGGGTTTCCCTCGTTCTCCATACGGAGATATCCAAAAAAAAAAAAAAAAGTAGTCAAAGAAATTATTTATCATACACTTAATATTTTATGACAAGGTCAATAAACTTGTTTGACTTAAATTATTTGGAGAGTAGGGCAGGCTATCTAATTAGTTTTATATATAAAAATTGTGTTAGCGCTAATTCTTGTTAATGCATATACATACCTGAAACTTACCGAATCATTTTATAAGATGGATGCTAATATAGAGAGAGACATCCACCTTTCCCAAAATATAATTTAACCGAATCTGTCATTTTGTTTTTATTTTCTTGATTAAATTTTATATATATTGATTAGAATTTCCATGACATTTTTTTTTCTTTTTCAAGCAAATTTTCTTTCAAAAAGTCAAGTTTTTTGTATTTATTTTTAAAATGGTTAATAAGAAAGGTTAAAGAGAATTAACAGATACACGGTCTATATTTTTTGAAGAAAAAAATTTACATAATAATAATAAAGGGATGAAGCATTACAAGTGAATTGATGATAGAAACAAAAGAAAGATTTAGAAGGAATGAGATTAACCAAACACCAAGAAATCAAAACTATCTCGTTGTCTTTGGCAGCAGGTATCAGGTGCTGCTAAGAGTGGAATATATTTCGCGACATCACAGATGACATGGTTCATTTTTCCACGATAAGTAAGGTTGTATCAAATGGAAACTTAGGGCTTCGGCACCATAACTAACAGCAACTACAACCGATCAAGATATATATTCCTGGTAATGGAAGAAACACTTTCGTTTGGTTGGAGCCTGTGGCATCCTAATGGAGTCCTTGCTGAAAGTTATTTTAATAGTAAATAACCCTTGTGAATTTGTGTATCCTTTTGGCCCTTGACGTTGTTGTGTGTCCTGGCTCTGTCTGCTACCTTGATTATTAATCCATGTCCCATTCTTGAATTTACATCTGTCTTCCGTGTGGCCCCTCTTGTCACAGTAGTTGCAACGAAATTTGAGAGTTCTACACTCTTCAACAGTGTGCCCATTTCTACCACAATGTTCAGTGTTTGTTTGCAGAATTATTTGTCATGTTGTTTGATCTGCTGTGTACTGCGGTTGAGATAGAAAAATTCTCTGTTGGTCCCGATGTGATCTGACATTGTGTTTCATCTTGAATGATCATTGAATAAGCTTGGCGAACATTAGGCAATGGGTTCATCAGGAGGATGTTGCTGCGAACACTACTGTAAGTGTCACTGAGCCCCATAAAGAACTGCATCATTCGGTCTTCTTCCTTCTGTGCATGGTGTGCCTTCATCGCGCTACATGTAAGTGGAGTTTGGTATGTTTCCAGTTCATCCCATAGGTCTTTGAGCTTCTTGTAGTAGTCTGATGCTGTCATGGTGCCTTGCGAGAGAGAGGCAATGGATCTTTGTATCTGGTATATGGTTGGAGCATTGTTTTGTGAAAATTGATCTTTGAAATCCTGCCACACTTGATGGACAGTCTTAGCATGAACAACTGCTTTGGCAAGGTCATGTTCCACCGAATGAGCAAGCCATGATAGTATCATGCTGTGTTGCATCGATTCCAGAGTGCATATTCTACTGGTTGCTCTGTTTCTGAAGGAGTTTGAATTGTTCCATCGATGAATCCGACTTTGTTCTTGGCTATGAGGGCGTGAATCATGGATTTGCTCCAAGAAGGATAATTGGTTCCATTTAATTTCACTGGAACAAGCATGAGTCTAGGGTGATCTGATTGATGAACAAAATATGGGTGTGATGAGTCCATGGCAGTGTTTGCTGGTTTGTTTGAATCCATGGCAATGTTTGCTGGGATGGTGTTTGCTGGTTTGTTTGAATCCATGACAGTGTTTGCTGTGATGGTGTTTTGCTGGTTTGTTTGAAGAGTTTGATTGAAGGTGGACGGTTTGGCTTCCAGTGCCTATAATAAATGCATACAGACATAGATACACGAGACTTCTTTACAAATGATATTTCCAATATAAAGCAATAAATGCATGCAGACATAGATACATGAGACTTCTTTACAAGTGATATTTCCGACATGTGGCATCCTAATGGAGTCCTTGCTGAAAGTTATTTTAATAGCAGCCTGTCAGATCATATATATATCTAGATTAAGATCATTTTAATAATATGATCAAATCTTTCTCCTAATTTCAGATTATAAAAACATAGATCGAAGAGAAAATGTCTATAGTAATTTGAACACCATCTCGTATAAAAGTTGAATCCGCCTGTCAAGCATCTGGCTGCGATATTTCAGAAGAGAGATGATGTCTACAGGTTCTTCTGTTACCGGGCATAAGATTGCAAACTTCTCATTGAGCTCCTCAAGCTCTTCATATCCAAGCTCCTTCTAAAATATATATAATACAGAAAACACCAATCATTAATTAGGTTTTAGACGAGATCATGATAAATTCTTTAAAATCACATCAATAGGTAAAAATGCTAAAACACATTTTGGATCACACTACTTTAAGGGAAAGAGTAAAGCGATCGAACTAGGAGAGAGAGATGAACCACCAGTTGATGCAACAAGCCATCCATTAGATTTTCCTGGTTTTCTACTATGTTGCTCAACTGTGCAATTTCTTTATCAAGATTCTTCAAGTCTTGCGTTAAACCTTCTTTCATTTTCTGCAAAACGAGAACGAATCAAACAAACAAAAACAGTGATTGCTTTTAATTTTATCAGGAGACTCCATTGAATTGAGTAAGAGAGAAAGGGGGTGTTCTTTACCTTAGGATCTTTAGCAAGCTCCCCGTCGCTTTTCCTCTTCTTTCCTTTTTGTTGTTGTGATCTTCCAAGAAGATGACCATCACGCTTCGCTAATAAGTATAGGGATAAATTGAAATAGCGTTTTTGTCCCTCGCTAATCTCAACCATGTCGGCTCTGATCTTTTCGATGCTCCTACTTAATTTCCTCTCGCTATTTTTCCGTTTCAGTTTGCACTGTTAATAAATTACTTTCATCAGAAACTCGAAGAGAGGGAGAAAAGGTAGAAAGAAAGAAAAATTCAGTGTATGAACAAGCCATTGATAAGAAGGAAGGCAGGAAGACAAATTAACAGCGATAGATGGAGTGAACAATTAAATGCAAATGGCATTTCTAGTAATGTGAATATGTATATGTACCATCCTCCTCCTTTGAAGAGATCCGATAGAATGCCTTCGCTCGACATGTTTCATCTCCATTTTGCTCAACGTCTTAACGGACGAAAGATCTTCACTTCCTTGTCTTTTATTTTGGGCCGGGATGAATCTGAGTTTTCCTTCCTCGGTATGGTGTTTTATATATGTTAATGCTTTAAACCGACAATGATCTCGGTATGTGAAAATCAAAACAATAAAAATTAAAAAATATATATTTTTTAAAAAATAAAATTATTGTTAATTTTGATTTTATAAAAAATAAAAATTATATTTAATTTTTTTGTTTTTGAAATTTTTTCATAAATAAATAAAAAGATAAATAAAAACGCGACAATGATGTGATCCAACCTCACTGACACGGCACGTTATCGCTCGATGCAACATGAGGACGAACGATATCGCCCGATCAGCTCACGAACTCGAACGATCCATTTGTTTTTAACTTTTCAAAAATGTTGTGCTAACTGTTGAAATCCATCGACTTGGATAGTGAAGTCATGTGCACGCGCGCCATCAATTTAATGTGTTTAAATTTAACGAAGACTAGCATTGCAAAACTACATCGCTCGGCGTGGACAACAAAAATGACTAATCGCTGGAAGTTAGCAAGTATGTATTCTCGTTTCTTTAACTCTGTTGCATTAGTAGGGAGAGGACGATATAGTGCCAGTTTATTCCACATATTCTAACATAAGTAGCAAGATCTTTTTTAACTGAAAAATATAGGCTGCATTATTTTGATTCTCATACATCTCTTTCACCGATTCCCATAACTCTAAGGAAGACTTAGAGTAACTAAATATTTCTGCAATATGATTTTCCATAGAATTGAGCAGCCACGACATGACAAGTTGGTCTTTGCATTGCCAAGCTTCATAAGCTTGTGAAGATGGTTCAACTGGTTTGATATGGCCATTATATGGCCAGGTTTAGATCTTCCACCGAGAGCAATGACCAAGGAAGATAGTTAAACTCATTCAGCAAAAGAGACCCTAGGCGTTGATTAGGATTTGGCTCTCCTTACATAGTGCTAGATAATGTTTTGGTGCTGTCAGCACCATCACTTATGATGGGTTTTCCATAGGATGAATTTAAAAAATCAATAGAGCTTTAGGAACCAGCTCTGATACCATGAAGAAAAAGAGAGCACGAATAATGCTTTATTAGATGTTTGCTCGTTGCAGAGGAATGTTTATATACAGAGTAGAGATCCATAACAATTGTAATCCATAACAATTGTAATTTGATGTGGTAACTTGAATCAGGTAGGATTCTCGTCTGCGGGCTTTCCTTGTATCAGCAGGATTCTGGGCATATTTTCCTGTTCTGTTACGCGATCAATTCAATAAATACTATGGTTGTTTTTATTGAATCTCGTAGTTATGGAACCGTAACCTTGTGCTTGCTAGACAACCTGGGTTTTGGTCGTGTTCTGCTTCGCCATCAGATCCCTGAAACATAATATTAAACAAAGAATGACGTTAATTGATCATAATAGCATAAGCATCGGTTACAAAATAAAATTGAAGCTGCAAAGATAGATGACAGACCGTAATTTTTGAGTGAGAAAGGCATCCTTGGCAGAATCTTTCTCGGCCCTGGCTTTGACGATTTGAAACATGAGATCTAGCTTGAGTTGATTGGCAGCACTCTGCTTGCAGATTTGATTAGTTTCCTCTTTGAGTTTGGCAGCCTCGACACTGATCTCCTCAAATTTTTCCCTTACCTCCATCTGACCCTGCCTTATGCGTTTTTGTCCCTCGCTAATCTCAACCATGTCGGCTCTGATCTTTTCAATGCTCCTACTTAATTTCCTCTCACTATTTTTCCGTTTCAGTTTGCACTGTTAATAAATTACTTTCATCAGAAACTCGAAGAGAGGGAGAAAAGGTAGAAAGAAAGAAAAATTCGGTATATGAGCAAGCCATTGATAAGAAGGAAGGCAGGAAGACAAATTAACAACGATAGATGGTGTGAACAATTAAATGCAAATGGCATTTCTAGTAATGTGAATATGTATATGTACCATCCTCCTCCTTTGAAGAGATCCGATAGAATGCCTTCGCGCGACATGTTTCGTCTCCATTTTGCTCAACGTCTTTAGGCGGACGAAAGATCTTCACTTCCTTGTGTTTTATTTTGGGCTAGGAGGAATTTCCGTTTTCCTTCCTCTCGGTAAGGACGCAATTGTGTACATATATATATATATTCTCATCCGCCGCGTATCCGAGGTTTTCCTCTCACAAGACGTTAAGAAAGTTGTAGACTATTCTAGGGATAATTAAATAAATAAATTAGAAAGCAGCTCAGCTACCCCTTGTATTTGATATCTTGTCACATCGCACGACATCGCGCGATAAACTTTGCTCCTCGCGCGGTCGTCCGCGCGACGGATATATATATATATATATATATGTGTGTGTGTGTGTGTGTGTGTGTGTGTGTATGTATATGTATGTATGTTGTTATCATGGGTGGTTATTATTTTCTATTTTTATTACATATTTATAAATTAAATATTTTTTCTATTTATTTAATTATTATTTTCTATTTTTTGAAAAACAAAAAATACCTTCTTTTCTTATCTTTGTTTTTTCGTGATAGAATATAAATTAAACTAAAAAATGTATATAAATTCTTGCGTGTTGTAGAAGACCAAGTAACGGCCACTGATCTGAGGGATGAAGACCAGGAGAATGATCCCGAGATCACAGCATCCCGTGATTGCAGCAGAGAGGAAAGCTGTGTTAATTGTGTGATTTGATTTTGTAATTTAAATACAGAGAGACGTTACACATGTATCTGCTATATATATAACAGTATGTACATACAATTGAATTAATCAATCAAAGCATAATAAAGCAATTGTTTTTGAAAAATTCGGTTAGTGATTTCAATTGTCGTTTCATATAAGTGGCAGATTCAACAACTATATGTTCAAAATGCTTTCTTGCATGGTGATCTAAATGAGACAGTGTTTATGCTTTAACCGCAAGGGTATGTTCATCCTCAGCATCCCCACCATGTGTGTAAGCTCCACAAGTCCCTTTATGGCTTACGCCAAGCACCTCGCTCGTGGTTCTTCAAACTGTCCACATAACTATTGTTTATGGGGTTCATTGAGAGCAAGGCTGACACATCTCTATTTATCCTTAAGGACAACAACTATATTGTCTATATTCTTATCTATGTAGATGACATTTTGATCACAGGCTCCAGCACAACCATCATTCAGTCTATTGTCACGCAACTTCAGTCCTCATTTGCTGTCAAAGATCTCGGCCACTTACACTTCTTTATAGGGGTTGAAGCACTGTGGTGTGCAGATGGCCTTTATCTCGCTCAGCGTAAGTACATTGCTGAGTTGCTGCAAAGAACAAAGATGGACAATGCCAAGCCTTGCACAAGTCCCATGGCCTCCACCTGCCGTCTCACTTCTACAGGTGGGAAAACTTTTGAGGACATTCACCTTTATCGCAGCGTTGTGGGTAGCCTGCAATACCTGTCCTTCACAAGGCCTGACTTGGCATTCTCAGTGCATAAAGTCAGCAAATATATGCACAGACCACTGGATATTCATTGGATGGCTGTAAAACGCATACTTCGATATCTCAAGCATTCAATTTCGACTGGCTTATACATCACCAGCTGCACTGATTTCACCTTGCAGGCCTATTCAGATTCCGATTGGGCTGCAGACTTAGATGATCACCGATCGGTGGGAGCTTATTGCATTTTCATGGGGTCTAATCTCATCTCCTAGAGCTGCAAACAACAACCCACAGTGGCACGCAGCAGTACTAAGGCTGAGTACAAAGCTCTTGCCAACACTGCCGCAAAAATTACTTTGTTCCAATCCATCATTCATGAACTTGGTTTGCCTCCACAGCAGAGTCCCACCTTGTGGTGTGACAATATTGGGGCCACTTATCTCACATCAAACCCCAAATTTCATGCAAGGACCAAGCACATTGAGCTGGACTTTCATTTTGTTCGTGACAAGGTCAGCAACAAAGAGCTCACAGTAAAGTTCATCTCCAGGCGTGATCAGCTAGCTGATTCTTTTACAAAGCCACTACCACCTGGACAATTCAAACAAGTCTTGATCAATCTGCATGTCCGTGAACTCCCCTTCAGATTGAGGGGGCGTGTAGAAGACCAAGTAACGGCCACTGATCTGAGGGATGAAGACTAGGAGAATGATCCCAAGATCACAGCAGATCACAGCATCCCGTGATTACAGCAGAGAGGAAAGCTGTGTTAATTGTGTGATTTGATTTTGTAATTTAAATACAGAGAGACGTTACACATGTATCTGCTATATATAGAACAGTATGTATATACAA
Source organism: Salix caprea (assembly GCA_964035475.1). Lineage (NCBI taxonomy): Eukaryota > Viridiplantae > Streptophyta > Magnoliopsida > Malpighiales > Salicaceae > Salix > Salix caprea. The sequence continues at coordinate 13,827,104 of OZ037752.1, forward strand.
TTGAATTAATCGATCAGAGCATAATAAAGCAATTGTTTCTGAATCTCTATACGTGTACACTAAACTTATATCAAATATCAAAACATGATCTTAACATATATATTAATCATACAATATATCTTTTAAAAAAATAAAACAAACTTAAAATAGTATACTCAAAATATTATTTTGGTATCTTTAAATCCAATTTTAATATTTTTAGTCAATTATCTTAGAAACACATGTAGAGAGTTTTGAGTTTTATAAAAACATGTTAATTAATGATTTTTATAGACTAATTTCTCATTTATCTATAATTTATTTAAATTTTATTAAAAAAATTATATTAAAGATTATACTTTTACAATATTTTAGCCTAAAAGGGAGCTTACCTTAGTTTTATTTTGATCTCGAAAGTGTCATGTTATTAAACAAAAATTTTGACATTTTTAAATAAAAATAATATTAAAATAATCACAATAATGAATTCATTAGTTTTTAAAATAAAAAAAAAATTTAAATTTTTGTTACAAAATTATAATGATTAATTTATAATTTACTTGAATACCAGTATAGCTAAGCTAAACATAAGAGACATTTTTTATATATCAACTACCAGCGCTCGGATCTATTCCAGCGGATTTTGCGAGAACTTGAACCTAATTTAATTAAATCAGATCGTATCAATCTTTTAGTTGAGTATGAATCCAAAATCCAACGCATTGCAAAAAACGATATAAACTCTTGATTTATAGTATATTTTGTCATTATTAACTCTTAAGACTCCATCGGCCACCTTACGATCGGCCAGATGGTGGATGATCTCTGGCATTAGGCCGGAAATTGGGATTCGATTTACTAGAACAGGTCCATAGTAAAATCCTACTCCCTGTCGTTTTTCACCGGATCCTAGCTTAAGAAAAAACTTGATTGGTTAGGTGAAAAAGAGAAGAGAAAAAACTTGATCTCGTACAGACACAACAACGGCGAGATGGGCCTCTTTCCGATCCCTCTCAGCCTTGCTATCTCCACAACCTCCGCCCCTTGCCTCCGCTTAAATCTCCCTATTTCTGCCCTGTGATCCGCTACAAAAGCCAGCCAAGAGCAACATGAAGAATCGGGATGAAAAGTAGAGAATCTATCCTCTTAATCACAAGCCATACCTGAGATGGGTGAGCTTGACTTTGAGAGAGGACATCAAGACCTCGAAGTTATCTTCCTCCCTCTGGCTCTCGCCCGGGTCTCTGGTTTCAAAAATTAGAAATTAGTATACCGCGAATGCCCCGAAATGGGTACCGCATATGCAGTTAAGGCGGTATTCTTCTCACTGTGATATAAAACTACGGAATAAGGCGGTGGAATAGTGATGAGGCGTAGCGTTTCACTCGAGTTAATTATTATTATTATTTTAACATTTTAACTTCTTGTAATTTCAGTATAACATTAGCTAGGTCCTTATAGTTTCATTAGACCTTTTCTTTACTTTGTTTAATCTTCTAAATCTAATATTTTTTACAATTTTAAGCAGAATTGTTCTGATTTTTTATTTATTTATTATAGGAGATGTTTTATATACACTCTTCGTAAATACTAAGTCTCAATTAAAATATGATCAAGAATTTAGATATCTACATGTTATTGATTATTTAATTATACTAAATACACATAAAAAGAAACCTTGGCATCATAAATTTAGCATTTTGCATATATAAGAAATATAAATCAATATAAATTCAACTTTAAAGTTCTTAGATCTAAAAAATAGAATCTATATATTTCAAAATATCGTAGGAAATCATATAATTTTTGTGTTTATGAATTCTTTGTGATTGGCGCTTTCAATTTTTGTCCATGTTTGAGTTAGAAATGATCTTTCTGTTCCTTTATTATCATTCTTGCTATTAGTTAGCATGTAAATTTATAACAAATTCAAGTAATGAATGAATTTATTTATATATATTATATATCTAAAACCACTCTTCATTTAAGTCTGGTAATATCTTAGTTTTTATATTTAAAACATTACATTTTATATATTACTACATGTGTAATTGATAATGCTTTACATCCTTGTTCATGAATGACGAGCTTAATCGAGAAATTTTAAAAATATTATAGATTTGTTCTAAATGTCTTTATAACACCATTTCCTTTCTTCTTTCCCAATATAACCATAACATTTGTAATGATAAACAAATTTAGAAGCATATTAAAATAATTTATTTTAGAATTTTATTTTTGATATCAGTATGTCAACATAATGAAAAAATATAAAAAATAAACAAGAAGAATTTGATATTTTGCAAACCTTTATTTGGGCCACACTCTCAAACTAGATTTATGATGCTGTTTATTCTTGCATTTTAAAAATATTTTTAAAAAAATATATATATTTTTATCTTTTTCTTTGCTTGAAATTGTTATTTATTATTTTAAAATTATTTTGATGTCATAATATCAAAATAATTTTTTAAAAATATAAAAAATATTTTATTTTATTTTCAAATAAAAAAATATTTTTTAAAAATAACTGATACTACAATACTAAATAATCTCTATAAAAACGTTAATAAAACTACAAGATTCCAATAGAGATTACATTAGAAAGTGACATTTATAGGCAATCCCTTATATATACATATTTGTTTTTATTATATAGATTATATTCGTGTTTCAATATTTAATTTATCAGTTTATATATTTTTTCAACTACCAAGCAATTTTCTTACAGTTTAAAAATTAATGATATCCACAAATATATTAAGAGGTTTTTAAACTAAAAAATAGCTTATAAATATACCTGTATCATAATGCGAGTTATAATACTAGTGATCGTGTCTAAATTCCGGGAGCTTCAGCGTAAGAAAGAATAGAGAACCGTCGATGAGATCTCTGTCTTGTAGCCACGTGGTTAATTCAATTATACGATGAAATGAAGGTTATAATTAATTGGAGAGGCGGGATAGGATCTCTCTCATCCTGATGAGTTCAAATCTACAAGTCAGTTAAGCTAGTGTTGTGTCTGATCTAGCTTTATATAACCTCCTGATGAGTCCCACAATGTGAAGCTGAGCTTTGCGTCATAAAAATACAATAAATAAATAAATCGGAGTTATTACTAGTTTACCCTTGAAATCAAATAAATTAAAACATGCATCCAGGACCTTTTTGGTTGTTTCACTATATATCTTGTTATTACTAGTTGTATAAAGGACAATTCAGCCTTTTACATATATCAGATATTAATTTAATAAAAAAATTTGTTAGTGCATGAGAAGTGTTCCTCACTTCGCGTGGGGCCTCACGACAACCATAAATCATATTTCCCTCTATTGTTCCGTTATGACTCTACAGGCCTGTGCTTCGGATATGTGCAACCCGATCATGAAATTTTATTTAATTGCAGGCTACTTTCTCTCCATTGTTAGCTGGCGTATTATGACATTCGACAGGGAAGGACCCACCATCCACAAGCCTCACGCTCTAGAATTATAATTAACTGTTTTCTTAATTTTAATCAACTAAAATAGTTTCTTTTATCGTGTAATCTTTTGTCGGTAGAAAAATTAAAATCCCCATCAAGAAAACTGTTCACCCACATCCGATGACACTATTAACAAAAAAACATTGACTAATCATGGGAGTAAATATAATAATTTAACTTGTTTAGCTATTATCAAATTAAATAAGAATAAATAATTTTTATTTTATTTTGGTTCTTGGATTTTTTTTGTAAAATTTCAATTTGTTTTAAACTCTTTTTGTTTTGGATCCTTTTATATATTTTAAATTAATTTTTTAATTTTAATCTTCAATACTTGATTGGTTGAAAATTGAGTTTTATGATTTTTTTTAAGTAGAATATTTTTATTCCAATGTTTCAGTCATGATTTTGAAAAGTTAACATGGATTAATATTTTTTCAAGTATTTTCTTTTTAGCTTTTCATCATTTGATACTATTTATTTTCATTAAATAAATATAGGCTCTGTGATTGTTTTTCTTCTTCTATCTTCTATTAAGTTGTTTTAATTAATCTCATTAAATGATTACTTGAACTGTGATTTTGATAATTTAACATCTTCACCCTTATTGATGGATTTTTAACATGGAGGTTCTTGAGAAAAGATGTAAGCAATATTAGGGATTTTTTCTGGTCAAATTCTTAAGATGAAATAATAGATGGGCTGTAAATGATATTTGATTATACAATTTTTTGTTGTTGGGTTTTGGTTTTCCATATTCCAGTATGGTGGCAGATTTATGCTTGAAAAAGAGAGGTAGAGTGATAATTTTATTATTTTAATAAGGTAAAGGATTATATATATATAATGCTATATAGTTTATAAATTATATGAAGTAAAATGTATTTTTCTTAACTATGACGATAAAAAAAAATCAAACTATATAGGAGATTTAATGTATTTTTTTTTATTATTATAAATGGTAGTTTTTTATATTGTTATAACAGTTGGTTTCTAAATTATTTTTTAGAATATAAAAAGACGAGGATTAAATAAAACTTTAATATAATCATGGTTGTTAAAATCATGAGTTGACTCGCAAAATCGTATGATTATGCGAGTCAACTCATCAAACCTTGTTAACTCGAGTAGAAAAATCGATTTGGACCAAAAAAACGGTAAAATCAAACGAAATCGGATCGGACCGGTCCGATTTTACGATCCCCCAATTTTACCCAAAATCCCTTCTGCCTGAAGCCCTAAACCTACTGGACTCGCAAAATCATACGATTTTGCGAGTCAACTCATCAACCTTGTTAACTCGAGTAGAAAAATCGATTTGGGTTAAACTCGATCAAAAAACGGTAAAATCGTAAGGAATCGTAAAATCGGACTGGATCGGTCCAATTTTACGATCCCCCAATTTTACCCAAAATCCCTTCTACCTAAAGCCCTAAATCATCATTTTATGATTTTTCTACCTACACGATTTTAATTGTGATTTTATGATTTTTCTACGGTAAATTTTAAGTACAATTTTATGATTTTACGATTTCAATTTTACGATCCGAGTTCATAAGCAACTTCCGATTCGTGTCAAGATCACAATTTTGACAACCATGAATACAATGATGTCAAAAGGAGTGTATTGCCTTTTAAGTTTTTGTTTGGTTTTGAGCTGCATTATGCTTTTTTTTTAAAATTAATTAAAAATACATGAAAATAATATTTCATTTAAAAAATATTTTCAATATCAATATATTAAAAATATATTATTTCCAATTTAATAAAAAATAATTTAAAAAACATATTGTAAAACAGAAACTAACATATTGAGTATTGAATCAATAAAGACAATGCACATCTATGTTTCAAAGGAATTAAAACTTAGATGAAAAGTGTATTGAGATATAACAACATTTAAAATGTATTAATAAAGACAATGTAATCAATTTTGTAAGTAGGAGATCTCTCATCTTATAAGTTATAACACATGAGTAATAAATGGAAAACTCTGCTATGCTTGAGATTTGATATACTTCTTTGTTCTTTGTTCGTACGAGCTAAAACTATGAACAATATAAAAATAAATTGAATTATGTTATGACCTGATTCATTATCCATATAAGTTCATAGGTAACCTAGAACCTGTTATAAATACAATCATGTGTAATAAAACCGAACCATATTGTGAATTGATTTTTTGTCGACAAAAATGCATAGGTAACTTGAAAAATTTTAATTCTATTTTTTTTTTTATAATTGAGATGTCCAAGCTAGTTTATAAATACCATGATCAATCCTCAAACCGGTTGAACATCCTATAAATCTAATAGATAAATAAAACACCACAAGAGTGACAGACAAGTATCTTCCCCGCTAGCTCAAGACCGCGCATGCATCCCTATTAATTTTTATAGAATGGTTGTGTTGTCTTCACTTATAACTTAGAAAATAGATATTGTGCTGGTCTCTACCCGAACACTGAAGATTATGACTTTTTTCTTAGAAAGTTCTTCCTTGTGCGTCTTCAAAGTCAAACTTTTTTCTTAGAAAGTTCTTCCTTGTTCGTCTTCAAAGTCAAACTTCTTCCATATTTCTCACTCCCTTCATCCCATTTTTACAAGTCTTGTTATAATTTTTAGTTTCCCTTATTTCATGTTCTGAAAGTCAAAGTTTTATAAATACCAAATTTATCATTGTTTCTCTTACTAACTTTTAAATTTATAACTCTACAATGCATCGAAGTTTAGAAAAAAGAATAATATACCAATTAACGGACTAGTAATTCTTTTTTTTTTTTTTTGTGGAAAAAAAGACCAATAATAATGAAAAAGAGGTAGTACGAACATATTATATTATATATTTATCTTTTCCTAAGTTGACTGTATAAATGAAAAATACAACTAGCATGGCTGCAACCATTTTAAGCAACAATAGTATTCCAACTTATGTCCGCAAACACGGTGAACAGTTCTTGCTTGTAAGACTATACTAATCTTCATGACAGTAACATATCTCCAATCATCATCCTCAGCTAGAAAGCAGAGTGTTCCTGCAAACAACATCTAAGAGGTTATAAATTATTTTAGCTGATGATTACAATAATATTTGAGTTAGGTTTTTGAAATTTATTGGTAATTACAAACTTGAAAGGCTTGGTATTTAATTATCTATTTGGTAAACAAGTGAATTTGCTAATGATGTTATCGTTTTTCTTTTCTCTATTAATTTTTTCCTTTCCAAATTTTCGATGCATTTATTTTGTTCAATTAAATATAAACCACATATATAGTATTGTTTGAGTCAACTAACACTTATTTGGTCAATCAATATTTAACCAAAAACAAAAGCCATCGATGTTTCACTGTCTCCAGACACAGTTCACCAGAGTTATTTTGGACATTTCTAGAAGATCTGTGCGGCATTTGCAGATTATTTAGGGGTGTTCTGGTCTTTTTATTTTTATTTGCACAATGAAATTACTTATTTATCTCTGGATGCTGACAAGAAGATGAAGGCCGGTTGAGGGTATTTTTAGTTTTTTGTCTTATCTTGAACAATGAAATATCGACTTTGCCCTCGAGTGATGCACAAACAGGGTGTTAGAGGTGAGGACAGTTTAGGTTTTCATGTTTTGTACACAGTAAAACTACTTAAATATCATCAAATAAGATAAAAACAAAGGTCTGACGTTGGGGCATGATGGTGCTTTCACGCATAGTTTTTTCATGGTTATCGCTGAGTCCAATGATATTTAGATAATTCTGTATTTTTATTTATTTTTTCTCGGGGTTACTGCTAGCACATCATCTAGATGCGCCATCAGTTTTTACGCGTACACGCCATTCAAACGGCGCATATGATATCTATCGGTGGTGCCATGTCTCGGGGCTTAAAATCTACCAGTATTACTACCACAAGGTTAGGGATTTTATTTTTTATAAACTTGGTTAATAATGTGAGTTAATAATACTAAGAAAAACATTTTCCTCTACTCCATGAAATTAAAATATTTTGATATAAATCTATACGATTCGAATTAGAATGGAGGAATATTTTTAGCAAAACAAATGAAGCCTTGGATGCGAGAAGGGGTTTTGAACACCAACCTCAGAGAGGAAGTAAGATCAGCAGCTTTACGGAAGTCCTTCTCTTCTCTTGCTTTCAAGATCTTGAAGATGATATTGAGGCGAAGTTGAACGTTGTCACTTGCATGCGATATAAGCTGAGTCTCCTTTTTGAGCTGATCACATTCTGATTCAATCTCCACAAACCTTTCTCTCATTTCCTTTTGACCTTGTCTGATACTTTCTTGTTGCTTACTAATCTTTCCCATCTCCGCTCTCAGCCTCTTCATTTTTCTATTTACTCTTCTTTTCTGGGAAATATGTGTTCATCATAAGAAAGAAATCAACACGAATTTGAGTTTCAAGAACAGGGATTATTACGAAGAACTCATACCTCGCGATTCTCGGGATGCTTTGTAATTGAGTTTTGGTGCCCGTACTTGCTTGACGCCATTGATAATCCTCTGGTAGCTTTTCTCAGCTAGTGCCCTCGATTGTTTGGCGCCAGATCGAGTTCCCTCTTGTAAGGACGTCTGGCATTTTATACACAGAGAAGATGCATATAACCCCGCTAGCTAAGAAAGCACTGATCTGTTTCTTTTGACAAGCTCGATCGATCTCATTGGACAAAAGTTTTTGAAGTGTTGATTAAGCATAGCAGACTTCAGACCCAAGTACTTCTCACCAGTCTAAAATCAAGTTTTGCACAATTTGTCAATTCGACAGTTGGGCATCGCGCGGCATCGCTGCATGACTATTATTATTATCGAACTTGTCGATTCTTTTCAAGATTAATTACGCGGTTTCACCGTTTCAAATTGTGGCGTATTATTTATGTAGGTTGTTCACATACAGGTACGTAGTTGTTTGAGAATATAATTAAGTTTGTTTTTTAAAATATTATTTATTTATAAATATATTAAAATAATATTTTTTATTTTTTAAAATTATTTTTTATATCAACACATGAAAATGATTTAAAACATCAAATTTTTAAATTAAATTAAAATTAAAAATAATAAAATTTAATTATTTTTTTTAAAACACTTTCCAAACCCATTCGTGATATCCAATGCACACAAGTGTAGTTGATCCAGACAAGAACATTAATCGATTTGAGAATATTTTGTGTTGTCAAATTAGAAAACACGCAAGTACAAAGAAGTTGATTTAAGAAAACATAAATCTTAATTTTTTTACAAGTGTTTTTTTTTATAAACCACGCGGTGTCCCAGGCGCTGGCCTAGACTAATCCACGTTCACACCGGGTGGACCCCGAAGGGGTGAAAGTGCTCCCTAAATGGCCGGCTCCATACAAAAGGAGGGTTTGAACCCCTGACCTCTCTTAAAGAACGAGAGCTCCATACAAGTGTTGCTGTATTATAATATTATTGTATATTTTTTTTTTGGAAATACAGTGTCATTGATGTTGCAGTAGCATTATTCTTGTCCTTTTTCACGAAAAATTCAATGTACATCCATAAAATAAATTTGGCTTCCTTTTTAAAAATAAATTGAACAAAATTGACATGAAGGGAGAGACAAGACCATTTTCCAAAAATGGCAGCAAAAATTCTATTTGATGTCTCGAGATTTATTGTTTTCTTTTCCATCTTTATTCTTTTAAGTTATTACATTTTAGTTCTAAATTTTATTTATATCACATTTCTATTCCTAAAAGTTGACTGAAGAGAAAAAAGTCTCTGGAAAAATTGACGAGAGAGCGAGAGGAATTTTTGTATCCATGGATTTATCGTGAAGAGAGAAATTCAGAAGAGGTGATTTAATTATGCCGGAATAAAAAAAAGTACTTATTTATTTATTTATTTATTTATTCTGAATATAGAAATGCCACTGCTTTAAAACAATTTGCTGTTGAAGTAATCAGTGCAGCAAAGCAACAACTAGTGAAATGCACGTAAGAGAATGGCCAATGAGCTCACAAACCCTATAGTTACTGAGTACATGCGATGAACAGTAACAGCCAGAATCAGGCGGATTAAAGGGACCAATTTAACGGATTATCAATCAAGTCCCAAACTTTTTTCCTTATTTGTGCAATCAAATTATGGGATCAAACAATCAACAATATAATGCAAATAATCATACACATCAACACCAAGATTTTTACGTGGAAAACCCAATGCGAGAAAAAACCACGGGACCGTAGTCCACTTAAAACTTTCACTATCACAAATAATGGGTTCACAATATTCTTCCTCAGATTCAACTAAGGGCTACAACATATATCATCAAGAACAACCTATTCTTGGAATACAACAAGATTAAAGAGAACAAAGTTTGAGAAAAGGCTCATAATACTGACAGCCCTGTTTCCTGTCGAAACGACCAGCTTCCACAACTCCAATCTTCAATCCAACCGTTCAGAATGAAGATTAATATTTCTAGAAGCCTCTGTCAAACTCTCACCTCGATCCAACGGTGAACGAGCTGGAAATCAAAGAAAGAATATGAATTGTTCAGCTGCCACAACTTTTTCTTTCTCCTTCACTTTTCTCTTTTTGTCTCTTGTTAAGTATAAAACTCTAATATCACTTTTTAAGTGATGTGTCAGCCCCCCTTTTAATATAAATATGGTGGTCCCACCATCACATGGTGCGGGACCACACAACAAAAGGGAATTAGCAGCAGCATTTTGCAAGTTGTTTGAAAAATGCCAATGGGAACAAGCTACTATGTATAAAGCTTAAGGGTATTTCCACATGATTGATCCAGCATCAAAAATGTCAAACTAAATAATACATGGATGGCCGAAAAAACGTATAAAGTTGGATGATTGGGAGTACAAAAATATGCGAAAAATACGTCTTATGATAGTTAAAATATGATATAGTATAAACTTTGGTAAAGAAACATATGTTAAGCCTTCTGGAAGCAACAATTACTGCAGGATTTTAACAAATTTCAAATTTGTATCTCATACCATAGAAAGCTCGGTCAGAGAAATTCAACAGCATAATTACATAATCTAAGAAAAATTAGAGCCTCACCTAAAAGCTAATTAAGCTTCTAGGTGAGATGATTCCTTAACATTATATCAGATTCTTGTTGATCTAGCAGTCACGAGTTCAAATCTCACTACCCTCGTTCATATCAACCCTTTGTTATGCCATAACAGCACTCCTGCAGCTTTTCCTCTGAAAACGGCAGGAGGTGTCCAGCAGTGTTCACACAAGTTTGAAATGAAGTCCCCGGCTTCCCTCTCAAAACGCCCTGTATTTTCTTTACTGGCAATGATTCAAGCAATCCCTTTACAGATGGGGAGGGCACAGCAGTTTGTTGTGCAGGTTTATTCATGCCACTCGCGAGTTTGGCCAGCATCTAATTTTTTTAATATAAACCGTCACCGTCTTGTTCCATTCATTCATCAACATAAACATGGTAATAATATTTTTATTTGGAGAGTCGAAGAAATTATTTATCATACACATAATATTTTATGACAAGGTCAATAAACTTGTTTAACTAATTAAATTATTTGGAGAGTAGGGCAGGCCATCTAATTAGTTTTATATATAAAAATTGTGTTAGCGCCAATTCTTGTTAATGCATATACATACCTGAAACTTACCGAATCATTTTATAAGATGGATGCTAATATAGAGAGAGACATCCACCTTTCCCAAAATATAATTTAACTGAATCTTTCATTTTGTTTTTATTTTCTTGATTAAATTTTATATATATTGATTACAATTTCCATGACTTTTTTTTTCTTTTTCAAGCAAATATTCTTTCAAAAAGTCAAGTTTTTTGTATTTGTTTTTAAAATGATTAATAAGAAAGGTTAAAGAGAATTAACAGATACACGGTCTATATTTTTTGAAAAAAAAAGAAATTTACATAATAATAATAATAAAGGGATGAAGCAATACAAGTGAATTAATGATAGAAACAAAAGAAAAATTTAGAAGGAATGAGATTAACCAAACACCAAGAAATCAAAACTATCTCGTTGTCTATGGCAGCAGGTATCAGGTGCTGCTAAGAGTGGAATATATTTCGCGACATCACAGATGACACGGTTCATTTTTCCACGATAAGTAAGGTGTATCAAATGGAAACTTAGGGCTTCGGCACCATAACTAACAGCAACTACAACCGATCCAGATATATATTCCTGGTAATGGAAGAAACACTTTCGTTTGGTTGGAGCCTGTGGCATCCTAATGGAGTCCTTGCTGACAAATATATATGGCATATAGAGGGTTTGATTGCAGCCGGCCGACAACCAGATCTGAAAGTCCTGTCCAAATTCAAGCATGATTAAAAGTTCATTCATTCATTAGCTCAAACTCTTAATTAAAAGTTAATTTTAAGTATATAATTATTACGGTGATGTGCGGGCTGAAAGAGATTGAAGATTCCACAAAAGTTATTTTAATAGCAGCCTGTCAGATCATATATATCTAGATTAAGATCATCTTCATAATATGATCAAATCTTTCTCTTAATTTCAGATTATAGAAACATAGATCGAAGCGAAAATGTTGAAAACTGACACAAGCAACAGTTTTCTATAGTAATTTGAACACCATCTCGTATAAAAGTTGAATCCGCCTGTCAAGCATCTGGTTGCGATATTTAAGAAGAGAGATGATGTCGACAGGTTCTTCTGTTACCGACATATAGACATCCCAGTTGGGACCTGGGCATAAGATTGCAAATTTCTCATTGAGCTCCTCAAGTTCTTCATATCCAAGCTCCTTCTAAAATATATATAATACAGAAAACACCAATCATTAATTAGGTTTTAGACGAGATCATGATAAATTCTTTAAAATCACATCAATAGGTAAAAATGTTAAAAAACATTTTGGATCACACTGCTTTAAGGAAAAGAGTAAAGCGATCGAACTAGGAGAGTGAGATGAACCACCAGTTGATGCAACAAGTCATCCATTAGATTTTCCTGGTTTTCTACTATGTTGCTCAACTGTGCAATTTCTTTATCAAGATTCTTCAAGTCTTGCTTTAAACCTTCTTTCATTTTCTGCAAAACGAGAACGAATAAAAAAAAAAACAGTGATTGCTTTTAATTTTCTCCGGAGACTCCATTGAATGAAGTAAGAGAGTAAGGGGGTGCTCTTTACCTTGAGATCTTTAGCAAGCTCGCCGTCACTTTTCCTCTTCTTTCCTTTTTGCTGTTGTGATCTTCCAAGAAGATGACCATCACGTTTCGCTAATAATTATAAGGATGAAATATGGAGTCAAAAAGAGGTGAATATTATTTAGATTATTCCCAAAACCTCTTGTAACAACATCTACGCACGGCTTGATCCTGGAAAAACTATGAGAACTTCACTCTCAATGAGGGAAAATCCGTCACTTTTTGAGAGCCAACATGATTTTCCCACACTGATGTTGCAAAGGAAACCTAGCTTTACAGGCCAGGGTCAACAAGACGAGCATTCACCAATGAAAAAAACCATACGAGAAGCTATAAGCACAAATCAAACTTTACTTACTATTTATCTTGGCCGGTTTTGAGGAGGGCATACCATGATTATCCATTGAATAATATCTGCAGATCAACCAAAACCAGTGGTTAGTAATCCGTCTTAACCTTTGAAATGTTTTGTGCCTACAGCTAGGTTTATATACAGAATGTTTGAGGAATGGTTCGGGAAGTGATCGCGCGAAAACACACCGAGCAGCACGATTAGGGCAGCCGGATCTGACTTGATCTCTCTATAACTTCCGTTTTCTCCTTTCACTAGTTGGAGAGAAGTTCGAGAGGCTAAGGAAGAGAAAATAGCTCGTATCAATATTGTTATTTTTTAAAAAATAACAATATATTTTGTTTTTATTTAAAAATAAAACAAATTTAAATAAATTTTATCTCGTTCAGAATCTCGATATGTTTCATAAATTTCAACGGGAATATTCTCATTTCATTTTTGTTGTTCTGTTCTAGCTAAATAGTTTTTTTTCTTTCTAAAAACAAAAATAAATATTGTCTAGTTTTGCAATATCAATCATTTATCTCAATTTAACCTTTGAATCTGATTGAAAATTTACGAGAAATCTTTTAACATATCGTTATATTTCAGGTTAACATTTCAGGGCAATCAAGTTTAAAAATGTCTTTGGAGACTATCAATGGTATTTTTATTATTTTATTTAAATTAATAATTTTGTTTTGAAAAGGTTTTTTTATGTGTTTTTTTAGATTGATTTTTTTCTCAATTTTATAATTAAACAATAGATTTATTAAAAATTGATCTTTATAATCTGTTTTGATTAGTTTTATTTAAGGCTGTTATATTCTGATGACTCGGGTCATGGATTTGAAAGGTTAACCTGAGTCAATTCAATATGTTGTCGTCTCAATATTATTTTTAAAAGTACTTCATCTAATTTTCTTTAAGTCAAAATAGATGTTTACTAGTTTTTCAAGTTGTTTTTGGACTCATCGAGTCGATCAAGTCATATCAGTTCATTTTTTTATTTTTCTTACTTGTGTTTGAACTTTGAATTGTATATTTTCAAGTTAGTTATCTTTAGATTTGAATTAAAATTATGTTTATTTGGTTAATATTTTGAATTATATAATAATAATAATAATAATAATAATACAACTCTAAAATGACAGACCAAAATATAACATTCCAATTAAACAAATATCACGCAACTAAAACAAACAGACTGTCTTGATTTAGATGGGTGCAAGAGAGAGAATGGTCAAATACATGAAACCAACACACACACACCAAAAACAAATCTTGGTTCATGTTTAATTAAAAAAATCTGCAGACCAACCAAAACCAGTGGCTAATTAGTAATTCAGCTTAACCTTAGAAATGTCTGATGCCTATCACTAAGTTTTATATACAAAATGTTTGAGGAATGATTCGAGGTGTGATCGCGCGAAAACACACCGAGCAGCACGATTTGGGTAGCCTTATCTGACTTCATCTCTCTATGGCTTCCGTTTCTCTTCTCACTCCAATTATTGAGCTACTAGCTCGGGCGGTCAAGGAAGAAAGAATAGTTTATATCAAGATTTTAAAATGATAATATATCTGGTTTTAATTAAAAAAAAACAAAACAAATTTCGCGTGTCATGTCTGGAGAGGAAACAACGAGTTTGATTGCTATAGCGTGCTGAAGAGCTATATTTATTTAAATCTAAGTCGTCGACGAGAAATAAGATGCCACGATTAATTAGGTCTTTACCACCTTGTTTTGCAACGATCAATAGGGTGATGGACAGGTACGTGATGACCCTTGGACAAGCTACCAAAAACGGTGGTCTTGTTCATGCCTTCATGGTGGTTTCCTCGCTAGCTCAAAAGGTGGGCAAGGATCAGAAGCTAGATTGATTTTGATAACTATTGCTACAGGTTTTTTTTTTTTTTTTTTTTTTTTTTTTTTAATTTCACGTGTGTCATCTCTGGAGAGGATACATGGTGCGGCGATGATATTTTTTATAATTATAAAATTATAATTATATTTTTTTAGTAGTCGATATCTAATATCAAGGTCATTGGAAAAATTAATGGTCTACAAGAGTCTTAGTAAGAAAAAATTGTTGTGCAAGGGAAGAAATATTACCCAGTGAAGCCTACCTAACGTAAGTTGCATGGTTGTTTGATTGTTTTTTTAAGTCAATTTTTTTATTTGTTGGTCTATTCTAAAGCTTGAAGTGTATTTTTTATTGTATTTTAATATCTATGAGTGTACTTTACAAGGTAATTTTACACCTGGATAATTAAAGTTTACAACTAAAAATGAACAAAATAATTGTTAAAAGATTTTTAATATTTTGGTCGAACTCTAATGGATAATCATAATTTGGTTACAATATCTTATTTTTCATTTTTGATATTTTGGTCGAACTCTAATGGTTAAATTTTTTATTTACTGTATTTTAATATCTATGAGTGTACTTTACAAGGTAATTTTACACTTGGATAATTAAAGTTTACAACTAAAAATGAACAAAATGATTGTTAAAAGATTTTTGATATTTTGGTCTAACTCTAATGGATAATCATAATTTGGTTACAATATCTTATTTTTCATTTTTGATATTTTGGTCGAACTCTAATGGATAATCATTTTTTTACTGTATTTTAATATCTATGAGTGTACTTTACAAGATAATTTTACATCTGGATAATTAAAGTTTACAACTAAAAATGAACAAAATGATTGTTAAAAGATTTTTGATATTTGAACTCTAATGGATAATCATAATTTGGTTACGATATCTTATTTTTCATTTTAAAACTTGAGAAAAGATGCAATTTTTGTTGTTTTTATGAAAATATACTTAGAATTTTTTTAGAATTTGGCTGTACGCACAAAACCAAAACTTTTTTTTATTTATATGAAAAAATAGACATATCCATAGAATACGGATTCACAAAAGAAAAACAAAAATTAGTAAAAATAAAACAATAAAATCTTTGAAGGTAGCCATGGGGGTGCATCAAATCTGATGGCACTGCGCGGGGACAACGTTCGATAATTAAATTTTGGACAAATACAATGTCATGTAAAAAAGAACACGATGATCAATACTCGAGTGTTTGAGCTTACGTAGCTATAAACAATCATTAATTATTGTAAATCAAATCATGGAATTATAAAACTGGGTAAAAAATATGCTTAGTTTTGTTAGGATTGAGAAATGTTGCAGGTAATTGAAGGAATTTAGGAAGAAATGGAAAGCTGTTTAGAGAAGAGAAGAGAAGAGAGAACGAGAGAGAGAATGAACTTTGTATTTCAACAATAACCAATTTTGTTTTTCCCATACATTTCCATACATTTCCTGTGAGTCCATATTCCTATTTATACATAACAAACTATCATCATTCATACTTCTAGAATGCAAATACACTACTCTAGAATATTCTTTCTTCTATACTCTAACATCCCCCCTCAATCTCTTGCTTTGATGAACCAAGCATGAGATTGCAGCAATGACTTTGAAACAGAGGAGCAGTGAGGCCTTTTGTCAAGATATCTGTAAAATAATACTGATTGTTGCGGAGATAAAAAAAAAACACATGAGTACTTAACCGTGTTTAATAGAAATCAGTTTGGAAAATAGAAAGAAGAGAACAGAAAGATAAGTTTTGAATTTGATTGAGAAGAATTTGAGAATTTGAGAGATTGAGAAGAAGAAGAATGCTCAAATGGCAAAGAAGATAAAAGAGAGAGAGAAGACATTTCATATGTCTATGTCTTGATTGACATTTCATTTGTCTACTTCAGTTTTTCTGAAGTTTTTCATCTTTGAGAAGAGAGGGATGGGAAGACAGAAATGGGAGGTAAGAGAGGTGATAGAAGGGGTTTGAATTTCCTTTGTCTACTTCAGTTTTTCTAAAGTTTTTCATTTGGCTACTTCAGTTTTTCTGAAGTTTTTCATTTGCCGATGAATTTCTTAATCTGTGTAAGAATTCATTTTGTATTTTTTTTTGTAAGAATTCATTTTCTACTTCTCAATCATATTGATTTCTTTCTTTCTTTCTTTCTTTTCCCTTTTTTTTCGATTTTTTTTTACTAAATCGGCAGCACACACAAAACATCACCACTATACAAACGACACAAAACACAAAACCTAGGGTTTCTACTTATTTCTCTTGCAGCCGCCTCAGCCTCTTCTCTTCTCTGCCAAAAAATTGCACTTCATCTTGCCTCAACACCATACAAAAATGAAGCAGAGCTTGAAGGGCTTGACACACACGAACCTGACCTGACTTTTACTCTGCCTTTCAGTTGCCTTTGCCTTGATTGACAGTGCTGAGATGCATATGATTCATAAATCTGGAATCCAAGTCTTGATAATCAAAACAACAAAATTAGGATGTCAATCTTGTGGCAAAACAGTATGATGCCCATCAACGGAGTCTCCTAGCTTCGCTCTCAGACTCAAGCAAGGTAAGAATGTCACCTTCTCGTACAGGTCCCTTGACATTCCTCATGATGAAATGGTTCTGGTCATCAATAAACGTAACTCTAACCTGAGTGACCTGTCCTCGAGATCCAGTCCTTCCATAGCATGCTTGATTTCACTATGAGCTAACGATGTAGAGAGAAGGCACGCGGCTGCTGCTGGGTTCTCACACAGCAATTGCTGCAGGAACTCTGAAGAATTGAAACGGTGAGTCATGAATTCTCACTCTGCTGTTGCTCTGTTGTTGTTGTTGTTTTTTATTTTTATTTTCTCGTGCTCTGCTGCTGCTCTGTGCTCTGTTTGAGCTTCACTTTTGTTGTGCAAAATTAGCAGTAATTTGTTGCGCAGAACTGAATAGTTGAGAGTAATACTGAGACTATATTATGTTTTTTTTTTGTGTGTGGCTTTTGACAGACTCTTTGAACACCGAGTGTTTGATTTAAGGAGTGAGAGAAGAAGAGCAGAAGAAGAAGAATATGATAGAAGTGATGATAAGGTTCATGGATTTGGCATGAAAAATGCTAGATGTTGCCATAGCAAATCTATATTTTAAGGAAGAACAGAGGAAATCACAAAGACTGAAACTATTATTGAAGGAGCAACTATTGATTCGTAGGAAGAGAACGAAAATACCAGAAACAGACAATATAACGTGCAAAGTATATTACTGAGACTGGAGATTTGAAAAGGATAGAACTGATATTACCATGAGTGGTATTGTAAATGAGAAGCAGCAGTGGCATGGATGATCATCTTCATCTTTAGCTGCAGATTTTTTTTTTTTGAATGATCCATTGAAGGATTAGATTGCGGAAGCTTGGATCAATTCATGCGTTAGCAAAACTGCTCTGATACAATGTTAAGATTGAGAAATGTTGCAGGTAATTGAAGGAATTTTAGAAGAAAGGGAAAGCTGTTTAGAGAAGAGAAGAGAAGAGAGAACGAGAGAGAGAATGAACTTTGTATTTCAACAGTAACCAATTTTGTTTTTCCCATACATTTCCTGTGAGTCCATGTTCCTATTTATACATAACAAACTATCATCATTCATACTTCTAGAATGCAAATACACTACTCTAGAATATTCTTTCTTCTATACTCTAACAAGTTTGTGCTTGATCCCCTCCTCTATGAAAAGCTTGCTTATGCTCGAATTCTCCTTAATTACGCCATTAGTTCACTGCAAATGCAAGAGATTGAAGGCATAGAAAATGTAGTTAGTGATCGTATAAAACACATTACAAAGCTTACGAAGCTAGCTGTGGTTTCAGAGTTCTAAACGTGGCATTGATATTTATATGTATGAACTGTATGAACAAATGTAAAGGGTGTAAAGGTTCGGAGCAACGAACCGCAAGGTTTGTGTAAGACGAGCATCTTTGGCAGAATCATTTTCTGCTCTGGCTTTGACTATTTCAAACATGAGATCAAGCCTGAGTTGATTTGCAGCACTCTGCTTGGTGATGAGATCGGTTTCGCGTTTTAGTTTCTTTGACTCTTTCCTTATTTCTTTAATTGTTCCTCTCACTTCCTTCTGCCCCTCTTCTATTCGTCTCTGTCCTTCCCTGATCTCCACCATCTCAGATGTAATCCTTCTGCTCATGCTGCTTGCTCCACGTGTCCCTTTCTTCCTTACTGCTACTGTCTGTGGGCAATGACGGTCGATATATATCATGAATGTTAGAGACCATATTTAATCAAGGTTGTTAATACCGTTCCGGTTGCCATTCCGGTTTTTTATTGGAACGGAACGTTCAGGTTTCGAAGCGTTTCGGGGTTGTACTGTTCATATATAATTAATTTTATATATATATAAAAAATTAAAATATTAATTTAACAAGCATAATTAAAATTCAAAATAAATTAATTTTAAATTATACAATATAAACACAAAGTCAAACAAACATAATCTCAAAATTAGAAAAAAATCACAAGTTAATCAAAATAAAAAGGATTTTAAGGCCGGAACGGCACACCCGGAACGGTACCGAGACGTTCCGGACGGAATTTCCGGATCAGCCCGGAATTAAAACCGAGACAAAAACGACGTCGTTTCGTCTCGGTTTTTTTAACGGCACGGAACGTTCCGGCCGGAACAGAACGGAATTGACAACTTTGTGTTTAATACAACAAAATATGTTTGTGAAAGACTGGAAAAACAATAAACTTAGGGGGCAGTTAATCAAGAACAAAGTATAAGACACATACCAGACTCTTTTTTTGAGTTCCCGCCAGTTCCGTGTTTCTACGTTTCAAAGCCGTTCAAGGACGTTCTCCACTTCAAACCTCGCAACGTCTTAATTATACTTGGGACGGGAGACCGCGTCGTTGAACCATCATTTATAAAGCGTGCGTCTCCCGTCTTATTGGTTTTACCGACTCCCGTCTTACTGGTTTTACCGATGGATTTTGGCAATGTGTTTTAACAGTATTTTTTTAAGAAAATAATTTTTTATTTTAAATAAATTTTTTATATCATTTTGATGTTTTAGTATTAAAAATATTTTAAAAAAATAAAAAACATTATTTTAATATATCTTTAAACAAAAAACCATTTTAAAAAACAATCTTAACGTATTACTAGACAAAACTCTTAATTTAAGTTAAATCACATAAATGCAAAAACAATCTTAACCTATAATTTTTTTTATATTTTTTCAAAAATATTTTTGAGATGCAATAACAAACAACTCCCTTGATGTTACCTGGCTAAAAAACGACTCCCTGATTTTGAACGGAAAAGAAAAAGATTTTGTCTACCTTCTTGGTGAATTCCATGGCTAAAACCCATTCAAGTCTGCTTTAAATTTCTTCTTGATGTCGATATACCTTAGAAAAATAAAAGTCGGCTTTAAAATGTCCACACAGACGTATTCAACGAAGGGACAGTGTAGGAGCAGTATCTCATAGAATTATTTTCAGAACACGTGAAACGGCAATTCAAAGCTACCAGCTTTAATTAATTCCACATGTCGATGATTGGGACGTCACCGATTTGTAATGTCAATGTTTGCTAACCACCGAAATTGATATCAAATCGCGCGACTCTTTTTTTTCCCATGCGATCAGCCTCGATATCGAGCAATAATCGGCCGAATGGTCCAAGGAAACAAGCGAATCGCTCGATTGACCCCCCGCCCACCGACTCTTCTTTCGATTGTTTTGAATAATGATGTTCGGTGACTTACCAGAACACGCGGCAAAGAGGCGTGATCGAAGGAAATAAACCTCGGATCCGACCTTGCAAGTCTATTAATATTATTATATTGAAATCACCCTCACTCACTGAACTCAAGATTTTAATATTGATTTTATGTTTTCATTGGAAATATTGGTTATTCAAGGTGGAGAGGTCAACTTTGAGAGTGGGAGAGGAAGTAATTATTTAAGGTTATGGTTAAAATTGATTTTAAAAGTGTTTTTCATTCATAAATGTATTAAAATAATATTTTTTTATTTTTTAAAAAATTATTTTGACATTAATATATAAAAATGATCTAAAAATACACAGATAATTATTTAAATTAAAAAAACAATTTTTTTTTAATTTTTTCAAAAAAAAATTAAAACACAGTATCAAACTCCTCTAGAATCATTATTGGTGGCATGAAGAATAAAGGATCAATTGGGCTTCATGGGTTGGTTTTGTGGGTGGATTTTTGAGTTGTCTATTTCAGGTCTAGGGACGAGAGGCTTTGGTGGTGGTGGTTGATTGGTTGGTTAAAGGTGATGGCTATTGTTGTCGATCTATGTTTTCTGTGTGGGGCTGTGATTTGAGGGTTATTAAAGACAAAATTAAAATAAAAAAAGTATCAGTGTTTTAGGTACACAATAAAATGATATTTTAGCCGTCCATTATAACAATCACACAAGTTAGGATGGGGTGGCAATAAGATCTTTTCAATAAGTTCAAGTTTGATGGGGATAGATTGGTATCGCCAAAATATTTGACAAATCATGCTTGACAAATAGCTTGACAAATCAGGCTTAGTTTTTAACATGAAAAAACATATTTCATATAAAAAAATCACACAAGTTATAACAATCACACAAGTTAGGATGGGGTGGCAATAAGATCTTTTCAAAATGTTTTGTTAAAAATAGCTTGACAAATCATGCTTAGTTTTTAACATGAAAAAACATATTTCTAATAAAAAAAAACATGTTTTTTTAATAATTGAATTTATTTTGAGTATTTATTGTAATAACCATATAAATAAATAAAATAATTTTTAATAATGATCCCATAACATCATGAGTGCAAAAAATATATTTTTTTAAAGAGCACATGAAGATGGTAAAATGGAATTATATTAAATTGACAAAAAAAAATACAAATTTAACAATACTTCATATAAAATATTTCATATAAGAAAATTATGGTGTTCAAGAAATAATTAGAGATATTAAATTAGTTATTCTTTGGATCAGTTTTTTAAATAAATATATTTTTTATTTGGAAATATTTTTAGTACTTTTAGTAAGTTATGGTTTTATAAAAGAAGGATTAAAACCAAAATAAGATTAAAAATTAACTTCATGGATTAAGTTATTGATATCAAAATATTGATATTATACAGTCACGCCTGCAAATCTTAAGAGTGACACAAACACACTTTGGTCCCTCAATTTAGAATTGTTCTAATTGAACTCTTAATTGATTTTAAAATTTTAAACTTATGCAATTTTATTTCAGTTAAAATTTTAATAACAACCTTAACTTTATGTGCTCTTTTCTACTTCAGTCTTTTATTTTGGATTTATGCAATTTGATTCTCAATTGACTATTGAACTCTCAATTTTCTTCAATTTCACCTCTAATTTTATCTAATTGGCTTGGTAAAAAATTAATTTGATCTCTGAAAATTCCAACCTTCTCCATTAAACTCGAATTAGGCTTTTGAACTTTATTTTTTTAATCAATTAAGCCCTTAATAAAATTAATTTTACCAGTTTAAAGTATAAATTAGTCCATTCACTTAATTAAATCCTTCAATTAGACCTTAAATTAATTTATAAACATAATTATACTTTATATTAACCCATGATTAAATCAAATTGGCCTATAAAAAATATAGTTTTTTTTTTGTTTAATTTTTATATAGATTTATCCAATAATCATTTATCTTAGCGTTGAATATGCATTTTCTTTCATTTTAGGCACAATAGAGGTACGATGTAGCTCTTGAATCCTTCAAAATTTCCAACTTGATTTTTTTCATGACGTCAACCTTTTTTTATATATTTTTGTTATTTTCTTTATTTTTTAGGGAATAGATCAAAAATGAGTTATGACAAAAATCTTGCTTAAGATTTAGTATTTTTACATGTGTTATAAGAAGAAGATTAAAGAAGGATCACATTTGGAAAAAATAAATGAGTTTTGTAAAGAAATTATGCAGATATACATTTATTATATATATGAGGGAAAACATGTTTTTTGATCTGATTTGATTATTTTTTTATTGATCATAGCGGGAAACCATACTTTATCAAATCTTATATTGAAGACAAAAAAAAAGAGAGGGTTTTGTAATTATCCCAAAATAAAAGGAAAAGAAAAGGTGGTGAGAGAATGCCAACCAAGCCCAAAAAGAAAAGTATGGACTCTCACCAGGCCTGACCCACGGCCCAAACGATAAGCAAATGCAAAATCGAAGTCACAACCAGCATACCTCCGCTTGCTTCCTGAGCCCCACAAAATAAGTACGATATTTGTCGTTTTGATCCAATACTACAGCGTTTCTTTTCACAAACCTTGTTTTAGCCTGCTGGCTATCAACCTACTCGATCCCTTCTCTCCCCTTCCATTTTCTTACTTTCTCAGCACCCAAACAAACCCCAAATGCGAAACACTTGCAGTTTGATTTTACTTTAGTAAAATTGTCACCATAAATTTTTCAGTCCCCTGAATTGAAGAAGAGCGAAAAAATGTCATGGTCAAGCCTCGCTAGAGCGACAAGAAGAGCAATAAATCGCAATCTTTTGCTTTCTCAATTCAAACCTCTACACCAAAATCACCACCCTTTTCAACAACCCATGTAAATGAATTTCTCTTACTTTTACTTTTATCATCGACTTATTTCGATAAAATTTCTAACACAAACACACAATTTGTTGTTGTTGTTGTTGTTGCTGTTTTGGCAGTTGCAATAAAAGATGTGAAATTAAGAAGCATTTTTCTACTTCTTATAAAGTGGGCGGTGGTTCCGCTGCTAATAGCAATACGAGTAGGGAGCAGAAATCAAAAAAGATGTTAATTTATTTGACGGGTTTGGTGGTTGCAATGGTTGGTAGTAGTTATGCTGCTGTTCCTCTTTATAGGAGGTTCTGTCAAGCCACTGGGTATGGTGGAACTGTTCAACGCCGCGAGGTTTTTCATCTTTAAATCGTTTGTAATGACGTTTTTTTTTCTTGTTGCTTCTGTTCTGTGTAAATCTAATGTTGGCATTAACTTTTGTATACTGCTGTGTTGTGTTTTTTAATATATAGAGTGTTGAAGAGAAGATTGCTCGGCATTCTAAAGATGGAACTGTTGCCACTAGGTGTCTTTCTTTCTCCCTTTTGGTATTAACGTTGTTCTGACTTTTGGTTTTATTGTGGTGATTTTGTTACATTTTTGGTTTCTTGACATTGTTTTATTGAGCTCTTATGCTTCGAGAGTAATATTGAATAATGGTGAAAGTCAAGTCTAAAGATAAACAGAAATGATCCTTCTGGAATTGAAATATCATGCTGTAGTATCTGGTTTGTTTTACTTCTCTTATTTGTTTGCTAATGTGGTGCGTATTACTTTTCAAAATTGTTTTTCAATTGAAATTGCATCAAAATAATGATTTTTTAGATTTTTTATTTTTGACATTAGCGTATTAAAACCATCGAAAGCATCTCAAAAGGCATCAATTTGATGTTTTTCAAGCGAAAAACAATTTGAAAAGCATTTTAAAAGGTAGAAGATACTGCATTGCCAAACAGGTATATCACTACTCACAATACCCTTTTTTTCATAATGCAAATTTGATGGACCTGAATCTTATATAACTATCTTTGAGATGTCTTAGATTGCTTATTTGGACGTTTGATACTCCAGGAAATTTCTAGGATACCGAACTTGAATTTGATTAAGCTGCAAGGCACTAATTGTTCAGCTGTGTGGTGATCTTTCCTGATGGCAGGCTCTTTATTGTTTGTATAGGGAGATAGCAGTGCAGTTTAATGCTGATGTGGGTGATGGAATGCCATGGAAGTTTGCTCCTACACAAAGAGAGGTTCTCTTTTGCATAACATGCATGCATGCTTATGTTTAAACAACTGCTTCCTTTGTGATTTGCTGAATCAATGCAGCGTTTTCTTCTCTCTAGGTAAGAGTAAAGCCAGGAGAAAGTGCTCTTGCATTTTACACTGCTGAAAATCGAAGCTCCACTCCTATAACTGGTGTATCTACATATAATGTTACTCCTATGAAGGTACTAATTTTTGTATGCTCTTTCATTTAATTATGTGGTATGTGAATTTAATTTTGAACTAATTTTCAGATGATTTTGAAGTATGTCGCTTTATTCTTCAATTGTTGATTTTAGTCATGCTTAGACTTTGGAAATCATTGAATCTCTTCTCAAAGAAATAGAGATTCTTCTCTTTTTGCTGGTTTGTAAATCTGTGACCTTGGAGCACGTCATCAGGGTATGGTGAAAACGAACATCAGATATCTTCATGACCTTTTTCTTCTTTCTTACTGAATAAAATAACAATATAATAGTAGTATTAATAAGTTTCCCGTTTACTTTTTCGAAGTCATACATCTATACATTAAGGAGTCATTTGGATTTGTGGAGGATTTATTGTTTCTGGGGAAGACCAGTTCTTGTTTTATGGACCAGTCTTATCTGAACTAGAAAAAAGGGACATCCTAATGGCTACTTGCTAGCGTTCTTGTTTTATGTAATTGCTCGTGCTTCACAACACTCAACATTTGTTTTCATCTTTTTACAGGCTGCCGTGTACTTCAATAAAATACAATGTTTTTGCTTTGAGGAGCAGCGTCTTCTTCCTGGGGAGCAGATTGACATGCCTGTTAGTAGTTTCTTTTCCCTTTCCCCTCGTATACACACACCCATTTTTTCCCTCCTTAAAAGCGCTTTAGAAATATTGTGTTTTGAAGCCCGGTTCTTCTGTCACTATTCAATGATATCATACTTTATGATTGCAGGTCTTCTTCTATATTGATCCCGAATTTGAAACGGATCCTAAAATGGATGGAATCAACAACATAGTTCTATCATATACATTCTTTAAAGTTTCAGAGGAGTAACCTTGCTGGTGCTTTTGCATGCCATCACCAAAACATCCTCGCAATTGTTTAGAACTTCCAACCAAGGTACTGACGGACATGCTGATGTGTTGTGCGGATAAAGCTCATTGGCTTGATTACGAGATTTTATTCAAATCTACGGTTCTTTGTAGTGGAACAACCTGAGATTCATTCCATAGAAATAAATTCAAAGTTGGTTTAGTATTTCTTCACTTGGTTCAAAAGGTGCTCGGAAATGATCTGCCAGGCCCGATAGTTTATGCTGAAAAAATGAACCCTTTTTTCCTTGGTGCTGCTTGAACACTACTCCCTCATGCTAGTCAAGAACTTGTAACAAATTGTATTTGCCGGAAGCTGGCTGACCACTGAGTCCTTGAAGCGTTTTTTCTTCCACTCTCTGTCGTTCTTTCTTTCTTTTACAGGGATGAAACAGGGTTCAGAGAAACTTCTAACACTGAATGAATTATGGTTTTGCTTCAGAATTTAAGACTTACTTTCCATACAGGGATACCATAGAAATCTTGAACTACGAACGCATTTCTAGCAATCGTAAAGGTTTTTTCATGCAAATTGTTTTTTGAAAATCACTTTTAAAAAACATGTTGAATCACTCTACCAAATAAAATAATAGTCCTGAATAACTTCGAGTGTCTCGAGTCATATCCAAACCCAAGTCATAATAAGGCCCCGTTTGTTTGCTGGAAAGTGGTTTCCTTTTGGAAAGTGAATTTCGGGGAAAGTAAATTTCGGGAAAGTGAATTCCAATGTTTGGCAGTGTTATGGAAAATGAACTGGAAAACACTTTC
Source organism: Salix caprea (assembly GCA_964035475.1). Lineage (NCBI taxonomy): Eukaryota > Viridiplantae > Streptophyta > Magnoliopsida > Malpighiales > Salicaceae > Salix > Salix caprea. The sequence goes on from OZ037752.1 coordinate 13,853,661, forward strand.
CAGTGTTTGTTTGTGTTATGGAAAATGAACTGAAAAATAATTTATTAATAAATTTTTTTTTTCAAGTTTATTAAAATAATGAGGAACAAATCTTACAAATTAAAAAGTTGAATGAGAATGAAATTGAAAAAAAATATAATTTCATAAATTATCTCAAATAAAATAAATAATAATCAAAATAATAGAGATCAAATCTAAAAAATTAAAAAAAATGAAAGGTGAATAAATTAAAATAATAATAATTAACATTTCATAAATTATTTCAAATAAAATAAGTAACAATAAAAAAAATGAGGACCAAATTTGATAGATAAAAAATTTCAATAAAAAAATGATAAGAAAAAAGCAAATAGCAATTATAAAAATAAGGACCAAAATTAATATAAAAATTAAATTTTAAGAGATGGAATTGAAAAATAAATATTCAAAACAAATTATATATAGCAATCAAAAGTTTGAGGATCAAATTTGATATAATCAGCAAATAATGATATTTCTAAATTTTTCACAACTTCCGGAAAATGTTTTCCGCCCAAATTTTCCGGAAAACACTTTCCTGAAAACCAAGCCAAATTTTTCTTTGACTGGAAAGTGTTTTCTGTTGACCAACTTTTCAGAAGACAAAAAAACACAGGAAAGTTTGGAAAGTGGCCACTTTCCTTTAAACAAACAATGTTATTATCTAAATTTTAAACCCAACGTGACAATTAAAGAGTGTTTAATAATGAGGTGTGCTGCATGACACCTTATTAACGAAAACACTCTTAAAATATATATTAGAACTTAAAGTAAAAAATAAAACAAGTTTAATGTGTGTTTGATATTATGATGCAAAATATTTTTAAAAAATATATTTTACTTGAAAATAATTTATAATATGTTTTTTTTAAAACTTGAGTGTATCAAAACTATGTATAAAAAACATTAATAAAACGTCACAATATACTTTTTAAAATGCACTAAAAAATAAAGGTTAGCTGCAAATTTTATTTTTTGAAAACCAAAAACAGAAAATAAAAACGATATCAAACCAGCTCTCACGTAAGTGGAGTCGGATTGCATTTACCACCGCGCTAACAAAAGGAAAACGAAAAACACGAAACCAAAAGGGGGAAGCGGGGACTAAAGAAAGAAATCTTAAAACCCCTCTCTCTTGTGCAGCTCTAGAAGTCTAGTGCTAGGGTTTTAACCAGTCGTCACCATCTTTTCCTTCCTTTCAAATCAATCAATAGCAGTAAGAGCTTGATAGAAAGAAGAAGAAATAAATTATGAGTATCAGGGCGGGGATGGAGGTTCCCATTATCGGCACTGATTCCATCAAATTCATCGACGTATCCGTTCCCGACTTCGGCGACGCTGATTTATCCACCACTACTTCTGCTACTGCTGCTTCCATTACCATTAAAACTTCTCTCACTGAAGATTATGCTTCCTCCTCCGTCATTGGCGATCCTCCTCTGTCTTTCATTTGGTACATTTTATCTCATTCTCTCCATCACTTTTTTTTCCTTTATGGCATTTTTTCAAACAATTGACCTGCATTAATTGGAATTGCAATTAATAGGAGGATTCATAAGTCCCAGCCTAAAACTCTCGAGCTACTTCAACTCTCAGCCAATAAAGACTTCCCTGTAACAACATGGCTGCGAATTACCTTTCCCCATGCCCTTTGCCCTTTCGCTTATGTTTGCCAGAACCAGAGCCAGGTATTGGTGTAGTTAATTTCAGTCTCATATGGCATTTTTTGCCCCATTTTATGTCTGTCTGCTTTCCTCTATTGTTTTATGCGGTACTGAATGTGTCGTGAATGCAGATGCCTGCTTTCTCTACAACAAATCCATACTTGCTCTATGCATTGACGATTTCAGGAGTCGTTTATCTTATCAAACTCCGAAACATTTCTGCTTATTCTTCCTTGCCTGTTTTACCAAGGGATGAGGTTACCCAGTTTAGTTTGAATGATCGTTATTCCAGTAATTCCGAGCCTGCGGCAATAACTAGTGTAGCAGCCACTGCTGGATGTCTTGCAGTAGGTAGAATTGATGGATCTGTTGCTCATTTTCAGCTTGGATTGCTTCACCATAGTACCCCTGGTAACCGAATGTCACCTTTTCTTGAAGATTTTATGCCTTTTCTTTTATTTTTTGCACACGTGGATGATTCATTTCTTTTTACTTATTAGGTTTTGTGAATGAGTTGCGGGATGATTCAGGGATCGGTCGTTTATGGGGTTTCATGTCAAGGTACAAATTGTTCCCCATGAAATGTCCTTCCTCATACTATACTTGCATGCTCTAGCAATAACAAATCCTTCTCACTCTTTGGTATGGACCAAGACTAACCTCAAAGATTGAAATGCATATGCCATTTATTCCTAGCTATAGAGTAATGTATCCTTGACTCGTTATTTTGAAAAAAGAAGCGAGTATTTGTGGGCCTCATGTGACATTGTTACCTTTACCGAGCTGTTAGTTTCATTATTGTCAAGTAATGTTGTCAAACCCCAAGAGGATGCCTTTGCATTTTGAATTGAGTTGATCAAAAGGAAAGGTGATGCATTTGGGGCCCAATTAGAAGATAGAATTTATAAGAGTGTTCCAAAGTCCATTTTTTTGTTTTGATTGTAAGCTTGTCATTAATGAGGTTGTGCAAGGTTGGGTCTTGCCAAAGAAAAAAAAAACCTTCACGAATATACTGAACGGTAGGTTTTCTTTCTAATACTCACTTTGGTTGGACCATATTACGGTTATTGGGTAGTGGCATTATTAGTAAAGTGTAGCTGGTATATTGTGAGGTTGAGTTGATTGTTTTGATCAGCTTGTCATTATGCTTCATTTCTCCCGCGAAGCAAGTTTTTCTTGAATCTCTTTTAAAATTTCTTGACATTGTAAACAAATAGGAAGTGTTTACTCCATCTTGTTATCTATATGCATTGATCATGTATGAGTTTGAGTGCTTAATGCATTTACAAGTTTATTAGTCAACTAAAACAACTTTTTTCTTAATAATTCTTTTTTGATCAACTAAAAAGGAAGAAAACAATCATCAATCGTAACATGAGAAACACCAACTCATCATCTTCTTTAATTAATTCCAAAGTTAATTTCTTCTACACAATAAATTATAATAACTACTTTTTTGGCCACTTCCATATTAGTTATGTACCTGAAAATATTTATACTTGTATTGTTGTCTTTTTTTTTTTGTGTGTCTCTTGTATTTTGATAAAATTGAAAAGGGCTAAATCCCATACAGGGGTAGGATGGTTGGAGCTGTGCAGGATTTGGTAATATCAGAGGCACATGGGCTAAAACTTTTGTTTGTACTTCATTCTGATGGGATGTTACGAGTATGGAACCTGTCCTTCCACAACAAGATTTTAAGTCATGCTTTGGGCATTCCAAATTCAGAAGGCAAATCCTATGACTTTTCCCTTTTCGTTGGCCCTCGCGTAGCATCATTTACCCCTTTTCATGTTCCCTTTTATATTTCTTTACTCAGGTGTGACATTTGCCAGATTATGGGTTGGTGAATTTAATGAAGATGCAAGCATAACTCCATTGGCTGTCTTGTGTAGACATGATTTGGTATTTTTCTCTAAACCAAGTATGAGCCTAATAATTATATGCTTGGGTAAAGGTCGGAGTGGGTAATTTATGGTGTCTTATTTTCTCTTTGTCAATGATCCTGTTAGTATTCATGGAGCAAAAGGCTATTCATTTCCCTTTTCTTTTTAAATTAGCTTTTTTCTTTACCAAAAAATAAAAATATAACACTATCGTGGTTTGAAAAGTGTAGATATTGGAAGTTATCACCTTTTTTTTATGGGAATAACTAATCAAAATTCTATTCTTAGCATACTTGTTTAAACCTTTAAATTGTAACAAACCTATGCTTTCCCCTTTCCTTTTTGAGATACTATGGGTAAAAACTTTAACAAAACTAAAGCTTTTCCTACCAGTGATCCACTTATTGATCTGATGACCTAATGATCCAGTTCTTTGAGTGCACTTTTCCAATATATTAAATTATTCGTGAGATGAGGTGTTATAGTTGACTAAACGAAACCATTCACAAAGATATGAAGTACAAAGATGATGCATAATAATTGAAGGAGCTTCCTTGCTCCATTTTATGAAAACAAGGGTGATATCTAAAGTTGAATGAACTTTTGAGGCATTAGACCTATCAGTAGGAAGCTTTACAAGAGAGTGTTAGGTTGCTAATTAACACATGGCACAATGATATCTGAAATACCATTTGGTTTTACTAGAAATGGACTATCCTGACCATCTTTCTTATAAGGAGTTCCATGGAGAAATGCAGAAAGAAGAGGAGACTCCGGATGGTTTTAATCAAACTAGAGAAGGCTTTTGATGGAGTGTTGATGGAAGTTCTTCAGTGGGTGTTAGAGAAGAAGGGAGATTCTCCACTAATTCAATAGGATACACATGAAGGATAAATAAGAACTGGCAGTACTGATGGAAGTTCCCTTATTGTTTTGCTTCAGTCTTATAAAACTAATTGGATTTAAAGTGATATCCCCTGATGCATACTGCTTAGCGATGACATTATATTGATCGATGAACTAGTGTTAGGCAAGCTGAAATATTGTTGTTGTGATGAACACCCTGCAAATGAGTTTTGGGTTAAGCAAAACTTCAAATAAACTTATGGTGACAGCTTTAATGGCAAGGGTAGCGAAGATTATATTAGTAGTTTGAATGGGATAAAAGTGCATTGTGTGGTTGGCATCTAGGATTTATCATACAAAAGAAAAGTGCTATTGAGGAGATAACACTCATAGAATCCCTGAGCTTAGCTGTAGTCAATTGGATAAGTGTGATTGGGATGCATAATGCTTTTGTGATTTGAAAGTGCCTAATGAGTTATGAGTCAATTTCATCAATAATGGGTAGCCCCAGATATGCTCTGAGGCAGCAAGCAATATTCACTAATGTCTCTTTGTTGAATTGTGGTACAGTGTTGTGTGTTATTTTAACTTCCCCAGAAAAAAAAGTAATATTAGTAGTATCTAGTGACAGTTTGCAAAGCTGTTTGTTTGTTTACTTTTTGTTTAATCAATTGTGGTAACACTGATTATTTGTCTGCCCAAACTACAAAAGGAAATTAGGAGGGAGATGATTCATGTCTATCACCTTCACTGTACTTTGGGCGACAAGACTGTTTTGTCAGTAGAGTCTTCAATGCAAGATATTCCTCTTGAGGAGGTAAACAACTTTTTCCCGGATCATCGTTTGTCTACTGTATTTTTATGGTAAAATTTATTTATTGCTATTTGCTTGATTTTATCAGGGGGAATGCATCGATGTCCAACTCACTTCAGACAAGATATGGATTTTAAAAGACAACGGATTGCTATCTCATAAATTGTTTCATATTGATATGTAAGTTTAGTTCACTTATTAGATTTTGGCATTAATGTGTTCATTTGGAACCCAAAAGTTGTTTTTTAAAATTCATCTGTTAAGACTTAAGAGTCCCTGCCAGTTATTTTTCATATCTTTCGTTATAGCACCTTTTCTGTTCTCTTTTTGAAGTTGGTCTGGCTATTTAAAGTTCTTGATTGTGATGATTGAATCGAGTTCTATAACCTCTTTTTTTTATTCCAAGGGCCATACTTTATTTACATGATTCTTTATGTTTCTTATTTTTGTAAATGCCTAATTAATATACTAATCTAGCTATCCAAAACCGATGTTATGTGGCACTGAACTCATTTCTTGAATCTTATTGAAGCTTTACTTTCTCAACTTATTGTCAGGGAAGATGCCTGCTGCTATACTTTGCAGGAAGAGTTTGTTGCTGAGCAGCTATTTCAAAGTTCCAAACTTTCTTCAGATGATCTTCTTTGGACTACGTATTCAATATATTCATCTATGAAGGTGTTGTTACCTTGCCATTTAGCATGCCTTTTGAGTATTAGACTAATGTGATGAATTTGTATTGCTGAAGTCATCACTATCTCCAAAACCTCAATCCCTGAATCCCACTTCAATTGGACTAAAACTAGGTAGCCCTTTGATCGAGGTTTTTTTTTTTTTTTTGTGTCCCATTGCAGTATTTAGTTTTATCTGCTCCTTGCTTTCCTGGCTTCACATACCAGAATTGAAAGACTAACTAGTAGCCCCACCTATGACAACACCCAAACACAAAATGGAAAGAGTTCTAATGCTTTGGGTCCTATTCGAGTACCTTTCTAGTTTCCCCCCATTACAAACAGTACAACATTCCATTCTTAGTTTTTGTGTACAGTTTCCATATTGATGATCCAAAAATGGCAGAAATTCTAATCAAATACATGATCAAGTTTAAACCGAATGCTGATGAGATTGGAATATGAATTTTGCTCTATTTTTCCTCGTTGTTTCAAGTAGGTGGATGCCCAACATCTATCCCCCCTTCTGTGGCTCTGGGGGCTGTCAAAAGCTCAAGAGAGATGGAACAGAGTTATATGGTCATGTAAAAGGCACTGGCAGTATAGGATCACCATTTTTATTTATACTTGTTTTCAATTGCATTTTTCTAATACATTTTTTTCTGGCTTTAGCTTAGTGTCATATTCATTTTCATGCAGTAGATGTGCTTCAAATTTATCTTCTTGTTTTTTCCCACCTCATCTGCTTTTCTGTGTGATATATGGAATACACGTAAAAGATATGTTGCTTACTTTTGCTTGATTTTAAATTTTACAGGAAAACATTGTGCCGTTTGTATCTTCTATCTTTATACGTAGATTGCTTCTCCCTGGTGTTCATCACAATGGCGTGCTTCGTTCAACTTTGCTGGATTATCACAGGCACTGGACTGATATGGAATTCCAGTCCTTAACTGTTGATGGACTCAAAAAGGAAGTTTGTTCAGTGATTGAAAATCAGGCACTTCTTCAATTCTTCCTTTAATCTCAGATTCAATTATTTCCAAACTTTGTCTGTATGTATCTGTGTATGTCATTACTTAATATTTTTCTTTGCACACAGAGAAAAGAACAGAGTTCAAAGACTGTGACAGATTGATATTTCATGTGCTTTTTTGCAGGGTGTTAGTGAAAGCCCAATGTCAATATTTTGCCAATGGAAAAATTTCTGCGCCCACTATTACCATTACTGGTGCAAGAACAATTCACCATGTGGTTTGCTAGTTCAGTCTGCAGGTGCTGTTTGTTTAGTCAGAAAGAATTCAGTGTCTCTATTTCGTGATTTGGAAAACATCGAGATGATTATTGATGGTGCGTTTGACTCTCATGTTTTCATATTTATGTTGGATGGAGTGGTATAGGAGGATTTAAAGTATTTCAGTATTGAGGCAGATTTAGTATATGATCACATGGGATGGTGCAAAAGGATCTATATAAGCAACAGCAACTTGTTTGGGTTTGAGGCTTGGTTGTTTCTCTCTCTCCATATTTGTGTTCCTTTTACTGTTTCTAACCTGTATGTTTTCTTACTCTGCTAGGTTCTTCTGATGAACTTGTTGATCTTGCAAGCTTCGGATTGGATTTATCTAATGATGAGTCTGAACATGGGATTCTCTTAGAAGTTCTGAGATGCATTATTAATATGAGCCAACACCTTGGGAAACCAGCTTCTGCTGTATTTTATGAATCACTCATTAGCACACCCATTGTTTCATCAGAGGAAATTGTTCCACGTTTTCTGAAGATTCTTGAAACTGGATATAGTTCATCAGTATCATCGGATCACATAACAGATCTTGGAGGCAGTTTTGCTTGGGAAAAGGAACTGGCAGATCGCAAAAGTTTGAGGAAGTTCTCTATTGACATGCTATTATCTCTGCATACTTTATCCAAAAAAGCTACATCATGGAGCAAAGTTTTGAATGTCATTGAAAGCTATCTACAGTTTCTTGTACCCCGGAGGATCATACAAAAATTAAATGCTGAAATGTCATTTGATATCAATAATTCTATTTTGATCCAGGCTACTTCTCAAATTGCTAAGGTTATCTTTGAGTCTGCATTGGATGTTCTTCTGTTTGTAAGCTATCTTCTGAAAATCAGTGGACAGGTCAGTTTTTTTTTCTCCCTTGTCTTTTAGTTTTTATTTTAAATGAAATTCTCTTATTCATTCAAGTAACAATCATATATATTCAGCCTGCTCTTGTGTATTAAATGACTTTCAGCTTTCACTATACATGCCAGGGTTACAACAATGCACCTATGCTTTGTACCTATACACAGGATCCTAATTCATCAAGCTGCTAAATGTATAAATTACCCTGCTTTCATCAATGGTGTTCTAGTCAACTCAAATGCTTGCAAACGAGTTTAATTTCTGTGATGTTTTGGATTGTGTATCAATAAAATTGCTAATAGGGTTTAAGGCCTGCTTGAACCAAGGAAAACAAGATTCAAAGGGCTGCTGGGTTGCCATGAGGTGTATCACCAGTTATTGTAGGTGGGTTGTCTTTGGAATAAGCAACTCAGCAGCAGCAACAAAATAACCTCCCAATATATGAAAATATATTTATAGACTACCAATGAGTAATAACGAGGGCAAATTCTGGGAAACAGAAACCAATACAGCATTGATGAACTTCATAAACAAGGACCTAACATCCCTCAGATCACCATGTAGATGAAGAGTTGCACCTGTCCTCCCAAGAGGTCTTGGAACTGAGCCATCACCTTACAGCCCCAACTCTGGCACACTATGCATGGGGTCAAAACTTAAAAAACAGTTCAAAGAGTAGTTTAATCTTTAACTTCCTGTTGAATAGGTAAATAAGATTTTATAAAAAAGTAAAGTGAAATAAAATTTACAAATGGAAAACCCTCAACACATTTTTCCAGGACACTTGATGTTTGGTTTAAGCTTCTCTCTAGTTAGGCATTACATGACTAGTTATGTTAATTTTATCCAACCATCATTGTTAAATTCAGATTGTGATGAAAAAACAGTTAGAAAAGAAGCAACTGTAATTCATGTTTTTCCTAATCCGAGAATGTAAAATCAAAGGTACAGATTAAGCTGACATGACCAGTCATGCCATTCCTTATCTGAGATGAATTAATGTAGATTAAAGTAGAAGTTTAATTGTCAGCAAATAATTTAAACAAGACATCACTAGGAGAATAAGCCTTCCTCTCATGGAGACAGAAGGAAGTTCTAATCTTCTATACTCTTTTAGACAACTTATTGCTCACTACCAATAGAGAGAAGGCTATTCCACAATTCTCATGAAACTGAATGATCACTAGGAGAGTAAGCCGTCCTCTGATGGAGACAGAAGGAAGTTCTAATCTTCTATACTCTTTTAGGCAACTTATGCTCACTACCAATAGAGAGAAGCTATTCCATTTCTCATGCAACTGAATGATCACTAGGAGAAGAAGCCATCCTCTCGAGGAGACAGAAGGAAGTTCTAATCTTCTATACTCTTTTAGACAACTTAATGCTCACCACCAATAGAGAGAAGGCTATTCCACATTTCTCATGCAACTGAATTATGCAGAAGTCATGATTACTAGCTACCTCCCTACTTTGACCTATCACCAGATATTAGGGTGATATATTATTCTATGGCTGCCTGATAATCTGCAATAGATTCTTCCTATTAATCTCTTAAACACTGTCATCTAGGAAAAGTTTCAACTTCGAGGGCACCTAAGCTTTCCTATGTTATCAACAACCACAAACTTAAAAAAAAAACTTAAACTTCTGTGGCCTCAGAATTCTTATCTAACTTAGAAGACTTTATCCTCCCTGCTGACCAAAATGCTGTTTTTTTTTGGTTAATAGGTCTAAACCCAGCTATTTCTTGTCTGTGGTAGATGTGGTATCTGTCAATATTTGCCTATATTTAATCAGGTTGCATTATGATACGTGGTTCAAAATCATGTTATCTTAACAAGACAATGTATTGGGTTCTTGATTAGTACTATATTGTTTTTCCATGAAGTCATATTATAGGGTATTTGCATTAGAGTAAAGTTGCAACAATTCGCATCATCATGAAGCAATATTGATGATTCTGGCATCTTACAATTTTCGCTTTCATGTTTTTTCTTTTCTTGCATGCAACCATTAATTATGTTTTTTTGATGCTGCCTAATCCTCTTATTTCTATTGTTTCTCCTATTTTTCTTAATAAAATTACTTATCCATCCAAAAAAAAAAAAGTAAATTGCTTCTGACCTCTGCTATGCATTATTGAATTTGAATAAACATGTTTCCTTTCATTTTGTAAGCAGATTAATATGTTGCATGATGATACATCCAGAATACAACTTGAATTCATTCCCATGATTCAAGAAATTGTTTCTGAGTGGTTGATTATCCATTTCCTCAGCACCACACCTTCTGAATCTCCTTCAATTGAAGATTTTAGTTCCCAACTCTCATCATTGCAAATTGGTAAGTCAGTTTAGAGAGATACCATTATGTATTTTCTTATCAATGAGCTAGTTTTTGCTTTTATTTTAAGTGAGAGTTTGTTCCAAACTGGAAATTATATGTGTGCTCATCAGTTGAGTTGTCATCACTTCACAGTTTCTTTTTTTCATTCTGCTTTTTTTTTTATTTAAAAAAAGGCTGGTTCTGCATTGCAAATTGACAAGTCTGCTGCATTATCTGTTAAATGGATATATGGCTAGCCAGGTTCTGCTCGCTGGGTAGCAGAGGGATACCATTCTGCATTTCCTGTTAATGAGCTGGCTATTGCTTTTATATTGCAATCATATCTTGGGCTATCTGCCTAGTGGCTATCGTTAGTCAGTTACTTTTAGTTTATGAAAGAAAAGATTTATTAGGAAATAGAAGTTAAAAAAATGTTAATTGGAGCATGATACATCTTCTTGCTGAGAAACTAAGGCATAATAGCTGGTCAATCTCACTGGACGTCCTAACCATCTCCTCTGCAGCAGTTAACAATGGAGGAGCCAAAAAGACCATACTATCCCAGAAATCATTGCTTGGACAAAAATTGGTAATGAAAAAAGTTCCAGTACGCCTCATTTCAAACACCCTAAGTCAACACAAGCACAGTGAATATCCACTGCAAGTTTTGATCTCTCTGAATCCTATAGTCCATGAAAGGCAATAAGAGCAATTCCTCAGAATTTTGTGGAAACTACTTTTACAAAGAATGCATAGACAGTTCCACATGGTCTAAACAATCTAAAGCAGATGACCCTAGAGGGCATCTTGAACTGTAAAATTCCTTGGAAGTTTGTGGAAACCTACTTTTACTACGAATACTAGACATTTCCACATGGTCCAAACAATCAAACAGTCTAAAATGGATGACCCTAGAGGGCATCTTGGATTGTCAAATGATACGAAACAAAGGAAAATAAGAACTATGAATGAAAAGAACAAGATGTCCTCAATAACATTTACAGGTAAATTCTGAAGGCGTTGCCAAGTCAGGATTCTGTGAATGGTTTAAATAAGTTCAAACTCGTCAAGGTTTTGATTGTGCCAAGTGAATGAAGTATCTGAGCAGTTCAATGATAGTATTGCAACCATTGTCCAGCAAACTCAAGTCCTCAGTCCAAAACCAGTCAAGTGTTGACAACACAGATCCCCTATCAGCATTATCTTTAGTTTTGGGATGACTTTCCTGTGAATATAAAGATCATAACTTTTGTACTGCTGCAACCTTTGTTTGTTTTCATCACATTATTGATGAATTCATACATTATGGATGCTTTTAATCTTTATTGTGATCTATTTGTCTTATTAAGACGCTGGCTTGATGTTATATTAATCTTTCTGGAGGCTTTTAATCTTCACACACTATGAACGCTTTTAATCTTTCTGTTCTGTCAATCAGATAACAAAACTGACAGAAGATCGTGGAATGAAAAACTTGGGAAATGTGATTTTACTTTGGCTTTTATACTATCACAAACATTTCAAAGTTCCTCTGGAGATCCAAGCCATCCTTCTTCGCAATGTCTCCCAAATCCACAAGAGATAGTTAATTTAGTAAGAGGCTTTACAAGCTGGATTATCTGGGGCAAAACTGGTGAAGAATCTACTTCTTTCCTAAGGCGTTCATCTGAAATTGCTTTAATCCTACTTAGGCATGGTCAATATGGTGCCGTTGAGGTTATTTGTGTGCATTTTGTTTCCTACAATGTAAACTTATCTGTAACATTTGAGAATTGAGATCATGAAGCTGATCTTTCTTTTTTCTGTATTTTCCAACTTTAAGTATCTGCTTACAATTGTGGAGGCCAATTCACGGAGGGAGAAGGTGTCTAGAAGCATTCAAGATAATGATGGTGATTGGTGCATTCTTCATCATCTTCTAGGATGCTGCCTCCTTGCTCAAGCTAGGTACGGGTTCCAGGGAGTGTTGAAAGAGAAGAAAGTTTGTGAAGCCATTCGCTGTTTTTTCAGGTACTTAACAATCCATTATGCCACTAGAATGCTGTTGATATTATATTTCCTTCCCTTGATGTGTTCATTTAGAGATACCTGGATTAACCTTTTCTTTTAAATGTATGTGTGTGTGTAGATCGGAATTGACTCGTGTTAAGAATCAAAAGAAAACTTGTTGCCTTTGAACTCTTATATATTCACATCAGGTGGTGGTTACTCTAGTCCTTCAAAAATGTGTAGATAAATAAAAAATTAGGGAAATTCACAATTCATTGAACCACTAGAAATGATAGACATAAATGATTTCCTCACCTTCCCAAAAGATTATAATGTTTGCAATATGGCCCATCCACCCTTCATTTATTTTTATCTCATCTAATTTCCACAATGTTATATGGTGGGTCTCCTGTAAAATTTTCTTTTATGCATTTCTTCTGGCATTAATTATCTTTCTTTACTCTTGCTTCTGATGAAAAGTGCTCCAAAGTTTCCATCGCACGATTTTTTTGGTGTGTAATTTTTGTTTTGACCTTAATATTCAGAGCTTCATCTGGACAAGGAGCTTCCAAAGCTTTGCAAGATTTGTCTCAAGATGCAGGATTGCCCAATTTTGGTTTTGGTTGGTTTCTTTTCTTTTATTTTTAAGGCAGAATCAATGATTCTCTTGGAACAAATGAATGGATTTATGTTCTGATCAAACAATGATATTACATTTTTCGTCTTTTCTAATTTTTGTCACAGATGATTGTGCCTCATCTGCTGCATGGAAGCTTCATTACTATCAGTGGGCAATGCAGATATTCGAACAATATAACATTAGTGAAGGTGCCTGTCAATTTGCACTTGCTGCACTGGAACAAGTTGATGAAGCTCTTAGCCAGAAAGATGATTCATCTGGGACAGATGTTATCAATGAATCAGACACTACTATCAAAGGACGGCTTTGGGCGAACGTCTTTAAGTTTACTTTAGACCTTAATCACTTATATGATGCATATTGTGCAATACTTTCAAATCCAGATGAGGAGAACAAGTACATCTGCTTGAGGCGTTTCATAATTGTTCTCTACGAGCGTGGGTCAATGAAGGTTTTGCTAACTTGTTGATATTTCTATTATTATTTGCCTTTTAATTTCCAACATTATTTAATATGATTTTGAGGCCCTAATTTAGGAACCATGCCTTTTGCTATAGTTACAATAAGTGCCATATACATACCATACTTAAAACACTCATTTCAGGATTTCTATAATTTATTCACCTTGTAGGTGCTTTGTAATGGTCAGTTACCCTTCAATGGTTTAGCAGAGAAGATTGAGCAAGAGCTTGCTTGGAAGGTATGGACTTGGTCATCTGATGTTTTCTCATAGCATTTTCAGACTGACTAATGTACTGAAACTTGTAGGCAGAACGTTCTGAAATCTTGGCAAAGCCGAATCCATATAAGTTGCTTTATGCATTTGAAATGCACCGACATAACTGGAGACGAGCAGCAAGTTACATATATCAATATTCAGCTCGTTTGAGGACTGAAGTAGATCTGAGAGATCACCAGCACATGTCACTGGTGCTGCAGGAAAGGCTAAATGGCCTCTCTGCTGCAATCAATGCACTGCACCTCGTCCAATCTGAATATGCTTGGATAAATCCTCTGTTCGGGGGAAACACTGCTTATAATGATAATTTTCCAAGTAAAAAGGCTAAAAAATTGGTGAAAGAACACTGTAAGTATTGTAAACAGATATTTTTTTTGTTAAGTCAATATTTGTACTGCTCCTTTGATAGTTGAGTGCAGTTTATGCACTCCTATTTGAGGCAATTAATGTATTTTGCTTCTTTAACAGTGACTAGGAGTGATGTTCAGGCCCAAAGGCTGCAGTTCTACATTGATGTTGAGAAACTTGAAAAGGAGTTCATTCTAACATCTGCAGAATATTTGCTTTCATTAGCAAATGTCAAATGGACGTTCACTGGTACATTTTTTTGTTGACAAAGACCATTTTTATGGTATAAAATGTATAAGCAAGTTTGGATTCTTTAAAAATGTTGTATCTCCATCACATTTTATAGTCAAATGAAAACTTGTGAGCTTGCTTTTCCTTATGTTAATTAATTTTCTTGTTCATTTGAGTAACTGTTTTTATTTTTCTTTTCTCATACAGGAACAGAAAAGGCTCCATCAGATTTGGTTGATCTCTTGGTTGAGACAAACTTATATGAAATGGCATTTACAGTTCTTTTAAAATTCTGGAATGGTTCAGGATTGAATAGGTGCTTCCTCGTGTTGCATTTGTGTAATATCATTTTATTACAACCAGGAATGATTTTTCTCACATGCTTGTGAATGTAACTTGGCCCTTTCCTTTTGTTAGGGAATTGGAAAGAGTTTTTTCTGCTATTTCATTGAAATGCTGTCCCAATAAACCAGGCTCCTCATCTACCAGGTTGGATAATTCTCTCCTTTTTTATCTTTCACTATTTCCTTATGAATCACTTCCCTTTTCCATTAAGTTCCATTTGACAGTGAACTCTGTCAGACATTTTTAATGAACTTTGACAAATGACTTCAGGATGCATGGTCTTTTGTTGACATCCTCGAAAGAAGAACTAGTTGTTCATGGTTCAACTGACATGGGTCCTACTTCTCAGAATTATCAGGGGAATGCTCAGTGGGAGACTCTTGAGCTTTATCTTGTTCGTATCTCTTGCACTTCTTTCATTTTTACTCTGTTCAAAATGATTTCCTTTCCTATTTTGTGATAAAGACACTGAGTGGGAAACAACATTGTCATCACATTCTTTTCTCTTTCTTAATCAGATTTTTGTAGTTTTGATAATCTAGTATAGGCGTTGATCTTTTGCTTTTGTGTAGATGAACTAACCAGGCATGTTCATGTTGAAATCTCATGGTGCATGCTATTAGTGGAAGAAAAAAAAAACTTCTTTCCCTCCTTCCCTCTGACTTTTCTCTCTTTATGTGCGTATACTGAATGTTTCAGCTTTAATAAAAAATTGTGTCCATGTTCTGAACAGCTTGTAAAGGATCAGGTGTCATCACATGGTCATAGACTTGGAGATTTTCTCTTGCAATTAATCTCTGAGCTCACATCTCATCATAACCTTGAGAAAGGCCCAAGGATGTTTTCTCTATTTCCTTGTCTGATCTTGATTTCAAGGATTACTTTCTCTTTACTGCAGGAAAAATATAGAACTTTTCAGTCTGGATTACCAGCAACTGTTGCTGAAACACTTCTCCGCACAGATCCTCAGATTGAGTTGCCTCTGTGGCTGGTACATATGTTCAAGGTAATCTTACTGATTTCCTTATAGATAAACAATAACCTTTTTGTTCTCATACTTTAGTTGTCAATTGTCATTCAATTATTTACTGTTTTGTTGGACAAGCTGTCCGTCATATTACTCTGTTCTCAGTTGTTAGGTTTGATTCAAGGACTCCTAATTACACTTTCAACCCCGCTTTTATGGTAGGATCTAGAAAGAGACATTTATTTTTCCATCACCGGGAATAAATGTCCTATTGGGAACAATGTACTAAGTTATACCTTACCTAAACTTGCTTGTATCAATGCAGTGTTGTATGTTTCACCCTATTTCATTTGACCTATTGTATTTACCTATGTAGATGGATATTTGATTTGCTACAATTTACCCTCCTGTGGTTTCCTCATAATTTTATTGTTGTACATGTTGCAAGGTCATGCTGAGTCACCATAATCAAATTTATGCTGTTGCGTTCTCTTGTTTTGACAGGAGAGTCGAAGGGATAGGACCTGGGGGATGGCTGGCCAAGTGTCAAATCCTGCTTCTTTGTTCCAGCTATATGTTGATTATGGTCGATTTACAGAAGCTACAAATCTGTTGCTTGAGTATACCGAATCATTTGCATCAGTGGTAAGCCAAAACCACTTCAAGAACATATACATTAGTTCTGCTACTCTGCTTGTTCAAGTTTGTTTTATTTTCAGCATCTCATGATATTTCCTTTGCACTCGTGGTCAACTGATAAAAGGTGTAAAGTGGGGGTATGGTCCTTGGTTTGGTTATTAGCAAGAATCTTGACTCCTGCATATGACTACATACATTATGGATATGTAAGGCAATAGGAACTAGGGGTTAGCATATGGTTTGTTCACTTTGTTTTTTTTTGGTATGAAAAATTGAATTGTGTGAGCCAAATATTTTGGTTTGGCTTTTCAGTGTTTGGTTTTCAATTATTATCAAACAAAATCTTATTGATTAACATTTAAAATTTAAAACTTTTTCATTATTTTTTAAAATAAAAAAATGCAGTAAAAAAGAAAAAAGAAAGAATTTGGTTTTTTGTTTCGTAAACTAAATCGAAATGAAAACCCCATTACAGAACCAAACAACTTGGTTTGTTTTTTCAGCTCAAACTAAACAGTGCACACCCCTAATAGGAACTGTAACTTTTATTAAAATGTCCCAAGCTGAACCTTAGATGGCAGCTGCTCATGGGAAAAATTTGAAACTATAGGGTGTGGCTAGTAAAAGAGCCCCCTCGTTCCTGTATTTAACCAATGTTAGATATGCCAGGATACATCAACATTTCTGAAGTCATTTTTTTTCTTTTATATGCTATAGTGGTTGACTTGTTTATGTATCAATTCATCATTGTGATAGGCTTTGCGGGCAATGGTGGACCACAATCATCTATAACTGACCTAATAATATCATTGATGTGTTTGTTTCTCATGATTCTATCCTCTGAGCTTCCCTAATGGTGGGCATGACCTCATAAGTGTCTGCATGGGAGGGAGTTTGATGATACAACTTTCCCTAGATGTTTGAAAGCATCACATTGTTTAGCTGCCATCTGTTTTTTTCCTTCTTTCTAGACTAGGCAACGTGTTTATTGTTAAAACTGTCTATTAATGGTTATCTGCTTGCTGGTTGTTCACTTAAGATGCTAATTTTATCTACCTTGTGCAGAGACCATCGGACTTGATTAATCGGAAAAAGCCATTTGCAGCATGGTTCCCATACACAACGATAGAGCGCCTATGGTGCCAGCTTGATGAATTGAGTAATTTGGGTCACATGGTTGATCACTATAGGAAGCTCAAAAGTCTATTGCATGGAGCTTTGCAGAACCACCTCAAGCAGGTAACTGATAATTCTTCCTTTTTTTTTTCTTTAAAATAAACGTACTTGTTACTAAAAATTCAAGGTAGCAGAAACGTGTGAAATGGTTGGCACCCAAACAAGGAAGAACATGTGAAATAAAACCTAATACAGATAGAGAAGTACCAATAACAGAGCACTGCCTCCTATTAAAGCAACTTGTGAATCTTTTGATCATTGACCAACTGAAGAAACAGAACTCACATTTAGCAGTGTTTTTTTTTTGTAAAGATTCCGTAACCAATTGTTTTGTATGAACTGAATAGGTTTTCAATCATTTGTGTTGTGTCTAGGTGAAGGTGGACTCTGAAGATGCATTATCCGCTGCGGCCTGCTAAAAACGCTTTCCGCAACGGTTGTATTTAATGGTCAATAGAGCATAAGACACATCAGGATCTTTGAACAGATTATGAGCTGCATTTAACTCAAACAGGGATCAATTTGCTTTCAGCACCCAACAATAGTTCCGACTTCTCCCAGGAAGCGGGGCAATGGTTCTGAAAGTCCAATTTTGTATATATGCAGGTAGTTGGGTTCTAATAGAATTGTTAATTGAAAGGGAAAGAAAAAACAAAGACTTCTCATTTGTGTCTTTAGTAAAATCATGGCATGTAGATGCTAGGGTTTAACCCCAAATTTTGAGAAGGATACATGTATTTATCAGTGCTTTCATTTTTCTTTCCAGCTGGCTGTATTGAGCACAGGGAAGAGTTGAATGCTTGCACCTCCATGTATTTACCATTTGGCTGGCCAATTCTTTACGCCGTTAGATGGGATTCAATTTGCCAGAGGCTTTCCCTCTGGGACTTTGGGAAATTATTATATCTTCCAATACGCTGTGTGCTCCAACTTCGATTTTGCCTAAATGTTTAGTAAAATGGAATCCATACAGGTCATTATTATACAGGTCATATAATAATCATTCTCTTGCCAGCAGCTCGATGGAATCTCGTAGGAAATGAATATAATAATCATTCTCTTGCCACCAGCTCGTGTCCTTCGGGGTCCTATCAATTAACTCTTTTTTGGTTTTTTACACCGGCAAATGGCTCTTATCAACGTAGTTTGTTCATGGCAATGATGGGCATAGCAAACTCTAGGCCACGTGTCCGAACATCAAAGAGAAGATCCTGAAATTGCTAAAGAATTCAAGTGGAAAAAAAACAAGAAAAAGGAAGATTAAGCTGATATAGAAAGAAGAAGAAAACAGAGAGGAAGAGAGAGAGAGCAGGAGAGACTTGAGATGGCAGTCAATTTGAAAAAGGGTGATGCTTGCTGGGCCGGGATGGGCCGGGATGGGCCGGTATGGGCCCTCCCTCCCTCTGTGGTCGATGATGGATGGGTGTATCCACAATCACTTTATTTATAAGATTTCTATTGGTCTATGAATAAATAAAAAAGTAAATAAAAGATGCTCCCTCTCTCTATGAATGCCCGAAAAGAAAAGGAGAGGTTCCAGTTAGGATTGTGGTCCAAACTTCTAAAACACGCACACGTAATATTTAATACTTGGTTTGATTTTTCGTTTAAGAAAAAGAGTTCAAAGCAAAAGTATAGTCACATTAATTAATTAATAAAATAGATAAGTATAATTAATTTGACTTTTGAAATAAATACTGGTGGATGGCTGCTGACTTTCAATTTTGATTTCTCTTTTCCCCCATATCTAAACCTGAGGAAACAAAAACCAAAAAAAGAAAACGAAAGGGAAAGTTACATAAAAACCTCTGTTCCTGATCTTATCAACTGAAGCAAGCAAGGCTTTCTTTCAGCGACAACCAGCCCAGTCTACGAGGTTGTCGCCGACTCTTCCGACCGGCGGCTCTAATTTCTCCGATTAGGCTTGCATCAAAGGTAAACTACTATCTTGTTTTCATGCTTCAAAAATCAAGTATAATTCGTACTTGGGTTTTTCTATTATTATTACTATTGATAGCAGCAGATTACGAGATTTTATTTGCTTGGAAGAGCAGAAGAGGATAGATATTTTCACTACTGTTAATCTCTACCTTATCTTTTCCTTTTTGGCCGAACAATTCCATCAAGAAATTCATAAATTTAGATCAGTTTAATCCATTTTACTTGCTTCTTCAATTTGAATTTTTTCAAGATTCAAATTAAATCAAGCTTCCTGCTTTTTATTATTTATTAATTTGCGAAATTTCTATCAGCATTTATTTGTGACAGGCATGGATAGAGTGCATGCTTCTTGATGTCTATGCGAGCTCATAAACAAGTCACCACTTTTTTTGTGGAGCCAAATCATCTTTTGTTTTTGGGTTTTCTTTTCTTTAGTTTTGACGGTTTTTTTGTTTAATTATGGATGAAGATGGCACAGGCAGCGGGGGAGTCGGGAGATGACAGCGGAAAGTTGGAGCATAATGTGAGGGAAGACAGTGAATATGTTAGGCTTGTTATATCCGATGAACCAAGGGCACCTGAATTCGATATTTCACAACTGCAATCAAGAGCTAGAATTAAAGCTTTCATCTGGTGGATCAAAGCTTTAATTTGGTGTCTTGTTATCACCATACTTCTTCTCGTTCTCGTGAAATGGGGGGTTCCATTTCTTTTTGAGAAGGTGCTTTATTTCTCTCCTTTCGTTTTGTTTGTAACTTCTGTCTGCTTTGGTGCTGTCTATAGCTTTAATCAACAAGTATTGCACATGCTATTTTGTTACATGTCCAGCATTTATATGCGCTTTTCATAGTTGAGTTTGTACTTTGAACTTTCTTCCGTTAGTGGGCTTGGTTTATGATTTTTTTTTGAGATAGTTCTTTGGCGTCAGTTTGGATTTTGAATACAGCATAATGTTTGGAAAGCTTTATCAAGTTTGCTAACTTCAGGTTTAAGAATCAACTTGGTTTTTAAGTTTGGTTATGCCAAGGATTAATCAATCTCATTGTAGGTTCTCCTGCCAATGATGGAATGGGAAGCAACTGCCTTTGGACATCCAGTCCTTGGCCTTGTGCTTACTGCTTCTCTTGCCTTGTTCCCAGTGTTCCTAATTCCTTCAGGTCCTTCCATGTGGTTGGCTGGAATGATCTTTGGATATGGTATTGGGTTTGTGATAATCATGGTTGGAACCACTATCGGGATGATCCTGCCCTATTTGATTGGGCTAGTTTTCCGTGAACGCATCCATGTAAGACAAATGATTTTAACTGATATAAGCTAGACAACTTGTTTTCATATTGGATCTTACTCTCTTTTTTTTCTTCTGCATCTCCATTTTTGTGAATTATCTCTTGTTGATTGTGCAGCAATGGCTGAAGAGATGGCCTCAGAAAGCTTCTATGATTAGACTTGCTGGGGAGGGGAGCTGGCTCCATCAATTTAAAGTGGTTGCCCTCTTTAGGGTTTCACCATTTCCATACACAGTTTTCAACTATGCAATTGTGGTAACAAGTATGACATTTTGGCCCTACTTGTGTGGTTCAGTTGCTGGAATGGTACCAGAAGCTTTTATCTACATTTATAGGTCTGTTCTCCTGGTTATACTTTTTTTGCCACTATCAGTTCTTATTCCAAAGAAACATACAAGGAAACAAGGATACCTGGGAATTCTTTTGAACTGTTTGTCCAGATGATGACTAAAAAATGAAATTAACATCAGTTGTTGCAAAAATCTATTGATCCCAGTTCACTAAAAAGTACTGCATTTTTT
This sequence comes from Salix caprea, assembly GCA_964035475.1. Lineage (NCBI taxonomy): Eukaryota > Viridiplantae > Streptophyta > Magnoliopsida > Malpighiales > Salicaceae > Salix > Salix caprea. The sequence goes on from OZ037752.1 coordinate 13,874,862, forward strand.
GTTCTTCTATTTGAAGAAAACCCTATTAAAAATAATGATGTGCCAATTTGTTTTCCCTTCCTCCCATTCAACCTCATGCTTGTGCTTCTGTGCAGTGGTAGGTTACTAAAGACATTTGCTGATGTGAAGTATGGGAACTATCACTTGACTACTGTGGAAATAATATACAACATCATCTCCTTCATTATTGCTATTGTTACTACGGTTGCCTTTACTGTTTATGCAAAAAGAGCTCTGAAGGAGCTTGAAAGGGAAGAGGCTACTGAAGAAGTTCCCCCCTCCCACCAAGAAAGTCATGAGATGAGAAAGCTTCCACTTGAAAGACCTAAGCATGCTGGTTTGGCATTTCATTATGGCCTGAATACTTAGGAGGAAAATATGTGTACCTGTAAAAATTGATATGTTAGACGGCATTTGTTGACTGGCTGATCATTGTAACTTCCTTATTCACCCTTTTTTTTAGGGGGTTTTGATGTTTATGTTTGTAACTACAAAAATAGAATACAGAAGAAAAATTAGTCGATCAGCTTATGTAAAAGGTAAAACTTCTTAGCGTATTTTTTTCCTTGTTCGTTTTATTTTCTTGCCATTCAGTAAACTCTTTTCTTAATACTTTCTTACCATCTTCTGAACTATATATTAGCGTGTTCTTAATATATACAGGGTGACACGCACCATCTTGTGGAGTCTGGAATGAGGGAATAATTAGCTTCAAATTATTGAGTGACTTTTTGACTTTATAATCTCATTCATTGATGATGTTTGACCTTCGTCTTGCATTAATGCGTCCATGCAAAACTGATAAGAAAGCTTGCCATTCGATGGCATGAGAGATTGCATTCAGTTTTTAACTGGCAACATTTATTTGATAATAGAAAGAAAAACAACAGCAGACATTCTATACTGTATCTTACAAGAAAGAAGCCATAAAATTAACGCTTTTGATTGTCGCTTCGGTGTTCTTTTTTACCACAAGCGCATGAGGTTCAATAGGTGGTGGAGGGATTTTTCGTGGGATGAAAAGAACAGAAATGACTGGCAAATTAAATATAGCAAAGTAAAAAATATTCGCAGAATATGAAGTTATGGGCGATGGTTTGGTTAAATGTTGAATCTGGGTGTTCTCTTTTGCCTTTCTGGTAAAGAAGCAAATTTCAAGATGCAGGCGGTTGGGTCACCGAAGACAGCTCTGTTATAGTGGCTGTGCCGCCATGAATAACCATTTCTTGTGCCGCATTATGAGATAACTCCGTGGCTAGTTGATCCACATGTGCTCCGTGGTGGCTGCTTGGGTCACTCGTGCCCTCCATCGCTCTTGCCCAACCTCTTAATGCGTCTTGCACATTCTCACCAAACCTGAACTTGGTGCCCATCTTCACTCAGATACCGTCGGAAAAAGGTTAGAAAATGAGTTTCTGAAACCTGTCAATCATTAAGGAGTTCATGTAATGTAAATCCTGGGTGTAAGAGTTCACCAACCAGTGAGACTAGAGCATACAAAGGCAAGGTGCTGTAACTGCATAGAACTTGAACGATTAAGCTGCACCCACCAAATAAAGCAATGAGAAGGCTTGTTTTATTGGATACTTCGGTAATAAACAGAAAAACAGAATCATAGTGTGTGTGTGTGTGTGTGTGTGTGTGTGTGTGTGTCTATACATATATATATATATATATATATATATATGGATTATAAGGTTTTGGAATTACCCCATAAAAAGCCTTGGCACAATGTAGCCCACTCTTTCCATGATGCATGAACGGAACCCGTATGTGCTCTGGAAGGGGAGGAAACGAATCAACCAAAACTGCAAATGCATTTGTATTGCTATGCATTGAAAATTATGGAAAACCATGTGATAAACTTTGGAAACTATTTGCTAAGAGCATGTGTACCCAAATCCAAAAGAAGAAAGCAATCTCAAATGAATTCTGAAACAGAATGAACTGAATCAAGTCAAGAACAATGGCAGGGTTCTCAAGCCAGAAATGTTCATCTGAAGGCTGTACTCGTGCTTCTTCGATTGAAACTGTGCTCTTCTCTGCAACCCTGTGGCCTAAAGTGGTGATAATGTGTTCTAACTTTGCGCCAACGAGTAGCAGAAGCTGAGATTCAAACCAGCTCGATATTATTAGGCTTGCATCAAATGTCATTCATCAAAACATGTCAACTAAACCCTTCAAATCTGTGTGTTTACACACATGTATGCGCGCGCATATACATTAGCTCAGTTAAACTTACAATTACTGGTAAAAAGGACAGCCAAAAAAATGTATGCCACCCTGCATTTTCATTCACGCATGGGAAGGATTAGTAATGAAACCTTTCTTTATGAATCACAGAAATTTAATTTCTCAACTTCGACAAAGGAAAATTACCTTCCACATTCAGCAGCAAAAAGATCACAATAAAGAGCCACAGATACCAGCTGTTGTCCAATATTATTTGGTATTGTTCAACTTCAAACCATTGAATACTGAAATACAACTCAAAATAAAAACCATTATTCTAAAAGACTTACCTTATGGTAACAATTCTTTTGAAATCAACCAGCAGTGTCCGCACCATGCATTTATGAAAATCAAAATTCAATAAATGGGGGCAATGCGTCTGGATTGGAAAAATCAGTTATCAATAAATTAATAGAGCACGTCTTGCAGAATTATATAGTGAACAGATATGTGGTTAATGATTGAAACTTAACTGTGATAAATCCCTTTCGAAGAGCAAAGTAGTCTGATTCGGTAATGGAGCCATAAAATTGTTTGAAGAATGCTATCTGAAAGTGAGCAGAGAAAACTCCTGAATTCTATATCATACTCTTGTATGAAATCTTCAACTTTAGATTATAAGAGCCAACATAGGCTGGCTTGAAACTCACCAGCCAACTTAAAACAGCTGACTTTCTCCAATATCCTTTTTTGTGTTTTGTAATGAACTGGTGCATATAATGGTGTTCATGTTTACGTGGATCTGCACAACAGAGAGCATACATTTAACAAGCTACAGCAGTTTTAATGTTTCTGTGCAGATGAAAGGAAGATTGTGCATTTTAACATTTAGATTGAAGCCAACCTGTGAGTGTTGTTGATTGATCTTTTATGGAATCCTCCCAGCTTTTCCATTGTTTTATCTATGGAAGGAATACTGAATACATATCACAATAATTCGAAATGTAAAGAAACTAATGGACATAAAGCAGATATGCAGGAAAGGGGAAAACAAAACTTGACAATGATATAAAACAGTTGGGGTAAACAAATGAAGAAAATTCCAAATCAGTAAGAATGGCTACGAAAAGGTAAAGGTGTTACACAATTTAAGCATATCAGCTTCAAATTTTGTCAGTTCAGATCAAAGGGGAAAATGAGACCAATTAATATATGCAGAGCAGGTTATAAAGTTAAGAGACTGATAAATTACCCTTGCCCCTCCAAGAATCATTGTAGATAAACAAAAGATGACATGAACAATTGCCAACACAAAGATGAAAATATGCAGTTGGTGCAATGCTTCCACAGACACCAATGGAACCTTCCCCTGTGTATGGAAAAGGCAAGAGCAAAATGTTAGTTTATAAGATTTCATAAGAGCACAGCTAGATATATTAATGCATATAAGGATTTTCGCTATGCTATAAATCCATTTTATCTGTATCAACCTTTTATGTCTCTGTTAAACTACTTTACAAATCAACAACTCAACTTTTCAAGATCAATCCTCATTCCAATCATCAAGACAAGACCTTTGAGCCATCCCATGAAGGAAAAAATTCCTCCAAAATAACCATGGCCCCTTCTTGGCCCTGCTTACTTGCATGGTTAGACTAATCGTCACGTGGATCCATCTAGGCACATTGTGGAGCCATTAGCTTAGATTATCTCATATTCGTGTATAAATATTAATGCATGGGATGACCATTATGTGGCTTTCTAGTTAAATTTATCTTCTCCTCTGCCTAAATAACAACCTAATTTAGCTGCAAAATAATGAAATTTACATGGACTGGTTGGTAAAAAGTTATGTCTACAGCAGTAAACATAGAGACGTACCACACGAGCACAATGTTCTGCACTATTACTTGCAGAAAGTAGCTGACGTCGATTGTTTATAGCTTGATTATGGATTTTTTGGTGGTTGCTGCTCCCAGTTTCTCTCTTGCATGGCAACATGGTAGTGGCAAGATGAGGTGGGATGCATATGCGGCTTATTGTATTTTGGGTCACTGTTAGCAGAAGGGAAATGAACCCTAAAAGCATCAATTCTGTAGGAAAACATCAGGGTAACTTCCATTAGACCCGAGAGATTAAAAAAAAACTGTCAACATGCTTTACTTTTAAGACTCCTGTTGTGGGTTCCCCCAGACTTTATGAGAAATTTGTTTTGAGAAAATAACATCCAAAACACAATATTCTATGGAACACACATTGAGGACATATTTAGATAATCTAAAAATACTAACATATTTAGATTATATTTAGCATTTTACGACAACATCATCAATTAATGTCTCGCAATTAGTGAAAGAATTGTTTCAAATCCACCGTAACCTTGCACTTTATGTATAATTTCTGGATATATTTATAAATGCCAACATGCCAGCATTTGTTACATGTTGCGGATTATGGGGAATTCGTCATTAGATATAAAATCCATCTTGTATAGGAAATAAAAATTGGGGAGAAAGGACTGTCTGACCTTCTTTTAATTTTTGCAAGGCTTCAAACAATGCTTCTTGCTTCTTATTCTTCAAGAACTGAATTTCCAAACATGCAAAAACAACATATATATATGAAAGCTGATAAATTTTCTTGGAGAGGAAGAAAAGATACAGGTTCATAAATAGTAATATTTTTAATTTAATGAGCAGTGTGTGATTATAGCAGACACTAGCACTGCAATCTGCAACATTTCATACATTCATTTCTACATGCTGTGGCAATGGATAACTTCAAATTTATCTTCATTTCAGTTTGAATCTTGGTTCAAATATGGTGTTCAAAAGAACAATTGTAGTAATGATACTGAAGGTATTCAATTTGGGGACTGAAAATTTTAAATATTGAAGGAAGAAAAAACAAACCAAAATATTACCTAGCTCCAGTGTAAGAGATACCATAGGGAATATATAGCATACCTTTCCCAGTTTATGAAGACCTCGCTCTGCAAAAATGGAGGATAGAACAATGACAAAACAGACAGCAGCAATCACCCATGTTGGTGTGTCCTGCAAAGATTTGGACTCTTCCTCCATAGTACCCTATGAGAGTGATTTTTGACAGTCTGGTAGAAGAATTTGAAAGTTTCCTGAAATATATATAAACCGTAAGAATGCCAAAGAATAAGTGCATTCCGAATATAAGAGTAAAGAATTTAATTGACACCACCATATCAAGTAAGGCATATAATTTACAAGCATTGGGAAAGCACTGATCAAGTTTCACGGTAGTTCTGAAAGGAATCCCTTGATGCCGACCTCTCACGTTTCCTCACGTGAATGACGTTCCAATTTTACTGTGAGAACACTTCAAACTGCTGTTCATGGCCTCATGACCACCTTTACTCGATAGATGATCCATGCCAAGGAACTACTGATTACCCTATTTTTAGTAGAAGCTACATACAGAAGTTGCTGCCACGTCGACTGAAATAGTCCTATTTAAAGCATAAATTGGGTTCCAAACAGAGGGCGAATAAGATGATTTGACAGGAAAATTGTGCAATTGACATCACCAAAGTGAATTTTGATATACTTGGTGGTGTATGTTCCAGCCGAAATATGCACAAAATGTACAACACTGTCCACATGCATGTAAAAGAATAAAGATAAGAAGAACAAGACGAGATCTGTTACTGCTTTAAATGGAATTTATTGTTAATCAATTTTGAACTGTTGAATTCACGTTTTTTTCCCCAAAAGAATACAACGTTTCATATCATACATATATACTACGTATATTACAAACTCAGACAGGCATCTTGGGCTAGATTCTTTATTTTAATAATTAATTTGTAGTAAATCTAGTGTGGTTATGAGATGACCAATCATCCACAACTAGGCAAAGACAGTCTGTCCAATGCTGTGCTTTTCTGTAAAAACATTCCCTAAAGCTAAAACCTGCAATGGATTCCTTCCTCCCTCCTGAAGACAGTGGACAGACAGAGATAGAAGGAAAGAAAGGAAGGTAACAGTCTGGTAACTGTAAGGTATTTTGCTTTGCAAAAATTCATGTTAATGATCAAAATTTATTTCTATATATTTATTATTATATTATTGTCTATAAAAACCCTGTAATTAATTAGGATAATAATTTCTTCATGTAGGGATTTGAAAAAAACTCCTCCTATAGTGTCATTATTAATATTATTTGCATATATCATTCTAATTATATTATATGGCATGTGTTGAGAAGAGAAAAGTTGCCTCCAGAACTTTGTTATTTGAAATGCTTCCATTTTCGTAATTTATCTCACCTTTATGAGATCATATATATATTGCAAATGACATGTCATCTATTGTAACAAATAAAGTGGTGTTTGTTTTTTTAAGACAAATGAACAAACGATATGTCATCTAGTCCTAAGAGAGAGAGAAACACATCATGTACTATAGCAAACGAAGTGTCATTTGTTTTTTAAGAGAAGAAAAAAAGATAACATGCTATCTATCTTTGCGCTGAAAAAACAACTATACATTCTAAAAGACAAGATTATTAAAAATCATGTCTTAAGATCCGGTCCCACCTAGAATATCAGCATGTTAATATTTATATATATAAAAAGTAATATCAAACTCTCTCTGTATATATATAACACAAACACAGTGACAAGATAGATAAATAAAAACAGAAATTAAACACATGTATCTGCTAAGCACTTTCCACTGACCATATCCATATGATGACCAATCTCAGCTGTTGTTAACTGCATGCACTTCTTATATATATTTGATTCCAACATCCAGGAAAAATATCTGGGTACTGTTCTTACATAGTTCGAGAGCATTACTAGGAATTTGAAGCGTGAATGAGGCATGTTCTACTGGCATTGCATCTCTGAAGAAGATACTGCAGGTGAACACCACCTCATTCCAGCTGCATATTATAGCCTCTAGTCTCCATTATATACACATATACTCCTGCACATTTTTTCTGACACGGCATCTACAAATCAAAGCTATGACTGTGGAAATGGAAGATGGGATGGTGGGATTCTCTCTTTAAATTCCGAGACCTGATTTCTCTAGCAACACTGCACTCGAGAGTCGGAGGACCGCATATGATGACACCCACATCTGCATAACCCCAGCGCTCCGATATGGATCCGAATATTTCTGCGATTAGGAAAAAGAACAGAGAATAAAAATCTAGCATGGAAGCTTAAAGTCTGTTAAGATAATTTCATACTTGTATTCACAAAATATGCAAATCACACCCATGGAAATGCATTTCGTCAAATCTTCCCTATTAAGTAGTAACTTATGCCAGACAAGATCTAGCATTCCATGGAATCATACCTTTGAAGTCTGGTCTTGAACCATACTGAATAGTGGTTATGCTTGTATGGTTTTTCTGAAACAAATTCGCTGTATCTTCATGATGCTGAACCATGCCAGGTTTTAGCCTATTTTCGTCATATTCTTCCCTGGCAGAAATCTTCTTTTCCCAAAGATGCCATAAGCCAACCACTAGACCCCCAAAGATAACAACACTTGCAAGCATACATCCGCAAAAAAGGAGTCCTTTGTACCACCAAGTTGATATGCTATAAGGATTTATGTAAAATCTATACAAAATAACCAGTAAAATAACAAAGCCCACTGTAGACGAGATGACATACAGGCCAGACCATATACTGTCACCTGTACCAACCAAACCCGACATGCCACAGCCCTTTGACATGGGGCAGACAGAAGTCACTGTAACATTATGAATATCACCCTCCTCCTGTCAATAACAATAATTTAGACAGAAAAATCGGATAATTTGAACATGGAAGACTGAAAAACTGCTAGGAAAAGGCAAGTAACACAAACATATTGAATAAAAATAAACTTACCAATGGAGGATTTGATTCTCGGGTAACATAGATGGAAATCTCAAGATTTAATTTGTCATAGAAATATGGACAAACTGATTCCAGGTCCATCGTTGAGAGAAGAGGAAATTCATTTGATCTTTTCACAGCCCAAACAATCAAAATATTTCGCGGCAGACAGGGTCTCTCTTCATGAACACGGTGGAGAATATCACTCAAAATCGCTAGGAAAGGAGAAATCCCTATGCCACCAGCTACCAGAATAAGGTTTTCATACCTAAGAATACAAAATGGCCAAAGTCAGTTTACAAGAAACAGACATAAAACTTCTTAAGTTAAGCTGGATGTGTGGTACATTCTATTCTAATTTGACAAACCTTATCATTTGAAACTAGCAATCGTAAGCGTTAGCTTTTTTTCCTGAATTGAAGAATAAACTCTTCCTTGGAATTTCAAGTAGGTCATAGATTTGGTACCCAAGATGGGCATCATTTGCTACATTTGGTCAAATGCCATAATTATAAACAGCTTCAGACTTATAAATCGTTTTCATTTAGTTGTTTGCAGTAGCTAATCTAAGGCCTTGAGATTAGAGTATATACATTAAATGTAAGTGGTCTAGAGATTAGAGTATATACATCAAGTGGTATGGCCCTTCATGCCCGTATGGCCCCTCAACAGAAGCTGTTATCTTAGGACGATGTTGGGAAGGAGAAGCTGGCTGTTCAGCCTCGGATATGTCCATGATACTTCCTCTGAGCCTACCTGTCCACTCCCCAAGAACTTTTATGAGAATTGACAAATGATATTTACCATCCAAGGGACTGGATGAAACACTGAAAGGATGCCATTGCAGCCAAGATAATTCCCGAATTTGAAGGAATACAAAACTGAGGGCATTGTACCGCAGATCTGCATTGGCAAACATGAAACATTAAGACATGGTAATGGATCACATGCAACGAAACAAAAGATATGTGAGTAATTATCATTACTTCCAGGTTTTGAAAGGACTAATTCCACTGTTCCACATGGAAGGGTCTTGGCTAAAATTATATCAACAGTCCTTCGTGATTGGCAGAATCTCAGAAATCGATCAAGCACGAAAAGAAATATTCCACCAGCAGCCATACTAAAAATAAAATCACCAACATGCAATGCCAAGCCGAGAACAAAGACCACGTATAGTTGATGGGTGTAAAAGAACAATTCAAAATTCCACTTTCGAACAGGAGGAAGTGATGTCACCCACATCAACAGACCAGCAAAAAGGCTGATAACTCCAGGAAGAATAGCAACACCAATAGCTTTCCATGATAATAGCTGCATGAAAAGAAAAAAAAAAAGCTTTGAGAATAAAGTAGATCTTCGCAACCTTTTGGTTGATTTCTGATGAAGGGGATGTAAAGGGTAACCAGAATACTACATAGTAAAATATTAGCATTTTTTGCTCTGTCCATATAAGGGTTTGCTAATTCTACATGAGTTCTTAATTGAATTTTAGCCTTGCTTAAACCCCTGTTATATCTACGTTTGTAATTGATTTTTTTTTCAAATAAATTAATACAATAAACGATTGTGACTTTTACTTCTTCTTTCTCCCAGATAAGCAAGTTTTTACATCAGTGCACGTGCAAACTAACTACCATATAAGAATTATGTAGGTATATATTATGCACATAGCATCAAAATGAATAACAATCATATATATGCAGAACTGAAGGTGAATTCAACAAATACCATGCTGAATAACTCACAGAACACTCTGACATTCCATTATAACTCAACTAAAAGGTGTACGGGTGCACTAAGTAGTATGAAACTAACAAATAGAAGTATTGTAACCATCAAGTAGTTGGAGATAGACACCGAAGTTTTTTCCTGAAACTGCATATGTAAGAGGCTACTAGAAATTACTTACAAATTTCCATTTCAAACAATTGTGCACAAGGCAAGTAATTAGCTAGTGCAGGTTATGCTTGGGGATATAGGGACTGGAATCCGCCACATAAGAGAGACTCTCAGGGTGAGTATTTTATGGAAGTATCATGTTTAGCTCATCTGGTCTTACACCATGTTCTAACCAAAATAAAACTAATAACAACAACCAAGCCTAAATCTCAAACTGGTTGGTTTTGGCTAAAACAACCAATCCTGAAATAAAACTAGCTAGTAATAAAAAATAAATAAAGCAATTTCAGAAAATAACGAAATCAATGCCTAAATTATTAATGAAGTTAATTCCCAAATCCTTAACCTCAAGATCATTTTGTTAGATAGTTGACAGTACGATTCCATGAAATCATTTGCCTGGTGTTCTACCCCAGTTTTCTTTAGTTCTAGTCACAAACTTGTACATCTTTTTTCCAACAGAATGCAGCATCGCAGCTCTACTTTTTGCATTTTAAGTACCCAACTTCCCCTTTTCAAATTGTTTTTCCCATTTTCCTTCAGCTTACCGTTTTAACCAAAGGCACACAAGTTGCCACTCAAAATTGGAAGAGATTGTTCATATGTGACTTCTCCAGATAGCAAGTGAACCCATGAAGTCAAAATATGCACATGCAAGTGGCTAGGCATGTATTTAAGCAAGAATGAGCAGGAAGAAAAAAGGGGGGAAAGAAGCACGAGGACTCACTTTCTCCAGGAGGTTGCCCTCCATTGTCCATCCAACTATGTACAACAGTCCATGGAGAGTAAACAACACCATTGTCAGGTGCCCCAACCATACATGGTATCTTGTGGCATGCTCAAATGGGATATTGATAAAACGGAGAAGAACTGATCCTCTTGCAACAGGAAGAAACAAAAATGCCATGCAATATAATCCCATTGAACCAAGATGACCTCCCATCCGTTTCAAGAACATAATTCTGGAAAAGTTTGAGTTAGCAAGGAAACTTGGCAAATGGTAGCAGCCTTTTCACGTGAAGAAAACTGGGGAATTTACTATGAAATGCATAATTCTGGCTCAACACTCATCAACTACGTATAGGTGCTTGAAACACAAGAAGTTTCCCTCAAACAATACATGTATACTTACTCTCTTTCAACCTTACTGCTCTATTGGCTTTCCATTTTGTAGATTGAATCTTATTTGATAGCTTATTGAAACTAAACCATCAACAGCTCTCATTGGGTGTTATCTTAGTAATATTCAAAGTCACTTTTGAGTCTGTTTTAGATCAAAATCTTAAAGATAGAATAAGGAGTTGAGGATGCAACAAGATCGTGAAATCCTTGCCATAGAAAATTAAAAATTAACAATATTTATTATCTTCAAAGTAAGCTACTGGTATATAACAAACAAAAACCTGTGAGAAGTATATGGAGACACATACTGTGTAAATGCTGTTGAATTTGTGTGTCGTATTTAAGAAAAGATTCTTAAAAGGAAAAAAGAAATGTTACATAATTGACTAAAGGAAATAACCCAACAGCAGTGGTGGTGTCAAGATAACACGGATACATGTTTTTCAAGCCACGTGATCTTTCTCTCTGATATTGAAATGATTCCTCTTTTGCATTTACTATTTTTAAATTATTTTTGCTACCTTTTGAACTAAGAGATTGATATTCAAACCAAGATTGGTTTAAGAATTAGAATAGAAAGATGTAAAAGAGCTTCAATAACAGAAGTTCATATAGAGGCTGTTCTATTTAGATCAAACTAATCACATAAAGCAATGAAGAGTCTTCAAATAATACCGGGGGGAAATAACATAAAAGAAGATCGTTTTGCTGTGAAAATTCACCACGCCAAAGAATCAAAATCCTAAGAATAGACAATAAAGTAGATTAAACGACTAGCTTCTGCTTTAAAAAGGAAAAAACACCAATCACAAGTGAAGTTAACTTGGACATGAACTTCAAATAACAGAAGTTCATATACAGGGTGTTCTATTTGGATCAAACTAATCACATAAAGCAATGAATAGCCTTCAAATAATACCGGGAAAAAAATAACATAAACGAACGTTTTACTGTGAAAATTCACAACACCAAAGAATCAAAATCCTAAGAATAGCAAATAAAGTAGATTAAACGACTAGCTTCTGCTTTAAAAAGGAAAAACACCAATCACAAGTGAAGTTAACTTGGACATGAACACAATTACAAGATGATCCAAAAGAAGCAATAAAATTGTTTTACCCTTCCTCCATAGGGGTCAAGTCCTCCTCAGAGACACTGTTGAGACTCTGGATTATATAAGCATACAAGGCCCAGATAACGTACACAGCAAAGAGTAGAATGCCAATAAACTCAGCAGCAGAAACAACCCCGAATGGTCCATCCACGAGAACAGGGAACGTCCATAAGCGGACGCCTGGGTGTTTCGAACTCTTCTTCCTGTAATCACAAGTTTACGCCAAGAAAAAAGTTTTACGAAGATTAAAAGGGCTAGTACATAGAATAAATAATTAATAGGGACATAAGAGAACTCTAATCAAGAGATGGCTTACTGCTTCAACTCCTCGTCGCCGGATATGATAAGATGGAATATGGAAAGAAAGGCAATAACAAGAATCGGCCCACTTAATACAAGGAATAAGCTTCCTGCAATTTCCAGTTGCAATACCAAGCTTGAAACCAACAAGAAGAAGATGATCACAAGACGAATAAGGACAGAAAAGGTTGAATTACAAACCTGTAATGCCGAGAGGATTTCCACTGGTGGCATGAATGTATTTCACAAGCAATTCATTACCAAACTGTGTTGGGAAGAGGAAGATAACCCCAATCCACGCAGCGAAAATTGCCCACACTAGAGCCGTGAGAATCCATTTCACTGATGAAACAAAGAGAGATTTTTTGTTGACACTTATTTTACTCAAAAGAAGAGGTTCCTGAACGGGGTTTACATCCATGGTTAAGAAATTGACTATGTTTTACTCTTCCTCAAATTGTTCAGTATTCCCAGGTGACACATATATACAGAAAATCAAGCAGACAAATCCAAATTTGTGAAATTAATGAAAAGGAAAGTGGATAAAACATGAACCACTCATTGAGCACTTGGTTATCAGGTCTTGAAACCATTTTCCTCCATAAATTCTAAATTTACGTGGACAGATGACACTGTCAGGTATCTCTTACACACAATGTTTTTCACTCTTTGATTGAGGTTGAGGTTGAGGTTGAGGTTGACGGGAAATGCAATATTTACCATTCCCATGTCGATCAGGGTCCAGAACAGATAGAATTTATACACACGCAAAACAAAGTACAGGAATAGTGGAGTGAAACTATTAGCATTTTATGCGTATAAATACATGCAATTATCAAGAAAGAAAGGCCACATAAAATATACGCGTTCCTGGTAATTCTCGTATCAGATTGCCAACAAAACCCTTGTCAAAATCTGAATTTGCTAAATTTATAATCCAAGACTTCAATATATTTTGAAATTTTATAGAAAAATATTACATACATAAAAATATATTTTAATACTTTTTTCATTAAATTAAATAAAATTCAAAAACATATAATTTTAAAAAATAAAATTATTAGATGAATCTTGTTAAACTAGACATTCATGTATTGTTTTTGACATATCTAAAATTACACGTAAACTTTTATTTGGATTCTAGATGGGAGGGAAATTAGATATTTTAATATATATATATATATATATATATATATATATATATATATATATATAATCAACCCGGTAATTTATTCATATGAGAGAGAACTTTGTATTTGAAATAATGATTGAAATCTATCAATAATTTGTGAAAATTATAGATATAGACTACATGAAAAAAAATAGAATGAAGACTTTGTTTTTATTATCATTTATTTAATGTTAAAAAACTATTTCTAATTTAATTTTTTTTCAATGCATTAAACATTATTTAATAGTTTATTTTAATTATTAGATTTATGTCAGTTAATTACTAAAAATAAATACACGATAGAGCTAAAAAATTAAAAATCAATGAGGAAAATAGTAATATGTAATCAGCTGGAATGTGAAAATACGTGATTATAATTTATAAATGAAGGCTCCTAGCAATCTTGGCTATAACCTTCGCCTTTTTGCTATTGCCACGCTATCTATCAAACAAAGTGATTCTCTTTTTCTTTCTATATTGATTGACACCTGGCGCTGCTTTTGGATAATATTTCTTCCAGACCCGGTGGTGCAAGCTCATGGTAGTCTTGTAAAATTGACAGAACACACGGACTCTTTAGTCTTTCCCAATAAATTTCGCTACTCTTTATTTTTATTTTAAGGTCTCTTGACTCCTTTTTCTCTTTTTTGTCTTGGTCCTCGGCCTCTATTCTTCCTCCGGAAGAGAATGATCCACATATTTAGATATTTTCTCAACCCGACTCGTTTGTTATTGTGATGAAAAATATTTTTTAAAAGAAATTAATATTTAAAAATATATCAAAATATATATTTTTTATTTTTATTAAAACTAAAAAATATCAATTAACTATTCTTATAAAATTAAATATATTTTTAAAACATATCTATATACTCTTTTGATTAGAATAAGAAACGGACAATGACTGGTGAAGACTAAAAACAGTTTATCATTAATTATTTTAAGGATTACTAGGACCCGACACTAAAATACACATGTATTTTACCAATTACTAAAGAAACTAAATGGCATCGCACATTCACTGCTCATTCCTGTAGCTCAAGACTCATGTGCACTGTTCATTGGCAATTTCGCCCGCTGCTTCGTGGGTGTACATTCTCTTCTTTTTTTTTCTTAAATGAACAGTGTATGCACGAAATTAACCCCTGAAAAAGACAAAAAGCGTCGCCTTTTCCAGGGGCTGGACGGTCATTGACCAGTTGGTCCGATCCAGTTCGGTTCGTCCGGCCGATTTTTTTATTTTTTTAATATTACAATCAACAGTGCATCGACGATTTCGCCCCCCGAAAAAGACAAAAACCAGGCCTGGGGGTGAGGGGCGTTCTGGTAATTAGCCAATTTTTTATTTTTTTTCGCTGACAACTGTTGGTGCGTCGCCGGACGCGCCGTCCGTTCCAACGCTCACGTGTTTTTCGGGCGGCGCGTGCAGATTCATACGGCGTCCAAAAAAACCCAACCGACGTCTAGAATGATTTTCAGGCATGTTCTCTTCCACATGGGGCGGCGCGTGTGGCAAGATGATGTTCGGAGACGTGTCAATGGTCGTTTGAATTTTCACCCCACTTTCTCTCTCGTGCCCGCGCCAGATGACGTCAGCTAAACTGTTTTTTGTCAAAATTCATTTCAGTCCCTCAACGTTTTTATTTGTTATTATTGCCCTTAATGCTATTATATAGGTTTTAATTTCTTTCAATTTCGTCCCTCAATTGAAATTGATTATATATTGGAGTTTCAATTCGGTCCTCATTCTTTTAATTGAGTGGATTGGCCTGGAATTCGGAATTTGTTTGGTATCAAAGTTTTCATTGATTTCAATTTCATCCTTCCATGCAAATTTATTATAAATCCTTAATATTCTGAGTATCAAAGTTTGATTTCTTTCAATTTTATCCTTCTATGCAAATTTATTATAGATTTCAGTTTCATTTCGGTCCCAAATCTTTTAATTCCAGGTTTTGTTTTAAATTATTTAATTTCAATATTTTGTTTTGCTTCAGTTTTATTCTTGAAATTAATTATATTATTTAAAGCATGTCAAATTAATTATATATTTGTATATTTATGTCAAATTAAAATATGTTAAACTAATTATATGTTCTAATATTTATTGAATCTTATCGCCTAGGAATATATATAGAGAGAAAACAACATGACCTATGATTTTTTGAAGAAAAAAAACTTAATATCAGTATCCTTAAATACATTTAATATAATAATATAATGAATAAATCGGGTAACAAAAAAAATATATGGCTTCGAATTTTAATTTTGTCCTCTTTTTTTCAACTTTATTTGTTCAAAAATATTAAAATATTTTGGTTCTTGATATTGCTGGGCAAGAAATACAATTCAACAAAAAATTGACACATTTACCTAGATTTCAAATATACGCGAGCCACTTCCCGTTTCAATTACACTGTTCTTTTTAGACGGCAAATAAGCCATTATAATAAGCAAAATTTTTTTTTCTAAAAACATATTACAATATTTTTATTTACAGTGTGTCAGATCTGATATTACTAGGGAAAAAAAGCAACTCATAAAAAAAATATGACAAATTTACCTACGTTATCTACAATTAAAAATTTTTCGAGTCACTTCCCATTTCGATTAAACTGTTCTTTTTAGACGGCAAAGAAATAATTATTGCACGCAAAAAATTATGTTTATTTTTAAAAACAAATTACAATATTTTTATTTATAATGCGTCAGATCTAATATTATTGAGGAACAAAAGCAACTCATAGAAAAAATGACAGATTTACCTAGGTTTTCTACAATTAAAAAATATATGAATCACTTCTCATTTCGATTGCTCTGTAAAGTATGTGAGACTACTATTTATTGAATATTATCGCCTTAAAATATATATAGAGAGAAAAAAAAAAGACCTAGGATTTTTTTCTTAAAAAAAAAAAAATATCAATATTCTTAAATACATTTAATATAATAATATGATTAATAAATCTTACAAAAAAAAATTGCCTTTGAATTTAAATTTAATACTCTTTTGTTTAGGTTTATTTCTTAAAAACAATTTTACAATATTTTAATTTTTCATATTTTAAATCTAATATTACCGGGGAAAAAAATAAACAAAAAAAAATATTGCACATTTACTTACGTTATCTGCAATTAAAAAATATGTGAGTCGCTTCCCGTTTCGATTACACTGTTCCTTTTTGGCAGAGAAAAAATATTACCTACGTTATCTACAATTACAAAATATACAAACCACTTTCCATTCTGATTATACAGATTTTATCAAATATAATTTTACTAATTAAATATTAAAATAACAAAACACAATACATGTAAAAACATATTTTTATATGTTCTAATATTTATTGAATATTATCGCATGAAAATATATATAGGGAGAAGAAAACATGACCTAGGATTTTTTTAATAAAAAAATTAATATCAGTATTCTTAAATACATTTTATATAATAATATAATGAATTAATCAGATAACAAAAAAAAAATTGTCTTTGAATTTTAATTTTATACTTAACACAATAATAATAATAATAATAATAATATTGTTTTTCTTGCTTACTCTTTTGTTAATGTTTTTTTCTCTCCGTATAATTTAATATTTTTTATTGTTTTGACAGTGATGGCAATAATATATTTTTTTTAATTTTGTTAAAGTTTCTAGGATATTTTTAGTCTTTCATTAATTATATGTTCTAATATTTATTGGATATTATCTCATAGGAATATATATATAGGGAGAAGAAAATATGACCTAGGATTTTTTGAATAAAAAAAATTAATATCATTTTAAAATTAATATTGAAATTTGGTACTCTTTTGTTTAAGTTTATTTCTTAAAAACAAATTTGCAATATTTTTATTTTTAATATTTTAAATATAATATTGTCAGGGAAAAAATTAAACTAAAAAAAAAATACAAATTTACTTAGGTTATCTACAATTAAAAAATATACGGGTCACTTTCCATTTTGATTACATAGATTTTATCAATTATAATTATACTAACTAAATATTAAAATAATAAAATACAATACATATAAAAATAATAAATTTTCTACATAGATAAAAAAAAATCACCGCATCGCGCGGGTATACCGCTCGTACTACATAAATGCCATTCACTCTGTTACCAATTGACAGTTAAAAAACATTGCTCTTGAATGATGCCACGTGTTCTTATACATGCCGGATGTAAATAAGCCAAGATTACCACTTGCTTTCATTATACATTATTTTTGAAATATTCTATAACTTCTTTTTTCCGTTAATTAGTTTTCTCTCTCTTCAATTTAATCATATAAAATCTGATTACTTTAGATTATAATTAATGACTTAGATAAAATAAAGTAAAAATATTTTTGTAAGAAAAAAAAACACTTTCTCAATTTTCCAACTGGTAAGGTGTTCGTTATACACCTGCCACGTGCAAAAAAAAGTGCAGGAAAAAAAAAATTAATCTAGCCACACGGGCTACTCAGAACTATAGGTTATTCGTTTCAAATCCTAGACGCTCTGGACCACCCAGCGACTTGTAAGCTAAAGAGAATTGATGACCAATTGACACTTGACAAAGACGTTGATAAGTAAAAATATTTTTTATTTAAAAAAAAATACTTTCTCAATTTTCCAACTGGATTGCAGGTAGGTATACACCTGTCACATGCTTTTTCTTAAGAGAAAAGGTCGGTGCAGGAAAAAAAATAATTAACCCAGGGACGCTCTGGACCACCCAGCGACTTTTAAGCTTCAGAAAATTGATGACCAAATTGACACTTGACAAACACGTTGCTTAAAAGGAAGGAATTTGTGTGGATGAAATAATCATGTGCTACAAGGGGCATCTAATTTTTATTTTTATTTTTAAAATATATATATATATATATATATATATATATATATATTTTATATTAATATATTAAAATGACATAAAAATATCTAAAAACTTTAATTTAAAACAAAAGATAAAAATAAAAATTAAATTATTTTCTTATAAAATTATTTTTAAAACATAGTGTCAAACAAACATGTAAATCAATAACATTGATGCAATAAATGTGTTTTATGTGGACCAACTAGCACATTAAAGTTCATAAGAGATGTGACGTGATGACAAAGAGCTTGAAATTTGTCCTGCAGATATCGAGTTTGAGTCAGAATATATTTACCTTATAAGAGTTTTGAGACAATTACAATTTTACTCGTTTAACCCGGGGTTACAAAAAATACTTAATGAAGGGTGAAGTTTCCTCGAATAAAAAAAACTAGCACATTAAGAAAATTATAAAAGAATATAAGCATAAAAATATTTAATAAAATAGAAAAGTTAAAAACATAGGCATAGAGATATTTAATAAAATAGAATTAGAATACGTTGGTTTGTTTTACAAGCCTGCGCTGATTTGCATTGCTTTGTTTTGGTATTTTTGAAGACATTGGAGAATAAATTTACTGTTTCAAGGCAGTTTTTAGAGGCAGTGAAGAAAAAATTGGAGGAAAAATTATACGAGAACGCGAGATTCCAAGCATTATTTATTAAACTAATTATCGATGGTTTTCTCCTCTTTTTTTAAGTCATTTATAGGGCAAATAATGTAAAGTCGACACATATATAAAAATAATAATTCTGCTACCTTCTCGAGAGCGGATAAAAACGAAGCAATCTCTGCCGAACTTCGTAGTTTTGACACAGAAGCGGTCAAATGATTATTTGGTTAATGGGGGCTTACAAAGAGAGAACGCTATTAAATAAATAAATATTTTCGCACACAAATATAAGTAGATCATCCAAAAATTAAAGGATTTGCTTTTAATATAATCTTAAATTTGAGTTCATTGAAAACTTATATAATTATTAATTTTATAATTTATAGAATCCACACAAACTAAACTAGATATCCATATTAATAAAAAAAATTTGGCACACCAACATTATTGTAAATAAGTTTTGCTCCAAGTCCATCCAATCTCTATCGGGTTGGGGATGATCCGGGCCACAAAAACCTCTAAGTGCAATCTGCAAGGAATCTATATATTTCAGTCAAGAATATGTGATGCCTATAACATTCAGAAAGTGAGAAACAAAATAACTGGTAGGATTTTTATGGCCCTGTATTAAAAAGAAAAGGGAGGCATCACTCATTCTCATCTTTTTTTTTTCTTTTTTTTAGTTCAAGGAAATCTCACCTCACTTTTCAAAAAATATATTTTGTCGGTCCAGGTAAATGATTAAAACTCCGGCTATTTCAAATTCTTACAAAAAATACACGTCTTAACTCGAACTCGAGATCTGCACTATTCAGATCTCAACTTCTTTGCCATCACACCACCATAAGACAAAATACATACATGTTACAAAATTGTGGACAGAATCTGAGGCACGTAGATCGTGTTCTTATTGTTTATCACCACGGTTGAAGGAGATCCTCATAAATAGTCAGATAGAGAGAGAAGGGATGGGGATGGAAGAGAGCAAAGGCTGGAATATAATATTTTAATTTATATTTTAGCCTCGTAAAATGTTTTGGGAAACCACGAGTATTAGGATTTTATTTTTTGGATGATTGAAAGGATAAGCTGGAGCCATGATTATGGTACAGTGGGGAGGAGTTCGCTCCAAATGTAATCGCAAAATATAGAGGAGTCTCATAGCAGCAGGTTTTCCGCAATCATTTTTATTTTTTAAAAAACACCAAGTAAATTTTAAAAAAAAATCTTTTTTAAAACACGAAAAAATAAGCTAACTATTAGAATTACAACTTTCCTTTTAATGCCAAAGAAACTTTTTATTTGACAGCTAACATACCCCTTTAATGTCGAGAAACTTCATTTTTGTACATTGCTGCCCGAATGCATATCTCTATTTCTTTTAATAAAAAAACAAAAATCCAATATTCAAATAAAACTCAGTTATATTAATTAATTAAAAATACTCAACGTGTCCTGTTGGTAAGAAGTGAAAAAAAATAGTTTTCACATTAATTTATATTTTTTAGTATAATAAATCAGTGTGGTTGATCTTTAATTTATTTTTTTAAAACTTAACCCTATTTAGAATTTAATTACCCACACTTAAAATAATTCCAAATATTAAACTTCATTAAAAACTTAAATTATTTAAACGGCCCTCAAAGTGTTTTCATAACTCATAAAACCTTGAAGGCAAAAGATACAAGGTGGGCCCCAATTTACCGAATTGTAAACGCCGTGTTTTGTGTTTGGGCTGGACATGGGCATGGGCATGTTTCTAATCTTAAGATATTCAATTCAAGATTGGGCTGAGAGGATTCTTTTCTAATAATTTGTTTAATTATTGTTTGAAAGTGTAGTTAAGTTTGTATTTTAAAATGTTTTTAAATTTATAATTGTATTAAAATAATATTTTTTTTTATTTTTTTTACATCAAAACATCAAAATAATCTAATAAAAAAAATTTCAAACAAAAAAATCATTTTTTATTGTTTCTCGGCCACCCCGTTAATCATAAACGATGAATGATTTATTTGAGATAAAAATATAAATGTAGACTAGATTTAGATAATAAAAAAAACATGCCTTCATTTATTTGAAAAAATAGAAATTGTAAATTTTTTCCCAAAGAAAATGAATATAAAACTCATAATTTAATCTGAACTAAAAAACTAGATAGATATTAATTCAAATATATAATTGCTTTATCTAAGAAATAATAAATAAACTATAAATATTTTCAAACCGAACTGAAATTAACCCCTGTGTGTGTGTGTATAACAAAACTAGTAAATTATTATTAAACAGCATAGTTTTTATAATACATAAATATATTAAAATTTCTCATATTGTAAATTGAATGGGCCGAATAATAGTTTTGGAAGACCAATATAAATTTTGGCATAAAACCACCGAACCATTTGACGGGGAAATCAAAAAAGAAAAGGCACTTTACTTTACTGCAAAATCTGCGCGGGTCTCCCAACAGTCAACTCCAAAATGACCTTCAATTTTAAACTCCAAATATCCACACAGATACTGTAGTTGCATAGCGTTGCTCGATCGCTAACAAAAAAATAATGATAAAAAGATGACAGATTTCAGAACTTAGATTGATAGATAGTTAGATAGGTTAAGCATACCAAAAAAGTAAAAATGGAGTTTACTGAAGCTTATAAGCAGACGGGTCCTTGTTGTTTTTCCCCAAACTCCCTTTATATCGCTGTTGCTGTCGATTACCGTCTCGTGATTCGTGATACGCTCTCTTTTAAGGTATTTTCACTACCCTTTTGATTGTTCTGTTTGTTCATATGAAATTCGTGATGAATTTTCTGTAACGAGCCGTGTTTGGATGCTGAGAAAACTGGAAGAATGCAAGGTCTTGTTTGGTCTTCTTTTTTCTTTCTAATTTCAGTGGTGTTTATTGAGCCACCCTTTCGAATTTTCTTTTTTGGTTTCTTGAAATTCGCAGTGAATTTTGTGTTTGGATGCCGAGAAAAATGTGAACAATAGAAAGATCTGTTTGATCCCTTTTCTTTTCTTGTTAGTGTCAGTGGTGTGTGGTTGAGCTATAACGGGAATCTGATTTGGTATTACGTCAAGTCCTGGTTGCCTGATATTTCTTTGTCTGGTTACCGAGAAAGTGGAAGCTTGTTTCTTAGTTTCTCATGAACTTTGTGCAATGCTTGTATTTGGATCCTTGGGAAATGTATGGAAAGTGTAAAAGCTTTGATCCGTTTCCGTTTTCTTGCTAGTGTCATTTGTGAAAATTGAACTGGACTGGTTAAGTAAAAGGGCAAGAGGATATTCGATGGTATAAGGCGAGGTTTTGATTAAAATAATGCTTATGTCTTGTTTGGTCACTGAGAAACTTTTGCGGGATTTTTTTTCTCTGTGCTTCAAGTTTTAACTACTGAATCTTATTAATTGAGGCTCTTAAATGTGGGATTTGTTTTTTGTGAGATTGTGTTGTGCTCTATGATTTGCAGGTTGTGCAGTTGTTTTCATGCTTGGATAAGATAAGCTATATAGAATGGGCAAATGATTCTGAGTACATCCTTTGTGGTCTGAATAAAAGACCAATGATACAAGCATGGTCGTTGACTCAACCTGAGTGGACATGCAAAATAGATGAAGGTTCTGCTGGTATTGCATATTCTAGATGGAGTCCCGACAGCCGGCATATACTTACCACTTCAGATTTTCAGTTGAGGTTAACAGTTTGGTCGCTTTTGAACACAGCATGTGTTCATGTCCAGGGGCCCAAGTATGGCTCTAAAGGGGTTTCTTTCACTAAAGATGGAAAATATGCTGCGATTTGTACGAGGCGTGATTGTAAGGATTATGTAAATCTACTGTCATGTCATGCATGGAAAATAATGGGTGTGTTTGCTGTTGATACATTGGACTTAGCTGATATAGAGTGGTCGCCAGATGATAATGCTATAGTAATATGGGATTCACCACTTGAATTCAAGGTAATGATTTTTTTTGTTGCTCTTACCATTAATCAAGACCACTGGACTTTATAATCACGAGGAGAAGTAAATCTTGGGCGGAAGTTGATGCTAATATTGTACCCTTCAAATTTCTTGGTGACGATTAACATTTTATGATAGTACATTGCCAAGCATTGAAAATGGCTGTTGCTATCAATTTTATATCTTGTGCATTATGCATATGTGACATTACATAGGAAATTCACTTTGTATTATATCTCATGGTTTATCAATGCCCAAGAATGCATGCTAACTTCTTATGGTTTCTATCTTTGTATCCTTGTCTATAAGACTGAGAGCTTATGGCTGTTGCAATTCGATACAGGTTCTAATTTACTCCCCAGATGGGAGATGCTTATCCAAGTATCAGGCATATGAAAGTGGTCTGGGTGTAAAAAGTGTTTCATGGTCACCTTGTGGCCAATATCTAGCTGTGGGTAGTTATGATCAGATGTTGCGAGTTTTGAATCACTTAACTTGGAAAACATTTGCTGAATTCATGCACCTATCCACTGTCCGTGGTCCTTGTTGTGCTGCTGTTTTCAAGGTGACTGGATTTATTTGTTTTTTTTATCTCATTAGGTGCACTGATGATTTAATTGGCTACAACTTTCGAGTCTTTTCTTAATTTTGCAGGAGGTAGACGAGCCATTGCACCTTGATATGTCCGAGTTATGCTTGAGTGATGAGTTTCTCCATGGAAATTCTGGTAAGCATAACTGCGTATCTTACAGTTACAGGGATATTGTGTGGCACATAGAATGCTTGATCTGTAAAATGAATTTGAAACTGTCTTCATGCAACTATATCACTTCTTTTGAATATATTTTTCTAGTCAAATTAACACTTTCCCCCCTCCTAAAAGATGTTTCAGAAGGACACTTCAGAGTCATGTACGAGGTCACTGAAGTACCTATTAGTTTGCCTTTCCAGAAGCCTCCTTCACACAAACCAAATCCTAAACAAGGCATCGGTAAAGCCCATCTTTCTAGTATAGCATATTGAAGCAACTAAAAATAAATGTCTTAAGAGTTCCTTGCAGTGCTTTGATGTTTATTTTTTCCTCTTTGTAAAGTGCACTAAAAATGCATGACCTTAATTGCAGGTCTTATGTCATGGAGTAAAGACAGCCGATATATTCATACCCGTAATGATAGCATGCCAACTGCTCTGTGGATATGGGATATACACCATCTAGAGCTTGCTGCCATCTTGGTGCAGAAGGATCCCATACGAGCAGCAGCATGGGACCCAACATGCACACGTCTTGTTCTCTGTACTGGCAGCTCTCACTTGTATATGTGGACCGCATCAGGTGCTTACTGCGTGAGTAATCCTCTACCACAGTTTAACATAACTGATTTGAAATGGAATTCAGATGGAAGTTGCCTCCTCCTCAAAGACAAGGAGTCGTTCTGCTGTGCGTCCGTACCCTTATCTCTAGAATCTAGTGAATATGGTTCAGATGATTGAGGTATGTCACCATTTTTT
The DNA here is from genome assembly GCA_964035475.1 of Salix caprea. Classification (NCBI taxonomy): domain Eukaryota; kingdom Viridiplantae; phylum Streptophyta; class Magnoliopsida; order Malpighiales; family Salicaceae; genus Salix; species Salix caprea. Next base: position 13,899,474 of record OZ037752.1, read on the forward strand.
TAATCCAGATGGCTTGCAAACTTAAAAAAAAAAAGGGTATTACAAAAACAGGGCATCAGTGTTTAACCAAATATTCTGATTCTCCTTATCTCTGTAACAAGTTAAGTTTGTAGGGTTCCCAGTTGTAGTTGTGAAATCAGGTGACTAGGTGACAAGTTTGTGCTGTAAAAGATTCAAGACAAATCAACAATGGAAGTCAAATATACATTAACATTTGTGGAGTTTCATGGAATCGATTATCCCCTTGCGAAGCTTTGTATGCAGGACTGCATGCAATAAACCCTATCATGAACGACATTTTATTTTTATGATATCACAGCTTTGTAATCAGGTAAACATTTCAAACACTGGTTTAATGAATCTCATGCCATGTCATTGACTTTCGGCTAACCTTGTGCAAGACAAATCAAAGATGAAAAGTCAAAACATTAATTAACGTTGTGTAGTTACATGGAAACAATCTATTTTATGGTCCCTTCCCTTCTTGTTTATAACGAATTGGTTTTGCATATGCAGAAACTTCTCGTTAACTCTTGATACCAAGAAACATTACAAGCTGACTATCTTGGATTCAAGTTCTATGAGAGACGTCAAGAAATGGATTTTCTCGTAAATGCCCCGTCTACAAACGGCAAGATGACTTGCGAACTGTTAATGCAGGATACCAAGAGTTTAGCCATACCTTATACTCAACTGTATGTGACAAAAGTGAACTGCCACTGAACAGATGCTTTCCGCCTCTTGATCTGAAGTGTTTTTTTTTTTTTTTTTTTTTATTATGATTGATTGAAATTAACCAGTGGCCGCATGCATCGATGTTCCTCATTTTCAATAAAACTCCACTGCCTCTAGAACACCAGAATAATTCAATTAACCATTTATTGTTTGTTTACGGTTTAGGAGTGTAGTTAATGTTATTTTTAAAAGTGTTTTTTGTTTAAAAATATATTAGAATAATATTTAAAAAAAATTATTTTTGATATCAAATCATGAAAATATCTAAAAACACTAAAAATATTTTAATTTATAATAAAAAAAATTTAAAAAAAAAAAACTCACCTTATTAACCAAAATACCTTAAATCAAGAGAGAAGAAAAAGGAATTCATAATTTGTCAATCACAAATTTATGACCACCATTTAGCAATGGTTTGTTATTGTAGTAATGGGTGATTGTTGTTTTTTTAAATATTTTTTAGTAAAATAATATTGTTTTATTTTTTATATTTGTACATCAGAATAACTTGAAAACATATATAAAATAATTTTAAATATTTTTTGTAAAACACAAAAATAAATCGTCTCTCACCAAACTTGTAGCAAAACAACCACACAAACACTAATTTGTGAATTGTATAAATTTGCTCAATTGCCTAATTCTTTTATCAACTTCAAAGATGCTTTATGGATTTATTAACAAAATGTATCATGACTCAATATATCAAATATGTTTGATTTGAGAGAGAACAATAAAAATTTGAAGTATTTTTTTTTTATAATAATCTCAAAATGAATTTTGTATTTTGAAAATAGAAATAAAATGCATGATAAATTAAAAAAAAAAGAAAAAAAAACCAGTGACCTTAAGAAAAAAAAAATCAATAATCACATGGTAAGAAAAAGATGGTCCTATAAAACAGGCGGTGAATGACAGTGAGGTATTTATATGGCAACGAGAAGAGAAAGGGAGGTGTCTTTTCTTTCCCTCTCTCGCGTCAAACACCATAGCTTTGCACCCACAAAGAGAAAGGGAGGTATCTTTTAATTCAAAGCTAAAAAAATTGGCTTCAACTTCACACTGTCATTTCTTTCCCTTGCCGTTATTTTGGTTTTTTACACTCTTTAACCGCCATTACCTTCTAAAACTGTTTTTTTTTTTCAGTTTCCTAGTCTCATTCACTGTTTGAAAGGTTTCTTTTTCAGGCTCTTTAACGACAGCCCAATTGAGTTTTAACTTGTTTGACGCTATTTAGGTATGCCCGTTACTTGCTTCTGGTATGTCTTGTGATGTTTGGCTTTGTTCAGTAGCTTTCTTTTCATGCTTCCATGATAAAGTATTGGTTCTTGATTGCAAAAATGGACTTCTTATATCTGGGGTTGTTGTGATTATTGAATTAGAGCTTGTTTCATTGGATGTTTGCTTTTCTATGATAGTAGAACTGGTTAATATTAGGTCTTTAGCATGCGAAACATTGGAACTTTTTTTATTGAATGTTAGAAGTTTCTTTTATGAATTTAGAGATTGTTTGTAATACGGTCTCAAAAATGGTGTATTCTGTTTGTTGCTTGTTTTCTTAATGAAGTTGGAGATTGTTTGGCATTGGTGTATGTGTATAATAGAATTGTAACTTGTTTGATTAATGAGTTGCTTATTTTGTTTCAACTGAAGGGTTGTTGACAGAAGGGCTCCTAGTGTGCTCGACACTGGAGCTTTGTGATTGTGATATGACTCGAACAGTGAGGAGAAAGTTAGCTCACTCCAAGGAAAAAAATAAGGAGATTGTTGGCAGTGATTCAGACAATCCAGATGATGGATGTTTGTGCTCCAGTACCATTTGTGACCTTGATTGGACGGCATTGCCTGATGACACAGCTATTCAGCTATTTTCTTATTTAAATTATCGAGACCGAGCTAGTTTGTCAGCAACATGTCAAACATTTAGACTGTTAGGTTCCTCTCCTTGTTTATGGGATTCTCTAGACCTTCGGTACCACAAGTTCGATATTACAACAGCACAGTTGCTGTCTTCTCGATCCAAAAATCTCCAGAAGCTTCGGTTTCTAGGGGGAGAGTCAGCAGATGCTATTATTAGTCTTGAAGCGAGGGACCTTTGTGAAATTAGTGGTTATTTCTGCCGGGATATCACAGATGCTACGCTTTCAATGATAGCAGCTCGACATGTGATGCTTGAGTGTCTCCAACTTGGGCCAGATGTATGTGAAAGAATCACCAGCTTTGCAATCAGAGTAATAGCAATTTGCTGCCCCAAGTTAAAGAGGCTTCAGATTTCAGGTGTCAAGGTAGTTACTGGGGAAGCCATAAATGCTTTAGCTAAGCATTGTAGGCAATTGGTGGAGGTTGCATTCATGGAATCCGATTCTGTTGATGAATTTGCATTAGGAAACCTTACTTCTGTCCAATTTTTGTCACTGGCTGGAACAAATAACCTGAAATGGAATTCAGCGTCATGTGTTTGGAGTAAATTGCCCAAGCTAGTGGGGTTAGATGTGTCAAGGACAGATATAACTTTCAGCTCTGTCATGAGATTGTTTTTGTCATCCCAGTACTTGAAAGTTTTGGTTGCCTTGAACTGTCCAGTTTTTGAAGCTGAAGTTGATAATCACATGACATATAATCACAAGGGAAAAATATTACTCACAGTTTTCAATGACATTTTCAAGGCAGTAGGCTCATTATTTGTCGATATTACTGAAAATGAGAGCAACATGTTATCTTATTGGAGGAAAGTAAAGAGTACTGACAGAAGCATGGATGCCATTGCTACTTGGATTGAATGGATTTTCTCGCATTTTCTTTTACGTATCGCGGAGAACAACCCCAAGGAGCTTGATGCTTTCTGGATCAAGCAAGGAGCAGCACTGCTGCTTGATTTATTGCAAAGCTCACAAGAAGATGTTCAAGAAAGAGCAGCCAATTCAATTGCTACTTTTGTTGTCATTGATGATGAAAATGCTACTGTTGATGCTCAAAGAGCTGAGTTAGTTATGCAGAATGGTGGGATACGGCTGCTTTTGGACCTTGCTAGATCTTACCGAGAAGGACTTCAGTCTGAAGCAGCAAAGGTAAGGGTGGTTTCTTCTAGGTGCCATTCCTCATCCTTTTTGCAATTTGAAAGACATTTGGACAGTCATGAAAATTATTAAATAAGATTTGGAAAAGGTTAGGTTTAGATATGACTTGAAACAAAAGTTAGATGCTTAAGCTACATTTTGTTCATAGAATTTCATTTCTTGAGAAGTTAGTTATTTGGCATAATTCTGTTACACTGTTGACCTGTGCAGGCTATAGCAAATTTGTCTGTAGATTCTAAAGTTGCAAAAGCTGTTGCTGACATTGGAGGAATTAATATCCTTGCCGGTTTAGCTAGGTCAGTAAACAGATTAGTTGCTGAAGAGGCTGCCGGAGGCCTATGGAATCTTTCTGTTGGAGAAGAGCATAAGGTTGTGGAAATTGAAGCAAGTTTATGATGCCATAACCTAAAAATTATGCGACTTGCTCTAATCAATGCTGTTTACAGGGTGCCATTGCTGAGGCTGGTGGTATAAAAGTTTTGGTTGACCTTATTTATAAATGGCATGCTGGCAATGATGGGGTACTTGTATGTATTCAGCTTACATATAAAATAAGCATACATGATTCTGCAACTTGTGTGACATTTCAATTAAGAATTATGGGCTGGTGTTTGCACACTTGTTTTTCAGGAACGAGCAGCTGGAGCACTGGCAAATTTGGCTGCTGATAACAGCTGTAGCATGGAAATAGCAGTGGCAGGCGGCGTCCATGCTCTTGTAATGCTTGCTAAATCCTGCAAGTTTGAAGGAGTGCAAGAGCAGGTGATCCTGGTTATAGCTTTTAATCTGTGCATATGTTCAAGTAAATGGTCATTTTCTGAATATGATATGCGAGCGTCATGTTTTCTCTGTTGCTTCTCTTCTTGAGCAGGCTGCTCGTGCACTGGCCAATCTAGCTGCTCATGGAGATAACAATAATGACAATGCTGCTGTTAGGCGAGAGGCAGGAGCACTTGAAGCATTGGTCCAACTCACTTTTTCCCAGCATGAAGGTGTAAGGTAATCTATTTTTCTTTCAGATACATGTGGTATGAATGAATATAATAGTTAATAATGATCTTACTCAAGCAAATAACAAGATAATCTTTTTTATTCTGGATAATTTTAATAAAAAAGTATTTTCACATGCTCCTTTCAAAAAACTAGTCATTTATTTTCGTTGTTATTTGAAGAAGAGCACTATCCTTCTAAATTTTTAACTATTTTCTTTGGCTTGAATTTACAATTACAATTACAAAATAAACTGAATGAGGAAGGAAAACATTGTTTCTTTCATTGTGGTGCCAAACACAGGCGCATTGTGGACTATTATAGTACTGTTGAGTACGACCCTTTTTTTTTTATCCTTGAACGATTATTCAATTTTTTTTTAATTTCATCATTCTATTTTATATTTACATTGTTTTAAGCCTAATAATGTGTTTCTGTTTGAGTGCTACATTGCATTTGCGATGTCAAAAAATGTCTTGGCGATGGTCGCTTTTGCCAAATAGAATTTAATTTTATTGATTAAAAAAATTGAAACAACAAGGGCCAAAAATAAAAGATACAAATAAACAACTTTTTTACTGTTCATGTTTGCAGAAAACTCCATTTTGGTCTCTAAAGTTTTTTCTATTTCTTGTCTTTGTTTTTCTGGGGGTTTCACATTCCAGTTCTAAAATTCATTTATTTTATGTTCCAGTCCTTGAAATTCAAAAGAAGAGAGAAAGTCATCGGAAAATAAGAGAGAGAATTGTTGGAAAAAGAACTTTTTTCCATTAGGTAGATGCTTGATTTTGCATAATAGAATTTGATTTTGTTGTTTGAAAAAAAATGAAAATGAGGGGACCAAAATTGAAAGTGGATGAAAAAATAAAGTTTTTATTATTCTAGCATTGTTCAATTAATGTTTTTTTAGGGAAAAAAAAGCCTTTGGAGATTTTTTATATCGATCCCTTAAGTTTTGCAATTATGCGTTTTAACATAAAATTTTATTTTATTCACTTATTTTCTTAAAGCGTGTTTGATATTATAGTGCAGGGTGCTTTTCAAAAGTGTTTTTTTACTTGAAAATGCATCAAAATAATAATAATCTTTTATATTAGCACATCAAAACTATCAGAAAACACTAAAAAAAACAATCAATTTAATGTTTTTTCAAACCAAACACTCTCTAACATAGTTTTAAACACAAAAACAAACAACGTATTAAACCGCAACCATAAAAGCTATCACAATACTTAAATACATGCTAAATAACATAGAACTAGATTTGTCACCCTCACTACATCAGGGGTTCCGCATGAATTCAAAATGAAATGAATGTTAGACAACATATTTTTAAAATATTGCGATAAAAACATATCATATGATATCTTTTGTTTTATTTGAGATGGTGACAGACCAAACACGTCTAGGTCAACCCTGGTTAATATGCAAAACTCATAACTTGAGTAATTGGATTTTAATAACCCTATAAAAAGCAAATAAAACAAATTACAAAGCTCAATTCCTAAATAACCAAATACTAAAAAATGAAATTGAAAAAACATATTTTTTTTAAAATAAAAATAAAAAAATGACTGAAGTCAAACCATGACAAACCTTCTAACCCTTGACACAGACCATCAAAACAAGATAACCCCTAAAAAGTATATTGAAATAAATTATAAAGCTTAATTGTTAATCAAATCCAATATTAGAGGACAAAACCACACAAAAAATCTATTTTAAAGAAAACTAAAAAAAAAACTAAGACAATGTGCATTATGAGTTTGCAATAACCCTATAGAAAAGAAATTGAAAAAATAATGAACCTCTATCCCAAATTATTCAGATAGTAAAGATTTAATTAAAAAATAATTTTTTTAAAATCCCAAAAACAACCCAAGTGAATCTGGGCAAACTTTCCAAACTCACTACCCAAGTTATAAGACCAAGATTATCTCTTAGAAGATAAAAAAAAAATACAAAAATCAATTCTCAACCAACCAAATGTTGAAGGATGAAATCGAAAAATAGACTTTATTTCAAAACATAACAAAAAACAACCTGGGTAAACTAGGTCACTTTGTGATCCATGTCATGAGATAGATATTACACTGTCGGAGACAAATAAAAAAATAATGAAGCTCAATTTCTAAAATATCAAAATAAAAATAAAAAACGGTTGGTGAATACAACAACCATAATAATAAAAACTAAATTTGATATAAAACAAAGTTTGACAATCCACTTTGGTCTTTTGAGAGTGCTAGGTGTGGAAATTGAGGTGAGGGGAGAGAGAAAAAATAAATAAAGAGAAAAAAATGGCTATAGTCAAACTAGACATCCACCGTCAACACTCGTCGCACTTGGTAGTAGACCACAACAAGTTGTTTTGGATTACACCAAGAAGGGTGTAGGGTGTAAGTAGACTTTGGACACATATGCCACCAAAGTTCAGCTGCCTCTTCCATGAGCCAAGAATTCTAGCCAATTATTTTCTTTTTTGTTCAAATTGGTACTTGAATTGTTAATTTTTGAATTCACCCCTTAAACTTCGACTATTTTAAATCAATGAAATTGATCTTGTGTTACCCAAACCGAGCATCAATCAAATGTGTTTTTTTCAACACCGTGAAAATTTCATTTTAACCAAATTAAAGCAAACCATAAGCTCCCATCCAAAATCAACCATATACAAAAACAATGAAATTGAAAAGAAAAAAAAATCAGCAACCAAAAAAACAAAGAAAAAACGTGGCTTCATTAGTGTAATCCACGTGTTTATGTGTCTTATGCAGCAATTTCGCCACCTTTTTAGTTTCTTTTATAATTGTAAATGTAATGTAATATTAATGCACTTAGCTTCTCAAGCTTCTACTCTTTTAAATACCATGTGGGATTTCATGTTCTTACTTACAAACAGGCAAGAAGCTGCTGGTGCCCTGTGGAATTTATCATTTGATGACAAAAATAGAGAAGCAATAGCAGCAGCTGGTGGGATCAAAGCCTTGGTACGGCATTGCAATTGCACAGCAAACCTTTTCTTCTTGCTTTCCAGCTGATTCATAAAAAGCAAAAATAACCAAAACTTTTTCCCTTTTTTATATATATCATCGTCATTGCCATTATTATTATTATTATTATTATTATTATTATTATCATCATCATCATCATCTATTTGAAATCAGATTCTAGTGTCTAATCCAGATAGTTTGAGACGTTTATGACTGGATAGGATTTTAAAAAAATACTTAAGTAGGTAGAGAAATAAATAACTACTAAAACCTCAAGCATTAGTTTTGAGATTTCCTTGATGTAGAATTTTGTTATCATGAAATTCCAATATTATTGTATGCTTCTTTCATGTAAAGAAATAAATATAACAATGCCAGTTTGATTATTATTTGAATTAATGCTGTTGCATGCAATTTGCAGAAATTGATGTTTGACTTGATTATGGTGTTTTAGGTTTCTCTAGCACAATCTTGTTCAAATTCCTCCCAATGTCTTCAAGAAAGGGCTGCGGGTGCTCTTTGGGGATTGTCTGTATCGGAAGCTAACAGGTAGTGAAAGTTTGAATCGATGTTGCCCTGGATTCCTCCTAATGTATTAATATTATTAGAATTGCTGCCTTGCGTTGGCTGCTTGGTATATGGAGATCCTCCGTTGTGATCCTTTATTGCAATGGATGTGATGGTGACCCTGTTATTTTCTGTCCTTTTAACTATCATAACTCTGCCTCTTAAGATGCGATGCCAAGACATCAAAAGAAATGTCTAAACTCCATTAATGAAAAGACTGTCTGTCTGTTACTCTTTGATATGAAATACTCAGTGGATGGTGCCTTGGTTTCACTCTGTTGTAATGAACTTGGTGAGCGAAAATTGCATCTCTGCAATCTGTTTTACTTCTACTAATCTGTTGCCTCGGTTTCCTGTTAATCTAGTATTGCTATTGGACAAGAAGGCGGTGTAGCTCCACTAATTGCACTGGCTTGCTCAGATATTGCAGTAAGTTTTGCTCTTCGTCAAACTCAGATGAACTGAAACCATCACCATCCATCTAAGACTAACCAATCTTTCTTGAACTGAAAGGGTTTGGTATAGCATTCATGGTAAAATTTGAACATGACTTGAATGAAATATATTTATTGGATTTTCAGGATGTCCATGAGACTGCTGCAGGTGCTCTTTGGAATCTGGCTTTTTATCCCACCAATGCTCTTCGCATAGTAGAGGGTGGAGGAGTCCCAGCCCTCATTCATCTGTGCTCTTCTTCAGTATCAAAAATGGCATGTCTAATGGCTGCGTTGGCCCTGGCATACGTGTTTGATCAGAGGTAGATATTCAAATTACTTGTTTATCTATCGTGACCACACACTAGCCGAAAAACATGTATTTATTTGTGAGTTACCACATACACATCATGGATTGCTGGGATGGCTTCTATGTGGCATGTGCATGTTAGATATTTCTATAACATGGGTCTCAATTTGCAAGAGTTTTTGAGATTTACTGTGTTGCATACAGAACAGAAGAATTTGCACCAGGGGGGCCTTCATCAGAGGGAACCTCAAAGACCATGAACTTCAATGAGATTAAAAGGGTAGCCCTGAAGAAAATTGAAGCATTTGTGCTTTCTTTCTCTGTTCCACAAAAGTTTGCTGCTGCAATGGTGTCATCCGCCCCCAAAGCCCTTGGACAAGTAGCAGAAGCAGTACGTATACCAGAAGCAGGGCATCTGAGATGCAGGTTTTTTTCTTTTTTCTTCACTTTTCCAATACCAATCTTGGAGATTCACATTTAAACAGCTAATATGAAATAGTTTAATTTAATAGAAACAATAAGCACAATTCTGCTGTTGCTTTTGATTTTATATGTGGGTTAAAAATGTCTACATGAAGACTTGGTATACCTAGTATTGTAATAATCATCTGCAAACAAACTTATGAATTGGGAGTGCGGAAGTCCAATTTTCCCTCGTGCTTGTTCTTGGATGCTTCAGTTGAATCCAGTATATATATGAAATACGTTTGTTACATTGTCGTGCCTTTGTGGCTGTATTTGTTACTATTTTGAGGAGCTTAGGTTGTTTGGCCCCGGGTGAAAAGTGTGGATTTTCCTGATTGCGAAATCTTGATAAAACATCGGAGTATCATCAATTGATTGCATGATAAGCTTGCCAGTAAGCTTATAATATACATGTTAGACTCCTCACTGCTGATCTTGTTCTGAATTCTTTGTGTTTCTATTTTTCAGTGCAGCTGAGATTGGAAGATTTGTGGCTATGTTGCGGAATCCTTCTTCTATACTCAAGACTTGTTCTGCCTTTGCTCTACTCCAGGTGAACATCTTTTCCTCTCTACTGTGCCTGCATGTGGAAGTTGAATTTGAAGTGTTTCTGCAATTCAATGTGAATGGCAGACATTACCCAAATAACACTTCTGTTCTGCATTTCAGTTTACAATCCCAGGAGGACGGCATACATTGCATCACACAAGCCTGCTGCGAAATGCAGGAGCACCGCGAATCTTGCGCGCTGCAGCAGCAGCAGCTACAGCCCCAGTTGAAGCCAAACTTTTTGCGAAAATCTTACTTCGCAATCTTGAACACCACCATTTGGAAGCTTTAAATTAGAGCTTGGAAATGGTTTCATTCTGAATCTACGCTACTTAATCCGTTCACTTCCAAATTCCTGCTCATGTTTCGTAAAGTACCATGGTGGTTATTCCAATGCAGCCAAATATTCTCATGAGTTGTGGCATGGCCGACGCAAAAGTACAATGGTTTAATGGGATATGCTCTTGGATGCTTCAGGGGATGCAGGAGCAAAGGATGACTTGGTCGCGTTTACTTGACATAACTGGTTGGTAGCAAACTCACGTGCAGGGGAAGCGTTGAGCATACATTATTTATTGCAGTTTTGGATTTGACCATGAAGAGCCTGATTTTAACATAAATCATGCGACGAAAACTAGATGTAAACATTTTCGATTTGAAACTTGTTGTGTCGGGTTTTAGGAATCAATGGAACTAATAAGTGATCGTCAATGGGTTCTAGTTGACTGACAAGACCAAAAGTTGCCGATATTAGTGGTCTCTTGCTCTCGTCAGTTTTGTGTCTTAGCCGCTTGAAAGGTAATCATGCACCACCACCTTAACTTGCTTCTCTTTTTTCCACCTTGCGTGTTTCTGCAAATGAATCTTGTGCTGTAACTTGTAGGCAACCATTTATAGTTTCTTAAGCAACAATGAAGACATGTATAATTCTAATTCTAAATATAAATATAAAAACACTTATGTTATTTAATAAATCAGATTAAAAGTCTTAAAAACTAAAATATGAACCTTTGGTTTAAACTACTAAAGTTGGCATTTTGGTTTTGTTTGCGCTATGCTAAGGTTATTATCCCATGAAATTCATCATAATATAGTTGTTTTGAATTTTGTTTTTATAAGAAAAGGTTTTTCTATCAATGTATCTTTTGTTTATCCTAATTAATGCAATGGTTTTAATTGGAAGCATTGTTAAAAAAAATATATAATTGTTAAAGCAAGTTAAAAATAAATAAATTAAAATAGTCTGTTTATGTTTTGTGTGATTGAAAGCTAGAATGATCATGAATACGATAAAGTCAAGTTCCAAATCTATTTAAACATTCTAATAATAAGCAAATGATTTCAATCTAGTTTTTATATAAAAAAAATATTATTATTATTATTATTTTTAGATAAAATACATAATAATTGAAAAAAAAAATTTATAATAGTATTTAAGAATCATATCAAAACTAAAAAGTAAATGAATTTAATAAATGTTATATGGGTTGTGAAAAATATAAAAAAGGCAAAAAAAAAAAAAAAAGGGCCCGTCCCTATTTTTTTTAAAGTGACAAATAACATGTTATTTATTATAATTTAGAAAATATATGTGCTTTTAGCTCAAGAACTCTTATTTATCACACGCCTAACTGAGCCAAACTTGAATTACCTACCAATATACAGGGTCATCTAATATATTTTTTAGAACATATTAAATTATTTGAAGAAATGTTGATATTTGAAGCTTCTAAAACCCTGCTTTCTATTTTTTTATTCTCATTATTCAGTGCATCCTATCCCAACCCTCTCCCCCACCCACGCAGCTCTGTCTGTGGTGAGTCAATGTGTCTGGCAATCTGGGCTTGCTTTATCCAAACTGAGAACGCGTGTTTGATTCGTACAAGTCTCATTGTGGGGCCTTTTCGGACAGAAAGAAGTGGATAACCCGTAAGGAAATGTGGCAATAAATTATATGATTAAAAAACAATCATAAAATGCTATTTCTAATTTTCTATCCCTCTCTGGGTGTCGTATTCCTAGTTGTTGGGACTTGGCTAGCATCGAAGAAGCTTATCTGTTCTATTGTTCTTTCTCTGTCAGGAAAAGGGAAAAATACCAGAGTTTGTGCCAGTGTTGTTCCCCTTATCTTGCCTGCATCGAGGTGAGATCTTCTTTCGAGATGCACCTCAGAGTGTGTGATGAACTCGAAAAGGTTGCAAAATCCCACCGATAGAAATCTTGGAATCTGTGCCATTTTGTAGCATTTTCCTTGGTTGTATCGTAAGGGAGGCTAGAAACTATGCTCGAGTTTTGTTCATCCTATTCTTATCAATGTTTTGGTTGATATTTTGTTTTTTTAATTAGAATAAAATATTTTAATTTTAAAATGTTTTAATATGTTGTTTTGAGATTATACTATTTATGTATATATATAATGAAATATATTAATTAAAAAAATAATTTAAATCTAAAAATAAAATTATTTAGAATTACATACTATGAGCTTCATCCATCTGTGAATTTTAGATATGTCAGGTTACTGAAACTGTAAGTGTAAGAGATTACGTATAGTTTAGCTTCTAAGCATTCTCTAACTTTTATTTGTTGCTTGGGAAATAAATTTGAACTTTTTGGTCCATTAAACGTCCAAGAAACTTTGAAAGTAAAGTTAGTGGAAACTCATGATTTAATCATGAACTAAACAAAAAAAAACTATAATTTGTAAATCTACGGTCAAAAAAATACAAGTAATTTTAGGGTAATTTGAGAATAACAAGTAACATCTTAATTAGTTATTTTATTAAGAATACTTTTAAAACATATAATCCTAGATGGAGTCTTAACTCTTCGGTGGATGATCATGTATTTCATATTCCTTTTTTATGACTATTTATTTTCTCAAAATAAATCATAATAAACAAGAATATGATAGCAGTAATTACTATTTCAACGCTATAAATCTTTCAATTAATTTTTTACCTGGGATAGTTTCCAAGTCCCAACAAGGTCAATTCTCCAAAATGCATAATAAATAATAAAATTTAAGGACCAGCAGGGTCAATTCTCAAAAAATAAAAACAGCAAAGTCAAAGCGAAGTCGGTATTTTATTGTAATTTCAAAAAGGGTTTTGGAATTTTGTAAATAATTTTAATGGACAGGTGTGGGTCACAAGAAGAGTGGCTTCAATTGTTTCCGGTAAACTTCTAGTTAAACCCTGTAGAAACTTCACTGTTTCACAATACGAAGACTCTCTAATGTGATCAAATTTGGAAAAATTGAAATTTTATTTATTTAATTTTGATTTGCAAAAAATAACTAAAAAAATGGGGTTTTCTAGAATCTAAATAAATAAATAAAAATTACATGTCCCTATATGTACCACCAATGTGTTTGACAACTTTTAATCATAGTTATTGATCCCGTCCCGGTCCCGGTTCCGGATTTGTGTTTGGAACGGGACGTCCCGGTTTCGGTATCGTTCCGGGTACCGTTCCGGTTTTGTACTGTTCATTTTTATTTAATTATATATATGAAAAAAATAAAATATTAATTTAACAAGTATAATTTAAATTCAAGATAAATGAAATTTAAATTATACAATACAAACATAATCTCAAAATTAGAAACATCTTTGAAATTCCAAAATATTATGAAAGTAAAATGTTCTAAAATAAAAGAAAAATACATCAAACATCCTCTACTACATCATTAATATAAAAGTAAGGATCTTGATCTGGCTGTGGAACATAAGGAAAGTCGTCAACAAGACATTCCAATAAATTTAACAAGTATAATTAAAATTCAAGATAAATTAACTTTAAATTATACAATACAAACACAAAGTCAAATAAATATAATCTCAAAATTAGAAACATCTCTAATATTCCAAAATATCATGAAAGTAAAATATTCTAAAATAAAAAAAAATATAAATCTTTCTAAGCCCAGCCCAGCCCGACAGACCCGAACGAATAAAAGCCATTATAAAAAAAGAAAATATCTTTCTAAGACCAGCCCGACAAAATCCACTTCACCACTTCACCACTTCCCTTCTCCGTCTTCGTCCAGATCAGAAGCTTCAAGCTGACACCTTTTTTATTTTCAACGTAAAAGCAAGCAGCAAGGTGGGGCTTCAATTAACAGCAGACCTATCTGCTGAATTTAGTTCTATCTTCTCTTCTTTTCTGCGTTTTTTTGGAGGTTTTGGTTTCTGGGGCAATCACCGAATTGCTCAACACTAACAAAATGGTAATATTTAGATTGAAAACCCATTTTCTTTTTTATATTTTGGATTCCCATTTTATTTTTCCTCTTTGTATCTACTGGGTTTTGTTATTAGATGAGGTGTTTGTACTTTGTAATGTTAAAGAGAACACTGAATGTGATTGGGGTTTGGTGCTGACTTATCCAATATTTCATTGATCCCGGAACGGAACGCCCGGTACGGAACCGGGGCGTTCCGGCCGGAATTCGCCCGGTTTTTCCGGGACAGGCCGGGATTCTACCCGGGACAAAAACGTCGCCGTTTTGTCCCGGATTTTGCAACGGGACGGGGCGTCCCGCCCGTTCCGGCCGGAACGGGACGGGATCAATAACTTTGCTTTTAATTGTAAAAATAATAAATTTATATTAAAAGACAAAACTATCCTAGCTCACCACTAATATAACAAAAAAACTGAAGTAATGAAAAACCCATTTCTTGTGTTTAAAAAATATTTTTTAATTCACTTTTATATTTTCAACAGAAGTAATAATACTTGAGAAAAATCGATGAAAATCTCACCAACCGTAGGATTAAAAAAAAACCTTCACTTTTCTCTATAACTACCCTTTTCAGTTTCCTCTGTCCGGGGTCTCTCGCCCTGCCCTCATCATATAACGAAACACAACACGCGTAATTCTCTCTCTGCTGTCGTTATTTAAATGCATTTTTGAGTGAAAAGAGATAAAATTCAAGAATTGGATCAATAAATCATGGAGAACAGAGTTTGTTCAACGGAATCAGTAACTGGAAGCTGTGATGTCTGGAGTTGTCAAAAATCTGCTTCTGCTGATCATCTTGTCATAATGGTCCACGGTATACTTGGAAGGTATGGTCTTTTTTTCCTTATTAATCACCGATTATCATGTTTTGTTTATTTAATTTAGTGGATTTTCTTACCTGGTCTCGGCTTAATTCTGTCGACCACGGGGACAAAATGAAAAACTTTATTTGAATAGATTTTGTTTTTGTTTTTAGTTGAATTTTCACCCTCAATCACTAAATTCGGAATTCAATTGATTTGCTGTTTGCTCAATATATATATATATTTATCTGGAATTTTGTAAATTATGAGAACAAAATCTCAACGTTCTTTTAAGGTTTTCTTTTGCGTTCAACTGGATTTTTCGGCTTAATTATTGAATTTAGAATTCGATTAGTTATGCTGCTGTCTAATTGTGGGTGTATTTGAGTGATCAGTAAAGCAGATTGGAAGTTTGGAGCAGAGCAGTTTGTTAGAACTCTACCTGATAAAGTATTTGTTCATTGTAAGTATCATGAGTTATGTTTTCGATATTATAAGAAGCGAAATCATTTCTTTCTTTTTGAATTTGGTATCTAAGTTGTAGTTGAGTGGAGTTTAAATCATTTCTTTTGGTATCTTTCTTTTTTCTTACTCGGAATGGAATGCTTAGGTTGGTTTTACTTACGCTGCAGGTAGTGAAAAAAATATGTTTAAGCTGACACTTGATGGTGTTGATGTGATGGGTGAGCGGTTGGCTGAGGAGGTATTGCAGTTTTTGGATTAATTGGGTGTACCTGTAGTTATTTACTAAATTTGGATGTAATCTTATGCTGGATTATTGATGGAATTTTTGAATTTTAGGTACTCGAGGTGATTCAAAGAAAGCAGAATTTGCGGAAGATATCATTTGTTTCCCATTCTGTGGGAGGATTAGTGGCCAGATATGCAATAGGAAGATTGTATAGACCACCCAAGAAAGAAAATGTAGAAGATTTAACTGACGGTACAAATGAAGACGACGTAAAGGCTACAATAGGTGGCTTGGAGCCTATGAACTTTATCACGGTTGCTACACCTCACCTTGGTTCAAGGGGAAATAAGCAGGTATCATATTTTGATTGTCTTGTGTCATTTAGATTGTCAAATTTGATCAACATCCACTCCAAAACATTGAAAAAGCAAATGACTAGGTTGCTTAAATGTTTTCATAACAAAAAAAATCTGGACTAAATCTGTGCATATAAATAGCTTTGCTTGCTTTCCTGCCACTAACTGACTGCGAATGTTAATCATTCCTTGAACTAATCTTTATTAAATATAGATTAATCAAACTTCTGTATTTCGTCGAAAAAATGTCTTAATTTGCAGGTTCCATTTCTTTTTGGTGTACCTGCCTTTGAGAAAGCAGCTAGCCTCTTCATTCATTGGATATTTAAGAGAACAGGTCGACACCTTTTTCTTACTGATGATGATGAGAACAATACTCCATTGCTTAAACGCTTGATAGGAGATTATGGTGATTGTTTTTTCATGTATGCCTCTTACACAACAGTTCTTTATGCAGATTTTTTCTTTTATAGTTTCCTGAGATGTTATTATCTTCATGGTGTTCAAATATGCAATTAATAAGGGCACCTAACTAATTTTGTAGGTCGGCATTGTGTATATTCAAACGCCGGGTGGCATATTCGAATGTGGGCTATGACAGTATCCTTTTTGTTCATTCAAAGTAGATGTGAGTGATATGTAATCTGAAAACATGGCAGTCTTTATTCTTTGTTTCCTTGATGAAAATTGTTAGATATTGTGGGCTGGAGAACGTCATCCATCAGGCGTAATTATGAATTGCCAAAGGTACATGTGCTTCCACTGTATAGTTTTCCTTGGTCTTATTGCCTGTTGGTTAGAACGTCCTGACTGAAATGTCATTTTATGTTTTAGTGGGAAGATTATGTGAATAAAGAATATCCGCATATAGTGTACGAAGAACACTGCAAGGCCTGTGATGCCGAGCAGTCTGAGCTTATTTCGACAGCAGATGATGGTTTGGACAAGCTAGAAGGTATATTTTGAATGAAAAGATGCAGCCATTATGATCACCTTATTTGTGCTTGAATTCCTGTGCCCCAACTTGTCTAATGAAAACTTCTTGTTTGGGGAATTCCCATCCACCACAATTGCTGTTAATTAATGTTAAAAGTTTGCTGATTGGGTTTTATTTGTGCAGAGGAACTAGTGATTGGTTTATCCCGTGTGTCATGGGAAAAAGTAGATGTTAGCTTCCATGCCAGCCGACAGAGGTTTGCTGCTCATAGTGTAATTCAGGTCTCTCTCTCTCCCCTTATTCATGCATCCATTCATCCTCACCACAGTGTCATGTTTTTTGGTTATATGGTATGAAAATGCTAGCCATATCTTGGGAATAATAATGGTCTCTTCAGCGGTAATGTATGCAAGGGAAAAAAAACACCTTGGGAAATGAAAATTAACATAAAAAAATTGTGTTTCTGAAGGAACCTAAAACCATTCTGTACATATCGCAGGTTAAAGATGAATTGATGCATATGGAAGGTGCAGATGTGATACAACATATAATCCATCATTTTCTTCTGTAAAAGCCATTGACTCCTGGACATAACAACATTACAGCTGCCCTACATGGTAAGTTACTAAATAAGTATACGCTATATTGAAATCCTGGTTTCTGGACCATTCATCTGCACCTGAAAACTCATTCATCACAGGTTGAAGGTTGTCAACTATCGTGGTGATGGTGAATTCAGCAAAAACTACGAAGACTACACGAACAATATAGTAGAGGTTTTGGTTTATTCATTTATGTAATGTGCACATATTTTTATGATCATCAATGAATGAAAAACAAAATGCTATGTATTTAGCCCTTATCATCGTTTTAATGCTGTGATTGCCAGAAACATGGTTGAAAGTCCAAACGAGGAAATGCGATTAATCGCCCATGGCATGCTTTATTTGAACCCCTTTTTTGTTTTTCGTATGCTTTATTTGAAGTCAACCTTTGTATTTCTTTTGAGGTTTTGCAAATCTTTTTCCTGCACCTCTATTACATTGACACGTATTAATGGGATCAAGAAATTATCTGAAGAGTGGTGGAAATGAATCCTTACCATCTTTGACAAATATACATGGATGAAGAGATGGGTTGGCCCCGTTCATCATGTTGAGCTTTAAAAATGAAGGGAAAACTTGGACCAAAATATCTCAAAATAATTCTCGGTATGGGAGGAACCAAACTGGAGGAGAGGGCTTTTGTAATTTATAATGATTAAGTCTATGTTTGTATTTTGATAGCTTCGGTTAGATTAAGTTTGTGTTTAGTTTTGTAATACAGTATTTTTTTAAAAAAATATTTTTATCTTAAAATACATGAAAATTATTTTCATTTTTTTTAACACATCATATTAAAATTATTATTAAAAATATATTTTTTAATACTTTTTTCAAATAAAACACGTCCAAAAATGAAAAACACCCACCAACAAATTAGAATTTAATGAGATAGTTTTGCTGATATATTAATTAAACAAACACTTAAAAATAATTAAGATAAGCTATCCTGTATCTAAAGTCTAAACTACACATATTGACTCCCAAAATCCGCAATCGAGCCAATCAAAGAAAAAGAAAAGTAAAAGAAAATGTGATGAGTATTCTCGCAAACCAACAGAAACTACACGCGTGGCACGTAATTAAAACCCCAGCTAAATCTTCGGCACCTAATTGTTCCTCCCTTACCGGAATAGACGCTCTCGGGAAGGAAGCTGATCTCTCTCTTCATTCTCTCCGTTTGAGCGATGGATCTCAATAGCTGCTGCTGCATTTATTATCATCGGAATCCCACAAATTCTCATTAGTTCAATCGAATTTCAACTTTTCTCTCAAATCCCCCCCCCCCCACACTCACAAAACCACTCTTTTGGCGCCAAAATCACCCAATCAGAGTCAGAGCTCTTAACGATGATGGTTTCGTCCTCGAAGTTATGCCTCACCTGATCGATTTCCCCCCTGTTTTACCAGTAATCAATAATTATGTTTTTTTTTCCAATCAATGAGTTATTTACCTTTTGCTTTTGCTCGTATCCAAATCCTTTGCAATACAGCCAAGCCCACGCGAATTTAAAGTACATGAATTCATTGATTATTTGAATTTATTTAAATTTCTATTCTTTTTTATTTTGAATCGGCAGGCAGACTTTTGTTGGACCGGAAGATGTAGTTGCAGAACAAGTAAGCACATTGACTTGTCAATTTTTCTGCTGCAAACGACATGTCATTCAATCATTTCTCACTCTTATTTTTAATAGATTGCTTTTCATAAAGATAGTCCTAGAGGTGTACATATCCGGCGAGCCTGTCCGAGAGAGAAAGATATTTTTTTTTTATTTGTAAATTTAAATCTATTTATTCTTTTAAAAGCATCATTTTTTATAGGAATTATTCAGTACACGGGTGGGCTACGTTGTGCACGTGCTTCATCACTCGCATACAGGTGGGACCCACCTAATGGTCTCACCATTTGGCGTAGCATTGATGTGAGTGAGAGAGTTGGCCATCAGGTGTGAAATTGTAGAAGCTGATTGTTGTTGATTCAACTGGTGTGATGATATATGTACAGGAGTATTTTAAGCCTGAAGAAGTGCCTGCTTGCATAGTGACATGCGGGGGCTTATGTAGAGGGATCAATACTGTGATTCTATGGAGTTGGTGATGTATCTGGCATTTTGGTGTGTTTAATTGTTGAACTGTTTGCTTTGAGAAAGAGTCTTCAAAACGGTTGATTGAATTTGCAGGGAGGTTATGGGGGTTCTTATCTGAGATATACATAAGCGTGGTGGCACATGGTATGATGCAAGTGTATCACACCGGAATGCCTTTTCTTCTCATCAATATGTGTTTTCGGTACATTTTTACAAGGAAGTTGAGAAATGTGGTCTTGAAGTGGCAGTTGCTGGGGTCCCCTAGATGATTGATAATGACATTGCGGTGAGTTTTGTATTTCATTCTAAAATTTATGCTTCAGGGCAAGGTTTGATTTTCAAGGCTTCGCTCATTTTTTCAAATGTTTGTAGTTTGGAATTGTCGTGTTTGTGTTGAACTGTATTGAACCTTGAAAATGATGTAAATTGCATTGTTGTTTTAGGTGACAGACAAATCTTTTGGAATTGATACTGCTGTCGACGCAGCTCAGAGAGCAACTAATGCTGCGCATGTGGAGATTGAAAGTGAGGAAAATGGAGTTGGAATTGTTAACCTTATGGGCAGATACAGTGTTAAACTTTTTGAACATAGTTTAATAGATGGTAATTTGATGACCATTGGATAGTCACTATATGTATTATTTCCTTCCTGCTTCCTTGCGTTTTGAATCCTGCAGGTTTCATTGCGATGTTTTCAACTCTGGCAAATTGAGACTTGGTAATACTTTTTTTGCTAACCTTGTTCCTGATCTTACAAATATATGGATCCAATTTCAATGTAGTTAGAGTGTCATATTTGATGATAACTTGGTGTTTTAACTTTCGTGGGCCTCAAAATTATGCCACATAGCAATCATGTTAGGTGGTAAATTGGTACAACCACCTAGTAGCTAATTTTAATACATTTATGTTGCTGTACCCATCATTCTGAGACAGACCATTTCTTTCTTTTTTGTTACTACATCTATTTACTTTGTTATTGTTTGTTGTTAGGGGATACTTTGTTATTGAATGGTGTTATTCCATTCATACTTGCTGTTAGTATCTCATGTTGCTGGATCATTTTACAAAGGTTAAGAAGATGGAGATAATATGAAATATATAGGTATCTCCCAAATGATTACATTAGAATTTTATCTTTGGTATATCTAAGTATCTAAGTGGCGCATGTGATGATTCTCGCTTCTGGTAAACACAATCCTAATTGCTGATAGAAATTGTTTTTACTATTTGGTGGAAGGACAAAAAAATGTGAACAACGTACTTGGCAGGCTTAGCTATAGCTAATGAAAGGTTCTGTTAAAAACCTTGTTGTAAAAATACTTACTGATTCGAGGCCAGATAAGAAAAGTTTGGATGGTGAAATTGTGTAATATTCATTTTCATGGAGTTGGTTATCTTAGTATAAAGAATAAAGAAAGTATGTTTGAGAACCTTGTGAGAACTATCCCCTATACTGATGAAAAAGAAGAGGTCTATGTATCTGAATGTTAATATTTTCTTATGCAGATCCTACATACATGAAATGAGCTATTCCAATATGCAGATCCTACATACATGAAATGAGCTATTCCAAGTAATGCATCAGACAACATCTATTGCATCCTACTTGCACAAAGTGTTCATGGGGCCATGCTGGGTACACGGGATTCACAGTGGGTCCAGTAAACAGTAAACGTGCTTATATTCTGATTTCTGTAAGGACTTCCTCTTCTCAATAAGTGTATATGAGGGCATCTCCAATGGCAAAAACCATTTAGAAGAGCCAAATTGTTAATACGGTATTTGAAAAATGTAAATATGTTTTTTTCCTCTTCTTGTATTCACTTTAATGGGAAAAAAGCCACTTTAGCAAACAGTTTGTATTTTAATATATTTGATATCAATACTTTTGGCTCTTTGAGAAAAAGCATTGAGAAAAGTTGTGGATAAATATATTTTTTAATGTTTCTGGCTCTTTTGATAGCTATGGAGGAATGATTTCTCATTGACAAGAAAAGGGATTTTGGCTCTTCATTCTATCCCATTGGAACTGCAAAACCAGGAGAGAAGCTAAATTGCTTTCTTTTTTTCTTCTCTCTCTCTCTCTCTCCTGGTTCTTCTTTTGGCTCTTCCAGTGGAGATGCCCTGACTAACATGACTTTCTATGAATACAATTTTCACTTGCTGGTTTAGCTTTTTTAAAATATAGACTTGGTTCTTATATTTGAAAATTTACAAGTTGAATGTCCAAGTGTGAATCAATCTGTCAAAAACTTGTGAGAAGCCTTTATATATTATGCATTTAAACAGGAAAAGCTAAATTCTCATTAATTTGGTTGGGTTAATAACATTAACTTGCCTGTAAGTGAGTAGTGGATTAAATTCCTGTCATTATATGTCCCAAGTGATTTAGTCTCAGAGGAAAAATAATAATAAATACAAGATGGGTAAGAATAAATTCAACTACTGCCAGGAATGCAAAACTAATTTGGGGTGCTGCTGCTGCCCTATCACAAATGAAAACTAGTACCTTCCCTTGCTCCGTTGTCAGTCACTTGTAGTTGCAGCTTACACAAAAGCGTTATATATTTTCTTTGCACCAGAGTGTAGAAGCTGTTCTATTTGCCATGTTGCCTCCTGCTGATACAGACAATGCATAATATGATTAACTGTTAGTGGCCGTTTTATTATTGTTCGATGCTGGGCTAACCTTATAGATGCCTTATAAATTGGCTGTTCCTTTTAGTCTTCTGAAGCAGTGAGAGTTCAGTTTTAAGCTGTTATTGAACTCCAAAAACTTTTTTTTTTGAACAAAGTTGAACTCCAAAAACGCACAACAATTATTTTCAATTAGTAGCAGGGTAGATCCTGGAGCTTGTGGAAACACTTATAAAATCTGTAACTAATGCAATAGAATTTTGTGATGCAAAATCGACTCAACTGTTGTGATATTGCAGAGACTGACAGGCACAAAACACAGTGAACTTAACCGAGGATGTGGGCCAGACTGCTTGCTTCTACAAGTCAGCCTTGTTCCTTGAATTCCAATGAGACAATGCAAGAAACTGTTGATAGAGAAACTGTTGATCGTATCCACAATCTGAAGATCAGTTCTGATTAGATTTTATGACTCTGAGCAAAAATCCAAACAGGTCAGTGCCATCTCTTGTTCTTGCCACTATGGTGAAAGCTCTCAAATATTCCAATCCTGAGGAATCCAAGAACATACCACAGATGTAAATTCACCACTGCTTTTAATCAAGCAGAAATATTATTTGGTGGCTGCCATTCATGATGATTCTTAAATTATAGACAACACTTAAGGTTCTATCTTTTGCAAGAGTCTGGTGTTTTAGGACAACACTGTCTGCTTCTCAATGACTTGCCATCATATTTACTAAATTCAAATGACATCAATGTACATTTATAGTGAATTAATGAATATTGTTTTACGCTTACACCTTGTTCGTGTTCAGATCGTTTAGCTGATCAACTCTCTATATGCAATGAATTGATGATGACATAACTTCCGTTAGACTGGTTCGGCAGTTTCTCTGATTGGTTACATGTCTGTTTTACTTGACAAGTAATTTACGCGCGTCTCTTAAAAAAATTCTCTAAATTAGAGTTTGTTCCTCCCACAGAGAAATCATCTAGAGCCGGTGGTCCTTTACTCTATTGCTCTGAAGCCAAACTCCAAACTCAAAAACAGACAGCTCTAATAAATCCAATGATGATGAGATCATCTGGATGAGAGCTGACAAGGATGACGATCATAGGACATTTAGTATCTTTTGTCTCATATATAAAGTTGCAAGTTGCTCGCTATGCCTTTCATTTACAACTGGTTATGTACCAGCTACTCATGTGGCTCATTGTATATGGTCAAACTCGAATTTGGGGAACAAAACTTTGGGTGCTAGATTCAAATCGGGACCCCTCTTTGCAACTTGCTCATAAACATGACAGGAATAGCCAATTACAAACTTGTTGTGAGAGCTAAGTTCCAAAACCTTGGCAACTCTTGGTACACATGGTTATGCATGGACCTGCATATAAAAGATGTGGACCCTAGTTTTTACTCCAAGTTGACTTGAGAGGTTCAGTTAGCCCTACCTTTGGTTTCGTTTCCAGCTAATTGTAAATGTCAAGACTCGAGATCAGTACTTTTATTTTTTTGTTGATTTGTTTGTCTGGAGGGTTCTTACCATCTAACATCTCCAAACCTCTTCTTGCAGGAGGCATGGTTACTAATTGTAATGTGTCTATGCCACAGAAGATTAGATATGAGCAAACTCGAAAGAGTCTTGTAATCACCATCTTCCTTGAGGTAGCTGCAGGTTTCAGGTCTTTGCTATACCCGACCCCTTTAGGTCACTTTCTCTACAGGAGTCAAGGGTGCTGGTTAGTCGTACCCATTAAAGCCGTAGACCATGGTAAACTCAGAAGGCTTCCATATTCCAACAGTGAGACTTAAATTCCGTCAACTAGTTGCACATAATTAACCTCTTAAGTGGTTTCTATGAGCCGACAGAACTTTTCGAGCACATTTATGGTCATTTGTTATGACTTGAGATGAGGAAAAATAACTACTCAATTATGATTCCAGTATCTAACCTCGTTTTAGGATTTACTGTTTGGGTGGATATATTTTCCAAATACAACAGTAACAGGCATTATTATCACTTTTGAGAAAGTCTCCTAGTCAATTTATGAGAGTAATGTTTGGAGTGACGTTTAGGAATTTAAGCAGGGAAGTCTTTCAGAAGAGGGGGTAGCTTAGTGATGACGGTGTTATTAGAATTGACAACACATATTGCAATAATTTCCAGGCCAAGTCAGGAAACGAAAATCGCAATAAGAAGAAGATAGAGAACAGGGGAAGAGGTTAGAAGTCAATATTCAACAAGTATGGCACCCATGGATTGGATTTATTTTTATTTTTTTTGACAAAAATCCCTTTATTCATGATACTGCCAATATTTACATTTCAACATTCCTGACATTATCCTAATCACATTACACAAACATACCACACACTAAACCTGTGGAGAATTTCATTGGTGGATGACGTTTTTATTCGCTTTTTTCAGTCCGAGACGAAGCAGCTAATCGGGTGTTTTTTTTTTCTAAGATGAACTTGGTCCATCTTTTTTTTTATATATATATAAAGATGAAGGTCCTCCAACGTAGTTTGTATGCGGGGCCCTATTCGAACATTGCCTACTAATCTACTGACACGTAAGCAAAACTGGTTTCCGAGAAAACGGTGACAGTTGCTCCTCATCAGAAACGCCCTCCGCTTCCTCTCCACTCCACCCTGCATTCCAGTTTTCCGGCGAGGCATCAACAGATTCTGGCAGCACCTCTTCTCTCTCCACTCTTCTCTTCTTCCTTCCTGTGGCCGGAGGCGGGCTGGATAGTCCAGCCTCCAAAGGAAAATTCAGGATAGCCTTCCTGCCCCTCATTTTGAATGCAGCACAATCATAAGCTCTTGCAGCATCGATATCACTGTCAAAAGTACCTAACCAAACCCGACTACCCTTCCTGGTCGGGTCACGGATCTCTGCCGCAAACTTTCCCCACGGCCTTCTTCGGACCCCTCTGTAATGCCTTGTTGTCTCATCTTTATCTGTCATCTTTACGAGTTCAGGTGGTGGGGACTGATTGCTTGAATCTGAAAACATGGGCTCAGGAGGTGTCAAATCTATGGTTTCGGATTTTATTTCAAACCTACAGGTTTCTTGGGTACAGTAACTTTGGTCTGATATCGGGGAGTTGGATTCAGACCCAGATAAGGAGTTCTCCAGCTTTACATATATACTGGCTACACTGGACTCAAGACTATTGATGAACTCATCTGTGGAGGTGAAGTCTCCAAGAAGATGTTGTCTTATGAGCTCTAATGTGGAGGATTCTTCTGGGGTTGCCATTTTTTAAATAGAAAAAATGAGCCCAGAAAATGGATGTATGGGTGGGAAGTCAAATAGTTTTTTTATATACAGGGAGTTTATTCAAGTTGCAACTTTTTCTTTGAAAAATCAACATCAAATGGGTCTCCCTGAATTTATTAGATTCAACAAGCTTACAGCATATGGAGCATCATCGTACATGGTATTTCCCCAGTTTTGGAGCTGGATTTGGGCAATCTTATCCAAACCTCATTAATGGCGATAAATTGAGGGTTGGAGGGATGTCAAGACCATCGAGTTTTGGGGCTGCGTGAGCGCCACAATAAGCACGACTTGTGCTTGGCATCTATCAGTGCATGTTGTGCGTTGACATCTTGAATCGTCAGTAAAAAACTTGATGTTAAAAAACTTGAGATTTACATAATAAGATTTGAGTTCGAGTCAAAATATGATTTTCTTGTAAAATCCTGGAACAATTATAATTTTACTCGCTATATGTTCTTCTTCTAAAATCCTAAAACAACTAGAATTTTACTCGCTCACATTGATCCGATCCATGAAATGAATTTTTCAGGGCAGGGTTTTATCAAATAAAAAATATTGAATTGTTAGGGGGCAGATCTTGCAACTAGCCTGGGTTTGTTATAGTAGGTCCCAGTATGAACTGAGCTCATCAAGGGTCTCTCCCATCATTTTCTCTGTGAGCCCATGTAAAGTGACCAGATGCAAGGCTGTGAAAAAGCTGTTCTGAAATTGGTAATCCGTGTGAGCAATCCGGTCGACATAGCCATTCATGAGCCTGCACAACTTAGGTCTGTTTACAAGTCTCGAATTCTTTTATCAGCCTAGTAGTTACTGAGTCCTGGATATGCAAATATTTAAGACAATAATTATCCATAAGAGCAGTTAAAAGTAATTTTCCAGAATTGTCCCATATTGAGTTCCAACTAACTCCACTCAGACATCTATCCACCTGTGAAATCCTTACAAAAACAGGTTAAACAAGGAAAAGAGACTGCACGTTTGTGATTGTTTTAAACCCCCCAAATTAGGAGGGACAGGGAGATTATGTGCAGGTGAACGCAAACATTTCCTCAGGTTTGGTCTTCATGTACTTCCAGTTGAGCTATAGAAGTTGTACATGTAGAAAAACGAAGTGATATGCTTTTTGTAATTTCTCAATAAAAAAAAATTGTGTGATAATAATGAGGGGAAATTAATTTAACTTTTTATAATTTATTTTCAGAAACTACAACTTACATAAATTCAAGATTTAAAATGAGAAAATCAATGAATAAATTTACCCTTGTATGTAATATTATATAGACACAGGAATGATAGATCTATCGATCAAATGATTGTTACTCTCCTCTACCATGAACATAAAATCTCAAACATCTCTTGAATCCCATATCAGAATTACCATTAGAATCTAGATCTATAGATCGTAAAAGATTTGAATCTTAAATCACAAATCATGTTCAAGAAAGGGGTTGGTGTTGTTGACTCCTCTCCTCTTTTATACGCTACAACAAATGATTTTTTTCCTCTAAATTTGAGCATTGTTTTGGTAAAATAGAAGAGATTTGTTATTTTCAACTACTCCTTTACCCTTCCTGCCTCTTTTCTTGCCTCTCTATTCCTTCATCACATCGATCTATTCTCTCTATCCATTGAAACCTCCATTGCCATTGAACCCAACTGCTCCACCATCCCCTTCATGTCACTAGTAGCGATAACAACGAGCACCACAACCACTCTTGCTGACAATGGCAAAAAGAACAACCAGCGATAATCTTGCTCTCCTTTCTCTTGTGTTAGAAAAAAATATTCTGGGATTTTATATAACATTCTTTAATATGATATCAGAACTTTAATGACTCAGTGATCACGAGTTTCAATCTTATCATTTCATTCTATTTGATATAAATTAAACATAAGGTAGTGTGGACTTGTATAATTTTTAAACCCAAAGAATTTTCACTTGAAGGGATGTGTTATAGAAAAATATAAATTGTATTTTAAAATCTCACTTATCACCTTAAATTTTTAGATAAAATGATTCTTTATGATCTTGTATTTATTTTTTCACTGCCATCAACCCTAGGTAGTTCCTCATTCTTCCTCGTTTCTCTAAGACCGGTCACTTGGTGGGTTCAAAGATCGACACTAACAACTTTTAGTAGCTTTTCAATCATAAAATCTAACGCAAGATGGTTAGGCAACATTCACCAAGGCTTCCGTACTGTCTGCTTCGAAAACTATCGATCTTCCGACAAGAAATATATCTCCAACATTAGAGTTGTGCGGAGTTTGCTAGTTGGTCGTGAAGGAGGGTTTTGTGGATGTAATTTCTTAGTGTGATTGACCGACCTTAAAATTAGCTTGATTAAGATGGGTTAGTTTAGGTTTATGATTTAAGTAAGAAAAAATTAACAATAAAAGTCCATTTCATTGAATAAATGCAATCAAAGAACAATACGATATTACAAAACTTATCTTCAACAAACGTTAGGTATATATACATAAATATAGAAACTTCGTCATCTCCACGTCATCTGTGACACTTTTCGGCCAGCAGATGTTTCCTAATGTAGTAAGCAACCACCCAACCGACATGTCGACCCTCTCTCCTTCATACGACCATGAGCCTCGAGTATCCAAATGAAGGATGTGGAGATAACGGCGATAGCGGCGGCACACTGAATATCCCCGTGACTTCACCATCCCAAAACCCCTTCCAACTTGACGGCGTTAATGGTTCGGAAGCCACAGCTTTGACCTCACTTTCCGGTGAAGAAGTTTCCCTCTTCGCCACCTTATTAGCGATAGGACTAGTACTTTCCACGCAACACTCTACTCCTTCGATCTTTCTTTTCTTGCAAGAGGTTTCCAATAATTGTTCAGGCTGTTGAGAATTCAACTTGCCAGCTTCCAGAGGGAAATTCAAGATCGCCTTACTTCCTCGTAACCTGAAAGCAGCACTATCATATGCTTTCGCAGCTTCAATGGCAGTATCAAACGTTCCAAGCCAAACGCGAGCTCCTTTTCTGTTAGGGTCACGGATCTCCGCTGCGTATTTTCCCCAAGGCCTACGCCTAACACCCCTATAATGCCTTTCTTGTTCACTGGACATGTCTGCCTTGTTCACCACAGGCTGTGCTACTTGTGGGGTCACGTTCAAGGTTGCTGGTGGAGGTATGGCTATGTCCTTGATCATGGATGGTTTTCTCTGGCTTAGAGAAGTTGAAGACTTTGGTGAGGATTGAGGCTTGGATTCAATGCTAGATTGAGTTTGCAGCTTGAATTGCGGTTGATCGAAGGGATCAAATTCTGTCGATTCAGTCTTGATGCAGTAGTCATCAGTAGAGCTGGTGGTGGAGGTGCTGCAAAGATCATCGAGATCGGAGATGAAGCCGTCCATGGAAGCAAAGTCAGTCAAGAGGTGTTGCCTAATGAGTTCCAAAGTTGAAGCTTCATCAAAAGATGCCATTACAATTGAGGGAGGGGGGTGGTTTGTCTTCTTTTCTTTTCTTTTCTAATCGGCTTCTTCTCGAAAGAGAAATAAAAGATGAGAGTGAAGTTGCAAAACGAAGATTACTGGGATTTAAAGAAGAGGAGAGAAGGGAAGGTTTGAATATTCTGAGTGGAAATGAGGGAGTGACAAGTACATATATAAGGGTAGAAATTTGAGAAGCAGGAAAGATAGAGAGAAGGAGGCTTCCTAGGAGGTTCCTGGGTAGCAAGAGGAAGCATCGTATTATCCGAAGCTGAGTTTAGGGAAGTGGATCGAAGCTGATCCTGTTGTCTTGTAGTGGACATTATACTAGTATTTACCAGTGGTGGTGGTCCGAGCCTTTTTACGAACCACCCTCTTTCCTGGCTGCTTCGGATTGCTTCGGCCTTCCCTAGCTAGCTAAAAACTAATGAGGTTTACTGCTATAATTATGCATTCCCCCCCCTCCCAATATACATTAGAATGACTTGAATATTTTGTTGAAAAGATTTGATCCTGCTTTCCCATTTCAGCTTAGCAGATAAATTAAACACTTACTTTTAGGGTTTTTTTTTCCTAGCAAGAAAATCAATTTTATTTTATCCTACTAAAAATAACACTTTAAATTTGAATACCACATAATGATGTTAATTATGATATAATATAAGAAATAAATTCATTTACGCGCCGCGAGAATATAGGATGAGAAGAGTAGATACATGCACTATTAATGTTATCCGGCTTCCCATTGACATTTTTGAATCGTTGAACAAAATAGCATCCGCCAAGATGATAATAATAATTAAAAAAGAGTTTATTGACACGTGAGAGTTGATTATAAGAATCTTCTATGGTTTTGAAAACTTGGAAGGTGGGTTTGGATAAAAATCAGCTAACGGGGATGACTCTTTAACCTCCACACATGTTATATTCAATCTAGCTAGGTAGTAGATCATGGATACATTTATTTATTTCATTCATTGATCATGGACGCATATGCAAGAATCCTTTTTCTATTTCTTTTTTATATAAAAAAATAAAAAAGTTGTTTTCTTAAAATCAACGTATTGACTCTTTGACGACAATGTTTCAAAATTGCTTCAATCTTGTATTTGAAGAAAATAAATAAATAAATAAACTCAAAGAATTTGACATGTGGTGTGATCATTAGAAGAGCACGAAAAGTCTTCTCTCTAACTTAACGGTCTTTCTAACTTAACGGCCAAGTGAAAATTATTGGCAAGCAATACTACAAATGGCAGACTTCACATTTTTCTATGTTTCATGGAATACGCAACCAAGTTTCCTCACAAATAATATAATTTTCTGCTCTGTATTTCTCTATCGACTACCTCATTCGACCTTCTTGGGTCCTTCTAGTTTGGGCGGCTTGCCTGTTCTTAGAATACATCCATGTCATCATTCCATTTTCCTAGAAATATATTAAATGTGGTTTTATTGTTTTTGTATTTTTTTTTGTATAGAAATATATTAAAATAATATTTTTTAATTCTTAAAAAAATATTTTTAACATGAAATGATCTAAAAACATCCATAAAAAATTAATTTAAAATAAAAAATAAAAATAATTTTTCAGAGAAACAGATAATAAATGATGGGAGCTCTATATGATAAATAGTACTATACATTTCGAGAAACACTTATGATCCATGGAGTGGGTATACCAGTGGTTTAATTAGTTAGGAAATTATATATTATTTGACAATAATTCATAAAAACAACTACAACATGGCAATAATAATAATAATAATAATAATATAGATGCTTTTCAGAGCAAAGACATCGTGTATTCACACCATGGCAGCAGAAAATTGAAAACAGAAGCTGATCAGATTAAACCAAGACTCGAGACCAGATTCAAAAACCATGAGGTTTGAATATTGACTTTTATGTTCAACTATAGAGAGCAAGACTTTTCAATCCTGTAATTATTTCTGCAAGCCTAAGCAACCGAACTTGCTTTGCATGGAGCTGTCTTCATCCACCACTTGCCGATCTTTCAAGTCCCACCCGCATCAACTTGCCAACAAGTTGGTGTTCAATTGGGCCCCGTGGTGTGGACCCTAGTGATTCAGACACTGAACCTGGACGCGCCCGCGCGCGTGCTCCGATACAATTTTGAAAGCTACTTTTCAAAAAACAGTTGTAAATTAATTAAAATAAAACTTTTATTTTTAAAAATCTTTTTTGATATCACGAAAAAATAAAAACAAATTGATCATGGTGTCTTTTCATCTTGATACACAGCTGTTATTATTTGTCCGGACTGATAGTGGTTTCAATAACCATAGATATGACCCTCCACTCCTTCCATGTCTGAACATGAATTTGGTTGCTTAACGTAAGAGAAGATGTCTGATGGTGACGGGGTTGACATTGTTGAGGTGTGTGATGTGTCGTTCAGCTGTCATTCAATGGCCCAGTTTGTCTTTTCAGCCCAACCACTACTCTACTTTGAAGCCCATGACATGGCTGGAATCTTAATTAGAGCACGCCTTGTATTTCTGTAGAAATAAGATTATTTCAGCGTCATTTACCCTCTTTTATGGTTTGAAAAACAATTTAAACAAATTTTATAATTAATTAGGATTATAGGTTTTTATATATTTGTAAATAACGCTATAAACGAGAGTGATTTACTTTAGAACTATCCCATTAAAAAATCATCTCATTAACACCCTTCTCTCTCACTCTATCCCACATATATTTGGAATAAGTTTTAAAAACGAGAATAGGTTGAAAACAAATATTTTTCCATTAAATTAATTCTATGTTTTTAAAAAAAATTCCAAACAAAAAAATAAATAAATTGGAAATTAAGTCAATTCAATCGGCGTAAGCAATTAAAATCAATTATAGTATAGAATCGGTTCCGAAGCTCGTAGATAATTTCAGTCTTCTAAAGAAAGAAAAAAATAATTTGGAGAAGCCATCTATACCCTTAATTCCAGACTTGAAACATTTATAGCACATTAAAATTTAGGAGAGACAAATAAAAAATAAAAAAAAATCCCTCTTTTTAAAAAAAAATAAGAACGTTTTTGAGCTAGCTTTTGTATATCCAAATCAAATCTTTTTCTTGTAAAGTTTTAAGCAAATGATTTACATCCAATTTTGTGGATTTAAGATATTTATTTTTCATAACCTTCTCTTAAAATCGTATTAAAATGGTAATGTGGAGAAAAGAACTAGCTCATGCCTGGAGTCAACATCTCGAATCTATAATATATATTTGCCTCAAAATGACACGAACAGAATATTTTTATAAACGATTTCATGTTTTAACATTTTACCTTAGATTAATTAAATTAAATTTCTATAGGTTTCGTGCGCAGTAGAACTTGATTAATTAGTCAAAAAGTGTCCATTTTGGGAGTCGGCAAGACTCACTGAGTTTAATATTATTATCAACATAACATTTAAATAGAAAACGTGCTACTAGATTGTACAACATGACAAAAAAAAAAACTATCAGTGACAGTAAAATTATGCTTTTGCTATTTGAAGAAATTTTTGTTTGTATTGGTTAAGGGAGGTTTTGTCCTTTTCAATGTCCAATTAATCATTAAAAAATGGTTAAGAGATATGTTTATCTTTCTATTTTTTCATAAACATTAAAAAAAAACTTATTTATCTTTACATTAAACAAAATAAACAACTAGGCAATGATATTTATGCCTTTTGTGTTTTTTATTTATTTTCTTTTTATTTTATTATTATACGGTTGATTTAGAAATCAAGTTTCATGAATTTTCTTTTTGTCGAGCTTTTGATCTAATAATACAGATCGTGAGTTTTAAGAGTTGATATGATTAAAAATCGATCTTGTGATTTAGACTTCAAATTTTATAGTCTTTTATGGATAGATATTTTTTTAAAAATGTTTTATTTTTGTATATATAAGCTTTATTTTATAAAAAAAAAAAAGGTGATTATTTGAAATTAATATTTTTAATACATTCATGCTGACGTGGTATTTTTTTTTAATCTTATTCACTTAGTTTCATGTATTTCTATTTTTATTAATTTGAATAGATAAATTTAATAGACATGGACAAACTACCGCACTGGTAAAGTATCTAGTTTAGGTTTCATTCAAGATCAATGCTTAGTTGTGTTGCAGCAGAGTTTAACTTCAAACTTTGCGGCTTTCAACTCTAGGCCTCATTCTCTACACAGCAGAAACTGCAACCGCACGGTGTCGTATATATTTATTTACACACACAGACCAAAACAGTAAGCAGAGAAAATTTTGAGCCAAACACCATGACCACATTATTATTATTATTATTATTATTATTATTATTATTATTATTATTATTATTATTATTATTTGAATAATTGAACATGAATCGCATCTTGCTGCTGCTAGCTTGTTAATTGTTTTTGGATTTTAGCTTGTTATTATCATTATACTGATCCATTCATGGAACCCCGTAGGGTCTCAATTTCCAGCTTGATTTCATAAAGAGAACTTTGACAATACAGATTAGTTGAGGATACCTAATATTGATTATAATATTCTTCATATAAAATATATTTTTCTAAAAATAAACTTAAGTCTCATAAACTCATTCTTTAAGCTAAAATCCCAAACCTAACACATTCTTTTCATCTCCAGAAACCTGAAATTAATTAAATCTCGTAAACTCATCATTGACAGCCTTGCCCTCTCCCTTTCTTCTCATTCTAGATCTTCCTGCCATGCTCGCCACCACCGGCTCTTTCCTCTCATTTCTGACACCATGGATCGTCGAGGTTTTCGAATGATGGTTTATGTTGGATTAATTAGTGAATTATGGGTTGCAATACTTTGGGTTTTAATGAACAGTGGGTCTGTTGAGGGATTGAATCGTTAACCTGAACGTGATTTGAAAGAAGGGAATCTGTATTTTGCTGGGTGATTTTTTATTTTTGTTATTGTTCTTGATTTGATCAACTTTTCTTGGAGTTTGAGTCGGCATGGATTCATTATTGGGTTTTTGAATTCACGTGTATATTTTTAAAATTAGCAATACAATCTCATAAAAAAGACTAGTATATTGATTAGCAAAAACAAAAATAAAAGTGGGAATTTGATTTCCCCAATCTTTACACATCATTATTAGTTAGTTAATTATATTAAAAAGAAATAAATAAAATGTTTATATCACTATATATAATAATTTATACCTCAAATACTAGATTAAAGTCAAGTATTATTGTATCTAACTAAGCATAAAATATAATAAATTATCACATTGAATCCAGATCATACATAACAAACATGAAATAGGATAGTTATATTCACCTGATTTAACTTTATTCAGTCTAATTAATTAATGCTACCCACCTACCAAACTAGGCTGCTAAAAATATCCACTGCCGATTTAGCAACATGACATAGAATTTCAAGATTATGGGCGTCATGTTCTCCTATGGACATTCTAGAGCCGACAGGACTTATTCTGTTTGTTTTTTCTTTTGTCATGTTAGGGATATACATTGAAATAAAATCATGCCCTTGATCTACCGCATATTAATTCTTTTTAAAACATTTTTTCTCAATTTTCAACATTTAACAACGGTTGAGATATAAGGTTCATTTGGAGTCATAGATTATCTGTCGTGTTTTATGGCCGTGATCTTGACTTTTTTTTCCCCCCGGAGTTGATAGGTTCTGAGTTATACAGTGAGATAGCCATTTTTATTATGAATTGCTCTGTTGAAGAAAACCATATACAATCATCACTAAATTATATCTGCTTTTATGATGTTACCTTTGTGATCTGGCTAGATGTAAAAAGCAAACCCACTAGCAAGCACGTTATTTTATATTTTGATTTAGTTTGCATATTGAAAGTATTTAGTTAATGTCGAATATAAAAAATAAAATAAAAATTAGTGGGGTGTTTTTTTTTGTATCACTTATCATTAGAGCACCAATCAAATGAAACCTATATAATCACAATGATACGACATCATGGCATATAGTAGGAGTAAAATCTAGGGTTTTTTTAATCTCTAAAATTTTATGATCCTAAACCGTAAATAAAAAAAAATAGAGTTTTGAAGCTCTAAGATTACAACTCTGAATATAATATACTAAAAAAATATTTAATTTAGTAATTCTCAATTGAAAAAATAGCCTACAAGATTATTTAAATCCGGAAAAACATTCTAATTAGAAAATAATTATAGATTTTATTTGAAGGCTTTTTCCATCTCCGATTACTATGAGATTTTTTTATATATTTCATACACATGTTGATCTCATTTCATGCAATAATGAGAATTTTTAATTTTAATTTTATGTCAAGAAAGAAATTAGAAGAAGAAGAAGAATATGTATACCAGTAGAGTTATAACTAAAGAATAGTTATAATGACAGCTGTTTTTTATTTTTATTTTTCGAAGTTTTTTTATAAATCTTAATATCTGCCATGTTAATGACAGCCACACAAAACATGTGGAACCTGATTTTCCGTTTAGGATAGCAACATGGTACTCTGTAGTTGTCGGTTGCTATGAGGATTGGGCTCGTCAATCTTATCCTCAGCAAGTGATGGAATCATGGCAAGGAGTGGTGCATCCGTACAACGTCCCTGTCATGCTCTGTCCCGTGGCCTCTCATTCGATGGCTTTTACAGGGTACTTTCTTTTTTTAGATAGAACAACTTGCCAATTGTATGAGATGAACGACAAGACTCACATGTGCTGCCAAATTGTATGGTAAGATCCTACTTGGGCATTTTCGTAAAGTACGCTCTTTTCTTTTTCTTTTTCTGTTTCTTTTTTTATCCCACATCAACCAGTAAATTATGCCGCGTTGAAATGTAGGTGTCCTTTGATTCTTGAAGAAAATATAACAGGTGCTCTTATGAGTTAAGATTATTGATTTATTGGGGCAGTAAATTTAGATTAATATAAGCTGGATGTCATGATTATCGTAGTAATTTGAAGTGGGTTTGTAATTGTTGTTGACTTTATTTTTTAAAGAGTTTTTTATTCGAAAATATAATGAAAAAAATATTTTTAATATTAGCATGTTAAATAATTATTTCAAAATAAAAAAAAAAAATATTTTAAAAAAAATACAATATCAAACAAATCACACCAGAAATCAATGTTATTAAACTTAAATCAGACAAATCTTGAAGTGCGTTTTAACTATGTTGTTGTCTCTTGAATATAGTCGGGGGAGGGGGCGAGGTTCCGTTTCTGCCTCTTGAATCCAGCTCAGGAGTTGAAATACGCAAGAGGCACCCCCTACCATGATGCACTAGATAACAAACAGCCTTATAATGTAAGCAAAAATCTCACCTAATCAATGCTCCCGCGTGTATTTTATATGTATAAACTATTAACTCTCAAAGATAAGAAACGGACAATTTCGGGCATTTGCTTAGCTTTCTTCTATAGTAAAAAGGGATTGGCCATAAATAAATAAACTCATATTAAAATTACAGAGATTTTACACGCGCTCGTGTTCTAATTCCCATTCTCCTATTTTATACTGTTATTCTACTCTTTTTTGTTTTATGTGAGAATATCTTGTCCTCCTGAAAATATTATATTATAGATCTAGTGAGTAAATAAAATTCTGATTATTCTAGATTTTTATAAGGAATGAATATCTCGATTTGAATTCAAGATTTATTATGTATATCACAAGCTTTTTACTGTCACAACAAATTCTTAAGATGTTCTGCTTTTTATGATCATGTTATATATGAAACCCGATTAATTTAATTAAAAATCCAGGTTAATTTGATGATCTATCCATCTGTCAAAATTTAATTATCAATTAGTTGATTTTTCTTTTGTAAAGATGTGGTTTTAATTTTTTATATTTTTTTCTGAGTTGATGGGAGTGGATGCATAACTCTAACCTGGTCCCGGGCCCACCCTTCATCCAGATTTTATAACTATGCCTGTTATCAGCTTCATGGTCCAGATGGATGCAGATTAACGGACCGACACCATAGTTGTTAGAAGATGTACGTCCTGACAAATTCAGCAATCAAACAAAACCACGGATGAGAGACATGTCCTCGTTTTATTTTATTTTATTCTAACGGCCATCATTTTTTGAGCAATTTTGTACAGAAAAATAAATTCTTTTAAATTTCGGTGTTATAATTTTTATCCATATTTGAACCTACGCATTGACTAGGTTTTCTCATGTTTTTTTGAATTGAAAATAAGAATACAAGAAGAACCTCTTTATTTATCATTGGGAAAAAAATCAGAAAAAAGAGGGATTAATACGTCACCCGGAATTACAAATTATATCAGGAGTTTAATTCTTGCTTTTTCTTTAACAATTTCCCTGTTCTTCCTTGTGAAGCTCATTTCTCGATACTTCTAGTGTGAAACTTTTATGTGGACACAACCACCTCCACGTCACCCGCAGATATTAGTTTGCTAGATGCTTTCTCTCATCTCATGGATAGTGGCGAATGGATGACATGGGCTGGTGATATCACACTCCCACATGATCTACCATGGGAGATGGGACAGCAACCCAGCTCGATCTGCCCACTTGTGCATTGAAATTTCATTAAAAAAAAATAAAAACAATAAAAAGGGGATTGTCATTTGTCACATAGGCACTAGCAATAAAATATTAAAATTAAATTGTGAAAAATATCATCACCAACTTGTCCATCTTCCAAATTTTGAATGGAGACATGTGGATGGACGAGTGGGAGACATGTGGATGGAAATATATGTATATCTATATATATATCTATATATATATATATATATATACACAGCACCCCCATTACAATTCTTTCATCATCTCCTTAACTGGGTCCTGTCATTCTTTCATTTTTCTCTTCTAATACCCCATCAAAATTAAAAAAAAAAAGGGAGCAAATTCTATCCTCCAAAAACTAACCCAACAAAACATATATACCTTCTCCCTTAATTTATCACTCCAGAAACATGAACGAGATTAGCTCACTGTGCGAGTTTAGTGCTCTGTATCATCATCATCATCAACATAGAAGTCCGAGCTTTAATTCTCTTATTTCTTGCTTAAACGAAACATGGGGTGACTTGCCGTTAAAAGTTGATGATTCTGAAGATATGGTCATTTACAATTTCCTCAGAGATGCTGTTAGTTCTGGATGGTCTCCAGTAGACTTGAGCTCTTCAACCGCTACTTCTTCTTCTTCTTCTACTACTACTACTACTACGACGACGACGACGACGATAATAGCTAATGTTGTAAAAGCCGAGCCGAAAGACGAGCCGGATCTGGAAGCCGATCCCATTAAATTGGTTCAAGAATCTAGCTTAAATATGGAAGCTGTTGTAACTAAGAAGGTGGTGACCAAGGGAAGACACTATAGAGGAGTGAGGCAAAGGCCGTGGGGGAAGTTTGCGGCTGAGACAAGGGACCCAGCTAAGAATGGCGCGAGAGTGTGGCTCGGGACTTACGAGACGGCAAAGGAAGCGGCTTTGGCTTATGATAGAGCGGCTTATAGAATGCGTGGCTCAAAGGCTTTACTTAATTTTCCACATAAGATAGGGTCTAATGAGCCGGATCCGGTTAGGATCACTGCCAAGCGTCGACAGCCAGATACAGGTCTGACGGCTGTGGATACTGGCTCGGCTAAGATGAGAAAAATGTTGGTGGTTGAGGGAGCTGAGTTGGAAAGGGGGGTGGGATATAATATGTTTCAGGTTGGTCCTCATAAGGGGTTAATGGCAGTTGGCGAGCAATTATTGGCTAGTTAGTTTGAGTTTTGGGTGGTGGTGTGGCTGTTGGGGCAAGGAAATAGGAATGTTTAATGTTCTGAATGTTAATACAATTAGTGTTTTTTTTTAATGGAATGGTTGTAGAAATGTAGATGCAAGCACACGAGTGAAATAGTCAAAAGCATTACATAAAATAATTATTTTCTTTAACATATAAATAAATACAAGCACATAGCTGCAAATACATGTATGATTTTTCTAACGGTTACTAATTAAAAGAGATAAATATCATGCATTTATAACATTTAAGAGATTTATTTCATAATTATAATTGATAGATGATTTATTTCATAATTGTAATTGATAGGTGATTGAAAAGGAATGTGCTAGAGGATTTGATTTAGGACTAGTTAGACAAGGTAGAATTCAAGAAACATGGTCATGTCAAGAGTTTCATCATAATAAATTGACCAAGATCACTAAAATCAATCAATCGTGATTAACTATCAATCATGGTCAATTAATCAATTGATAAAACCCACCATACAAGATGATATTTATTTTGTTTATTTATATAGGTTTTAGAGTTTTATTTGGTATAGGTTTTTCTAAGAAGGTTGGTTTATGTTTGAAGTTGTGAGTTTTATTGATACTTGTAATTTTATATTTGAGAAACCTTAGTATAATTTATTAATAATTCTTTTTCAAGTAGGTTTTAAAGTTTTGTTTGGTTTCAGTTTAAAGTTATCAACTTTCTCTGTAGTATAGAGTTGGAACTTTAGATTTGAAAAACCATAGTTTTTTTTATTATATACTGTCAATTAGTATCGTAGTGGATTATATCATAGGAGCAATAACTATATCATCTCACCCGTGATAGGATTGCAAGCTGTCTAAGATGTTGTGAGGACTCGATAATGACAGGAATGATTGTTAACAAACATAAATAATCAACCATATCAATTTCTGATAAAAATATGGAAAAACAAGAATTGTAATGAGAAAATAGACATGTCTAGAGACTTACCTTCAAGGTGTATCAAACCCCAAATATGTCCCTCCAACCCTATATAAACAACCACAACATGTTTATGTGAAGGAGTTTAGTGAGATCAAGGTTCAAGAGAATTACAAAGATTTTACAGGTTATGACAGAAGAAAATATGAGAAATAACATTATCCCAAGACAACAAATGTGTTTTATTTGAAGGTACACTTTCCATAGCTTTAATAGAAACTTGAAGATAAAGAATTTCCTGATTGGGTTGTCAAATATAAGAGGTTTATAAAATCAATAAATATAATAAAAAATAGGATGATAAGACTGGTCGTATATACACTTAAATAAAGAGTTTATTCTTGGTAAAAACTTCCAATTAACACACATGCAAACCAAGGAAAACAATTTGTCTCCTCATTGGTGGGGGAGGACAAAACATATGCTACATGACAAGTTTCTTCATCTTGACCAAGAGAAATAATTATTTCAGCAATATTAAGATATTTATGAGGAAATGAGTGTTTAAAAGTGAAATGTTGAGTTGTAAAGGTTGATAGAACATAACCACTTGTGAGAGATAAAATTATAACAAATTGCAATATTTCTAAAAAGGTGAAGACATGTAATCCAATAGAAGATTCAAGTGAAGAAATTATTTACACTAATAAAGGCGAGGAGAATAATTGTAAAGTTAGAGATGTTATTGAAAAAAAAGGTTATTACTAATAGAAAATTTGATCATTTCAAGAGATAGTATGATGAGAAAAGTAAAATCAATGCTTTTGAAAAATGAAAGATGGTCCAAATATTGCAAACACCTTTTGCTAGATAAATTTCCATTAAATTAAATAGTGCTTAAAAAACAAGCTAAAATGAACAAGTAAAGTAATCTTTTAATAGGAGGAATTTTTTTATTAATATGATTGGTATATAGTATAAAAAAGAGTAATCGAAAGACAAATATGAGTTATGTGATCTTCAGAATGATGATGAGAAAGATTTATATAAGTATAATACAAGTTCATGTTAGGTGTTTAGAAAAATATTGTTAGCATTAAAGATTGACAAGAATTCATAATGTCATAGGTTGTTTCGCATAATATACACCTTAAATAATGACTTGTTTGAGTTGATTTTTGATATTGGTAGATGTTATAAGAAACATGTTTTTTACATAAAACATGAAAAAACACAAATAAAAAACTCTCACTCCCTCCTTTTCTCTGATCTTTGCTTGTGATTCTTCCCTGTATCTTAATTTGGAGACAATCTAAGATCTGACATGAGTTTTTATGTGTTTCTTTAGATAATAAAAACCAAAAAACTTGATGGTAAAAAAGTCATGTTGCCCAACAAAAGAAAAATCAATTTTATAAAAAGAAATCTAAAATACTCTCTTAAAATAACTAAAACAATCAACAAAGTAACAGTCAAAACAATAATTACAATGTTAAAATCATGGTAACTTTGATTTTGTGTCCATGGTGAATGTCTAGGCTTTTTTTTTTTTTAACTCGATCTATAAAGTTTTGATTATTTTAATTAAATACATATAAATTTTATTTTGGCAAAAAAAAAAAAAAACATTAACCAAGCGATATAGTATAATTTTATAAAAAAATAACTATATTTTATTTCCTTTTTTAAAAAAATTAACTGTCATCCATCCTTGATAGTATAATTAAAAAAAATAATTGTAAATTTGTATTATCATTAATTATACATGTAGTTGATTTTTACTTTTAGTACAAACTTGATCGTTTATGTTACATCGTGGATCGATATTTTGTTTTGTAAAATATTTTGGTATCACAAACACATAAAAAATCCAAAAATCCGATCATAGTTCCAGCCAGCCAAATAATTTAATTTTATCAAGACAAAAAAAAACTACTAAGATTACCAGGAAAAAATCTTTATACAGGGGCAAAAAATAATAGTGTTTAATTTTTAGCCAATTAAATATGAAAGGAAGAAGTAAGATAAAAAAGGAATAAAAAAATTATTATGAGTCAATCTAAGCTAGCATTATACACATATAATTTAGGGATTAAAGGGCAAATCAATTCAGGTTAACTCGTCAAACTTTATAACTCGTCAATTCAGGGCAATCGAGATAACATGATAAAAAATAAATTAAGGAAAACCATACATGCTAACTTTTAGGACAATATTGAATGAGATAGAAAATAAATCATACAAAAAGATTCAAAATAAAAAATAGTAATTAAAATGATGGTTAAAATCAAAATAAAATAATAAATTAAAGGAAAACAATATGCTTTTTTTGGGTTAAATTAAAAAGAATAATAACCTTGACAAAAGAATTTAAAAAATATAGAAAATCATGAGCAAATTGTGAAAAATAATAAAGCATAAATTTTGATTGAATGATGTAATTGAAAACTAACAAAACTTCTATAAAAAGCCAAAAAAGTAATTATAAATCAAAAAAATATGGATAAAAATAAACTAAAATTTTAATTTTTTTACTTTCTTAGAAAATAAATTTACAAACTGTGTCCGGCGTGTGGTTAAAATAGCTTAGTTGTATTATGTACGGGCGGAATTTTCATACGCCGAAAGCTATAAAAGGGAAGGTTGTTTAATTGGAAGCCCGAATAAGACCATAAAGTATAAAGCCCAAAGAGAACCAGCTAAAGCCTCAAAGCTAATCGGAGCGACAGTCAATAAGCCTATTGGGCTGAAGGATAGCACGCTTACAGGCCCAATGCCTCCTGATTTTTGAGAAACAGATGAAGTGCTCCTTTTACTTGGACTATTTTTAGTGGCTATGCGGTCAACTTGAACTCAAGGAGAGGTGATTTAAAATATTTAATATTAAATAATCTTAGGAAGAGGATGATGATTCAGCTGACCTGGCTCAAATAAATTTTTATAAATAATTATTTTATCTAATGGATAATAAAGAAGCTATAAATATTATATCAAATTCTGATTTAAAATTGTATTACACACACACACACATTCCTTAATTCAATGATACACGCGCGCGCGCACACACAGCAATTGATCTATTGTTGCTTGATGCGTAATGCTCCATTGTGCTGTCTTGTATGTTGTGAAATACAACATTAACATGCTTGACTAGTAAACAATTTTTATGACCAGCGAAGAAGATCGATTAATTATAATTTATCAAGGATAATTACTTGTTTTGTTTTCCTTCTACGAGGTTAGTCTTGGTCTCATGACCAAGTTTAAGAATTTTGAAAGTTAACATGAATTGACTTGATATTTTTAACGTCTTTTTCGAAAATTTAATTTTTTCAATTTCGTCGTTATATCATTTTACTTTTTAGGAAGTGATCTTTATGTTTTTGTTCTCACTTTCTTTTTATATGGTCATTTCAATCCTTCATCCATATTTACAGGGTTAATAGGTTGACCCAAAACATTTTCACTATAAAATTCTAATTTTTGAAGGAATCGTAGATCAATACTATGATATGGGAAACCGACGTATGATGTAAATAAATAAAGAACGATTTATCACTTAAGCCATTATTTTCTCTTGGTGGTACCCAAAATAATAATAATAATAATAATAAAAACTTCT
Organism: Salix caprea; assembly: GCA_964035475.1. Classification (NCBI taxonomy): domain Eukaryota; kingdom Viridiplantae; phylum Streptophyta; class Magnoliopsida; order Malpighiales; family Salicaceae; genus Salix; species Salix caprea. Next base: position 13,943,000 of record OZ037752.1, read on the forward strand.
GGCTAGGGATTTTGTGGGTTGCTCAGCAAATTGTAGAGACTAGCTAGAAATGCAGGTTCTTCTACCAAAATATACACATATCACAAGGTCAATCGAAAAAGGTATATTGCTGGAGAAGCAAGAAGATCAATTATGGAAAACGAAGAGAAGAAATGGATGATAACTTCGTAAAATTATTAGAAAGATTTTTACAAGAAAAATATTAAAAAAAAAATACCATTAAAAGACGTGGTAAACTGGCAATTAACCACATGCCTTGCTGTTCATCCATCGCCTGTGCGTGCATCGCACACCCATGCGAAAAGCTTGCAAGCCCTAACAACTAGATCTGTTCCGACCAGCCCCGAACAACCTCTCCCTCGCCCAATCCCTACTCTAGTTTTGTTTAAAATAAAATATTTTAGTTCTCGACTGTTTTTACAGCTCGTTGTTTTGGATTGTACTGTGTATATATATATATATTAATTCAATTTTTTTTAGTTTAGATTAAAAAATAAAATTATTTAGAATTGTGCAATTTAATCTAAAAAAATACAATAACATGATTTTTCTGAATAAAACCATGAACATGTATAATATTACGAGAATATTATTATTAATCTCGCAAGTCCATCACATTCTCTGATTGATTTGAATTTTTAACATAATATATATAAATATACCAAGAGACTCATTGTAAAATTTCATCTTAATCTAACAGTCCAATTAAGAGATATGATTGATATTATAAAATTATTATTAATTTAAGAAATATTATTTGGCCAACACAGAACAGTCGGAACAAAACCAAAATATTCCGGCTTAAATTCAGACAAAATTTTTGAGACGGGTCAAAATTTTAAGCGAGATAAAAATTACATTATCATTTTATCTTGTTTTTTTAATTTACACAAAATATTTCGGTCGTTTTAATCTTAACAAAACGAAATTAACAACACACACATACCTGTCTGAATTGTTTGCAGTTCTTGGGAACCACACACAAAGTTTTAGTGCAGGCACATACACCAGGCGCATATGCAGAGTAGATACCACTTTTCTCGTCAAAGATTAGTTTCTGTCCACACTTTTCCACCGCAAAAGCATCACCGTTAATGACAACACCAACCTCTCAGCTCATGGTAGTAGCATTACACTCTCCAAGCTTCCCGTGATACGCTATATATTTCTAGTGTGAAGTCTATAAATATCTTAATCACAATGTAATATAAAAAGAATTTGGGTTTTAAAGTATTTATCTAAATATTAAAGATCAATTATAAACCTACGATACAATCTTGATAGAGGAAAGTCGCACAAAAATATCTTGAGGTAAGTTATTTGAACAACTTCTTTCAAATAGATTCTTGCAGCCATGCTCATGCACAGTGGGTAATTATTATATGCGAGGTTTTGGATTCCTCGACGCCTCCCAAAGCTGCTGTCGTTTTTGTTTCATTTCTTAAACACATGCAACCTCAAGGAAAAAACAAAAACCAACGTGTCCTAAAACTAAACCTTTCGGGTTGCATGCAACCCTTGCATGGCAATCTCCTCAACACGTGCCTCATGTCTCTCTAACACGTGCCTACATCCGGGACCCACATTAATAGCTAGCCTCCTCTCTTTATAACTCCACCCCCGAGCACAAGAAGATCACACGGTTCACATCTATATATTTACAGTATTTAAAGTAAACTCTTGGTAGAATTCTATTTGAAGCATATATATTATCCACTGTTTGATCTTGCATCAATGGCTGAGCTCCATCAATCACAGCAACTAGGGAAACGTCAACCGATGTCCCAGCAAATAGTCAAGGCAACTACTGCTGTCACTGCCGGTGGATCTTTCTTAGTTCTCTCCGGTTTGACCCTTACTGCCACAGTCATTCTGTTGACCATCGCCACTCCATTGCTGGTCTTATTCAGCCCGGTGATTGTTCCTGCTGTGATGACCGTTTCTCTCCTTCTCATGGGGTTCTTGGCCTCTGGTGGCTTTGGCGTGGCAGGAATTACTGTCATGTCATGGATCTATGGGTACGTTCATTTATTTTTCCTGGGGCTATGTTAATAATATATAATATCAATAATAAAATTAAAAATGTGTCACGTAATATTTTGAAAGGTATGCTACTGGGAGGCATCCTCCAGGGGCAGACCAGCTGGATCAGGCACGCATGAAGCTGGCTAGTAAGGCAAGGGAAATGAAAGACAGGGCTGAGCAGTTTGGGCATCAAGTTACTATTTCTTGAAAAGACTTGCCTGTGGTGATCTCTTTCATGAAAGAACGGTGATATTCTTCGAAGTATAGGTGGAGATCATGGAAATTGCAAAGACGGATGTGAGTTTTTGTAGGAGGAGCTAAATATTGGGCTGCACGCTTTCATCTTTAGTTTCGTCGTCATTTGCTTCTTGTTGTCGAGTCTTTTAGTTGTGTTGATCTTGAATAATTTGCTGTTAATTTGCTGGTGTCTTGTTAATTTCGAGTCTATGTAACAAGATGTTCTTATTTCTTAACTTATGGTATTTTGTTTTTAATTTTCTGTGCTAAATTTACCCTTCTATATATATTTTGCTTTCTATTAGAGTCTCTCGAGGGACTTTCTTGTGGAAAAATAGGTGCGAGTAAAACTGGTCATCATGTTTTTGGCTGGCTAGTGGCAAACAATGGTGATCAGTGAGGAAGGTAACATTGATCTTTACCCAATCTAAATTAACCAATCAAATATGTGGCGTGGGTCAAGAATTTAATTGAGCTCAATAATTTTTTTTTTTTTTATATATATATATATATACACATATACATATATATATATATACACATATACATATATATATATATATATATATATATACATATACATATATATATAAAATAAAAAACCAACAAAATATTAATGTGACTGGAAAAAAATCAAATCAAAATAAATTATATAGCCTAATTAATAATCAACCAAATATTTATATATATATATATATATATATATATATATATATAAAATAAAAAACCAACAAAATATTAATGTGACTGGAAAAAAATCAAATCAAAATAAATTATATAGCCTAATTAATAATCAACCAAATATTAAGTGATAAATTAAAAAAATACAAAACATAAAAAAATACAATTGTAATTAAAAAAGAGCCTAATTTCTCGGGTTAGAAAAGCCTAAAGATCATGAACCTTTCGTAAAAGGTGTAGGCACTTATGCCTAAAGCGACCCATGTATATATATATATATATATATATATATATTTGTTTAAGGGGCAAACAACAAGGCTCTTCATTATATATTATTATTTTTATATGACGCCCTACCTCTACTATTTACATCTTGTTGACCTTTAGTCGCTAGAAAATTAGGTTGATCTAGTTCAGACGAAGAAAAACTTATTTAAAAAAAAAAATCATAAAAACACCACTAACACCTTGGAGATCATGTTCATAGCCTTTATCAATTCAAATATTTTTTCATAACTCACAATCAACCTAAATTAAAAAAAAAAATCAGGTTTAAATCCATAATTTCAAGCAAGTTTAAGGGGAAAACAACATCTTATAGAAAACTTTACACATCAAAAGAAAACCCATTCACACTAAAAACACCTATTTTAATAGCTGAAATCATTCCCCTCCTAGAATTTTTCTATCTATCACGGAAATCCAGTCACTCTCTCTTTTCTCAAACTAAAGATAAAAGTTAAAAAAATAAAATTTGGATTCAGAATTTAGCTTCATAAATTGTTAGGATTGAGATTTTATAACATGAAAAGTTGGAAGACTAAAGTGTATATTTGACCACAATTTTAGAAGAAAAAACATTTATCTTTGAATATATTTCTCTTCTTTAATAAATATGCTTTAATCGGGCATATTTGGTTAACAAATAAAACAGGCGTCTAGCAAGCCTTTTATATATAATTTCCACCAATTCATCGGACAAAATGTAAATGCTCTCAATCTCGACGAGGGCATTTGAAAAAGACTCACTATATAACTTGGTAATTTAAAAAATATATATGATTTTTAGATATAAGATCTAGCTGTTAAACATATCTACATACGTACGAGGCTTACTGTAACGATAATTTATTCGGTGAATATAGAGAAAAACATCTAGTTTTTCACTCCTTAACATGACGAGGAGGAAGAGACTCAAATGAGAAACCAAACAGCTGACAGTGTTTGAAAAACAATTAGCTACCCTCACTTCTTACACTCTAAGAGGAAATTAAACATTAGTACATCACTCACATTATTGAGGGTATCATCTAACCCACAAGATGATATCATATTTAATTACTCTGACCATACATTCGACTCTTGGAAAATATATATACATATATCCCTTAACCCTCTCTTGGATTAATCAACAGTCACATAACCAGCTCTGAAATCCAATCAATGTGTGGCAATTCCAAATCTAATTCACTGATCCCGCTACTCTCATCAAGACCCCTAATGTCTTGATCATGGTCGTTTTCATCAGGAATCTTTGAATTTCTCAAACTATTGATCAAAAAATCTGAAACCCCATCAAAATAACTCCCACCATTCATCCTGATCATAGCCAAAGGGGACCCCAACATTGGACACGACGAGGCACCATCTTCACTGCTCGATCCAAAACCCAAGATCCCATTCTCATGACCATTCATTCGTGCCCTATACACAAGAGGACACGTATGTTTGTTTTGATCAGTTCTAAGTTGCTCAGGCGTGTGAGCGAAAAAGCAAACCTTGCGTTGGCAATAACGTCCTGCATTGCATGCACGTGTTCGGTAACGTGAAGGATGAAGCCAATACTCAAAAACTCCATGAGCAGATTCGCATTCATCACCTTTAAGGCACTGTCCACTGCGAAATGCTGGGCAAGCACTGGCCGTGTAGGGCACCTTTCTTGGGTCCCGACGTGTCGCCTTCTCGCCGCGGTGGGCGTAGGGACACTCAGTCCAGTCGTGGCTGCGGGTTCTACTGCATTTCTTGATCTTGTAAGCATACATTCGGAACTCATCGGTGCTGTAAATCTCTTCATCAATGCTATCGTATCGAGTTGGAGCTAATTTCAGCACCGAAAATGGATTTTCACCTGAATTACAAAATTTTATGAGATGATTTGGATTCACTCCTTTCAACATTTTCTTGATGTTTTAAGGTAATGCTAGTGATTTTACAGATTGCATGCAAGTGCATGGTCTGGCTTCTAGGGTTTTCAAGCCATAAACGATATATGAAGTGAAATATTTAGGTGAAAGTTCACATGAGAAAATAATTAATTTACATTCAAGAATCCTTGAGGACCTGAAATATGTTTACAAAGTATAGAGAGGCATGTAAAAAAAGGAAAATTCAAAATAAAAAAATCAGACAAAGTCAAGTTATAGAAGTGGGTCGGCATTTCCAGCTTGAATTTCTTCATGCTCTAAATAAACATGATAATCACAATAGGGTTGATCTGATTATAAACCCGATGAAAGAAGATGTGAAGAGAAAATCAGAAACAAGTAGAAAATCCATTTGGATGAAAGAGAGACAATTAAAGAGACGGGTTTTCCGAATATAGAAATGAAGAAGAGTGAGGATCAGTAAAGCTGTATTTATAGAGAATATTGAGTTAACTACTCTGATCTGTTGAGTTAGAAGCTAACGTAACCATCACGAGTTACGTTTGGACTGACAAAATATGCCCTTCATCAAACGGTAAGTGACGTTCATAGGATTAATTTCAGACCCATTAATTAGCATGCATATATACAAACCATTACGTACATATATAGCTAATTTGTCAAATTAATTAACACTAATACCAATGCTTAAAATCTTGATAGGATTAATTTCCCAACAAAATGCCGACTAAACTAGCCAGCAATTCTGCAATAATTTAATTGAAATAAATGAGATGATATTAAAGAAAACCCATTGTGGACAAGTGTAAGGAGCAATTAAAATTTCTCCAGAATTTAGCATCCCTCCTGGATAATCCAACGGTTGTTTTAAAAGCAGAAATGAAACGAGAAGACAAATTGCAATATATTGCATGGCTATCCACACGTGTTGTTGAAAAGTAGCATAGCATCGGAAACTAGCTGGAGGTTCTCTGTTACGCGTGTTGAGTACTGGATCCCCGTTATGTACATGTGGCAGCTAGCTACTATGTCTCTTGCTTTGGTAAGAGTTTCTTCTTGTTTTGGTGACCAACAGACAAATAGATCAACCACCTTTGAGATAGTTCTAATGACCATATTAACTCGTATTAATCAATCTGAAAAATGAAAAAAAAAAAATAGAAATCTTAAGTGAATAGAATGAATGTGAATGTAAGAGAATTTGTCGAAAATACATCTCAAAATTAACTTCCCAAACCAGCACAAGTATCTCTAGATCGTTGAAAAAAATATAGCATTGAACTTATATCATCACACAGATAGTACATGTTTGAAAGTGTTACTAGATTGTTTTTTAAAGAATTTTTTTGTTTATAAATATATTAAAATAATATTTTTTATTTTTTAAAAAATTATTTTTTTGATATCAATACATAAAAATACCAAAAATATTTAATTTAAAATAAAAAATAAAAATAAAAAATTTTAAATTTAATTTAAAAAAAATAAATTTAAAAAACAATATCAAACATACACAATAAATATAAAGATCTTAGATTGTATAGAAAGAGACAAAAAAAAAAAAAAAAAAAAAGGAATTCGGAGGAGTACGAGAAAGAAACAAAAATAGGAGTTTTAAGCATCGCATGCACGCTCACATGTGCTTGGCTGATAAGTCAAGCAGCTTTTATATGTGAAGACAAGTTCTTGCCAACAAAACTCACTCTCATACATGGTTTGCTGAGAAACTTTTTTTCTTTTCTATTTTTTATTAATAAAATGACAATACCTCCCAACTAACGTATATTATATGATTATCATAATTCTAATATATTGGTTCAAAAAATACATTCGTAAAGAGGTTATTCGATTTTTAAGAAAACAGCCTCAAAAGTCCCCAAAACACCCCTCTGTATGGACATTTATACACTTTTCTGGCAGGTGTTTCGCATACCATTTTCTCCTTTTTATAAGAGAGCAACCTCTAAATCTTTCAATCTAAAAAATGAAGTCTATATTACACATAACAATGTAGAGGTGATGCATTGTAAAACAGCTACTCTCTAGCAAGGTCCTTCATTTTTCAATATAAATATGTAACTAATAAACTCTTGGGTAGATCTTGGTGGTCTGCGTAAATGAATTTAGTCGATCGAACAAAATAAGAGAGACAGAAGGCATGGTTATGCAATTGAGCCCCACGACTAAATGCAAGAACAAGTTAATAAATGGGAAAGTAAATTTTATTCCTCCTTGTCCATGCAAAAACACCGCAGGTCTCTAGTTTTTCACAGGATCCAAGTCCTGCTTTTGGTATTGTTCGAGAATCATATTACACAAGTTCATCGTACGTGCATCTAGTAGACCGTGATTCCACAGTTTGATCATAAATAATCTCCAACACCTGCCAATCCCATGGGTACAAGTGATTGTTTAAAACTGTTGACCATGAAAGACAGTGAAGCACGAGAAAATATCCCCAGAACAACATAATTTGCTTGCAAGTACTGATATGAGGAGAAGCCGAGCAGGAAGAAAAGAAACAACTACAGTGCGATACGATGACGTTTAAAATTGAAATTAGCAAGACGAGTTACCACATCAGAGCTGGGGCTACGAAAAGGTCGTGTCCATGCAATCTTGTGAATGCCTCGCATGCCCATGGGATATGTCCATCTGCAAGCACCCTGCCAGCATGAAAAGCAAAGAAGTTGAAAACAAGACAGTTTGCACCCAACAGCCACAAACTTTATATCTATGTGAAACTCATGCAGCAGGCATCGTCCTAGTTGGTTTCGGAACTATAGATATCCGTGACAACAGCAGTAATTCAATATGATTCTCTGTACAAGATCTTCATGAGAAACAAAATAAACAATTACCGTTGCTTCCTCACAAATGAGTTCCACAAGTGCATCATTTGCTTCTCATCTTTAGTCACATCTACGAAATCATCAAGCATCTGCAGCACGATAGATTATTAATGGTGGCTTTTCAGTGGCTGTTTGAAGACATTGCAATTATTTCATCATTTTGTACATTAAGCTAATTGCTCCATAATTGTGCTGCATGCAAGTGCCATAGCACAATTACAATTCAATAAGTATTATTATCTTGAAAAAGGGGAGAAATATATTACTTATTGTGCTGCATGTATATTTACTGTAACTTTTTATCTTACTATTCTATTATTTAACTAATTTCACCAGAGCTGTTATATTTACAAATGAAGCCTTCTTATCTTAGAGAAAAAACTTGTTTATAGAATAATAGCAAACTAGAAGAATTAGGCCATGTGATCATTAAGCATACCCTTCTGTCTTCAAAATCTGCAACATCATCATCAACTTCATCCTCGCTATCCTGATCTGACATAACTTGCTCAATTTCCATCGGCTTAAAAAAAAATCAATTTCAAGAATTTATGTCCATGGAATCCAATTAATTCATAGATTTTTTTTTGAATGGAGAGTTGAAATTAAATTATAAAACTAGTCCCATTGGAGTCAGTGAGGGCTTTCGGAAAAACACTAATCTGGGAGTTGCAAACAGAACATCATACACACTTGTGACAAATTATAAAAGCTAGTCCCATCGGAGTCAGTGAAGGCTTCAGAAAGAAAAAGAAAAAAACTAATCTGGGTGATGCAAACAGAACATCATACACACACCTGTGACAAACTCAAACATGCATAAAATTGATATTCATCAAAAGCATACAGCAACAAGCTTGACATTTTTGAAAAATAAAATTAAATAAAGCTGTCAGATTTTTATGATTCCCTAAGAATCCACCTCTATTTTTAATCATCCCCATCAAGATAAACCACTTGATTTAATGCTTTTATACCAACATGACAATGTACGTCTTAACTGATATAGAACTAGGAATTTTGAATAAATTCTCCTAATACAAATGCAGGCATGGAATCTTCATAGGTGTCACATGCATTAACACACTAATGCATGTATATGCAGTATGCTCACTCTCACTAAAGTATGGTTTTCCATGACATGCAACCTTCAATAATAAATGCCAGTCACATACTTCAAAAAGAAGACTAACAGTGAATTGAATCAACAATTTCAACATAGATAACGAGGAAAGGAAATGATAAAATGGAATCATTTATTGAAAGACAGTTATTACTCACCTGAGCTCTATGTGAGTGAAAAAAATGTCGTTTGTGAAGGAGCATACGGCTGCAAAAATGAAAATAATAAGATTAAACCCATATTCAAGCTTTGAAAAATATTTACCAATCTGACAGTATAAGCTTGAAGCAAGAAACAATGATGAAGTGACTAACTCATATTAAAAAAGTATTTCACACTGCATATTACTAAACAATAAGCAACGTTAGAGCTGCAACGTATAGCACTAGACAACCAGCAACAATACTCCACGTAGTTGGAGTTCCAGTGTGCCTTAATAAACTGATAAATATCGCATTTTTGACAGGTTAGTAGGCTATTTCATGGATACATTAACTGCAAAAACATTTAACTTGTGTCAAAAATCACAACCTAACATGTATAGTAGATAAATAGACCATGCAGCACTTCATCCTTGTTGACTGAGCCTGACAAATTACTATTCATGCATTTTGTAATTGCCTATAGAATATTTGTTATAAAAAAGGACTTGCTGAAAAACTAGAAATGGACAGAGACCTACTTTCTCATGTCAGACCTTTCAATTGATAATTTTCTAGTCTTTGCAAACTGTAGCATGGCAGGGGGTGCAAGATTATTTCCAGGTACCATTTGAACACATTCAGCATCAGGAGATGCTTGTGCTGCAGACCCTGAAACCCCTGCAACATAAAATCTGGAAAGATTGTGTTCTCCATACTCTGTGATACACATGCTAGTTGTTGGCAAATCCTTCCCACCTGAGACATCAGAATAAAGATGATTCTCAACTAACAAACATAAAATATGAAGTAAAGCAAGCAAGCATATGACTCCACTACAAAGAAAACTGATTTGTAAAATTAGGCACCATAATTACATTGCAACACATTTGAAAATTTCGTTGGATATATCTCATAGTTTTATTACAATAGACCAACCAATTAGTAGGTGCTCCATTAGCTACATCACTCTGACAAGCATGCAAAAAATACCACTTGTTCTTTCATTTACTTCTGAAAGCAAAGCCTTGCAGCAGGAATAAAAATTGATAATGAAGTCCTTCAATGAATCAATGGCCTTGTTTTATTACGCTAACCTTATGCATTCAAATTGTGTTTTTGGCCCAGAGAATAATGCTTTGAAATGTTGTCTATAATGGAAGAAATGATGTGACAGTTTTTGAGGTAGAGAACAGAAAACAATATTTTTTGCCTGGTCTAAGAGTTGGGAGCTGTCGTTTTTATGCTTTGCTGTTCATCATCATTCCTAATCATGAGAACAAAGAATTGAAAATCTAGTAGATTATGCATCAAGCCATTCTCTAAAAATTCCCATAAATTTTGTTACAAGGATGCCATCCATCATACTCGGATCATGAGCACAAGTAGAAAGCACATACCAATCTTGTCAAGAAGCTTACTGGCTCCCCATTGCCTGCTCAGAGTCTTGTCAAATGCATTCTTTGCATTTGGAACAAGGTTCTTGGATCTTTTGCGCTTCGGTTTCTTTGAACTATGGGCAAACATGAACAAACCCATTTCAGTCCATGGTATTGTAAATATCAACAAAATTGACAGAAGATGATACAATTTATTAGTTCAAGCAAGACAAATCCAAGACTTACAAAAAGAAGGTTTGTTGTTTTGGATCAATACCATCTGCAACAATCTGAATAAAACAAATTGGGATATGAATTTCAAGAACAATAAATAGGATATAATTTATACTTCACACTTTGCATGGGTGCCAAACATTTTCCCAAAATTGCATAATTAGCAATTCACATAGACCACTTGATTTTTCCCACAATTTTTTCTTGACCTTGTAGGTATGTGGAAGAAATTCAATAATGACAACAATTTTTTTCAATCAGTGCTAAAAGTGAAAAACTCAGGAACCCACCTATCATCCAGCAATTCATATAATTTCCCATATTATGTGCTAAAGTAAACTACTGCTCTAAAGCTCTTAACGTAATGTAAACAATGCAATATGCGCAAGTGTGTTCTCTTTTAGTTTTAGTTGTTTAACATGTCATTCTATTAAGCATCACGAGAATCACCTTCCAGCAAATTGTAAAATTTCTGATATTTATATGTTTATGAGACACTAAACTAAACAATATTCCAAAGCACCCAATAACTGTAAACAAAGCAATGCAGTATGTCTTGTACTTTTTAAGTTTGCTGTTTAAACAAGTGATACTACCTTTCTTTGTTGTTTTGTTTTTTAACATGGAAAGTGCGTCATAGGAGCAAAAAGAACAACAACTGCATATAGTAAATATTTGTTGACTTTGTAACTTGAATAAATAACATATATAGGACAAGCAAAAGTTTAAACATGAACTGTTATGAAGGCAGAGTGGGAGTAATATTTAAAAATCAAAACAAATAAAGCTTCATGAAGAGTTTATAATTGGAGGAAACAACCTAACCTCAGATCTCCAAATATCAGTTTTCACAGATATATTTACTGCTTGAAATTCTTGAGTTATCTGCAACACATAAATTGGAGGTCATTGAAGTACAAAATATGAAAGAAAAGCAATCATCCAAGATTCCTGTAGTTTACCAACCCAAAATTCAAAGTTGAAGAGGTCATGTGACGAGGGCAAGTGATATCTCAGACCCTAAGGAGCAAAAAGAATCACAAATATATATATGAAACTCAACGTAAGAACTCAGCTTGAAGAAAAGACAATTATCATTTTGTTTTCATCACAAGGAACAAAAGGATATCAGGAAAACTCCAACCTTGAAGCTTTCACATTTTACCAAGCAAAATGGGCAGGAAAAGTCTTCAGTTACTGCAAGTTAGACACCCAACACATCATAAACGACGAGGAAAAGGAGCTTGTGGATCATACTGATAGGAAGAACCAGAAGACAAAGAAAAGATTTAAAAGTTGCAGACACCCATCAATAACAATTGACAAAAATATTCACTATCAAGGGATTGAAAGTTCAAACAACAAAATCTGTCTTGTTCAAGATTGAAGCGGTTATAAGTTCTTCCATCTAAACCAAATTGTGAATCCATGTCACATTTAAATGCATTATAACAAAAGAAGAAGAAGATTAATATTACCTTCAGTTTTTTGCAACTTATTATTATAATATCTATAGTTGAAAATGACATTTCCCGCCCTCAACCTACATAATACAAGGAGTCAAAATGCTTTATCACACTCATTTCAGCAAACATAAGAATTTCCCAGATCAGGTGCAGAGCAATAAAGAACAATAATAAGAATTGACAAGTGTTTGATGCTTGGATGTAAAAGAGATTACCGAATAACATGAGAAGAAGATGCAGAAGACATGTTACTACATGTGTATGGTGATTTTTCCTTAGCTCCAACCTCTTCAGCAGAAATGTTGACTTGCAGCTGTGATGTATTCTTTGGAAACCACAAACAATGAAAATGGCATACCTTTGTCAGCAAAGAAACATCAAGAAGAAGACGTGATAAATGAATTTGATTTTGTCCAACTAGAAGACCTTTGAGAGCAGAACAAACCACAGTTTCAGAATTAAACGGGATTTGAATTAAAACACAGTTGTCCTCGGTCAAACAATTCAACTGCAAGAAGAAACACAAAAGAGCACTCTTAAATTTCAAAATACAAATGTAATCTTATGAACCCCTGAGGATCACACTGCAGAAAACAAATAATTCCCACAGCTAAATTATTCAGGTTAAGTAATGTTCCCTGTCATGAGGCTGCTTATGAAGGTGCCAATTTCAGCTTCAATCATCGCTATTTAGTCATACAGCAGAATGTATACAGCATTTCTACAAAACAGGAATACCAGGAAAATGGCAAGCCTGCAGGTCTATGTCAAACTTTATGAAAGCATGCAGGAATACCAGGAGCAGCAGAAGCTTCTTTACACAGACGATTTGACAGAGGACAAGGAAGCAACACCACGTGGCTTATCAGAGTGATGTACTGGTCATCATATCCATGGCTAATTCAGTTCATTGAACAATGCAATCAAGTCAAAATAATCTGGCTTAACCAATGACAATGTACTTTATGCAATGATTAACAAACATTGCGAAGGCATTTGTTTACTACAATGAATCAGGTTACAGCCTCCCTGATGGGTATTAATGTGGAGTCAGTTAGGATTTAGTATCCTTATTACAACATCATGGATTCAAGTAAGAGATAAAAAACAAATAGTTATCCAGAAGCTATCAGTGCTTTACCTTCAAGAAACAAGCATTCATGTCAACAGGAGATGTCACATCCACTCTTTGTCCCAAACCCAAATTTGGCGACTTCTCCCAGAGATTACACAGCGAGTCTAATGGTATCTTCCCGAATAGACAGCATCCTCCGAAATTTTCTGCCATGTACAAGCAAAATTTAAATTTAAAGCTGGGTTTCAAAATGCAAATAATCAACCATTAAAACAAAAGGAGAGGCAATTAAAACCCCTTTAATAAGGCCAAATTCACTTGCAACAATGAGTTGTTTGACATAACTTGTTGTCATCACATTGTTCGGTTTATTGCTTCTTTTTTCCATGCAAAATAGAAAACAAAAAATTGAACCTTGAACATCTTTAGTAATTTCTTGGCAATGAAAAATTACAAATAGACCAGTTACTAGCAAGTACCATATCATGCATTAGCAACACTTTCCACGTGACAACATATAAGAAATAGTTAAGGAACCAAAGCATATCTCACATGGAAAAATTCCATACCCAAATGACCCTTGGTTAAATCGATTCCATGCATAGAACTTTGGGCCCCAGCTGCCAAAAATAATAGAGATAGTGAGAGAGAAAAAAATGTGGCAGAGAATCTCAAGTATTAATCAAATGTATGAATGCATACCAAAGCTGACAAGCAAGACATACAGTGAGCCAGATTTGACCTCTGATGCTAGCCTATTCATCTCAGGGAGAACAAAATTCGCCTGTACTTGAATACTATCCTCAACTCCAGCAAAGCTGGTCAAAACACATGGTCGACTAAAGCGATATACTGCAGAATACTTCATTGTGGGATACAAAAAGCAAAGCTAGATCATTAAAAATAGGTAAAAAACACATAATACTACCTCCAATAACATTAGTATATGTTAATCTGGCTAGGAAAAAGAAACATATGCATTCTTACCTCTAAAACCCCAATGTTGGATACAAGCCTTGCCAACAAAACATACAAGGGAAATATATCATGCGATCGTACAACTCCATTTAGGGTCACAAGCATGGATATTGTCATTTGTATTCTACATGTTCAATCAAAAGGGACATAGTTAGTACCTCAAAACTTGTTTGCATCCTCGAAATTTAATCAAGAAAAATAAGCCAGCATCCTTAAACAACTATAACCTGGTCCGTATCCTTGAAGTCCCAAACAACCAACTACAGTACATGAAAATAAATCCACACACCAACACTCCAAATACAAAAGTTTCAACAAAACTATTTCACTGCTGCTAATCACTCCAAAGCTTAAGAACATTAGAATGGAACATCATTACCTTCTTTTATTCTTGGCCTGTATTTTATACAGCAAACATCTTTGCATAAATGAAGGCTGCCTCATAAACAAAAAGAAAGAAATATTCAATCAAACTCAAAACGAATAACAATTTAAATTATATTTTTTTTAAAAAAAACAATGAAGCTAAAATGTAGATTAAATTACATTTACAATCGAGCGACGCTGAAGAATATTATAAAGTTCAACAGGCTTGCAATAAATCGAAAGACTTTCTTCAGCAGCAATTTCTTCTTCTGCAGTTAAATGCAATCCACCACCACCACCACGTGCATCTTCACGCCACATCTGAACTATCGTGCTTCGACTATACCTTCCAATGACAATAAAAATTTAAAAATTTCACCGAATAAAAAAATTGACGAATTAATAATAACAAACAGCTTACGAGGAAGTTTCACGAGTGACTAAAGGAATCCCCGGCATTCTTCAGCTACGCTAATTCAACATTTCGAAGTTTCATAGTAGCCAGCACTAAATTGAATACTCGAGCTAGGTTTTGTACAAAAGAAACCTGCAAATTGAGCTCTGAATAGAAGTTATCAATTTAAATTGAACCTGAACATATTTTTCTAGTACGATTGAATGGACATGACAGGATTTCTTCTTCCTGTTTTGAACTTAGAATTGGACGGTACAGTGAGAGTGAGTCGATGAGAGGAAGACAGGTCAGGGATGGAATCTAGGGAAGAAGAGAGACCGGATTTTTATGTGTAAGCGTTTTTTCGTTAGCTAAAGATAGTTATTTTAAAATCACAGATGTATTTCTGATTCGTATCTTATACGACTTAATATTTATGTACACGTATCAAATGCTTTTATGAAGGCCATGAACTTTTAATATATATTTTTTAATTAATAACAATAATTCTATATTATGGCTTTTTGGGGCAGGTCCATGAGATGCGTTTATTTTCTAAATTGTGACAAACGACTTTTTTTTAGGATGTAATTTATTATTTATATAAACAATAAATTATTTTACTATATTTTTTAATTGGTTTACAACAACTATATGCATGGCAAGGTCATATGACACTAATGCTAGTTGCGGGTCAGTGTTGAGAGCACATTTATTTTTTCAATTATAACATTTTTCTGTTATTTTTTAAATAAAAATAAAAGAGAGACGATAAAAAAAAAAGTAAAGCATGCGCAGGCCTAGCGTATTTCAGCATCATGATCTTGAGAATGTTGCCTAATAGTTTAACCTAACTTAAAGTTATTTTTTATAGATTTTATTTTTAATTTTATTATTTAATATTGAGTTGACTAAAAAATAAATTTCATAATATTTTTTTATTTGCTTTAAATGAGTATATTTGGTCTCATGTTTGAGGTAACAATTTGCTTTAAATGAGTATATTTGGTCTCATGCTTGAGGTAACAAGTTTTGATAATTTAATCCTTGTTAAATCAAGTTTTTCTTTTTTTCTAAAAGTTATATCTCAATCTCATAACTCATATCACAAATCCTTCAATATTTGATTTTTTTATTGGGTTATCCCTATCTCATAACTCATATTATGAGTTTAGTAGATTTACCCAATTGACTTAGTTTTTTTTTTAAAAAAAAATTGACTTTCTACTTATTCCCATCATTTAATATTGTATTTGATTGAGAATTAAACTTCATGATTTATTTTAATTTACTTTTTATTAGGTTATTCTGATCTCACGATCCAAAATTAATGTTTAATAGGGTGACCTAGGTTGATTTGACTCACTTTTTATATAATTTTTTAATTAGATTTTTTATAAACTTCATCATTTAACATTGAGTCCAATAAGAACAATTGAAAATTAAGCTTTATATTTTATTTATTTGCTATTTATGGACTTATATTAGTTTTATGACCAAAATAATAAATTTGACATATCAATTTGAGTTAAATCATGTTATTTTGTTTTTAAAAAAATAATGGTGTTAATAAGATATCAAACATTAAGGATTCAAGATCCATTAGTGGATATGTCTTTACATTTGATGGAGCAATTATGTCATGGAAGCTTTATAAGAAGATGTGCATTGCAAGATGTAAGATGGAATCATAGTTTATTATTCTTGATAAAGTTGTAGAGTGAGCTAAATTGCTTTATAATTTCTTAAAGGATATTCGATATCGACCAAAAACCAATGCTAACAATTTATATCAATTGAAATAGTTTGTTATTGTTTGGTCCCTAGGGGACATGACATGATGACAAAGGATTTGAGTTGTGCATTGCATGTTTCGAGTTCGAGTCAAGGTGTGTGTATTTTATAAAAGCATGGGACAACCAAAGTTTTATTAGTTTTTCCGTGTCCGCAAAGCGTGCTCACGTGATAGGGTTTCCTCATATGCAAAAAAATCTCTATTTGATTAGTAATTTATTTTAATTCCTGAAATACCTTAGTGCATGAACCGATATATTAATTATATGATAAGAATGAATGTAATTATGAGTAATTCATGAGCTATAAATATTTTTCTTGAATAATAAACATTCATGAATATGTTTCGTGAAATGAACATGCGTTATAATTAATAAAAACTCATGAATTATGAGACATTAATATTTTGATTCTTAAGTCCTATAAATAGGTTTCTTTGATTGGTGGAAAGTTATATAAAATTTTTGAGTTATTTTCTCTCTTTGTTGTTGTTTTCCTTACATTTGCTCTTATACTTTTGTTTTTCAATTTGTTGGACCTTGTTTAAGTGTGGACCTAAATAAATATGACTTGTTGGAATTCTATGAGGCTTATTGAAGTTAATCATTTTACACTTAGTGATGAGAAATAAAATCTTTGACAACAACTAGATTTTAGAATGTATATATTTTTTGGATGTTAAAATGTAAGTACTCTAAACTAGTTTTGTTTAAGTATAATTTCAATATTTGTTTAGTTTGCATGACAGGATTGTTTTTTATATATCTTTTGCAATTTATATATTTGTTTAATATGCATGCTAGCTTCTTACACTAATTACAAGATTGCCATGCTTTTATATATTTACATGGTTATAAACTACAAAAATAGATCAACTCGTTTAATAATCTAAATCATTT
This sequence comes from Salix caprea, assembly GCA_964035475.1. Classification (NCBI taxonomy): domain Eukaryota; kingdom Viridiplantae; phylum Streptophyta; class Magnoliopsida; order Malpighiales; family Salicaceae; genus Salix; species Salix caprea. The sequence goes on from OZ037752.1 coordinate 13,960,808, forward strand.
TGTGATTAATAGACAAAAGATGAAACAATCATATCCCTTTCAGTACAATATATATACAACCTGTTTGATAGTGTGATTGAAGTTATTTTTTAAAGTGTTTTTCGTTCAGAAATGCATCAAAATGATATATTTTTTTTAAATTATTTTTGATATTAGCATATAAAAATGATCTAAAAATAGAAAAAAACTTAATTTAAATAAAAACAAATTGTAATTTTTTTTCAAAAACGCTTTTGAAACGCAATGCAGGGTCAAAATCCCATATATACTACCAATATATTTTTCTTTACAAGCAAGTAACACGGTTTATTATCCAAAATTAAATTAATTTTAGTCAAACACATCTAAATAAGATATAACTATTTTATTTTATTATTTTTCTTAAAAAGCCAAAAAACAATTCTCAAAAAGTAAAACACTGGCATTTTTTTGACACTATCCCATCACCTGAGAGACCAGCAATATCTGTCATTGCTTTGATATATGATATTTAAAAGAGTTTTTGCTAATTATAGATGCCACCATTAAACTCTCCAACTAGCATAATAAAAGAGGGATATAATTAGCCAACAATTTATGGGGGTTCTGAATATGGTAGCATTTTGGCTTTTGTATTTTTTTAAATATTCCATTTCTGGTTTCAATATTAAAAAATGAAACCATTTTGCAACGCCGAGGTAGTTTCGGTTTCGAAATCTCCAACTCTATCATCTAATCGGAAGGGAAGGATCACGTACATTGTAATACACCAACAATTTTAGGGATATCATTGCAACTTTAAGGGTTCAAAAAAAAAAAAAAAAGCACCCTAGAAACAGCGGGGACATAAATAAATCTTGGCTGTGTTTAATTAGATTCTGCCTGTCAAACTAACAGCGAAAGAGAGTTAATTGTCGCACAGAAACTTGCCTTTCATCTCTCTCTCCTGTTTTTTCTAAGTGAAAAACACGCAACATATGGATAGCAAAAACATTAGTTGCGTAGCCGGGTTTATAGAGTCTGGTTTATAATCCCGATAAAACAGCTATTTAATCAGAAACAAAAAACAAAGAGACTTTCTGATTGCGTTAAGCATGATCAGGATATAATTAATTAAGATCCAACGGCTGATATTTCATCCGAAAAAGTCTCGTAAATCTCAACCCTTTTAAAGTAACATGCAGAATGGATTATTTAAGTGTTTGACTTGGTTGATTTTTCCTGATGTGATATGACCTATTCACAGAAATGATCAGATTTTCCTAATAAAATCGGCAAAATATAACTAGGATACGTGTTGCCATAGAATGGAAACCTTGACCTATAAATACAGGCTCAGCCTCATTTAACAAACAACGAGTAATTTGTTTCTAGGTTATAGTCGTACGTAGAGATTAGCATCTCTCTCTCGCCAAAAATGGTAAAAGAGGCAGCAAGAAAGTGCTCCCATTGTGGCCACAATGGCCATAACTCAAGAACATGCGCTAAGGATTGTATCAAATTGTTTGGAGTTAGCATTGAGAAACGTGAACAGACAATTAAAGGAAGTGCTAGCCTGGATAACATAGCGTCCTTGGATGACAGTAACGGTGCACATCATGGCGATCCTGCAGGCTATAGTTCTGATGGCGTTATCGGTTCTAAGAGAGGCAAAACCGCGTCTACAAGGAAGAAAGGTATATGTTTTCCATTTATTACATCTCATCATTCATTTGTTTGTTACTCAATGCTAATAACAATCTCGATGTTCGCCGCTCCGACAATCGCTTGAGTTTTTTTTTTTTATCCAATAAAAGATTTCAGTTCTCGCAGTGGTTTATGGTTATATATGATTCCATGGGATAATCGCCCTTGTTGTTGTTTTATTGTATATATATCTTCTAGGGTTTATGTAGTACGTACTGTCAGGATTCTAATCATTTTTGCTGTGTCTGTTGCCATCGCCACCAGTTTTTTCTTCTTTTTTATTATTATTCTTTCCATCTGTCACCGATCATGTCACGCAGAAACACATATTCTATTGGTAAAAGAATATCCATAGACAAATGGATGTTAGCTTGTTAGTTTGTTTTATTGATTTTTTTTTCATTTTGGCATGCATCATCAACCAGATCTGGACACGGGTGAGCACGAAATATCTGAAAAGATAGATATGGTGTGTGTTTGGTTTAACGTTAATCATGCATTTTCGTATCATTATAAGCGAGATCTGGACATGGGTTCATGGATTTATTTGCGTGTTTGAGTAACCTCTCGTATCATTTTCAGGCAAGCCATGGACCGAGGAGGAGCATAGAACATTTTTGTCTGGTCTAAGCAATCTTGGCAAGGGTGATTGGAGAGGGATTTCGAAGAAATTTGTTATTACTAGGACCCCAAGTCAGGTCGCTAGTCACGCACAGAAGTATTTTCTGAGACAGCAGGCTTCATACGAGAAGAAGAAACGTAGATCGAGCCTCTTTGACATGACCTTCAAAGGAAATATTGTAGGTCTCTTAATTATAGCAATCACAGCAATATTTAGCAATTTCTTTCCCCGTGATATTTTCTGGACTTTGATATACCTTGTTACGTCAGGATCTGGCTTCTCATCAGGATGCTCCGAAACTGCCTATAATTAGGACTATTTGTGGGAGTTCATCACAGGTGATTCTAGCTTGCTTTTCAAGTTTATTTGCTCAAAAGTTATTGTTTGATCAAGTGAAATGTAGATGTAATGGTTTGTTGCAATCCAACAGGCCAGCACCTCTTCAGCTTCACCATTGAGGAAAGCTGGCGAGGATATCCTATCACAAGTAAGTTCCACCTTCAGCTACTAACTTTATTTATCATTAACTGTATAGAACTTACTAATCTTAAGTTTTTCTTGATCTTCACAGGCTATGATCAGCCCATTACACCTCATCAACCAATTTCCTTTACTTTGCTTGCAAAATCCCCAGGTCATGAGTCCTACTGTCGCAGCCGGTACTGGTGTTTCAAACTACAATCCTAGCATGGTAAGAAAAAGTTTGGCTCCTGATGCATATTTTTGTGAACTTTCACTGCATTAATTCATAAAATCCTCTTCGATCAGAACCGAGGTGCCTCTTTTGTGAACATTCATTCTATTATTCCCTGGCCTGCTCCTTTGCATCATTCATGATTTACCTAGCTAGTATGAAATCCTAAACTTTTTTAGTTTACGACCCAGAAATGTTCTCACGTGCTATATCTTTTTGAATCTAGATAAAAGCAAATATTTCCTGGAATTTGTATATCAACATTACCTCAATTCTGTAATTGCAAAGTACCATTCTCTTTTCTCTCTCTCCAATAAATAAATCTGATTATCACCTATCTGAGTACAGCAACGAATCCTTGCCAATGGGCGGCGGAGCTTTCCGGCTAGTAAAGCCATCCCAGCTGCACCCTTCGTCTCCATGATGAACTATCCAACGGCCTACCATCCTAACATGCTTAAAAGCCCTTCAAGCCTGGTTGGTTGCGCTCCTCGTATTGCCCATCAACCACCGGCCGGTATCCCGTCACCGAGTTCATTCCCTCATAGCTTTTCTCCAGAAGATGCATCAACTTCATCAGCAAAACTGGAAGACCCTCTTGAGCTTAAAATTGGGCAACCCCCTAAATCCCCCCAAGGAGCAAATTTATCGTCCCCATCATCTGGCGCCATTAGTGTTATATGAAGAAATTTAGCTGCAAAGTTCCCGGCATGAAGCAGCATAACGTGGAGGTTTAGGACTAGATTACAAGCTGCAGTTACTGTGCATTAAATAAAGTCTTGAATTACAGATATTTATTTACCGCTTAATTATTTATCCTTTCGCTTTCTAATTATTAATATTATTATTAGCAAGAATTAGAGATGAGAAATCACTTGCTGTCCTCCTCACAGTGCATGGAAAAGGTAAAATAATTATCTTAGCCCATGTGTTTTTTATATAGAAGTTAAAATTTGATTTTGCTATTATTAATATTAATGTGTATGTTGGTTATTTAAATATTATTGGGATTACTAAAGAGATATTCAAGACAATAAATTATTTAAAAAAAATCTTGAGATGAAATATTTAGGCAAAACAAGATTTTATCTTGATAAGCAAACCAAAAATTCAGTAAATGGTATTCCCATTCACCAGTCACTTCAAGCATTTAGTAGATGAGATTTTCTCATTCATAAGTCATTTGTGCATAAAAGGTTTTTAACAGATTTTATATGGATAAACATATCCATTAAGTACTCCAATTATTGTTAGATCATTTAATATGAAAAAAACATCTTTTTAGATCTCAAGAAAATAATAAAGAATTATTTAGTCCTCAAATATCATATATTGATTCAATTGATGTTCTAATGTATCATACTAATAATACAAAACTTGATATATCTTTCTATGTGAATTTGCTACCAAGATAAAGTTTTTTTTATACTCAAAGACATTGAGATAAAATCAAACATATTTTCCATTACCTATGAAGAACTATATATATGAAATTATTTTATTTAAATAATATTAATGCTGAATATTTATCTAATCCACATAAAAGTTTATCCCAAAATTTATCAGTTTACAAGTGATAATCGTATTATATCTCAAAAAATTGCAAGACTAACGCGAGTCTGGTGAAGGATTAAAAGGTTATAATTTGAAACCGAAGGAAAAGCGAAGCTCGCGTGTGTGCTCTAGGTAAGCATCAAACTTGCCTCAAGGGAGTTCAGGAAATTGTTCGGCTTATTGAAAATAAATGACAAGTTTGTGCTTCACAAACTTCGGGAAGCCCGTGGAAGAGATGAAGAAAGAATATAACATTAACATTTAGTAACCTGAATGCCACACATCATCTGTACAGCAATTTAACAAACAGAATCAAGACTAGTAACAATAAGGAACTCTGTTGAATTTCTTATGGAACAACTGAGAAAGCCCATTTTTTAATAGTTTGAATTGGGGGGGGGGGGGGGTTTGTGCGTGGAGCCTGCTGTTCAAGGACAACTGAGAAACCATGCAAACTAAGAAGAGCAGCAGCCAGAGTTCTGGTTAACAGGTTGTCCACGTATCTGCACAGTGGGTTGCCTTGCATTGTTCGCTGCAGGTTGACTTGCCATCCTGTAGAAGTGAGGAAATTATGAGGAAGGAAACTGCAAAGAATCGCAATTGTTTCTATACCACTCAACAAACAACCTTTTCACTGTGCATCTTCTCACTTTAAATCTATGTTCTAGTATTTCACAGATGTTTGTGTGTGTATAAATCATGAATTCATTAAAAAAGGTACCTGTTCTTGATGTCAGCAGCCATGGCCATAAAAGCTTCCTCCACATTGATGGCATTTTTTGCACTTGTTTCCATGAAGGGAATACCAATTTCATCCGCAAATGCCTTTTGAAACCCAGATAAACAATAGAAAAAACATGCATAGTTTAGTAATCACAAGTTTAGAAGCAAATACGGTGATAGATGTTAGCATGGGTGATCAGTTTTACCTTAGCTGTTTCATATGAAACAACTTTTTTGGCAGTGAGGTCGGACTTGTTCCCAACCAGAAGCTTGTTAACATTTTCACTTGCATATCGATCAATTTCATTTAACCATTGCTTAACATTGTTGAAACTCTCTTGGTCTGTCACATCATAAACTACCTGTGACATTATGCAGCATTAACAAAAACATTAGGGATACAAGAGGTAAAATGCCAAAAATTTAAATGCATTCCAAAACTCACTATAATGCCATGTGCCCCACGATAGTAGCTGCTAGTTATTGTCCTGAACCGCTCTTGTCCAGCAGTGTCCCACTGGAAAAGGACACAAGGGCAGAAATCACCAACAAACAGAAGAAAATTTGAGTTGAACATCGTGCACAAACTCTCGTTACAAAATATTTTCACAAAAAAGGGGTTAAGAAACAATAATTTGATGGTAATCTGCACAAGATATCAGGTAGTAGATCAAAGCAATCAAGTCACAAATGACCATGCTAAAATGGTATCATTTTACCAAGAAATTACAACTAAAATTTGAAAATCAGAGGATCAACATGCTCTTCATTATACCAGAGACGTGAGGAGTTGAAGACACCAAAAGTTAGTATAGTAGAAATACGAGAGACGTAAAAAAATCTGAAAACGATTCTCAAAATACCAAACAAACAATATCTCAGAATATGAAAAGAGCATCTTACAATTTGAAGTTTAATGGTTTTTCCATCTTGCTCCACAGTGCGAATTTTCTGCAGAACAGAAAATCAAATTTATCAGTCGCATTCTCAAATCAAACTAACATTTGTGCAAATCAATAACTCTCTTGATGCTTACGAAGTCAACTCCAATTGTGCTGATGTAACTGTCCAGATAGGAATCATCCTGAGCATTGAAAAGATAAAAAAAAAACAAGTTCAACGCATAAAACCTTCACAATCTAATGAGCTTGCAATGGCTGCAAACAAAAAGAGAAGACAAAAGGCAAAAGAAAAAACTTAATCTTACAGAAAATCTCAAAAGTAGACATGATTTGCCAACACCGGAATCCCCAATTAGCAAAAGCTTAAATAAATAATCACTGCCACCAAAACAAAATTATTCGATTTAATTACAGCCCATATCATAAAACTGAAGTGCACACCAAACCCACAAACCAAAACCAATGAATCACCCATGTTACAACAGATCCAATTAACCCCATAAAATATTTTCACATATCCCAACAGAATTCAAAACTTTACACAAGATTTTTTTTTTAAAAAAAGAGTCGAGATCTTTGTAACTTACTATTCAGGCGTCATGGCTGTTAGTAAATCCGACCGGGATTTGAACCGGTCTGAAGAGTGACGAATCTGAAATCTGACAAGCAAAGGTAAGAACTCAGAGAAGGAGAGTTATGAGCGACGATAAAAATGGAAAACTAAAAGTGTTTTTTTATTATGTATATATATGTTTATGTGTGTATAGGACCGGCAGCTTGGGGGCTGTAAATAGTTACTATAACTTAGGACCAACCCGTGGTGGCAGATTGATTATTAATATGTGGACACAACCCAAAACTTACAAAGCCCAGGAGACATTACGCACATTTGTGTGATGACCGCTGGTCACAGAGTGACATTTCTTCAAACATCTTGAATGCAGCTCGAGGGGACGTCAAAAGGAAGAAACTTTAGACAAATTTTGAGCTTTACATGAGTCTCCGAGTCATGCCTTGATATGATTTTTGGCTCAGCATCATCTTGGCAGAGTGCAAAACCAGGAACGTCTAGCAAAATCCTTTCCGTGAATGATTATGTCTATCTAATCAAGAGACGCACCTAACCGGCGGAACTCGTACACCATAGTACCCTTCCACTTCCAAACTTCAGTTACAAAAACTTTCACGACCGAGGCTCCGCCGCTCCGTCGAGTAATTAAGTTAGGTACGTACCCTCTGTGTCCTGAATTTTTCCCCACCGACTGATCGTATCCTCTATAGCACACTGAATGCAATCAGCACCTTTATCATTATTAAGATAAATTTAACAATAGCTTTTAGACTTTGGATTTGTAGTTGTGTATAGATATTCCGTACAGCTTCTACCTCAGTGGCTGAAGGAAAATCAGAAGTGTGAGGGTTGGCGAGTCCAAAGTTTAAAGAACGTGGGGTTGATATGACTAGTTTCCAAAATTGAAGGATCATATTTATGTATTCACCCCTTCCTTTGACTTTTATTACACCAGGTCAATCTTCGTGTGACCAATATAGATGTACGGGCAGACTAGTTTGAATATGAAATATAATTACATTTCTTAGGTAATGTGACAAAGAAATGAGAAATTTATTTCATGATTTCAATATATACTTGTACGGTTTCAGGGCATGTTGTGAGTGCATTTTTTTTTATATAAAAAAATAATATTCAAGTGTTGAAATCACATATAAAAAAAGAAAATTCACGACTCATATTAAACACTTGAGGAAATCAAATAAGTTGATTTTATTTTAATTCAATGATAAAAAAAATTAAAAAAATAATAAATTGGCCAGATTAAAAAATAAAAAAACACCATAATAACTTGGAATTTTTTTTTTAGAAAAAAAGAAGTGAAAAAAATTTAGCTTAGTTTTTAAACAATTAAATATGAAATAAAGAAGTTGGGTTAAAAAATGAAAAAAAAAAATAGCTGAAGTCAATCCTAATTAGCAGGATAAACTTGAAACCAGGATAATAAAAAGCGAGTTAACCCAGGTTAACCCCATTAGACTCGCAACCCTGATCATGAGACCAAGATGACCCGATGATAAAGTAAAAAAAGTAAAAATTTCATATTAACTTGTGTTAACTTTTCAAACCCTTAACCTAGGCCATTAGACTAAAAGCACTATATATATTATTACCATAAAGTTTCATTTTCAATCAATCAAATGTTAAATATTAAAAAAAAAACCAAAAAAAAAAAATAGCAATTCAAATTATGAGGATCAAAACAAAAATTAAAATAAACTTGATGACAACTACTTTAACTGGGATCAATGGTCAACTCGACTCGTAACCTATGCTTGACACCAAGTTGACCTCCGAGTTGAGTTTTAAGATTATAATGATAATTATATTTATCTTTATATTGGCTCGGGTCAATGTTTACCCTAACCCATAACTTAGGTTTGACCCCAAGTTGATCTTTAATCGAGTTTAAAATTATAACAATAATTATTTTTATTTTCATGTTCACTTGGATCAATGGTTAATTTGATCCTTGACCTAGACCTGATACAAATCAAATTTTAAAACTATAATAATAACTATTTTATTTTTATATTGATCTAAATCAAATACATTAACTCTTCTACATAAAATTGGGCAAACTTGTCATACCTTTTTGAGTGGAACACAAATTTCTACACCAGGACAACCTTAGATATAGCAAAAATTGATTTTTGTACTGTCCAAGAGTGCACCGAACAACTTCATAAAAAAAAAAATCTTATCCAATCCATCATTGTCTAGTATAATACCAAACACTACATTATGGTTCAAACATGGCTTTACAAACTATGACTAACTTGAGCCCAACTACAAGCTCAAAATTGATTAGGCTTTTATATATATTATATTATGAAATTATTTTATCTAAAATTTAAATTGAGTTTCTAAAATATAATTTATATTATTTTTAACACATAAAAAAACATGTATACTTGCATGGCCCTCAATCATGTTTGCACTTGCGAGTGCAAATAATAATAAAAAAAGCAGCACGAATTATTTCCATGTCTTGAATATCAGAACTTTTAAAACAAGTAGTTAGGTAATCTCAGTATAAAAATGTTTACACGCATCAAAAATAAATTCTCATCAGAACATTATTATGCATACCGAGTTCATCAGTTTAGTGTCATAAAAAACACTGGAAAATAAATAAAAATTCAAGATGGAAGGCATTTCAAGTAATAAAACAGCATCCTATTCTAAGAATTGCACTGCTAAAGAAAATGAAGATCATTTTTGACCAATTTTCTGGAACTTTTGTGATGTTTTGGCATGTCTAAAACTCCTCGATCGAGTGGCAGAAACCCTGTTTGCGCACCGTCACTAGCAGTATCAACGTCTCCTTCAATTGTCAATCCTTCAATCCTCGCAGCTACGGAACCCATATTTCTAACTCCCACATTTACATCTGCCAAAAATGTAAAAGGAATTGAAAATCCATGAGAGACGATTTCTACGAGGGCAAGATTCATCAAATGATATCAATGAGAAGGAACTCAAGGTGGCCATACATTATTTTCACAACCGTGGGGACAAACGTACATGGATGTCAATCAAACTATAAACCCTTTTATTACCTGGATTGGAAAAGAACCATAGAACAAGGCCACAAAGAAGCAGCACGAATGGAATGATATGAACAGCATTTTCAGCAAACTTCGCACGTGACTTCTCCTTCATAGCCATTTCCACCATTGGGTCATAGGCTGGCAGCTGATTCAATTCCATGGACGATGACATTCTCATCCCTTGAGTCCCCTCATTGGGCGATGAGTGCATATAGTACTGATCGGCCATCCTGTGCTTGAAGTAATCCTCGTCGGCAACCCGGTTCCAGCTTGCTGATCTATGCATTTTTTATGTTTGTTTGGCAAGAACAATGTCAAGAAAACAAATGAAATGAAGAAGGAGAAAGGATATATATATATATGGAAATAAATGTCAGTGTATTTTTTTTATGATGGTTTGTTAATGAATTCATGGAAAACGCCTTGGATTTGGGAGAATCAGTTTTCTTGGCTGTCCTCTTTTTCTATGTTAGAGGGTTTGTTAGGTGAATCAGTCTTTGTTAGTTGTTATTACAATTTAGTCATTAAATATAAGGAAATGTGTTCGAAAAACCCATTTGAGACAATTATCTTATCATCTATTTTAAGAAAACGATCCAAAATTGTCATTATATCTCATCTTAATCTATCATCTAATGAACATGTTTCTCTCTCTTTTAAAGAATCACATGAAAATCTTAGATTTTAACCGGATATTTTAAGATCAAATTTACATTTGACTTATCCCTTTCAAACGAATCTTAGGCCAGTCATTCGAATACATGTGTTGGTGTACAAAACTCGAGCACTAGACAAAGCTTCACTTCATTCGGAGATGGATTAAGTCTCTAACTCCCTACTTCCAAGACAAGAAGCCTGGAGTTGAATCTCACTCGTGTGGAAGAAAGTGTTAACGCAATTCACAGTGTCTGATCACGGCCAACAATTACATGAAACTCCCTCCCTATGCCTCGACACAGATTGGGTTAAATACTGTGACAATTATGATGTCCAATGTATTGTAATAATGCCTTGCTCGGGGGCAAAGCATCGCAGATAAAATTATATGCTATCCTTCGTTTTTTTTTTTACGAGGAAACTCATCCTTTAAGCATGTTTTGTAGATCTAGGAAAGCTAGTAAAATCTCGGTTGTCCTATGTTCTTACAATGTGTGCACGCTATAACTCGAACTCGAGACTTGCAATGCAGAACTCAAATTCTTTAGATGAAATGGTTCCTTAATAATATCCCATTACTTGCACTGCTGTACATATAGCTAGAACAGAACAGCCATTATAATTTGAAAAAGCTTGTGTAAAATACTGGGATACTTGCTTGAAAGAATCCCACTTGGCGACAAGCATTTCCAATTTCTTTAATGACATTAGCCCTTCGTGTAGCATCCTGCCTCAACCTAGAAAAATCAATAACAGGCACATTGGCAGTCTCTGAGTCAAACTCGGGCGATTTGAAGATGGAATTACGTAACAATCCGGCGCACGCATGACCATCTCCTCTCTTGTGCACTATTGCCAATTGTAAATGAGCTCGAGCTATCGTTTTTTTCCATCCCAAAACCTCAACCAAAAAATTAAATGTCTCCAAAGAGGCTCAGAAAATGAGTAGAATGATAAGCAGGTAAAGTAATATTTTTGGTACTGAACGGTTTGGTAGAGAATCGGAGAGTGGGGTTCATATAGGAGAGTTTTGAGTGTCAAAAGTGATGGTTATAATTGGAAAAACCATCTGGTCTCTATCCCATCCAGCGATTGATAAAGCTGGAAAACAAAAATTAACTTTTTGCTGGAAAGTGATCATATGTAAAGCCGACTTGAGGTAAGGACTACTTTGGTAACGATGTAAGATTTTCACTCGATAAGAAACTTCAACAATAAATAAGGTATACTAGATATTTACCCGCGCCTCGTCGCGGCCGTAACCATATTTTTTTAACCCAAAAAATATTAATTGTGCGAGATTTTTTTTATTATAATATAAATTTAGAGAAAATAATAAATTCGTACAAAATTCCTATGGAATGCAAATTTTTTATAAAATATATGAATTTTAAATCGATATAAATTTATCTGTTTAATTGATTTCAATGAAATCAGCATCATAAAATTATCATCTTCATTAAAAAAAGCAAAAATATTCGGATACATGAATTATTGAATTCACTGTATTAGAATTAGTTTATTTTATAATCCAATTTAAATTAAACACAACAAACGAAATATAAATTGTGAAAACACTTGTAATAACCAAATAACAAAAATAAGTTTTTTTTATTTTCTATCCAAAAAAAAAAAGAAAACATCATTGAAAATTTATTCCTCCATTACTATCATTATCATGACTATGACAGTTAAATTTAGTTTTGATGATGTAAAATGAGAGTGAAACTCTCTCTTATGCACATATAATGAAAGTTTTATTATTAGTGATTTGTTATCTTTGTAAGAAAAAAATATTTATTTTGTCTACGTGTGGCTTGATATATTTTTAGTTTAAAGGTATTTATATTTAAAAAGAAATTAAAATATATTTTTTTATTTTTTAAGATTTATTCTTGATATTATTATATTAAAAGTATTTTAGAATATTGAGATTAAATTAATTTGAGATTAAAAAAATCTTAGTTCAGTGTCTTTTTTATATTTTAATATGTTAATATTATCAAATACCAAAATATATAATTGACTTAACATATTTTTAAGAAAAAATACTTTAAAAATAATCATTATTATTATTTTTAACATCTTCTCCATAATAAAATCAATATATAAAAAAACTAAATAATTGAAAGCTTTTTAGGCAAATGGGAAAGAAAATAATAAATAAACATAGATTATGATCGATAGTCTAGTAATGTCTCATAATAATAATAACATTAATTTTGTTTTTGTCCTTTAATTTTGTTCTATAGTTATTTTCAATTGTTCTTGATATAAGAAAAAAATCAATGTTGCTAATATTGTGTTTGGTTTTATTTTTAATTATAATAATAACAATAAAAATAATAATTCAAGTAATTTATCATTCGGTTTATATTTATAACGAATTAAGTTTTGAAATTTCTCTATATATAATATTTCAAATCAGATCTAGCACCATTCTGCCTCGAGTTATGTTATTCTTTAATATTTTTATTAATATCATTTAAATTATAATTAATAATATTATCATTATTAATAATTATTATCATTACACTATCAAACGCTATAAATTTTTTAAAAAAATAATTATTATTATACTATGAAACTGCTACCTAAATTTCATACACATAACACACTATAAAAAAAAAAAAGGGCAAATCTCCTTTCTAAATGAAAAAAAAAAAACCACCACAACGGATAAGAAATTAAAAATTTATTGTTAGTAAAAAACGCAACTTTCGTGAAAAGTTCACTTGCTTTTACATTACGTGTATAGTTATTGTCAAGTTTTCTTTTGAGATCTCTTTCCTTTAATTTCTTTTTTATTTATCCATTCTTTTTTTCCTTAAATATATGATATTTTTACCAACAACACTTTAAAATAAAGTTATTTTCACTGTATTGTTTTAAAAAAAATATTTTCCAAGTTTATTTTATTATTTTGTCAAAATACAAATAAGATAGGGGTGAAAAAAATATTAATATTAAATCCATTTTGGAACCCAAGTGATTTGAAAACGGTATGGAAATTATTTTTAAAATATTTCTATTTAAAAATATATTATAATAATATTCTTTAGTTTTTAAAAATATATTTTTATATAACATATTAAAAATATAAAATTATTTAAGAAATTATTTTTAAAAAAAAACTCACTTTATTTTTTAGTTAATATCCAAGCCACTCACCGTTTCTCCATAACCCACACAAAGAGTAAACCAAACCCCCACCCTTCTTTCTCTCTCTCGTCCTTCCTTTCCCTTTATGCTTCTTGTCTGTATAATATACAAAGCAAAGGTATCAACCCAATACATCTTTTCTATTTTTTTCACAAAATCAAAAATAATAGCGCTATTTGTTGCTTATAATCACTACCAATTATTTCAAAGTTTGTATTTTTTGTTTGGGTTTAATCTAGTGCAAGCTTTTATATACTACTGTTGTAACGAACAAAGAAACAAACATGAAACTCTCTTTTACTTTTACTCATTTTTGATTATTTTATATTGGGTTCTCTCGATCGGCTTCTTTCTTACACGATCCGAATCGGCTACCAAACTTGATTTTGATTTCTGGGTATTTCATATTTTTCTCTTTTATATCTTGATTTGCATTTAATTTTTGCCTGGCTGTGTTATATTTTTTGTTAGCTTTCATCTCTCGTTGTTTGTGATTTGAGTGATTAGTTTTCGGATTAAATATGGTCTTTTATTTTTTCTGGGAAGATAATTGATCAACGAACTCAACTCTCACCAACTTTCACCGGGGTCAAGAAGCTGGTTTTGGTTTCAACAAAAGAAATCAAGAACCCAAACAACACACAGAAATAGAAGGAAAAAAATGAAAAACCAAGAAAGCCCCCCGCCATCAAAACACATCCCGGGTCATTAAGGGTAAATTCGTCTGCACACTATTGAAATTCACAGTCAATTACCTCACATGCTACAGTGCAACAAATAGTAAAACACCCAAGCCTATTATATATTAGGTAATTTGTTAATTATATTCTATAAAAATAAAATTTCCTTGCGAGACAGAAGACTTCATATATAAAAAAAAAGATTGCTCATAGCTCTACTTGTCATGTGCGTGCGTGTGTAAATAATAATAAAAATATTTCTTAAATATTTTAAAAGATATGAATTATGATTTTGCCAAGTTTCAATTCAAACTAGCTCCGGTCATCTGTTCTTTGTTGAACATGCGTTAAGCCACGAGCCCACGAGCAAATTTTGAAAATAGCCAGAAATTGAGTATAGCCAGAATATTATATTATTTATCTGGATAAAAGTTCGTAACGAGCCAACAAATTTTGAAAGACACCATCCATTTTCGCCTACGTCGCGATCATGAAAAAGATTATAGTACTTAAAAAGCATTAACTGCATTCAGTGAATAATTCCTGTGCCATTCCTAGAGACTGGAAAATTCTATCAGCATGTGTGTAAATGACTGATGTCCAGAATTGACCAATTAAGTGCATGCTGTCTTCAGACGGATGTATATACTTCGTTTTAAGCAAGCCCTCCATATAATAATATAATAATGATCTTAAAACTCTTTAGAAACCATTTCTTTTTAAACGGTTAGGTGGGGTCTAGAATATAATTTATATTATATTTTAACACATTTCTTTAAATGAAAACACTTTAGACTTTAAATTTTGTGTTTTATTTTTATCAAATAAAATAAAAGTGATGAGATTCAAACTCATGACTGTTAAGTTAATGCTAAATTAAAAATTCATCTCAACTAAACAATTTAAACTATTAAGTAAGAGTATAAAATATGATTTATATTATTTTAAAAAAAAAAACATAAGATTTGAACCGGTATGCGTGCCGTGCATGTTCGCATATAAGAACGTGCTTCTAAACCGTCGGATGTGTTGAAATCCTATGCGGATGTTTTGGTGCATAGAAGCTCCAAAGTGCAAACCTTGATCAGCTCCCATCTCCTGTTCTTCAAGCAATCATGCCAACGTGTTATTTGATTTGCTAGTGGACATGGAAAACAGCAAATTAAAATTCTCAGGTCAAAAACTAAGAACTGGGAGTTGGAAGGGGTTCAACTTCCGCATAGCCGGCAACCTTTTCCTCTCACCCACCTCACCAACTATAAAGAAAATGATCAATAGAACTTGCGACACAATGGAGGAGTATTGTTCGGCCACCCACGTATACTGATAAACTATACTGACCATATCTTACACCAATCCATCAAAATCGTGACAAAAATGTTAAATTAGTGGATGGTATGGAGGGTAAACTACACAAGCAGTCCCTCAATTCTTAGATTTCAGTCATTTTAACCCCTCCACTACAAGTTTCAGCTTAACAACCCTTCTACTTTCCATTTGCTGTTTTTCATGTCCTTATTTTCACTTACAAGTATATCTGTGTGGAAACAGATGGCATCCATATAATGACCATAATCTGCATGAAGGACTGAAACAACAAAGAATTGAAAGTATAAGGGTTAGTGTGCCCAAATATTTATTAAAGGTATTAAAATGACCAAAGTAAAAAACTTGGAAGACCACCTCAAAAAGTAATTTACCCTGTTTATCTGATATACGTAGATGGAGGAAAATGTTCTTTCATGATGAATTGATGTTCGAAACACGAATGTCTTTTGACAGTTTTTTTTTTTTTTTAATTTAGTCTGGAATCCCTTAATTTGTAGCGTGTGTGTGTTGAAAAGAAAATGTTGATTCAAGGGTGGATACGGAAGTTTTATATCTTCACTCGAATTTCAAACAAACCATGTTGCATAAAATAAACTCCAAAAAAAAAAAAACACGAAACAAACACAAGTACGCAAATGTGAAGTTAGGTCATCTAATCTTAATCAACCTTCACTTATATATACAAGCTGTGCCCAATAATCTTCTTCTCGTGTTTTCCATCAATATTCACGTCAATGGCCAAGCTGGTTTTGGTCTATTCTCTGGTTGTTCTTGGCCTAGCATTAGCATGCAACGCAGCAACTTACACTGTAGGTGATAGCTCTGGCTGGGACATAAGCACTGACCTTGGAACATGGGCAGAGAACAACAAATTCGTCGTTGGGGATAGCCTATGTAAGTACTTTTACGTTATGGTCGTAATTCAATGTTTCAATCACTGGAAAAACAAAAAATGATCGGCAACAGGACTCATTTTCCCTTCCCTGTCAATCCTTGCAGCGTTTCTATACTCATCTTCCCACAGTCTCGAGGAGGTGAAGAAAGAAGATTTCGACAGCTGCAACACTACTAATGTTATAAGAACATTTACAAATGGGAACACGACCGTGCCTTTGACAGAACCTGGGACGAGATACTTTGTTTGTGGCAACCAGTTACACTGTCTAGGAGGAATGAAGCTTCAGGTAAATGTAGCAGACAACCAGGCAAAATCGCCGATTGGGGCGCCAAAAGCACAGCCAGGGGTTACTGTTACACAGCCTTCTTCTAAGAAAAACAATCCTGCCTCTGTTGTTCCATCTTCAGCAGGGTCTGTCTATGAGGGAAGGGATTGTATTGTGATGGCTTTTCTTGGTTTTGTGGCTACTATGTTCTGGGCGGTGCAACTTTGATTAGTAAATGTTGGTAATCTTGCTTGTTTATTTATTTATTTTTGATCATCTATCGTGAGGCGGCTGATCTTGTTTTTTTAATTAGACAATTGCATGTTCTTATAATTTTCTGATACGTTAAAACAAAATTAAACCTTGTTTGCTGTATACCTGTTGTATAACACCAGCTGTTTATTGCAAGAATCCAGATTATTTAGCTGAGTTTAAGGAGACCATGTTAGCTGAATCTTGGGAGATTAGCTAGCAATTTCATTACAGTATCTGTATCATAAATATTGAGTTGAGTTTTATTAAAGAACCATCTCACCTAAAAGCTTAAACTGATAGGTAAAGTCTCAGAATATGATTTATATTATTCTCTAACACATACTCTCAAGTAAAAGCCATTTGGGCTTGAAACTTGCACAAACCCATTACTTTGTGTTTAATTTTTATCAAATAGAATAGGGGTGGTGAGATTCGAACTCGTGACCACTTGGTCAACAAGGCCATACCATGTTAAGGAATCATCTCACCTAAAAGTTTAAACTGATAAGTAAGATCACAGAATATAATTTATATTATTCTCTAACAAGTTTTAAAATATTAGAAAAGTCTTAGGAGACTCTTTGCATATGTTCACACTCGTGCATTACAGAATAGATGAGCAATTCTGATCTCCAACCTTTTTTGGTGTTGGGGCACCTGAAATGGCCTCACCCTCATGCTCAAGATTCTCGATCTCTATCAAAATGACCCATTTCTGATTTATACGACTCAATTCAATCCCATTCGTAATTGCTATATAGATTGAATGGACACACTAATGGCACCATTCCTGTACCACCAAAGCATATTTTCAATTCTGAAATCAACTCCATTTGATGAAAAACCAGAATACAACAATTGGTTTCAAAGAGTTCAACTGCTCCTAAGCTGGATCCTCTCCTCACTCTCAGAGGAAGTCATTCCTTACGTAGTAGGGTTGGATAGTTCTTATGATATGTAGCAAGTTCGGGTTCCAGTGCTAGACAAGTGCAACTCCACCTAGCTGTACAAGAGCTCACCTTTGCAGACAAAACCATGGCTCAGTTTCTCAAGGAAGCTAAATTAATCTCTAATGAATTAGCAGCAGCTTGAACTCCTCTCGGTAAGGCTGAATTTAATGCAGATATATTCAGACTACCTCCCACTGAATATCATCCCATTATTGCTGATTTCTCTGCAAGAAACGATCACCTCTCTTTCCATGAGCTGTTAGGGCAATTAATTGCGCATGAAATATTACTTCAGAGCTCCAGACGATAGATTACTGCTACTGTCAACATGACAAGTCATTAAACCTTTCGTAATATCAATAATGGTAACAATAAGAGAAACAATAACTGCTCTAATCAGCAGCAAGGACGAATAGGAAACAGGAAGTTCTTTAAACCACCATGTCAAAAATGTGGTTTGCGAAACCAAACGGCGTCGAAATCTTTATGAGAAGAACGCTGGCACACCAGCTACAAATATGACAGTGTCAAACAGTCCAGCAAGCTTTTCAGACTGGTTCCCAGACACTGATACATCTCATTTATTGAACATCTAGCTTCATTATCCTTTGGTGGTTTTAGTTCTTAAGAATTTTCAATTACCTGTTCTTCCCCTTCAATAAAAATACCTGAACCAAGATGTTCTTCTTGTTACTTAGGAAGTTAACTGGAGTAACTTTGTCTATATTCTATCATGATTTGGAAAATATATCTCCATCATTAGTGTTTATCAATCACCATGTAGAATCCAACCAAATTAAAGCTAGTTAAAGGGTCGGTGAGTGTCATATGTACATAAATAAACGAGGCTAGGAATGAACTACATATATGGGATATGCTGTCCGATAGCTAGAATGGACATTGAGGCAAGATAGAAATTTAGTGTTCAATATTTTATGGATAAAAAATATTTTACATGTAAATATCTTTCAATGGTTATGACAGTGGTATAGTACTGATATTGTCATGGTGATGATCGATCGTGTCACGACGGAGAAAGAGACAGTGGATGAGGTCATGGTTGTGATGGAGAAAGAGGTGGAGACGAGATGATTATGGTAGTAAAATAATATTATGGCGGTGGTGGTGAAGAAGATAGTGGTGACATGTTGGTGGTGGTGACGAGGTGACGATGGTTAGGAGGAGGTAGTCCTGGTGGTGGTGGTAAAAAAAAAATGGTGACATGGCAAACATGGTGAAGCAGAAGGTGATGAGGTGGCCATAGTGGTGGTGATCACCATCATGATGGAGGAGACAAATCTGAAAAAATATTTTACACGAAATAAACAAACCCTTGTGTAAAAATATGTTAGCACCAAATTATTATCAATAAAAAGTTGGTCTTCTTAGCCATGTTTTAAACGCAACCTAAATAAATTAATGCTTGAATTGACCTATTAATAACCGAAGAATACAAGAACTAAACAAGAGGTTAGCCATCTAGATTAAATTAAGTGACGGTGTATCTTTTTATTTAATTTGGTCAAAGGTTACTCTTTTTTTTTTGAATTCGAGGAAATTTTATCTCTCGAAAATGTATTTTATGGATTCAGGTGAGCGAGTAAAATTCTGACTGTCCCATGTTCTTATAAAAAATACATATCCTGACTCGAATTCGAGACCTGCTATGCAGATCTCCAGTCTTTTATCATTACACCATGTTCCTTGAGACTTAGTCAAAGATTACGTTAGCTGGCTGTAATTAAAATGGTTGGTTTAATTTGTAATGGAGAAAATATATTTTCCATTCTTCAATTTCTCCATAACTAGTGTGAGCACGGTTTACTGAGGAATCTTATTACGACCTTGTTGCTTACATGTCCTTGTTATTTTATTCATTCTGTTAATAATTTATCTGCAAAACTTCCTCTAAGAAGACATCATCAGTGATGGTATATGGCGACCGGGAATTGAATGGAAAACGAGTTTATAATTATAGCTGAAATATACTTTTGGAAAACATTATATAATCCCATGGCTTTGACTTTGCTAAGTAACAAAATGTTTGACCTTTTGTTTTTTTCTCATCGCCCTGTTTAGAAAGGTCCGCGTGTCTGTTATAATGATTTCTTCTTTTAATTGAAACCCAGGTGATATCCATGGATTTTGCGACTGATTTTTCTCGCATGTAATGAGCGGATTGTTTTCCAGATTTCCCGAATCAAGACCAAAATTGGTCTTGCAATAACCTTTGAACAATACTATTGTATATCTTTCCAAGGTATACACTTCTCTTAAGATATAAGCAATAATATATGTTGGAATATGTTCCGGTGGTACGAGTTTAGGATTAAGAGGTTAGTTTCTTCTGTGGTAGAGATTTGTGATTGTTAATATGATATCATTGGAGACTTACATGGTTGTTAACTTCAGGACCCGTGGGATTAGTCGAGATACACACAAGCTAACCTGAGCACTCATATTAATAAAAAAATAAAAAAATATATGTTGATAATATTAGCTTCTCTTCATATATGTTAACTATTGGCCCCTCAATTGTAAGAACTCATGCTCGTTCAATTCACATATCTCTCTCTCTCATTTTCAGGAGAATTGCATGTCACCTTCCTGTACTGAGACTTGTCCATTTCAAGATCTCTTTCCATGTTACTTCTCTCAAGCTAAATATATTCTTGCCTAAAATAAGTGGTTAAGGTAATTAGGTCTCTTGCCATAAATGTCTGGTCCCCCAAGAAAGACCCACCCTCTTAATTTCTTTGCCAAATCAATCTTCTCCCGTACAAAATTGCACAAAACCCTGGAGGTCAAAAAAATCAATTTGGAATTGGCATGTGAGACGTCGTTTCGTATTGTTGAAAGCAATATTTGTGCTGTCTTTTATGAACACGTGTTCTATCTTGCTTTCTTTTTTTCTCCGCTCCAGTCGTCCTAGTTCGTCACTGTTCATATCACGTAAGCACAGGACTTGGACTAGAATTTGCGAGCATGGCTCCTCCTCCATTCTTAGGAAAGACTCCAGTTATCCGGCCGCCACTCAATATTTCATCCATTTTTTATTGTTTTATTTTTTTGATTAATATATATTCCGATAAACTTCCACGTATATCAATTAATACCTTGGAAAAAGCAAACCTGTAACCTGAGAGTGGAGCTTACCCCCTCAGTGTTACATTAATTTATTCAGCCTTGATATAAGCACACATACACATATAACGAACATCTGTAGAAAATCGTTGCCCATGAATATTATTGAATTACATCAACCATATTAAACAAATGTTTTTTTCTCTGGCCGTGCTTCAGAAACCATAACTTAATTGGTGGGACCAAAAGGCATGGCGGATTTTATTTCGAGCTTATTAAGTTGTTTTTTTTAATAAAAGCATTTTAGAAGCCATCAAGGAATTGCTAACATTTTGTTTGCATCAATATATAATTATACAAGTCGCGCGCGTGAGTGAAGAAAACTCCCCTGCCTATCATTTGCCATGCACGTGCTCCAGTTTCCTGTCCTTCCTAGTATGCATGCACATTAAAGGGGAAATTAATATTGAATGTGTAACCAAACAAAAAGGGATGAAAATGGAAACTCTCCTGATCAAGTTGTGCTTCAAGCAGCCAACAACGTGAAAGAATCAAGCCAAGCTTGTGCTGCTACCATTTCTTTAATATTTACTTCGTGATAAGTTCTGATTATTGAGGCTGCCGACGAGCACTATGTTTTTGAATGGAGACAATAGGAGAATAATTTAATAAGCTTTAACAGGTTTTAGTGGGTGACGCATTGATTAGAAGATCCGATTTATGGGGTTACTTTTGAAATCATAGACTTGAAAACTTTTATCAAGAAGCACATGCATGCGGATTAATATATAGGCTTAACTAGTTGTTGGACGTGATAATTATTTAGCAATTGTGTTAAACATTGAAACATATTTGTTTGACTTTTTTTTATCTATATTTGGTTTTATATTATATTAAATTGTATGAGTGTTATTCTAATATTATATAGATAACTTGAGTGGTTTAAAAGCAACTCAACCGACCGTTCAAAACACTCCGATGATAGAATTGAGAGAAAAAAATAAATTGAAATAAAAAAAAAAACCTCTTGATCAAATTATTGTCTAACTCGTGTTTAAAATTAAATTGTGTAAAAATTATCTTAACATGATTGGTCGACTCGAACATTTCAAAGGCAACATGATCTACAAGTAAAAAAAAAATTGAGGATGATCTTAAGAAAAACAATAATGAAATTAATAATGATAAAAAAATTATCGACCCCATTCCATGCTTAGCTCCAATTTTAAAGTAAATTATATGAGAGTTTCTCCGATATGATCTGATCATCTTGGTTGATCCAAAATCAATTCTAATGATTGTTAAAGAAAGTACGAGGATGAAATTGAAAGAAAAAAATAACAAAATTAAAATTAAGAAAACAGAAGAAATGAAGGGGTTGAATTGAAAAGAAAAAAAGAGAAAATGATTTCATTGTTTATATAAGCAACAACGCTACATAAAGATTCTCGGTTGTTTTAGTATAGAAGGAAATTGGTAAAGAATCTTATCATTTACATTTGTAGAATGAGAATATTTTATAATATTATACAATAAAATTGATAGATTTTAAAGTTTCTCTCCTCCTTAATATCAACCTCATTTTTACTATTCAGCAGGAATGATTAACTTCAAATTGATCCATGAAGTTGTGGTTTATGCATTAGTGTCTCTATTGTTTTAAGGTTTTTTTTTCTTAACTGTATATTTTTATTATTTTTGAATCTCAATGCTGAGAGAAAAGAGAAAAGGTCAATTAAAAAGAGAGATGAGATAGAAACAATTTGGTTGGCCACATTACAATGAATAAAATTTGATTTCGATAACAGCAGGTTCGTCTTAAATATGAGAGTTTATTAAAAATGATTTAGGGTTAATTTTCTATCTATATATATCATTTAGGGTTGATCTCATAAATGTAGCGGTGTCTAAACACGAGTGGAAATTAAGAAACTTTGATTGACTTGTTACACGAGCGTTCCGATCTATATATGAACAGATTTATGTGTAAGACCATGGAAGCCCATTTTGTCAAACAACCCATCCTGTCTGTGCATATTTTTCAAAACGATCACATCAAGATATTTTATTTTTATTTTCTTTGATTTAAAATCTCTATATGGAGACAAAAGAATTAGATTATGTTGAAAAGAAATCAAAATAAAAAATAAAAAATTCTGTAGCTGTCAAAGCTAAGGACTTTGACCAAAACCTCTCCTCAAAGTGTATAAGAAGGTTACATAACAAGCATCACCAAAATTATATTGAAGTAAACATTGATAGGAAGGGAAATGGAGTTGGATAGGCTGGGTACTTGCTCAAAAGACGTTGAAGAAGACGATGACATCCTGCTCCCAGGGTTTCGATTTCATCCAACCGACGAAGAACTTGTAGGGTTTTATCTTAAAAAGAAAGTGGAGAAGAAACCTATCAGGATTGACCTCATCAAACACGTTGATGTCTACAAATATGAGCCATGGGATCTTCCAAGTATGCATGCTCTTGCTCCTTCTTTTGTTCATCATTGATTCAAATCTGCTGTAATGTTAATATATGTAGTTATAACTATGTGCATGAACTACAAAATTGTTTTTTATCACCAAGACTTGCATCAAATCCACTGTCGTTCTTGAATCTATTAGGTTTACCATACCATTCTGTACAAGTGTTTACCATCCATAACTAAACTGCAAAACAATATACTTTATCAATTTTATTTATCGCCCTTCTTTTTTCTCTCTTTTTTCGTACAGAAGAAGCAAGTTGTAGTGCTGGAGAGAGGGAGTGGTACTTCTTCTGTCGAAGAGGAAGAAAGTACAAGAACAGCATAAGACCAAATAGAGTCACAAGATCTGGATTCTGGAAAGCTACAGGCATTGACAAGCCAATTTATTCTGTTGGGAAAATGCATTACTGCATTGGCCTGAAAAAATCCTTAGTTTATTACCGGGGAAGTGCCGGGAAAGGCACGAAAACAGACTGGATGATGCACGAATTTCGCCTTCCTGCCTGTGAAAATACTGCTAGCCTCACCAATCCTGACGACTGTAATATTCACGAGGCTGTAAGATTCGTCCATTCTTGTATTTCTGTGATTGAAAACTAGGGATGCTTATTCCATGCGCGCGGTTTCTGATAGTTTTTATTTCTGTTCTATAATGTTACAGGAAGTATGGACAGTCTGTCGGATATTCCAGAGAGAAGCTCCATTGAACAAAAAATACCTCTCTTCAAAACAGCAGTGTGCTAGTACTGATTCAAGTGCTAGCCCTTGTGAATCAGACAATCGTAGACATAACGATGAAAGCTTCGAATTTTCAGCTAATAATAAGGTGATCGAAAGGCAAGCTACCAATGATCATTTCTATGAAAATAATAACCAGTCGTTTGCAGCCCAGATGAGCTTAACGAATCATCAAGTTCCATTTACAACATCATATCTAAGCTTTTCGAATCAAAACGGAGACCAACTATTTGCAG
Organism: Salix caprea; assembly: GCA_964035475.1. NCBI lineage: Eukaryota > Viridiplantae > Streptophyta > Magnoliopsida > Malpighiales > Salicaceae > Salix > Salix caprea. Next base: position 13,985,331 of record OZ037752.1, read on the forward strand.
GTGAGAACTGGGATGAGCTTACACCAATGGTTGAGTTTGCACTTGATCCGTCAGAGATATTTTGTCTTATATAAATGTAGGGCATGCAGACTATGTTGCTGGAACCTTTTTTCTCTTGTAAAGAAAAGTCCGTCTCGGATTTGAAACTTGATGGGGACGGGGCGGCGTGGAATTCAGATAACATAACCCCCATGGTCCTCCGTTCTGTACCGAACTCAAATAGTTACTCGCAGGAGGGTGTTGCTGTATTAGGCTGCTTGTTTTATGCAACTATTCTGCACGTGTAACTTCCCTTTAGTTTCCTTAATTCTCCGCCGCGCCCTCACTCACGCTCTCATCGTCTGCTTTTTTAATCAGGATTTGTATCAGGTGCTGATGAATATAGTTGGATTGGAAACATGATTATATTTAATTGAATTGAATAAATTCTTATGTGGATGAAATTGTCAACCATCTCACCTAAAAACTTAATTATATTTAAGTTGTTAAGTGAGGTCCCAGAATATGATTTGTATTATTCTCTAACACACACCTTCAAGTGAATGTGAATGCTCTTTGGACTTGAAATTTGCATAGACTCATACTATCTAATGTTTATTTTTTATCAAATAGAATAGAGGTGGTGAGATTCGAACTCGTGACCGCTTGGTCAACAAAGTTTTGATACCATGTCAAGGAACCATCTCACCTAAAAACTTAAGCTGTTAGGTGAGATTCCAAAATATAATTTGTATTATTCTCTAACAAAAATGAGTTTATATTGTTAAATTCAGAAGAGGTTGATATGCAGAGAAATATTAAGACTCCAAAGAGCCCCCATCAACTAAAAAGACTTCATGAGTACTTTTCTAGAATCTAAGTGTCTGGAATTACAAATCATTAAGAATTGATAGAGCAGCAGGAAATGGGGTAAGATAATTATGCAATTAGATCATCTAAGCATTTGGTTATACCCAGCAACAGCTAAATAAATCACTTCATAAAAAGACTTTTTCCAATCCTATTATGCTACTCAGGAAATGGGGGATAAGAGTCACGAATTTCCCAAGAGCACAGAATACCATGCAAGGACTAAGGATCTGGAATGAACAAAAATAGCAACATAAGAAGTTTGACTAGTTTTGTTGTTCAAAATAACTGGTGTGGGGTGGGGTGTAAGGAAAATACGTGGTTATACAGAGTGATTAGTATATGTTTGACTGACTGGATTTCAAAAATCTTGACCCGTTTAAGAGGTTTTTCTTACAACTAATATATCTATTGTTCATACTATATGACTTTAACCAAACTATTGAAAGAAATAAAAACTAAAGTTGATTAACATTTGTATTAGATATTGTGCATAATTAAATGTAGATTGTACAGAATAATTTCCCTTCCTTGTATAGCTGCTGTAAATCCAGAATTTCCTATTGTATCTGCTATAGGTTAGGCAACTAATTAGGATCAATATTACCGTTACAATTCCCTTAAATATACTAGAGAAATCATATATTGATTGTAATATGTATCATCAAAATACAATAATAAAGAGATTCTCTTCTGCTGTAAAATCAGCTCCCAAATTCATTTTCTTCAACCTTCGACACGTGTGAGCCCAAAGGCTCCTGCATGAGATATTGCAAAGCTGGTGGTTATGGAGGAGGGAACTGTACACCGCCAAAAACTTGTTGCTGCTACTACTGATTGTCTCTTCTCTTACAATGGGAAGGGCTTACATGTTGCTCTCTCAAGGAATTAATATCCAATAAAGATCGCTATCGTATTTGCTCTCTATCTTTTTAATCGTATTTTTTATTGCCGGGCTCTTCTGAAAAAAATAAATAATCAAAGAAATCTCAATTAAAAATATTTTCAACTTGAAATCTACATAAACTTGTATTATCTTACATATAATTTTTATTAAATAAAATAAATGATGAAATTAAAGTTTATAATCGCTTAATTTATAAGTCTATGATATTATTTTTATAATTTATAATCGCTTAATCTAGCAATAACTCTCATCTCTAAGAATAGATGAATACTAAAATATAACTATTTCATTTTCAGAATTGGAAAATGAATTGGTTTTAAATTTTAGATTTAAAATTAACATTTTTTTAATTAGTTGTTAAAAACCATTTTCCTTGGTTAGATTATTTTTTTAATTAATATGGGTGTCAGAGCCAACTTACACGTAGCTCAACTAATCCAATGATCCTAAAATTAATGATCATATAAATTTTTAATTTTTATCATATTAACAATCACATATCTCAAATTTAAAATCATTGAAAAATCAAATATCTTTTTTAGACTAGACTACTTAGTGTACCACATGTTAGATTTGCAGGTAAGGGAGTGTTTAGGTATTTTCAATTAAACAAGAAGGAAAAACTAGAATTTTGGTCGTGGCCTCTGGCCTCTAGGTAGGTGCCTAAATCCATTTTGAATGGGCCGATTCGAACAACGACGTGTCACCTGTACGGATGATGCGTTGTATACTTTTGAGTGTACACACCTGAGCCTGTACCGTGGTACAGGTGTTTTGGAAACTCAGGTTTTATTGGGGTTTTTAATTTTTATTTTTTTCCTTACATTTCTTTTTGAAGTAATTAAATTATTACTAGTTTTTATTTAAGGTGATTATATTATTGAGTACGTGGAAATATTATTTTATTAGGTTATTTTAATGATAAACTAACAAAAAAATAACATTTTCCTTATTGAGTGAACAATATTTCCATAAATAAACACTTTAAATTTAGTCCACGGAAAAAATAGAATGGATGCATGAATTTGTTGCTTTAATTTTTTTTCCTATCCAAAAAAATAGAAAAAACGCTGTAATGGATGCATAAATGTTTCACTTCAAAAAATGATTTTAAGTGAAAAGTAATTAATTTAAATTATTTAAAAGATCATAAAATGTGAAAATAAGGCTTAAATTACATCCAAACACAACATTTACAAAAAAAATAATTTAACACAAGGATAAAACATACACTTTACATTTTTTTTTCTCATGCACTGTTTGTGTGTGTATGTATATATATATATATATATATATATATATATATAAAACACTGTTGAATTGATAAGCGATGGAACATGGAGAGAGAAAATGCACAAAATAAGATCGATTCTCCCGGAAATTAAACAAAGAATGAGCCGGGAAAGATGGATCACCGCAACCGATTAATTAAAGGCCAGATCATGCTCCAGAGACTTACAAATGGAGGTGGTTATAAATTTAACCTTAATGGTTTTCACTCGAGAAAGAGAAAATCAATCACAAACTACCCAGCATTTATAGCATACCAAGAACATGTCAGCCATGAAAATTACTCCAATGCTCTCCAAATTCCTCACTGTCAGAGGGACAACTAAAAGCAGCGCTGCCGGGAGCCACCGTGCTTTTGTCACCGCCACATCGAGACCACTGCAAGTGAGTGATCAGTTGACTGTAATTTCCTGCATATATATATACATACTGGTGTACTGTTTACGACCAATCTGTTCTTGTTTTTGTGTCCACTGCCTTTCGTGTTTATACTTTAAAAAGGTGTAGGAAAGAAAGTATTTTTTTCACAATAATATTCTTCAGTTCAACGAAGTATTTTTGCATTATGATATTGCTCTGGTGTAACAATGGCGTGTTTCACTAAACCCGTCGAGAAGATATATAATGTTTGTGCTCTCTCCCCAATTCAAACCCTAATTCTTCTACTTTTTCACCGGAAATTACCACGTAAACTAACGGGAAATATTTTTTTGGAGGTCAGCATATTTAGAATTCATCTACTTTTTCATAACCTTTGTATGAAAGATTTGGTGCATGCAGTAACCTTTTATCGATCCCATGAAACCTTCAAACCACAGGCCAAAAAGGATGAAGAGAGCACCGCAGAAGCATGCAAGGGTGTAACAGAGGCGGCAGAGTCAGTTAAAGACGGTGCTAGATCAGTGAAGAACGCTGCTGAAACTGTAAGATCTGTAATGAACACCATAATTCTGTAACTATGGCTTCAATCAACAGACAGGCGTGTTAATTAATTGTATATAAATTATAAATTTGTTATTGTTTTGTGTGGGCTAATCAGGTGACGAAGATGACGAAGGAGGTGACAAAAAAAGTATCTGAAACTGCAGAAACCATCACAGACAAGGCTGCTTCGGTGATCAAGGACAAAATAGTTGGCAAGTAGACTGGTACGTGTATGTTCATGATGAAGAACATCAACACTGATATTTTCTTTTCGTTTCTTAATTTCTTCAACTTCCTGTAATTAACTTACCCTTTTGCAAGTTTCTGTCTGTTTGATTATTTCCTCTGTTTTTTTTCCTTTTCAATTTCGTTTTCTCAGCAACGCTAGCATGGACATTATAATGAACAACACATTTTACAATATTACTAGTCAGGTGCCCGTACAGCACTACCAACCGGATAGAGTTTTTTGTTTCTATGGAAAAGAATAAAAATTAAAAAAGTGCAGCATTGTCAAACACGTTTTTCACCATTGAAAAATAACTTGATACTTGTTTTTAATAAAATATATTAGAATTATATAATGTAATAAATATTCAAATGAAAATTACAGATCAAATTGATAAATTAAGAGAAAGATTTATATTAAGATATTTAATTTTATGATGCAATGAGGTTTTCAGAATAAATTATTTAATTATAAGACAATAAAAAAAAATCAGGAAAATTCTTTATTTTTTTATTAATGTTTTTTTTTCAAAAAAAAATGTTTTTTTATTTTTTTTGCCTCTGGTGTTTAATTTATCAAAACTGAAAAACAATAGAATAAAATAAAATAAATCGGTCCTTAATTAGAACACCTTTACTTAATCAATGCTCCTTTTTTTCACCTGAAAATTTGTTTTTTCAACTACAACTTATCAAAATCATAAAAACAATTTTTAGTAAAATATTTGTGGTGTAATAATTTTGAGTTGAATGCATTTAGAAATATAAGGTAAAAACAATTCTTGCATATTGGTGAGAGAATTTTTTTTATTTTTTTATCTAATTATATGATAATAAATTATACACCTTTATTGAGCATCTCGACCCTTTTACACCTTCCCCGACCAAAATTGAAATCATACACTATAAAACTAGTTCGATTTTCTACGCTATGCTGCAAGATAATGTCTTTTTTTTTTCAATACAGAAAAAAGGATGGAAGCATTGTTAATGGTTTTATTATTGTAAGAAAAATTAACTATAATCTTTTGTTGAATAAAATAAAATAAAATATTGTGCCACAAAAAAATAATAAATATGTTGATTCCAATTAAATACCAAGTCACGAAACTGAGATAAAAATGTTATTTTGTAGAGAGAGAAAACAGATTAAATATTTAATTTAATTTGAAATTTTATCCTTAAAATATTAATTGGTTTAAAATAATAAAATAAAATTTTATTTTATCCGATCGCGCATTAAGTCAATGTCAAAACTTATTTTTAATATTGGGAGAGTCTCATATAAAACTAGCAAATCAAAACACTTAAATTTAATCTCAAGTCAACTTCATATGCATGAGAATGAAAAAAATTAAATTACAAAAAAAAACATTTTGGTTAACTATTGAATTTATTGTATCTTGATTCCATGTTGCATTTCTATTATATTTTTTAAATATTTATTTTGTCTCACATGTACATGATTTCAAACATGGTTTTCTACTTTACATATTATCAATTTTGTGAAACAAAACTACAGTTGTTAAATAATAAGGAAAATGACTTAATAAAAAAAAAATGATGCAAATAAAAAAGGTAGTCAACAAAAAAAGAAGATGTTAATGAGAAAAACAAGTTTGAAGTGATTCACTATTTATAATTCAAATATCATATCATGGTTTATTGAATATAAATTATATAGAACTAAACTATAATTATTAAATCAAAATCAAAATGACTATATAAAAAATGAGAAAAAAATTATAATCAGAAGAAAAATACATAAATAGAAGGGAAAAAATGAGATGGTTCATTATTCAATATAAACATTCTTTTCACCTCAAATCTTTTATAATTTTTCACTGAGATGGGCTTGTCATCACCCAAGGCCCAAATGGACGCTTTTGCTTCTATTTTTTCCAATGCCAATGCTTGTGTTAAATATTTCTATCGGTTGTTTAACTATAAATTACTCCCATGAATTAAAGAAATATAAGCGAGTTTTGATTTTAAAGAACCACATGAATTAACAACTTGTAGTTATGCAATCAATACGAAATTGACATACTTAAATAATCTATGAAAATAAATTATTAAATCAGAGGATTATTTTGTCTAAATTATTTTGTTTCATGTAAGTAGTATATGTGTACCTGGAGCGAATAAAAAAAATCAAATCCCTCTTCCTTTAAAAAAAAATGGTTGAGGGGACTTTTTATATATATATATATATATAGAATAAATTAATGTCTCAATCAAAAATATATTATATAAATACAAAAGGTAAATAAAAGAAAGTAGCTCAATGCACTACTACTCGTGAAGGATATATTATAATCAAGACAAACCAATAGGAAAGAAGAAGAAGAATATAGTACATGCCGACATTTATTTTTTTAATACGAGTGTCCGGATTAATTTGCGTGTATCTCAAATAATCTTATGAGTTTTGAAGTTAATGACTACATAAGTCTCTAATAATTATCATATTAGCAACCACAAAACTTGAATTTGAAATAATAAAAAAATAAATTTTTTAATTCTAAATTCTTATAAGTAAAACACCTAATAGATGGTTAGTTCATGACAAACATGTTCAAGTGACTCTGTTCTATGGGCCTATGTTTACATGCGGAAAGAATTCATTTCTTTTAAAAAACTTAGTAAGTGTATTTTGGGAACTTTTACAATGAAAAAACAAATGTTTGACTCTTAGAATTAAAACAATTAAGTGAGATTTGAAAAAAAAACAATATTCAGGATATAAAATCATTGTCGATGTGTTGTTTAGCTGATGATGTAACAATTATGGGATGTATATTAGACGATAATATGGCAAATTAGTGATGACATGGGGAAAAAACTGGAGAGAAAATCTCCTCCATTCGAACCAGCAATTTCCTATACAAAGGAAGAGACCACGTTCCCCTGGGCTGCAAAGCTGCAGATAGTTTTTGAACCAGCTGATCAAATCATATCATTAAGAAATTAATTTCACTGATCACTAGCTTGTTTTTCACATAGAAATCTAAAAGCTTATTGGTCTGTGGAAACATGTCCTAGGCCGCTGCCTATCGAAAAAAGACGAGTATGGTGATAGAAAAGCACACAGCTCGGCAACGAAATTAGGGTTGAAGGGAAGCATCAAAAGTGATGAGCATTGTCATATTCTTTAGATTTTAATCTTTTATTTTTCCCAGTAATTTTATGCAAGAAAACGAATCCCCAGGAAGAAAAAGAAGCTCAATGGGCAACTGCAGATCAATTATCCAGCAATCACAAATATAAGATGAAATTTTGAGGCCATGCATTAGGCCACCTGCATATGTTACTACAAGACACGAAACTAGAGTCTTTAAACTTCATTACTGATGAAAGTGCAGTCCTTTCTGAACTGGCTTCGCTCAAGTTGCTCTCGAGTCTAAGATCTTTGGATGAGTACACATGAATAGACTGAGTGCAAATTTGGAATCTAATTCTTTGATTCTGATTGCCCAACTGAGAAAATGAGAAAAAGTGACACCCAGATAGCCTGACCCAGTTATGCATGGAAAGGGTACCCAGTCAGAGACCCAACTCATCATGGGACCAACCCCGATGGTTAATTCAATGACTTGATCTTTGAGTCTGAGTTTATCCGGCTGTCAAACTTTTTGTGAACTTTCCGCTAGATACTTCCTTTCTATCCATCCTAGAAATGCTTTAATTTGAATAGTGTGCTCGCTTCTCATCTTTATTACAGTAATGAACCAAAAGCAGGTCCTTGGGAGAAGAAACCTGAGACACTAAAATACTAGCCAAAGGGTAAGGGTTCCAATTGCTATTTAGCGACATGAACATGGTCCTAAACCAATCACACCCAACTTATCCAGTGTTATGAATCTAATGTTTAGCCCATCTGGTATTTTCCAAGAATCTGATTACTTGTACTAGTTTTGATCTTTAAGCAATCTACTGTATTCTTTCAATCTGTGCTCTCTGTAAATTGGGACTTGGGATTTGTAAGAATGCATAAGTTATTCAGCATCAAATTGTTCCTTTTTTAGCATCAAATCGAAAACTAAAGCGTGCTAGTATTTCCTCTATTTGTTGTACTCCATGTAGTTATGGCAAACAATAGTACTATTAACATTTCCCTCTTTACATTATGAAGAACAAAGAGTTTCAAACTGAAGAAACATATAAGAAACTAGCTTTTCCTCTGCATAGTTTTCTGACCATTAAAAGTTTCTCACTTGAAACCAGTTTTGGAGTTAGAAGACGATGAGTAAAGTAATGAGAATGCAGAGAAACTTGAGTTACTGCTCTTCGGATACAAATTTTGTGTTCCTCCTGGATTTGATGATGATGTAGCTGGAACTCCACCAGACTTTTTATTTTCTTGATTACCAGGTGCTGGTGATCCCTTAACGAGCACATCAACCTTTGCATACTCCTCCCTTTCATGCTTGATCTCCTTAAGCATGGCAGCCACGTCTTTCATATTTGGTCTTTCATCGGGGGATGAATTTACACACAGCAAGGCGATGCCTAGTGCTTGCATCATTTCTTCAATTTCGGACGCTGGTCGAGATACTAGGCTTGGATCTAACACTTCAATCCCTCCTCTCTTCTGTCTCACCCAATCCACCACGTGTAGTCCATCTGGTATTGTTGGATCAATCGGTTGCTTGCCTGTCAAGACTTCTAATACCACCACACCATAGCTATAGACATCGCTCTTTTCTGTGATCTTCATCATGTAGCCATATTCTGGGGAAAACAGAGAAGTATTAGCGCAGGGATTACATTGATCAAGAGAGAAAATATGAGAACTGAACTGTACATAGAGAACTTACCAGGAGCAATGTATCCATACGATCCAGCAACTGTATTGGATGACCGGCCAAAGTCACCATCATCAACAAGCTTGGCAAGGCCAAAATCAGCAATGTAAGGCTCGAATTCAAGGCCAATGAGGATGTTATTAGCCTTTATATCCCTGTGAACAATTGGAGGGACACAATCATGATGTAAATAAGCTACACCCTGAGCTGCTCCCAACAAAATTTGGTACCTAAGTTCCCATTCCAATGCATTTCCTGTTCCTTCATGGAGGAGACTACCCAAGCTTCCATTAGGCATATAGTCATACATAAGCAATCTTGTACTTCGATTCCAACAACAACCCAAGAACCTAACAATGTTCTTGTGCCTGATGGAACCGAGTGTTTTCACCTCGGTTGAGAAGGAATCACGGACACCACATTTTTCATCATTACATCCATTGACTGCAGCCATTGCATTTGGCCAAAGTTTCTTCACTGCAATGACTTCACCGTTCTCCATATCAGCACGATAAACAACCCCAGAACATCCTTTCCCAATAATATTGGTATCCACAAGGCATTTCAGTACTTGATCGATAGAGAAGTTCAATTTCTGGAATGGAGTGAATTGCCAGGGCCATGAATCGCCCAACTCAGAATCATCATCATCTCTAATGGTTCTTCGTGCCCTAATAATTGCAATTGTTCCCATGATCACCATTGCTACAGTCAATGTGATCAGCAAAGCAAGTGCTAGCTTAAGCTTTTGTGACCGCCTCAAGTCGTTCTCATTTCTTGGCAGCCCTGCCCTGTCAACATCTTTCAAGAAACATGAATCCCGGATTGAAGAACATAGGCCTTGATTGCCTGCCAGGTCTGTAGGCGATAACTGCCTAAACAGCTTATTATCAGGAAGATAACCAGTGAAGTTATTGTAAGATATGTTGAGAGAAACAAGGTTGTCAAGCCCTACAAGTGAACTTAAATGTCCCTCAAGCTTGTTATGCGAAAGGTCTAGTATTGATAGCCTAGTCAGTGCAGATAACTGAGGAGGGATTGGCCCTGTAAGTCCATTGCTGCTGAGATTGAGAGCAATTTCAAGGGTTTTGATTCGACCCAGTTCCATGGGGATGCTGCCAGTGAGCCCATTGCTGCTGAGATCAAGTAATTGGAGACTTGAGGATAGGCCAAGTGATAAAGGTATTGATCCAGAGAATGAATTCCTACTTAAAATTAGCTTGTTTAGTGACACGAGACGACCAAGACTTGCTGATATCTGACCAGTAAATTGATTAGTTGAAGCTTCCAGGACCTGGAGCCCAGTTAGAGATGACAATGAATTGGGCAGAGGACCCTGTAAAGTGTTGTTGCTAAGGTCTATCATTTGCAGTTCTGTGCAGTTTCCAATCTCATCAGGCACCGGCCCAGAAAGGCGATTGCTGGACAGATCAAGAAAGTTCAAGATTCCTAGACCTCCTATTTCTTTAGGAATGGTACCGGCAATCCTGTTGTTACCAAGCCTTAAACGCACCAGAGAGCTACAATTACCAATTTCTGGTGGTAAAGCACCAGAAATGTCGTTGGATATCAAGAGAAGTTTTGTGAGGTTTCGAAGCTGAAACAGGCCTGGAGGAATGCTACCAGTGAGTGAATTGTGAGACAAATCTAGTGCTTGCAGGTTACTGCAACTAGCCAGAGTTGAGGGAATGCTTCCTTCAAGCTGGTTTTGCCAGGCAAAAAACACAGTGAGCTTTGGCAAGCTTCCAAGCTCAGGTGGGATCAAACCTGAGATCTGATTTGTGTCAAGTTGCAGTTGCATAAGGCTAGTAGCATTGGAAAGATCTGAAGGTATTGAACCAGAAAAATTGTTATCACTAATCATAAACTCTTCAAGCTGAAAAAGGTCTCCTATGGAAACAGGTATAGTCCCAGAAAGAGAATTCAAAGAAATATCAATCATTTTCAGGCTAGTGCAATTGCCAATCTCTTCTGGGATAGCTCCAACAAGACTATTTTGCCACAACAGCAATTGTTCAAGCTTATGAAGCTTGCCAATCTCCGGAGGAATGGATCCAGAGAGTCTATTTTCATAAAGAAACAAGTCCACAAGCTCAGAGCAGTTACCTAAATCAGGAGGAATCTCACCAGAAAGCATTGTAGTATAAATGGACAGACTTTGCAGCTTGCTTAGCTTTCCCAATGAAACAGGCAAAGAACCTGAAATTCTTGTATCAGCCAGTCCCAAAACAGCCAAGTTACTGCAATCTCCGAGCTCATCAGGAATTTTGCCAATAATATCTTTGTTGCCGCCGGCTCTGAGGACTTTAAGACTTGACAGCTTGCCTAGCTCAGGTGGAATATACCCAGCAAGACGATTATCAAAGAGAAGCAAATTCTTGAGTCTAATGCAGTTACTTATCTCAACTGGGATTCTACCAGTTAACTGATTAGAGTTTAAAATCAAGTCCTCAAGATCCTGGAGCTTGCCAATACTTGCAGGAATGGTTCCGACAATACTATTAGAGCTAAGGTCAATAAATTGAAGTGACACACAGTCACCAATATCAACTGGGATAGTTCCAGTGATATTAGCATCCGAGATGATAAGTTTTCTAAGAGATTGAAATGAAGAGAGGTTCAATGAAAAGGGAATTTGAAGGGGAACTGACTGAATGTTTATCTCAGTGACAAAACCTTGTGGAGAGCATGTTATGGAGGTCCACTTGCATGGAGTGGAATCGAGATTGTTCCAATTAGAGAAAGAAGAAGATATTGAAGGAGAGGGATGTAGCCAAGAAAAGAGAACAGAGGCCTCGTGGTTTGGTATTGCAGCATAAGAAGTGAAAAGCAGAGTTGAGAAAAGAGTGTTTAGGATGAAGAATGATACTGAAGAAGAAGAAGAAGAAGAAGAAGAGAAGAGGAGGAGGTTTTGCCTCGAGCTGGGCATCGACATTTGCCTCAATTTCCCAAACTTTGTTTTCGGGTTTGCATCATTGGGTTTTGCTACTAGTAGAGGGTTAGCTTCAGCGACACATCCCTGGTTTTGAGAGCGTATCACGTGAGCAAGGGAATCCAATAACCCACTAATTGCCTGACCAAAACCAGACAGTCATAGCAATATTGTTATTCTATGAATAAAGTATAGTATTTTTATTTTGGACCATAAAGGGCCACTAAATAAATAAAATAAAGCTAAACGGCGCCGCTTCAATTTCCCTAGTTCAAGGGTCGTGGCCTTGGGAACTCCCCCCGATGGGAATCTATACACATTTTTGTTTTTGTCGCAACCTCCATGCCTCTTCTATTTCCAAATGGCTGATATAATTAGCATGGATCACCGTTTTATTACATGCGAGTAAACACTATTTTTTTGCATGTGTAAGATAATATAATTGATGTTTATCAATAAAATCCTCTCAATGCATGTGATGATTATTAAGAATCTAAAGATATTTCTATAAAAATCAAATATTTTGACAAATAATTCGTACTTAGTATATATGTAGCAGTGGTAGTATTTTCGATAGCTGCTTGCTCGGTGCTAGTTGGTTGAGATTATAAATAGGAGCTAAACTTGGCATCTTAAATTATAATATAAATCTTGTTAAATAAAGAAAAATAATAAAAGGGAGTCAATTAACTATACATAGTCTCTTCGCAGCATGCTTGATCATGCCAATATATATCAATGATCCGATAGTCTTACATCAACTCCTGATGATCACCGGAAGCTGGAAGCAACACTGCATGAAAAATGTAATAGCATTTTCGGTGTGATATATGCTACTGTATATAAATGATCTTCTCGAGTCAGAACATGTATTTTTTGTAATAACCTGAAATAACCGAGGTTTTACTCGCCGACCCACTCCCTAATTTGTATATGCTACTGTATATAAATGGTCTGCAAGAAGATGTGATGTTAGACCAATTCTGACCGCATGCCCTAATTTGTATAATCTATCAGACTGCAAAAATACTTTGAAAAATGGAACTTCAAGGTGTAATTTTGCGCGCAGCTTCGTGACATCTCCTGACCATGCACATTGAACTAAGCAAACCATGATCATCTAGTTAAACTTGCACTGAAAGCAACCAAGTGCGCTCAAGATGATGGCCGATGGCGATCACTTGCATGCTTAGCAAGCTTCAATCCTGTAAGATCACGCGCAGTAAGCGTGGCTGAGCAATCTGCATTAACTGAGCAACGTTACAAATCCTAACCTTATTTTAAGTTTAATCAGTGTGGACTTGACTGTTGCAGTCGCGAGGGTTAAGATTTTTGCAAAAATATTTTAACCTGACAAGCTGATATATATTTATATTATACAGGAGAGCATCCTTCGAACAAAGAGATTATTAGGTGGAGATCACCGTTAGATCCAATGTTATTACTCTGTGTGTTTTTATATATTACAGAAGAAGCTCCAAAATTTCTTAGGAGAATCAATGAGTCTTAAAATGTAACAAAAAGTTAAGGTATGCACTGGCATCTTCAATTCACGAGAAAGATTAATATGATGCGACTACTCGCCATCAACATTCACTAATTAATATATTAATGAGGGACCAGAAAAACATTTACCTAATAAATAAATAAATAAATAACATGAGTTACTTTGTCAGCTCTATAGTTTGGCGGGTTTTCACAGAACATGTAAACGTAGCTAATAAGGGAAATGGGATCTCTTCTTGTTTTGTTTTTTTTTTTTCTTAGCACGAACGGATTCGAATCAAATCTAACATCCATGGAGATTTTCTCCTTTTCATACCTAAATACCTAAAAAATATTGGAGGTCCTTCTACTATTTGAATCTGGTAAATTAAAACATCTAAAAATAATTAATGATTCATAAATAAATAGACCCTGTAGTAGAAGCTGGCTGTGATCATAGCAGCAAGCAGCAAGCAGCAAGTTAAAGGTGATCAATCATGTAGCTAAGAAACTCTCGCAAGCGATCATACCCTGTGGTGGGTCAATCTCATCTTACATTCCACAGTCATCAAAAGAAGGAAAATAAAATAAAAAAGAAGGCTAGCTTGGTAGTGAGAAAATAATTAAAAATCATATAATAAACTTTGTGGCAGTGGAGTGGATTGAGGAGAGACTAGTAGAGGGTTAGCTTCAGCGGCACATCCCTGGTTTTGAGAGCGTATCACGTGAGCAAGGGAATCCAATAAGTTTTGGAACCCACTAATTGCCTGACCAAAACCAGAACTCTTTCTTAATTTTATACTACTATATGCCATGAACAATACAGTATAGTCATAGCAATATTGTTATTCTATGAATAAAGTACAGTATTTCTATTTTGGACCATAAAGGGCCACTAAATAAATAAAATAAAGCTAAACGGCGCCGCTTCAATTTCCCTAGTTCAAGGGTCGTGGCCTTGGGAACTCCCCCCGATGGGATCTATACACATTTTTGTTTTTGTGGCAACCTCCATGCCTCTTCTATTTCAAAATGGCTGATATAATTAGCATGGATCACCGTTTTATTACATGCGAGTAAACACTATTTCTAAAAAATATATTTTATAAATTTAAATAAACAAGTAAAATATCGGTTATTTCAAATTTTTACAAAAAATATACTATCTATTTTTTTTTCCTGGTGCCGAGACCAAGCATGCGGTGGTGATATAATCGAATTTTCATGGTATGGCCTCAGCTCCTTTCGTGCAGTGAACAATATTTAGCTCTTGAAAATGTTCGAGTGAATAAGAATTAAATGAAGCGTCACGAGCAGAAGACATGGACTGACCCTCGAGATAAAAAAAATGAAGAATTCATTGCCAAGAATTGATTGAAGCAGATTTTCTCATGAACAATACATGACACTGGCTCTCTGGACTTCATCGAAGAAAAAAAGTCTCCTAGAATAAAATAAAATAAAATAAAATAAAAATATATTTGCTATGTAGAGTAAGTGATATCATTAGTTGTTAAGTCTAATTTAGTCAATAATCTAGTATCTAGTTGACCTGTTCTTAACTTGAAACGAGTTTAAAAAATAAAATCAACTTAGAAGTGTTCTTGTTTTACCCGGTTAACCTAGTAAATCAATTTTACAATCTAGAATCTAGTTGACTAGATTAGAATCTATTTAGCTTCTAAAAAATACTTTTCAGAACAATATAGTGTAACTTTCTATTCCAATATGTACTGCTAAGTCTGTTTATTCGGTATTGCAGTAATAATTGTTTTTCAAAATATTTTTTTGATTAAAAATGAATTAAAATAATATAATTTTTATTTTAATATATTTATTTTTTATATTATCACATAAAAAACACTAAAAAACAAAAAACAAAAAACAAATGTGAGAAACACGAAATCATATGTGTGCTGCTGAAGCAAGGGCTCTTTAATTAAAATAAGTGTCGCACAAAATGTGGCCGCTACATTTCAAGCCCGGCCCAACGAAAGAGTTTTAATTAAAATAATGGTTTGATATGGGCCTTAGTAGACACCATTAATATAAAAAATGATGTGAGGTTATTAGGGTCAAGGCCTATAATTGTGTTCACAAATAAGCTGGCCGGCCATTTACAAACAATAATACAATAATACGAGCCAAAATTTTTAAAATGTACAAAATAAATGGCAAGACTGTTTTTTTATAACGTTATATATATTTGACCAAAATAATTAGTCTTGAAAGAATTTGTGCTATGCAATGTTAAAAAAATTATTTATCAAACAATTTTTTGTGTTTAATAATAATATGAAGTAAAATAATTTTACAGAAATAAGATAAAAAAAAATTAATGTCAATTGCATTAGATTTATGAGCATATAATCGATAAAATTAATTAAGGATGAACTATTTACTTTTTGCAGCAAAATGATTGGTTGTTGGCTAAATATTTAATTGACAAATAACATAACTGTAATTGATAAAATGCTCTGGAGATGAGTAATATATTTTATGCATCAAACTATTGATTGCTATAAATTTTTAAATCCAAATTTCTCATCCTTACTATTGATAACAACCAATATAACATTTTTTCTTAGAAACTAATAAAAATAATAAGGTAAGCTCTCTGCCTATATCAACTAAGCTAGAAGAAGAGTGTTCACCTTTATCCTGATTGTTCAACATCTTTCTTGACAGAACGGTATTTTTCTTCATTTTTATTTTTATTTTTAATACTCATCTGATAAAAATACTTAAAAAATCCCAAACGGTTCAAGCTTGAGAGAGCATTTGGACTGGCCGACAGCCAGCTATGGTCAGTATTCTCTGCTGGGAATGGGCCTCTTTTGGGCCGTATTGAAAATTTGTGTTTCCGGGGAACCAGTTTACGGAATACAGCTAAAAATATAAAGAAAGCACATAAAAATATGCAGGCACGTCTCTACCTGGTATCAAACAGGGCAAAAAACAGCATTGATTTTACATTTTCACATGTTACTAACGTTAAAAGTTGATTGCACCAGTGCTGAATGAGATCAGCTTCACATCGAATTATTAGTGCTAGTGATTGAACTCTTTTAGCCTTCACCTCTTTAAATAGAGATTCTCTGAGTGAGCACATTGTTTTTTTTTTTTATTATTATTATTATTATTAGTTTGAGTATCCGGGTCAGCCAGGAAAATGTACTGATCCCACGAGCCCTGAAGTTAACAACTATTTATGTCTCCAATGGCCTTGAGGTTTATGAGACTCGAACTGGTGATATCTAAGAAGCAAACTTAGGGTCTGACCAGTGGAATACACCCTTCAGGTTGAGTGAGTACATTGTTTTTTTTGTAATAACTGAGATGTTGGAGCCAGTTTACGTGCACCACAACCAATCCCTGGACCCACTGAATATCCTATAAGTCCAATGAACAAGTAAAACATCGCGGATGAACAAGTAAGACACCGCGAGGATGACATGCATGCACACATAGTGTGGCTCGAATCCTAATACAGAGAAAGGGAGTACATTGTTTTTTTTGTAATAACTGAGATGTTGGGGCCAGTTTACGTGTATCACAACCAATCCCCGGACCCACTGAATATCCTATAAATCCAATGAACAAGTAAAACATTGCGGATGAACAAGTAAAATACCGCGAGGATGACATGTATGCATGCATAGTGTGGCTCGAATCCTGGTGCAGAGAAAGAGACCTTTCTGCGAGCGAGCACATTGTTGATATCATAGTTTATCACCACACTATCAACCTACAAAAACAAGTGTTAAAATTTCAATTCCTCGAACCGTATGCTACCTTTTCAACCCAAAGAGGGCAGGCATCATATGTTGGTGAAATCCGGGGCTTGGGACCCTTCTATTTCTACTTGAACAAAAAAAAAAAAAAAAAACACAAGCATGATGTCCATTTCACTCTTTTAATTGGCTCATGTGCGAGTTCAATGAAAATTAGAAGTAGTCTATTATTATGTTATGATAGCAGTTACAATCTCTTTTTCTAAGAAAATCATGGAACAATTTCGGCTTAATTGTTAGGAACTTGTCTGTTACAAGCAGTATTCAATCCTATTCTAGCCCCACCCATCCAAGTTGTGACCCTCAATCATCCTTTCATAATGGAGATGCTTGCCTGCCTTTATTGGGTGCCTTTTAACTCTTGGGATTTCTTTTAGATTATGTGGATGACCATCATGACAGATAGTTTTTCCCACAACCAAAAACAAAATACTTGTTTTCATCCCCTAGATTTTTATACGTTAGATTCTGATCTCGCAAGAATAATCTTAGGAATCGCAAGAATAATGAACAAGCTGAAAGATGCCCTCCATATAATGATGTCTGTGATTTCTATGGTAGAATTCATACGGCACCTAGAAAACACTGTATAACGACTAGATTCTGATAATATGCCAGGACTCAAGAGATTTTTCGTAAAAGTTCATTTTAATTTAATGGTTGGATTAAGAGATATGATTGGTATTGTAAAATTATTCATTATTTGGCCGAAACGGAACGGATGAAACAAAACCAGAACGTTTCTGCCGGTATTTGATTGAAAAATCTGGAATGAGCCAGAATTTAAACCGAGACAAAAACAACGTCATTTTATCTCATTTTTTTAACTAGCACAAAATATTTTAATCATTTCAGTCAATACAAAACAAAACTGACAATCCTGAACCACATAATGGAGGTAAGGTTCAAGAACGAGACAAATTGAATCCAGTCTGAACATTTTGGTGTGGAAACAATAAGCCATATGGAAAATGTTTGAAGCAATCCAAGCTTGCCAGACATGGATGGTTAGTGCAAGAGAGTGGTCTGAGATGGCAGATCTCGGCACTAGCAACGTTCATAGGAATAGCATGTTTTGTTAAAAATGAGTGCAACTTGACTGGAGAATTAAATTGGTCCCATCCCATCACGTGCAGGTTCAGAACTTCACACGTGCCTTCTGGGACCCTAATTCACATGCAAGTCCATGCGTTTTTATCAAGCTTCCACGTGAATATCCATTTCCATCTCTGCCCAGTGGCTAATAAGCATCACATGTTGAGAGACTTGTCCATAATAATCGCCCATTGGTGGTGGCTATCCTTGCGAGCCACATGGAAAGTGACAATTCACCATACCATTATACCATTGCTTGTTCGTTGGTTATTAACGAATCATCTCATTTAAAAGTTTAAGCTGTTAGTTGATATTCCAATATATAATTTATATTATTCTCTAAAACATCCTCTCAAGTGAAAATTATTTGAACTTGAAACATGCACAGGTATATACTATCTTGTACTTGATTTTTATCAAATAAAATAGAGATAGTGAGATTCGAATGCATAAGATTCTGATAATATGTAAGGAAAGTGTTGTCACGTGACCAGTCACTGTTTCCTGAAATGATTTATAAGGTGTAAGGAAATTCTACAGAAACCCTGGAAAGCAACCCAAAGCAGCAGAGCAGAACGTGCCCTTCTGGTGTCGGTCGACCTTGAATCTTGATGGAGGTGTTTTTGCTTATCCAATTTTCCATTTGAAAAGGGGAAACATAATACACTATCATGAATTCAAGCCCATGACTTATCGTATCATAAATGCTGCTGATATAGATTCAAGATATAATTAATAAATTAAGAAGTCCTTGGCCGGCAAGTGATTCCATCAGCACGTTATCGTGTTAGTTA
This sequence comes from Salix caprea, assembly GCA_964035475.1. Lineage (NCBI taxonomy): Eukaryota > Viridiplantae > Streptophyta > Magnoliopsida > Malpighiales > Salicaceae > Salix > Salix caprea. The sequence continues at coordinate 14,004,437 of OZ037752.1, forward strand.
TTAGGTGGTTGATAGCTTTAATATCGTGTGAAGGCAGCGGGTGCGCACATGACAGAATCATTGCTACCGTGGAAAGGAACAGCAACTGAGGGATCATTTGTAAATTGCACAAGTAAATGATATGCGAAGGAAGAACCCATTGCCAAAGAAAAAGCAGAAAAAAAGGGGAAAAGGTAAAGAACATCATTGCTATTTCTATGCACTGTCTGTGACAAAGTTTTTTTTTTTTTTCTTTCCATTGACTCAAATTTGAAATCCATAGCATTGCTTGCTTGTATCACTACACAAATAAAATGAAAAAGATCACAAATCATTCAAATCCTATAGACTCAAAAAGACTTGACAGTGTGGGGAGACCGACAGGGACTGACACTGTAGAAAGATAGATGCGTGGCTGGTAGTTAGAAGGAAAGGAGAAGTGGAGCTGAAAAGGGCAAAAGAAAGAGAGGCGGGTGAAGGAGATCAAATGAACAACGCTTCTGCACCTGCTCCTGGAATAATGGTGAGAGGTGTTGTTTTTGAGCTGAAGCAGGCCGAGGTTGAGAAAAAACAGAGGCAAACTGGGATGGAGATGATGTGGGTGTGACAGTACATTGACAAGTGTAAAAAATGTACACTTGCCAAAATATGTGTGTGAAAAATGCAGATAGATAGACAGGACAAACAACGGCTGAGACATGAGTGACTGTAGTAGGAGTAGGACTGTATAGATGTAAGAAAATTATAAATAAGAGAAAACTAAGCGGCCTCTTTTTGGCCACATTTTTAATTTGAGTGAAAAACTAGCACTGGCGGGCCCTGCGGCAGCCAAGAGCGCCAGCATTAGCAGTCATTGTCCCGACCATGGTAGAAGACTTGGCACCCAGGCTTGAAGCGCGAGCATAGCTGGAAGAAGCTCCTGCTCCAGATGGAGTGAAGTAGGCACCGTTCAGCAACAGGTCTCCCTCTGACCTCCAATTCCAGTTTTTCCAATACCCCGCATCTGTATCTACCCTCTTTGTCACCTGTTCAAAGCAGTGAATCGTCAACAACCGGCCTCCGCGTGGTGGTGCATTTCACCGTCGACGTTGAAAACAAGGAGACAGAAAACGATAAGAGTTAGCTAGTTGTATCGTACCTCCTTTGCAAAAGGGTTGGCCGGAGCATTATATCTGTTGCCCTGGCTGTTGATGGTGGGTTCTGCACTGCCACCGATGGCATACATTTCCCAATGAGTGTAGTCATTGTTCACCACATGGAAGTACCCATGTCTACACCTGCATGGTTCATGATTTAGTTTCATGAATTGAGCATAAACAAAAATACCCCTAGAAGCTCTGTTTCTCTCGGTCTATCTTCAGTAGCAATCATATCAAGCAAAAGATGGTGTAGTTTCATGGATTAGGCAATTTTATTCCTTGGTCAAGTTAAAGAAACTATCTATGCATGATTACAATTTGGTCAATTATCGGGGTGTAATTTCTATCATGTTAATTTTATTAGACAATTTTATACTAATAACAAAGAAATATGGGAAATCCAAAGCCCTTTCAATAGAAAAGGTGTCTACTTAAATGTTACCTTGGCATTCTCTGGATCAGTCCCTCTCCAAAATGGTTGTACGCAATGGTCACTTGCATTAGCTTGTCTCTGGTATAAGAGTCACTATGGCCCAGTAGAATTACCTGTATTATATGGCATAGCAACCACCATTAGCTTCCATCAACAAGAAAAAAAAACAGAGTAACATTATTGAAAGTACCAAAGCAAACTAACCTCGTTATGGTGGGTGAAGTGGTTGTTCGAGACGGTAATGGCGGTAGAGCCCATGACAGCATCAACCAGACCATCAGCGCAATTAGAAAGCGAATTGTGATCCACCCAAACGTGGCTTGATCCAAAAATAGAGATGGCATCCCCATCAGCCATTGTCCTCCATCCGTAATGAGAAGGTGAGCTCCGCACCATGGCATTGCCAGTGGGCTTGCAATCATGAATGTGTAAGCCATGAATGATCACATTGGTAACAAATTGGATAGTAATGCAGCCTCCGTTAGCGATGTGAACGTTGACCCCACGGCCATCAATTGTCTTGAAGCTGTTCATGATAAGTTCCTGCTTCAATTGAATCACCATGTCCCTTTTGAACACAATCCACAATGGAGCGTCCTGGATCACAGCATGGCGCAAAGTACCGGGCCTTGGGTTCACAGGGTCGTCATCACCGGGATCGGTAACGACATAGAAGCGGCCATCACGGCCACCGATAGCATTTCTTCCAAAACCAATGCCACAGTCGGCAAGGCGCTTGCGGTTCTTTTGCCAGTTGGGGTCACAACGCCAGCAATCATCAATAGGGTTGCCTGTTCCACATGAGAAGTAGCCAAGTCTCCTCCTTTCAGTACTGTTGCGTATGCTCCTGCAGTTTCAAATTCAATGCTATCAGCATTAGCATTATAGATGTTATTCAACCGAAAAATCAAAGCAAGCTTATCATTGATAATTCCAATTCAATTTTTTCACTTCAAGTTCGCTCCCTGTTTCCAAAATGCAACATAAAGTAACCATCTAATCTTTATTATTTTAACAGCATTAAATATATTTTTTTTTTTACTATTTGTATCAAACAATTACTGATTGCATTTCACCCCTAACATCTGTTGTGTCGGTGGCAACAGCCAAGGCTAGCTAAATCAGCAAAGTTGAAGCATATAATTAATGGCAACAGGAAACAAACAACTTGTCATTCTGTGAGGGCCATGAGGTCTTTAACGGATAGAATTATCGTGGCTTCCTGGTGTAAATGCACGTTATGTTTGTCCGACTGACATGTATGAATGAAACTGTCACACTCAAAATAAGAACCCACATGCCCCTAACAATCAACTACGTGAATTTTCAGTGTCCCATCTTCAGCTAAGCCTAAAAAAACTCCATTAAACTGATTTTGAGCTGAAATTTTAGAAGGTCGATCAACAAAAAATGGCATGATGACAAAACGTACTGAATTGTTGGTCAGAATCAACTAATGTCACTAGAAATCACAGTTAAGACCACCATGTTATTAAAAAAAGCATTCGATCAAGACATCCTTCAATTGGCTGAACAAGTGGCTAAGCTTCATTCTGATGCATTTAAGGAGAGAATTACGAGAAAAAGGTGGTGTCAGAATCAGTCACATGAGGTGTCTAAAACTGCAGGTTAACTAATTAAAAAACAGCGAGGGATAGAGATATTAATTAAAGGGGCATTTATTGATAATGAAGCATGATTTGTACCTCCTAAGTACATTAGATGGAAAAGCCAAACAGTACGCGTGAAACACGGATCTCACTGCCCCTGCTACTACAATTACAGTAGCTGGCAGGTAGTGGAGAGAAACAGCGTGAAAAAGGTCAAAATAACAACATCATATCGGATATAAGATGGAACGTGCAGGAAGGATGATTCCTCAGAATACCACCATTCCTTTTCATAAAGTGCAAGCTCTACAGAAACTCAAAGGGAAATTTCCCACATTAAAAAAAAAACATTATATCATCAAATGTTAAACGCTAATCAGATCATTAGATGGGGTTTTAATAAAAATCTGAAAAGGGATCAGCTGAGGTGGGTCCAAAAACCCTTTTCTGAACACCTACCATAACCACCAAATCATCCCTCTATTAGGGGAATTCAGATAGATTCCAAGTGATAAGTTGCGTTGAATTACAGGGCAATAGCAATACCACATTATTATTGATAAATTACTGAAGTTTTAAAGAGAAGAAAGAGACTCACATCTCAACCATTGAAACAATCTCTTCAGGGTCATCAGCAACTGCTTTCTCATTTAATGCGTCTGCTTCTTCTTGAGACCTGATTCAACCACCACCGCCATAAACACAACAAATTAACAACTTTCTTGTTGTATGGAGAAGTACATGAAATTAAGGACTAGTGGACACGTGCCAATCAAGGCATGAGTAGACAGAATGGGGGACACGCAACAAAGTACAATGTACGACGACGACGAAGAAGAGAGTATAGTGCGCGCATTGCTCAAGGCGTCAGTCACTGTTTGCTAAGTGAAACCGTTAAACGCGTTGGCGAGAAGATAATCCTAATGACTAAATTACCATTGTTTTGTCCTTCACTGAGCAGTGAGAACAAACTTCGAATTAAAGAAAATATACGAGGGCAATACGGGAAAGAAAGGACTTTCTGGGTTTCTCGTTAATCTAACCGAGGAATCCAAAGTTGTGGTAAAAAATAACAGACTAAACGAAACGATCCAGATCTAAAGATCGCAACGGCCAGAGATTCTTAAACGACGGTTATTTTGGATAAATGAAAGACACTCAACCGTCCAAAAAAGACACGATATGTTAAACAACGGCTCAGATTAACAGTTAAAATAACGTTATACCTGGCCGCCATTGTTGAATTGCTTGAGCTCTGTACCTTCTCTATTTCTATTCTCCTGTAAATACAACACACAAAAACCCAAAATGATTTTTTTTATATATAAAAAAATATCAGTGAAAAAGATATTATAGTTATCAAGTCGTGCAAAAAGTAAAAACAAAGGAATTGTACGCTCTCTCTCTCTCTCTCCTTTTCTCTTTCCATCTCTCTCTGTCAGGTTCGTTTGCTCCATTAATGAAGAGAAAGCAACTCTGTTTGGTTTTGTGAAAATGGGCATTAAAGGAGTTGTGTCGAGAAACAGAGAAGTGAGCAGAGAACCAAAACGGTGAAAAAGAATAAGGAAGACAGCCTCTGTTAATAAATCTTTTTCCCTTGACAGAACTCATCAAAAAAACCATATAATGTAGCTTTCTCTTCTAATAATCATGAGATTTTCAAACCCAGAAAAACTAAGTAAATAAAAAAATTACAATTTCTACCTCAAAAGAAGTTCATCACATGAAAGTAACCATGATTTTTTTTGGCACATAACGTTTCCGGAAACAAAATCATAGAAGAGAACTTCGTGTAGAAAAATAACTGGGGTTTAAAAAAATTGACAATCAAAATCAGATTGTAGTCCAAAAGATACTCATATAGAGACCAAGGAATGCAGGTGAAATTTTGATTACAGAACCAAAAAATGAAAACCAACTGGAGAATTTTAACCAGGACATGATAAGACAGAGAAAGCTCTGTTTCTCTTTGCCCAGAAGAACACACAAATCAAACATAGAGATGGAGGAAATGAAGAGCTAGTCTTGGTTTTTGACAAGAGAAAGGCATATAAATATATAATTTGCGCGTGTACGTATATATATATATACCTGGTAGGAGCAGAGATCCCAGCATTGGTTCTTGAAGTAGCTGGAGCTACACCAACGAGCAACAGCAGAAGCACCGCAGAAAACACACAAACCCATTTCCTAGACACCACCATTGTCAATTTCTCTCTCTCTCTCTCTTTCTCTCTCTGGAGAAAGATTTGACGATGCGGAGAAATAGTTGAAAAAAGTAGAGGGAGAGAGACAGAGAAGAACCAAGTGAAGAGTCGGAGTTTAGAGCTCCAACAAAACGACCTTTTTATAGACCCGCCCATACAGTGCCTTGCAACATTACAGTCTCTTCACCTGCAAAACAGTTAATACTATTAGATAAATTTCTTTTTTAGAAAAATCAGGAAAAGTAATATTAAACTTTTTTTTTTTCTTCTGTAAGCATGATTTCTTAATTAATTAGATTTTCTTTTCTCTCGTCTCATTTAATACTTTCTTAATCTCACCTGAACTACAAGTTTATTTCTCCTTTCCTTTTTTATATAATCTCTCGTTGTTATTTTTTTATTCTCTACACTCTTCAATCACGTATGTTTTATTCCAAGCTATCTTTAGTCACATGTACTTTTTTTACTCTTTTCTTTTCATTTCACTTGCTATATATATATATATTGTATTTTTCTATCTTGTCATAAAAATAAATATTTTTCTTCATAATCTTTCGCTATTATTTTTCACGTATATTATTTTTCATATATACTCTGCATTCTTCTATCTTATAAAAATAAATAAACACGCGAAAATCATGAAACAAATGGAATTTGATAGAACTTCATTGAAAATATATTTTGGGTTTTTTTTTTTCATTTTTTTACAATTTTTTCACTACAAAAACATTGGAAAATTCATTGTCATTTGACTTTGTAGAGTAAGTTTGTACATAAAAGAAAGATAACACGTGAAACCTAGTTATATCCAAATTATTAGGTGACTAATTTCAACAAGTCAAAATTGTTAGATGACTAACTTCAAAATGAAAATCTAGGGCATGATATAAATGGGTTCAAATTGATACGAGAATTTAAAATGGGATAAAATTGTAAGGTGATCAAGCATGGCATGTTATTTTTTAAAGATAAATCTAAATTGTTAGGTGATTAACCTTGTCATCAATTTCTTCAAAAAACAAATTGGTCAAAATTTCAAGTGACTAACCTTGTCATGAAATCTAAAAAAAAGAGTAAAAATTATCAAATTTATTAGGTGACCAATGTCAAAATGAAATATAAAAATACATAAAAAATTTCAAGTGACACATCTTGTCATAAAATCTAAAAATTGATTCAAAAGTATCTGGACTATAAATCCTAAAATTGTGTCATGACTTTGATGATTAACTTTTATAATATTGTTTCCATTACTTTATTAAATTCTCGTACCTCTACTAAAAGTTATATTTATCATGAAAATTCATTTTCTTCCAATATTTTTAAAGATTATTAACCTTATTAGAGAGGCTTAAATATTTTAGTGCATGCAATTCATAAAGAAACCCACAACTCAAACAATCTTGTTTTTTTTTTGTTTTTTTTATAAAGACTAAAACTTTTTAGAATTGTTCCATGCTATAATTCATATTTCTATTCATCTTGTTTCCTGTATCCCAAAAACTTTCAATGAGAGTTAATGTTTCATGTGTGTTGGTTTTGGCCAAAACTCATCTAGGAAATTGTATTGTTTTGTTATTGACCATGTTTTTTAATCAATCAATTAATTAATTAGTTTTATTTCTCTTTTTTCTTTTTATATAAAATCTCTCATTACTATTTTTTATTCCTACCCTTTCTTTTTTATATAATCTTTTAATTTGACTCCATCCTTCAATTTTTTCCCTTCCTTTTCTTATTTCACCATCGAAACTCTCTCTACATATATTTCCATCTTATCACAAAAATAAATAAACACACACAGAAATAACAAAAACCATGAAACAACGGGATTTTATCAAACTTTATTGAAAATATATTTTTGAGATTTCTTTTTTAAATCCACGGGAAGAATTAGGTCAAGAATGGGTCAGGTGAGCGTTAATTCAGTTAACTGAAAGAGGGAGGGCCGAATTAAGATACGGTCACGACACAATTGTTCACTTGATACGCTTTCCGAGCTTCAATCCTTCTTTCTCTGCCTCTGCAATTAGTTACCCGCTCTGTAAATACGATGACGATTTTAACCGTGGAGGTGCCGCGTCAGCAAGGCCGTTAGTGATGCCCGTACAGAGCAAGGCAGGTGGTCACGGTTTCCTGCTGATTTTGCGGCAGTTGGATAAAGGCTAGGCAATTGCGTGTTTACAAATGAAATTATTGCAATAAAATGTGCTTTCTTTTTCCTTTCTTTTTTCTATTCTATTTTCTCAGGCGCCAATCACGGCATTCCATTGACCAACCAAGCTCACCACTGGCTCCAAAAATAGAGCAGCGAAAGGGCCAATCCCTAAAAGGGTTTCAGTGTTTTTGGGGTTTTCAAAAATAAATTGAAGAAATTATTTTTTTATTTAGTATTTTCTTTTTGTTCTGTAAAACCATTCATTTTACCTCTCTAACAGGGTTACGCATGTTTTTGGATTTAAAATCTTGATAAATTAGGAAATTTTAGAATACGAGCCCAATGCGTCACTTCTAATTAGTAATCGGGTATATAAATTTTGGGTGCACGTGATTGTTCAATCTTCGACGTAGACCCTGACCACACCACGTGATGCATTCCGGGCGGACCTTTGTTTTCAAAATAAGGTGATCAGAGAAGAAAAAGGAATGTGAAGATGAGTTTTGACCTCAATCGTCAATGGTTTGCTAAAAAATGGATTTTGCAAGTGTTTATGTAATTTGATCAAGGTTTATTTGTTTTGCTGATAAAATTGATTTTTCATCTGAAATAATATCATTTTTTAAATCTATTTTATAATTTTAATGCGTGTAAGAAAAAACATACAACGTATTTTAATTAAATTTTTTTAAAAAAAAACATAGCACATCCCATTATCAAACTCGTACTCAGTTAATTTGTAACGAGTTTTGATAGTAGCACATTAAGATTTACTTCTCGTAATTTATTTTTCCTTTTATTTTTAGAATGATTTAAATTAATATCAAATTGAATGTTTTTAGGGAAGCATTTAATACCTCAATTAGGCATAATTATGCATCCAACATGTAAAGATTGAATCATGTGATAACAACAAATCACATCAAACCTTAAGAATAATTTTATAAAATTCAACATAGCTTGTTTGTAGATGAAGTCTCTTGATTTTTCCACCATTAATTTCCAACTACTAATTCTATCAACTAGCTAGCTATATTAAATTAAAGAAGTGTGCCCCATGCCCAATGGAATATTTGCATTCGAACAGAAGAATCCCAGGGTAAAAAATTAAATCAATGTTCTCTTAAAGTAAATTCTCTTAACTCATGTAAAAAAATTAATTACATCTAGTGCTTGTTTGGCTAAGCAGTTGAACCGCTGTTTGGCCAAATTTTGATTTTTTTTTTATTATAAATGAAATTTTTTTGGTGTTTTTAGATCATTTTAATATGTTGATGTCAAAAATTATTTTTAAAAAATAAAAAAAATATTATTTTGATGTATTTCTAAAAGAAAAACACTTTCAAAAACAACCGCAACCACATTTTCAAATACCCTGTATTCATATACTTATGTTTCAGGCCTTTTTTCCACTATTTTTTTTTTTCCGAGACCTTCACTATTACCTTTCCGGGGGCAAGATTATGTCGCCATGTAATCGACCCAAGTGGTTCCCATCATGGCAAATTTCTCACGCTTGTACACGAATTTATTACAGTTTTACCCTCGATCATCATGTACAAAAAGGTGCACACAAAATTATGATCAGAATTAGGACCATTGACTGTGGACCAATCTACCATGAGTTGAAACGGGGTTAGTTGTTCGTTTTGATTTTCGAGTTCTTGCGGCGGTTAAAATGAATCATTGACTTGTAACCAGCCCTCGATCGTTGCATGCGATGGCCCTCAACTGTTGACCGAGGGGATTGTTTTAGTGGAAAACGAGAATTAAGTTGACTACTATGATTTTTAAACTTGTTAATGTAATGTATTTTAGTCTTAAACACCCGATTAATTTGTTGTTTTGTCAAAGCAAACTAGCCGAGGAATTCTCACCCAATCACTCCGTAGATTAACAGTGATTTAGTTATTTGACGAGGGGACAAACCCCACTAATTTTCATTTCCATGGCTTTAATTACTGTCCCTTCCTGCTTAATTACTACATAGATGAAGGCCCACAATACCCACCAATCTCATACCTTAACGTTCAAGCAAGAGAGAGAGAGGGTGTGGCTGTAGCACTTTTTACTCAATTGTATTGTTTAAATAAAAGGAAAAGCAATATATTTCGCAGGCCAAGAAAAATGGCGGGTGTGAGTTCAATTAGCTTTATTTTATCTTTGCGTCTTTGTCCAAAGTGAGAGACCCGGACAGTGTCTTGACCGGACCTCAAAATGTGCTACAAGTAATGCTCTGCCATGGAAAGGAATGATTTTTGATTGACCAGGAAGGAATCCCGGGTGTGATTGCATCATTATTGGCTCAGAACACATCGCTATGGTTTGATCATTTTAAGTTGGGTTAAGTGGTCGGGTTAGTGCCAATTTTGTATCCTCGTATGGATGTTTTCACGTCCATAAAAAGGTTTCGTTTTTTTTTTTTTCTTTTTCATATAAGTAATTTCAGGAGTTTATGATTTGAAACATCAGCCATAGATTAAAAAAAAAAAAAAAAAAACGCCCGTGAAGAAATCTAGACTGGGCAAACATGTCGTCTGACCAAAAAAACTAGATTATGTCACTGGGTTATACTCAATATCGATTAAAAAATTCTACATGTCTAATTTTGTAGGTAATGTTAATATATATATATATATATATATATATATATATATATATATATATATATGGCATCTGCTATTTTAAGATAATCAAATTGGTAATAGAAAGTTTTGAATATTGTAGTTGTTTTTTCTTCATGTTTTGTCCATCTATTTTATGCTCAATTTCATATTGTCACACGTGATGAATATATACTAGAATAGATTATTCCTCGGAGGCTCGAGCAGGGACGGATTCAGAGGAGCCAACACGGGTCATGGTCCCTTCAGAATTCCAATTTTTTTTCTTTCAAAATTGGACGAACTGGTCCTAGTTAGAGTAAAAATATACAATTTGATTCATAAAATCTGGATACATCAAGGGTTCGTGGAACAATCCACACAAATTTCTCTGGACACATTCTACGAAAGGCAAATCACTTGTTGTTGAATTTGACATATAAGAAAACGTGAAGGTGATGCTACAGAGCTTGCTCAACCCACATACGTACTATATATTATATGAAAAGCATTAAATTTATATACAATTTTCAACAATGCATCAAGAATCAGTGCCTGAGTTGCTCGGGTGAAACTGTGTCATGAGCTGGTTTGTTCTTGGCATGTTTTAGGAAAACATATACATGCAGGGTCGAAAAGATTAGGTTTCAGGTGCAATTGAGGAAGCTTCATATGTGAACTGCTCCGGGACGAGGAAGGGGGCTTGCAAGGACATAAATGAAATGTACAGTGTTAGGAAGGGAGGTAAGAATCTTCTTGATCAAAGAAGAGTTCTGCTGTAGATTCATAGGTTCTATCTTGAGAAGAAACACATCAATCAGGCAAATTTCATGCAAATCGACGGGCCCTTGAAAACACCAAGTATTCAATTAGTGGGTTGTGTGTGTGATTGCCTAACTGCATCCCCCTTGATTATCTCTTCTTTTTTTTTAGGAAAAAAAAAACCTCTTCTTCCTCTTCTTCTATTTTTTTAAAAAGATATTGTCAATTCAAGTCTTGATTTTAAATTTAAATTTGATTTGTGAATAAAGTTCCTCCACTAATCTTTATCATCATGTTTTATCCTTGGAAATGCTACGGAAACACAAAACATGGAGTTAATATATGATCAATCATGCGCATAAAAAAAAAAAAGAAGAAGCAGCAAAGGCCATTGATTATCGAGGAGGGCAGCCAACAAGGTCACTATCCAAGCAGCAAGGATAGGAGGGTAATACATTAATTCAGTTTGGTATGTGCTTGAAAAATCATGAACATGTACACTACCAATCGACCCCAATGTCCCCAGCTACATGTTTCATGCACATGGAATCAATACGAGCCATGCAAGTTGGTGCACTATAACTCGCAGCACCAAATTGTCTCGCTAAATATACATGGCATTGTGTGAATCTGACCTATCTTCGGTTGATTTTGACACCACGTCCTGGATTAGATCGATCAAATTGCACTATTAATCGCTAGGGTGGATGGATAATACCGAGGATCGACCAAGCATGTGTTCATCATGTGCATGGTGGAACCATGGGGTACCCCCATATCACATCGATCTTCTAATTATGTACAAAAATACTTTATATATATATATATATATATATATATATATATATATATATATATATATATATATATATATATATATATATATATATGTGTGTGTGTGTGTGTGTGTGTGTGTGTGTGTGTGTGATTATCTAAAAAACATTATATCAATGATGTAATGTTTATACCAACTAATTAATGCTATACATATAAGTAATTTTCGATAATTTCCGAATCAAATATTGTTGGGTCCAGGACTCTCTTTGGTGTTAATTTCTCTTTTAATATATAACATGTAATTAATATGTTGAAGTATATATAAATAGTGCACAATTAGATTTCCATCCCAAAAAAAAAAAAAAAAAAAAACAATTTAGAGTTACCATTAAAGTGGTAATTCGATTTTGTAAACGTCGCCGCATTTATTTGGCAACTTGATCGATTTCACTAAAGTAATTATTAACCTTTGGGAAATGAAATCGACAGCCATATTTAAAAAAAAACGATATTTAAAAATTCACTAACAATTTCATAATTTGTATTTTTTTTTTAAATTTAACCTCAATATTGTTTTTAAAGAAATCCAATGCATCTAGCTTTATAGTAATTAATAAGATAACAATAATTACTATTTAAATACCAAAAAATCTCCCCGAAAAACAAAGCGAAAGAAATTAGGATGTCATCACCAAGTATAAACTGAACCGTCCACGATCGTTAACAAGAATTGTTCCAAAACGTTTAAAGGTTCTGCCTATGCATGATTTCTCTATTCTGAACTTTCTATTCATATAATAATTTCTCTTTGCATATAAATAAAAGGGGTTTTTAAGGATACATTTAATTTATCAACATCATAAACGAAAAATCGTTTGTTTGAAAGCAATGCTCGAGGGGATGGCTTGAAAGAAATTAATGCAGGCAATGAATATTGAGAAGGTGAAAGAAATTAAGTCAAGGGAAAATGATATTTTAACATGAAACTGAAATTGACTTTCCAAATTTCATGCGTAATATTACATGTAATTTTTCAAGCCACAACGTCCATGTAATGCCGACATGTCATCGTCACTGAACACTCCCTACAAGCCATGGCATGGACATGAACGGATCTTAACCCATATTTTAGGTGCATGTATATAAACGGCGTAGTTCCATACCTTAGTGATAGTTTTGAAACTAATTTCTCTTGGCCTTTTTTTTTTTTTTGTAAGATATTTTTGTTTTCCAATTTGTGTATAATGCACAAAAAAATGATTTTGTTTTTCATAATTCACTTTGCCTTTTTCATGTTTTGTATGGATATGTTTTTACTTTTATGTCAATGGATAGGATATAATAATTATAACTTCAAGGGGTTAGTCTAATAATAAAAGTCTCTGAGTTTAAAAAATATATTTCCTTTAAAATTTAAAATTCAAGTTTATCTAACTGTATTTTTTTTTGGAGTCATGTCTCCTGGTATAAAAATTAACAACTTAACATGTTTTTATGGACACAAGCACAATAATTCAAGAATTTAATTGAGATGCGTGCAAGCTATTTAAATACTCTGATTATAGAAAAGATACGTAATAATTATGTATGCATCGAAACTAGACCAATGTGAGAAAATTGAATGAAACTTGACGCATTGATGGATAATTAAATATAAATGGAAAATGCTCCTAGATTAAAAACGAAGAGAATATAATTTTCATTATATATTATATTTAGATGTGTGTGTGTAAACTCATTTAACTCTTTCACCGATGATTCATGAATTTATAATAAAATGCACTGGAGCAACACTTGTAGGTATGTAATCGAATTTACACGATCTGTTTTTCTAAAGTCAACTGAATTATAAGCAACATGAACAATCATTAGAAACTCAGATTAAAAACTTGTGAGTACAATTAGAAGGATAATGCTTATATATATATATATATTAGCCATTAATTAATTATCAAAATACTCAAAGAGTTCGGATTTTTTTTTGAAGAATCTAGGTAGATTTAGTTCTTCGTCGCTCTATATTTCTGATTAATTGTTATTATGTTCACCATTATTAAAACTTATAATTTCAACCACTGCATGAACATGCAGGCACGTTATAGATTCTCCACAGCTATTAGCTAGCTAGCAAAGCATCATTGATCATATGGCAACTTGACCCATCCACCACGCTAAGCAACGTACATAATTAATATATATAGTTGAGAAGTGGAAAACTACATTACAAAATATATATAAAACGCATCGCCAAAGCCCCTTACGATCCGTACATATAGAACTGCACCGCGCCTTATCCATACGTACCGACATACGGAGAGGACTGCAGATCGTTGCCAACTCTTTCCAGCTTCTTGCTTGCCATCATTCGGGGTAATTAATAAAAAAAAATGGAGAATGTTTTCATAAATAAAAAAATCATATTTTTAATTTATATCTCAGACGAGTCATTCCTCCTTTCATCCCCTAAATTCTATCACATAGTATATGGTAATTTTTACTTGAAAAATCATAAAAATAATATTTTTTTTATTTCTGGCTAAGAATTTATGAGATGAAAAATGAAATACTAATTTTTTCCCCTCATTTGCTTCACTTGTTCTCCTACCATCCAAACAGTGGCACTCGTGCATGGATGCACAGACGTGGCCATCACTAAGTATAAACTGAACCGTCCACGATCGTTAACAAGAATTGTTCCAAAACGTTTAAAGGTTCTGCCTATGCATGATTTCTCTCTTCTGAACTTTCTATTCATATAATAATTTCTCTTTGCACATAAATAAAAGGGGTTTTTAAGGATACATTTAATTTATCAACATCATAAACGAAAAATCGTTTGTTTGAAAGCAATGCTCGAGGGGATGGCCTGAAAGAAATTAATGCAGGCAATGAATATTGAGAAGGTGAAAGAAATTAAGTCAAGGGAAAATGATATTTTAACATGAAATTGAAATTGACTTTCCAAATTTCATGCGTATTATTACATGTAATTCTTCAAGCCACAACGTCCATGTAATGCCGACCTGTCATCGTCGCTGAACACTCCCTACAAGCCATGGCATGGACATGAACGGATCTTAACCCATATTTTAGGTGCATGTATATAGCACCCGTTTGGCTCCGCGTTTGAAACGGAGATTGGAGAGCCAAACGGAGATTGGAGCAAAAATGGTGTTTGGTAACATCAAAACGCCATTTAAAAGCATGTGGGGCCCACCAAAAAATTGATCAAAACGCCATTTTCCGAGAAGCTGAAAATATGAGCTTTTGCCATCGCGTTTCATTTTTTTGTATCTCCGTTTTCATGCAAAATTTTGAGAATGCAAAACTGTGCAAAAATTACATGCAAGTGCATGGCTGTCTCTCTCTCTCTCTCGCTCTCTCTCTCTCGCGCTCTCTCTCTCTCTCTCTCTCTCTCTCTCTCTCTACCCAAACAGACATGTGGTGGCCGGAGCTTCCAACGTTGACTCCGGCCACCACAGGCCACCATTTACGATGAAACCACCACAGGAAGAACCACCTCGGCCTCCTCTACCCGTCGGTATCCTCCGTTTAAGCTCTCGTCGTGGTCGGTGAACAGTACCGCCACCTTCCAAGGCTGTTTCCGGCCACCACAGGCCACCATTTCAGACGCCACCACCACAGGAAGAACCACCTCGGACTCCTCTACCCGTAGGTATCCTCCGTTGAAGCTCTCGTCGTGGTCGGTCGGAAGGCACTATTAACGTTAATTACGTGCGCTGCACTGTCGCGAAGAAGACGCACAGTGCAGCGCACCGTTTTGCCTGTTTGATAAGCAGCTGGGCTTGGGCTGGGCTGCACTCGGCCCAGCCCAAGTCCAGCAAAGTTGGGCTTAGGCCCAATTTGGTTGGGCTGTCCTCGGCCCACCAAAAATTTTAAAATATATATTTTTTTAAAAAAATGTGTAGATACAGATCAGTCTTAATGGAAAAAAAATATATGTTCGTGATGAAATTGCAAATAGTTTGATGTGAGAATAAAAAATAATATTTGTTTTTTCATGAATTATTAATTTCATAATATTATTATCATTATTAAATTTACAATATTTAAAAAAATTATATATATATATAAGGGTGTATATATATATATATATATACCCTTTTAAGTAATTTCACATATATATATATACCCTTTTAAGTAATTTCACATATATATATATACCCTTTTAAGTAATTTCACAAGTTAAAAGCAGTTTGGAAAGTTTGGAAACCAAACACCAAAACTCCTTTTTCTTCAACTTTCAACTCAACCACAGTTTTAACCAAACACTTTCCATTTTTAAAAACTCCATTTTAAAAACTCCATTTTCAAAACTCCATTTTTTCAACCACAACCGCAACCGCTACCGCTCTCCCAAACAGGCCCATAAACGGCGTAGTTCCATACCTTAGTGATAGTTTTGAAACTAATTTCTCTTGGCCTTTTTTTTTTTTTTGTAAGCTATTTTTGTTTTCCAATTTGTGTATAATGCACAAAAAAATGATTTTGTTTTTCATAATTCACTTTGCCTTTTTCATGTTTTGTATGGATATGTTTTTACTTTTATGTCAATGGATAGGATATAATAATTATAACTTCAAGGGGTTAGTCTAATAATAAAAGTCTCTGAGTTTAAAAAATATGTTTCCTTTAAAATTTAAAATTCAAGTTTATCTAACTGTATTTTTTTTGGAGTCATGTCTCCTGGTATAAAAATTAACAACTTAACATGTTTTTATGGACACAAGCACAATAATTCAAGAATTTAATTGAGATGCGTGCAAGCTATTTAAATACTCTGATTATAGAAAAGATACATAATAATTATGTATGCATCGAAACTAGACGAATGTGAGAAAATTGAATGAAACTTGACGCATTGATGGATAATTAAATATAAATGGAAAATGCTCCTAGATTAAAAACGAAGAGAATATAATTTTCATTATATATTATATGTAGATGTGTGTGTAAACTCATTTAACTCTTTCATCGATGATTCATGAATTTATATAAAATGCACTGGAGCAACACTTGTAGGTATGTAATCGAATTTACACGATCTGTTTTTTCTAAAGTCAACTGAATTATAAGCAACATGAACAATCATTAGAAACTCAGATTAAAAACTTGTGAGTACAATTAGAAGGATAATGCTTATATATATATATATTAGCCATTAATTAATTATCAAAATACTCAAAGAGTTCGGATTTTTTTTTGAAGAATCTAGGTAGATTTAGTTCTTCGTCGCTCTATATTTCTGATTAATTGTTATTATGTTCACCATTATTAAAACTTATAATTTCAACCACTGCATGAACATGCAGGCACGTTATAGATTCTCCACAGCTATTAGCTAGCTAGCAAAGCATCATTGATCATATGGCAACTTGACCCATCCACCACGCTAAGCAACGTACATAATTAATATATATAGTTGAGAAGTGGAAAACTACATTACAAAATATATATAAAACGCATCGCCAAAGCCCCTTACGATCCGTACATATAGAACTGCACCGCGCCTTATCCATACGTACCGACATACGGAGAGGACTGCAGATCGTTGCCAACTCTTTCCAGCTTCTTGCTTGCCATCATTCGGGGTAATTAATAAAAAAAAATGGAGAATGTTTTCATAAATAAAAAAATCATATTTTTAATTTATATCTCAGACGAGTCATTCCTCCTTTCATCCCCTAAATTCTATCACATAGTATATGGTAATTTTTACTTGAAAATTCATAAAAATAATATTTTTTTTATTTCTGGCTAAGAATTTATGAGATGAAAAATGAAATACTAATTTTTTCCCCTCATTTGCTTCACTTGTTCTCCTACCATCCAAACAGTGGCACTCGTGCATGGATGCACAGACGTGGCCAAAATCCAGAGGGCAAAAGGAGTAATTACTGGTTCCAAATGAATTTTTAGAGGCCCAACCAGGAGTAAACAGTGGCAGTAGCAAGTAACATCGAAGCCAGCTAGGCTAAGCTAGAAAAAGCTGAAACTTCCAATTTAATTATAAGAAAGTGAGTGGGACCCGTAATTTTTATGCAGCAATGATGGAGCAACGACCTCAATCACCGACCACACATGCATGCAGGATTGCAAATGTCTCACATGCCCACTCATTAAGGAACACCTAAATATTAAATTAATACTTACAGTTGCGAAAACATCTCTGTCCTCCCTCCCTCTTGATTAGACCATGGTTAAGAAACCAAACATGGTAACATTTAATTCTAGATTTAACCTGGGTTAACTTGAACTAGAAAATTATAAAAAATTATTGTTTTATTATTTACTAAAAACATTATTGACCCACCTCCATTCAGTTTTTAACCTTTTATTTTTTTATTTGTTTTAAAATAAAAAATAATTAAATGTTGTCATCCATTGTTGGAAAGGCCGATCTTTCCTCACGGAGTGATTTGGGGGTTCTTTTTATGCCGCATCAAAACCCTTCATAAATAAAAATTAAAAAGCAAAGGAAACATGTGAGGGGGAGCCGGCCACGTCCGGTATCCGGTCAGGCTGGATGGTGCAGAAAATATCACCGGAAGAATCTTCTCTCTGGAAACTAGAGCACCAAAAGGCTGTGTAAAATGTCTTATCCATGCCTAGAGAGAGAGAAACTTTTTTTTTTTAACATTTTCTTTTGCTTTGGTGGTTGGTTGACAGAAAAAAAAAGAGGGTGCAATGGCTTCCCTCTTTTTGACAGTTGATTTTCTATCAGGTGGAATAAGAAAGAGGGGTGATCGGAGGTGGGGGTTCTAAATTCTAATTATGGAGGTGGTAAAGTTTTTATTTGTGTGATTTACAAGCACCCAAAAAGTTTACAAGACCCCACCCTCTACAGTGATTGATCGAAGCGGCAGTGCACTAAAAGAGGTAGAGGTGTTTCAAATCTTCTAAGAGTAATTGCCTCCATTTCCTTGGTCCCAAAAATTACCCGGTCGAATTCGAAACTAACTGTTTCAACGCCCTTTCAAAATGTCTGATTGAAACTGATTGAAATTATTGTTGTGATTGATTTTGAAAATGATTTTTATTCATGAATATATTAAAATTATATTTTATTTATTTATTAAAAATTATTTTTGAAATCAATATATAAAATATCTAGAAACATATAAAAAAATTAATTTAAAATAAAAAATAAAAAATATCAATTTTTTTCATAATATTTTTGAAATGTAATGCTAAATATCTCCAAATATAGCTTAATGAATATATATATATATAATCTCCACCATATCTTATTCGTATTAATATACATTTGAACACTTTTTTTTATTGATCCCATGTGTTTTGATAAATGTTTTTTTTTTTTTGTACTTGAAATTAATTGTTTTTTTATGTTCTTAGGTTATTTTAATGTGTTAATATCAAAATAGTTTTAAAAAAATAAAAATAAATGTTATTTTAATATATTTTTAAATAAAAAACATATTAAAATCAAAACATATAGTTCGCTTTTCGTATCACTATGTTTCACAAGGATTCAAGTATAACGTATGAGGCAAGCATTTTGATTAGATGGATTAAATTGAAACAGTTAACGTGATGAGAGTTTTGACTACCGAGTCAAGGTTTTGGAACTTAATTAATCGCGCTTAATGATGTGATAGTTGGTCATATTCACTTATTTTTGCAACTATAACCTTTCCATAACAAGATTAATTGCATTTTATATATTCTCGGTTTATTTACTTAATTTTAAAGGAGATTTAAATACGTATTTTCAAAATTATATTAATTTATCACTGAGATCGATTGATTTTTTAGCATTTTTTTTAAACCAATCCCATGCTCGCATCCTGCAAGGGCTATGATTACTTTCATTAGGGTATCAAAATAAAAATATACATGGAATTAGCTGTTCATTTAGCTAACTAATGTTCTAATTAATAAATGTGAAATGATTTGCCTACCCACTAAGGGATGGTGCCTAACTAACAAGACAATAAAGTAAATAAAATTGAATTTGGACAGACATGGAGACCGGCTTTAATGTTAACCCCACAGTCACATGGGGTTAATCTTCCTTTGATTCTTCAAATATGATGCTCATCTTTATCGTACACCAAGGAAAATCTTGCTAGTTTTGTTCTTACAGGCTATTGATTATGATTCCATACACATTCTTCACATCCAACCACAAATTTTGTCTCACCAACCAAATTATGCTAAATATCATACCACTCATTGCTCCTCCTGTGATGATTTCAAATTTAATATATATTTATATTTATATATATAACTCTCTTAACATGCCTCTCATCCATAATAATAATAAAAAAAGAGAAAATATAAAAAAAGTCAAATTAAACCATGATAGCGGTCACTGTAGTACATGCATTTTTTTCGGAGTCAACCTCTAGATGAATTTGGTGGGATGGTAAAGAATATAAGAGATTATAATATTGTGTGTTTTTAAAAATATTATTTTTTGCTTGAAAACATAAATATTTTTTTTTTATATTAGCGCTTTAAAATCATTAGAAAATACTTTTAAAAACATTAATTTAATATTTTTTAAACCAATTTGTTTTTGAAAAACACTTAAAAACAAAAAACAGAAATCATGTCAATATAAAAAAAAACACAAGTTATTTAACTAGCTAAAATATTTTCTTCTCTGTGATTGAAAGAAGAAGAAGGTACCACAGTATTTAAAACCTAACCTATCATTTCAAAAGTAATAAATCAATTTACCTGTCCATTATTTTTTACTTTATAAAGGAATAAGTTTACCCCTTCAAAAGCAGCAATTGGAGGAGAGGATAGGTGCTCGATCGAATAAACATTTATGCCTTTATTCGACTGAACTTTGAAAACCACAGATGGATTTGGCAGTGCCATAAATCCATAATCATATTTTTTTATTAATATTAGAGGAAATCCTATCCTTCCTTAGACATTCTTTATTGATCCATGTTAAATAAATAAAACCTTGGGTATTTCAGTATAAAATAAATATATTTTAATTTAAACTCGAAATTTGCAATACAAAAATCATAACCCTCTTCAACGCTAACAACACTTTCAAATTCCTAGAGCCACTTGAGCTAAAAGATGTGCTGTGAGGTATTGTATGTCACCATAGCCTGACCTCCCGTCACTTGCAAAGTAATCTACAATACAAAATAAAATGAAAACAATTTATGTTTGGCATCCTCCTATTAATTAAGACCGTATTATTTCATTTTGAAGCCAGATTCTTTCACATGTGGTAGTTTTGATGTCTTCGTGGTCCAAGATTCTCGGCCTAGATTTCTACTTGAACACACCATTGATTCTCATCTCACCTTCTATAATTTATGCTATTAGCAAAAAACAAACAGACAAAATTCATATCGGTATTAAAGGAGGGAAACACAAATAAATTCTGGCACCCAACAACTAAGTAATCATTCACTCTATCACCCACCAAACTTCTTATGAAGTTGTGGGTAAATTTGTAACAAAACGTTGCTGTTTTATCGGCATCTAATTAATGTACTTTTAGTATTGTGATGAAAGGTATTATTTTAAAAACCTTCAATTTAAAAAATCTGCACAACAAGTGCTCGTCTTGAATTTAAAGAGTGATGTAATGATAAAATATTTGAGATCTGCATTACAAATTTCAAATTCGAGTTAATACATATTCATTTTGTAAGAGTTCGTAACAACCAGAATTTTACTTGCTTAACTCAGGTTATCAAAAATACCCAAAAAATATAGAATTTTCTCGAATCTAAAAAATTAAATGACCGTCTCCAACCTCCAAACATATACTAAAGGGGTATGGATACAATTTGGTATCGAAATTTTCAACGAATTGCTTATGATTGGTGATGTGATTCTAAACATAATTTAGGCTCATCAAATGATTAAATTATACATGTATATGCTCGGCGACTTGTGGAATGTGTCGGGGCTGGCTAGCTAGCTTTCTATTCTGTCACACATTAAAACAGAGATATCAAACAATTTGTAGATTCCACAGACGATACCGCACACCTTCTGCCCCTGAGTTTTGATGTAAGCCTGTAGGGCTCTTCACCCAGTTGCAAGATAAAAAGGGAAAAACGAAACATGCTGGCCTCGTATAATTCACGTCCCAGCCCAGTTCATGCATGCATCTCATCTGGTCTTTTTCTGATGGTTGACCGGTTGATTTTGTAAATTTCAATCCAGCGATGATAACATTTGAGGAAAAAAAGAAAAGGGGACGTGTATTAATTGATTCCATGATCCTAATTTTTAATTATCATTTTAATTTTACCCTCATTTATATTATCCATGGTGATTGTCATCCGCGTCTTCTTATATTTAGAGGTTCCAATAGATACACGTGGATCAAATTTCTTGATTTATAGATACATACCCTTAAGTTTTTTGTACTCCACTCAAATATCTTAATGTTTGAAAAATATATCTATTTATATATATAAGATATAGATTATTTTTTCGTCACTAATTCGTAGTTCAGTTTCAAATATTGCCTTCACCTTCAAGGATAGGAAGAGTTTTATCCGGTGAAAATCTTCCAAGAAATCAAGGAATCAGAAGCAGAGTCAGATTAGTTAAATTTCACTAGCTTAATTACTAATCATAAACTATTTCATTTTAAAATTTAAATTATTAAGTGAAGTTCCAGAATATAATCAATATTATTCTCTAACACACTCTTTTAAGTGAAAACTTTGTAGACTTGAAACTTCTACATTCTCACACTACCTTGTACTTGATTTTTATCAAATAAAATAAACGTGGTAAGATTCAAACTCGTGACCGCTGAGTTAACAAAACTCTGATACCATATTAAAGAATCAACTCACCTAAAAAGTTAAATATTTAGATAAAACTCTAAGATATAATTTATATTATTCTCAACCAAATTATATTTTAGTTTATCCATATCCATTAACTAACCACCGATTATGCTTGGCCAACTCTTTAATTATCTTAGCTGTGTCAAATTTCTGTCCGGCCGCATGCAAACTTTTCAGGCGCACATAATAGAAGCCATTAGATTAGGCTGATAAAGAAGGCCCTCTGCTCCCCTGGCCGAAAAGATAACGGTGTATTATGACTGCATGGATGCCAATCCATTATACCTGTCTGCATGTGTGTATTTACAATCAATTATCAATTATTCCGCCCTAAAATATTGAATTTATTCGACTCACAAACCCTGAAAAACTTTTTAAGAAAGGAAAATAAAATAAAATAGGGCCACAGAAGTCAACCCCCATGAACCCATGTGCACTCAAAAATTAAAATAAATAAATAAATATCCAGAGGCATTTAGGTGCCACGTGGTGGATCCGGTTCCTCGACCCACTGATCTCCCACCATTTTTCCTACCAGCAAGAGTTCTGTTAGGTATAGATCTGGATAAATGGGGTGTTGCAGAAGGTTTTTGACGTGTAGTCGCCAGGAGTATGATCTCATTTCATATACTTATGCTGTCTCCACTGAATTATTGATGTATATTTTGATCATGACTTATTATTCTCACAAGACATGAATACTTATTAATGAAAACTAATTAAGGTTTAATAAAACGTAAGACTTGGTTAATCATGCATGTCCCTGGCATCAATTGCGCTTTGCAATGAGCATGGAGGAGTTCGATATAGAATTTTTCATAATCAGAGCAACTATTTAATGAGTCACTAGATATAGTCGGGTTTTTTTCTTTTTTTAATATATATATATATTATAAAAAATCAGATATGTAAGTGTTTTAGTTGATATTATCAAGGTTGTATAGATATTTTATTAAAAATCATTTTTTAATATGTCCTTATATTTATTGAACAAGGTTTTTAATGTTAAAAGTAATTTTTTTTCCCGACATAACCTGGTCACTAAAGAATATATACAATTAACAAAATCAGATGTTAAAATATTATATAAAAAAAAATGGCAACGCATGCTTGACCAGTTATAAAAACAAAAATATATAAAAAAAGTATTAGAATAAATCATAGAGCTTGTAATAATTATAGAAATTTCAGTTTTTTCTTTCAATATTAATTCTTTTCTCCTCTCCCTCTCCCTCTCTCTCTTCCTTGGGCTCGTGAGCAAACTTACGATTGACAAGAGCCCGGTGACTGGGCTTGGCTTTAAATGAAAAGCGATAAGCTTTCTTCATTCGCATGAGGCCGCTTCAGTGCAGTCCCTCGGTGTACGTAATTCCTGCCACCTGGAACTGGGCTGAGGCGAATTGAAGGCCCATTAAACATGAAAGTCTCGCTAACAGGCTTTCGGTGCAAGCAAGTCGATCCCAATACAACGAGGCCCAATTAACACCAAAAGTATAAATTTATCATAACTAAGCTCATATAAAAGCACGTTAGGAGATGCTCATGTGAAACTCCTCTTTTAGTTTCTTCTGGCCCATAGGCACGCAATGCTGGGCTTTTATTCCCCTTTTTTTTTTTTTTAATATAAATATAAATTTATGAGATAAATTAGTTATGTGATTTGAATAGAATGGTTTACGAGTTCAATATTTTATTTTTTAATTTTTTTTTTCGTCCCTTAATTTATATATATATATATATATATATAATAATTTAACCATTTATTTTTGATGATGTATTTTTTATTTAACTTATTTTTTAAAAAAAAAATCAATCTCATTATTTGTTACTACTAATTTGTCTTTATTATCCTCACGTGTATTTAATTAAAAAAAATCACATGCAATTTATGATCATGTCGTTTTATAATGAAAACAAAAAATAGGAAATGCAGCACTTCCTTTTTGGAAAGAAAGAAAAATAAATAAATCATAGATTTGTCGTTTCGTGGTCTGGGTTGATGGAGGCTCGAAGACAAATGAAGCAGACAATACTGTCTAATCTAATTTTATCATTTTATGGGATCCAAAGCCTCCGTCCACCTAATTTTAAAGTGTGCCTCTAGTGAGTTGGACTTGGATAGAGTGGCAATAGCCAGATAGCATGCAAATCGTATGCCTTCCCGGGACTGCCCAGTGCCGTTTCAAACTCCGCTACAGACTTGCCGGTGTCACCTGCCTAGGTAGGTGCTCCTAGTCATGCTAAGCTACCATTTTACTTGTTCCTTTTGCCTTCCCTTCTTTTTCCTTTTCTGTCTTCAACCATGCAATCTTTAAATATTTCCTTTCTTGATTTTATATCAACCCTTTCATTTATTTAAAAAAACTATTGCTTTTCTTAAAAAAATAGTATTTTACTAAAATATTGATATTAAAATGATTTTTGTCATTACATTTCAAAAACGCTTTTGAAAAAAAAATTATTTTTATTTTTTAATTTAGATTAAAAAATTTTGGTGTTTTTAAATTATTTTTATATATTGATGTTAAAAATAATTTTAAAAAATAAAAACAATATCATTTTGATACATTCATGAATAATTTTTTAAAAAAAAACACCACAACCATACTCTCAAACAATCATTAAACGTATTTTATGAATTGTCATTGTTCTTATTAAGATGCCTTAACTTTTTAATAAAATGGATATTTATCATTTATTAGTACTATTTGCAAATATTTTATACTATACTTTTGTTTTTATTTGTTTTGTGATACTCTATAATTATTTTATTTAACAAAAAATCACAGGGAAATAATTATATGTTAACATAAATAGAGGTTTCTATAAAATAATTATACTCTGTAAAATTATTTTTTTAACAAAAAAATCACAAGAAAGAGGTTTCTGCATAAAAGCTTTGTATCTAGACCTCAAATCCTATTACATTCAGAAACATATTTTTAGTGAAAATACGTTTGTTTTTAGATAATTTTTTTATATATAAAATTCATTTAAAAAATGAAATTGATTTCATTTAATATTTTTATAGTTTTAATATACTAATATTTAAAATAAAAAATAATATTTTTCCAAGTAAAATAAATAATTTTAAATAGCATTTAAAAAAAAAAATTCAACCGCTGCAATAATATCACATTCTTTCCTAACAAAAACATCAATTAACAATTTTGAGATCAAAGGATCTATTTGAGAGTTTTTAAAATATGTTTTTATCAAAAAAGTATTATAATATTTTTTTTTAAATTATTTTTTATATCAGTTTATGAAAATATTTAAGAACACATAAAATAATTAATTTAAAATAAAAATAATATTTATATTTTTTAATTGTTTTTTTTTAAATACTTATAAAATGGAGTGACAAACATCACGAAGTCCAGTACTTCACTTCCCCAGCACTTCCATCCTCCATCTCTCTGTTCCATCCATCCCCCCCCACAAAGCAACACACCTTTCTCTTAAAAAAAAAAAATGCAATACAAGAATCTAGGGAGATCAGGGCTGAAGGTGAGCCAGCTCTCTTTTGGAGCTTGGGTAAGTTTTGGGAACCAACTAGATGTCAAAGAAGCCAAATCACTTTTGCAGTGTTGCAGAGACCATGGTGTCAATTTCTTTGACAACGCTGAGGTTTATGCTAATGGAAGAGCTGAGGAAATCATGGGTCAAGCCATCCGTGAACTGGGTTGGAAGAGATCAGATATAGTTGTCTCTACTAAGATCTTCTGGGGAGGTTCTGGTCCTAATGATAAGGGCTTGTCTAGGAAACATATTGTTGAGGGTACCAAGGCTTCTCTTAAGAGATTGGATATGGATTATGTTGATGTCATTTATTGTCATCGGTATGTGGGTTTTCTTTTCTTTTTTTTCTTTTTACCTGGTCAATTGACCTCCCTTTGTTTTGGTTTATGGGCTGATTTGTGTTTGAATGTGATGGATCTTTCTTTTTTTTTGAGATTCCGGAACCGATTATGTGGATTTGATTTAATGTGTCATAATGTTATTGTTGTTTCTGGTGTTAGTGCTTGCTTTCTCTTGTTAATTTGTGATTTGTTGGATTGTTTGATGTTTTCTAAAAGTGCTGAGCTGTTAGATTTAGTTCTATTACAAGAGGGATGATGATAAAGAATCTGATGATGCAAATTAGTAAAAGAAGTCAATATGGATAGTTGTGTTCTTTCTATACCATTACTTGTCAATAAGCTTATTGTTCGAGACAGATGGGATTATCTTCGTGTCATTGGCCTGTAAGGGGAATTTTTTATTGATAGTTTAGGTTTGGGATTTTTTGGCTCTTTTTTTATATTTAATATGATTTTTTCATTTATTTTTATCAGTCTTAGTTTTTGCTATTGCTTAATCGAGTAGAATTTGTTCCTTTCAAGGGATTTGTTGAAGTGGTCTAATGTGATGTTAATATGATTTACTGTCTTAGCCCGGACACGTTCACACCAGTTGAAGAGACAGTGAGGGCGATGAATCACGTCATTGACAAAGGTTGGGCATTTTACTGGGGGACTAGTGAATGGTCAGCACAGCAGATCACTGAAGCTTGGGGTATTGCAGAGAGGTTGGACTTGATGGGACCAATTGTTGAGCAGCCAGAGTACAATTTGCTCTCCAGGCACAAGGTAAGGAATTTCTCTGTATATCCAGATGTGAAAAGTTTGGTTTATAATTTTTGAAGAGAAAAATGAAAATATCATTTGCATGGTTTCCTCATGTTAATATGATTTCTAGTTGAATTTAATGGAAGTAATGGTTTTAGGGGCTATGGCTTGCTAGACAGCTTGTTTATTAGGCACAAAGAGCATTGTGTATCCTTGTCCAAGACAGAGTCACCTCGTGTCTCGGCTTTTTTGCTGGTTCTCTTTTGAAAGAAGTTCATCTTCAACTTTAAGTTTGAAGGAAGATTTAGATGTGTTTAAACGAAACTCACAACCCCTTAAGTAGTTGGGCCCCATATGCCATGGAGTTGAATAGTGCATAAGAGGTGATATGAAAGCTTTCCTAAATGATATTATTCACTGGAGCCTACTCGCAGCTGTTTTTGAGTCTTGTAGCATCTTTTGTTGGGCCCCGCTCAGTGGTTTATCGTATCATCTCTTTATTTGGAACATTTCTTGCCACGATGTTGTATCATCAAGTGGTTTATGTTAATGAGTATTTGACGTTAATGGAAATTGCTTATATTGTTTACAAACTTAATTTTGCTGTGTTTGAATTCATAAACACATGTTATGAGTTAAATCAGGCTTTCAAGATGATTTGATTACATCATGTATGTCTATAGGTTGAATCTGAGTACCTCCCATTGTATACCAGCTATGGCCTTGGTCTCACCACATGGAGTCCACTTGCATCCGGGGTGCTCACTGGAAAATACAACAAGGGAGGCGTACCTCCTGATAGCCGATTTGCTCTGGAAAATTACAAAGTAAGACTTGTTTGCTTTTCGTTATTTTATTACTGAATTTTCTAGTTAGTTTGTGTTGTCTTCAACAATAATGAAAGACATATTAGATGGATACAGATGTCCAAATAAGAACTTAAATTTCAAAATTCTGTAAGCATAAATTATAATGTTCCGATGCCTAACTTTCATCTTAAAATGAAGCAACTGACATGATGAAGATCTATTTTTTTCTCTATCTTTTCTTGGGTACAATTCTAAACTATGTATATTGGCTTTCAGAATCTTGCTAGCCGATCATTGGTTGATGATGTGCTAAAGAAGGTTAATGGATTGAAGCCGATTGCTGATGAACTAGGTGTGCCTTTATCTCAACTTGCAATTGCATGGTGTGCTGCAAATCCAAATGTCTCGTCAGTTATCACTGGTGCTACAAAGGAATCTCAGGTTTGTTTAGAAACAGTGATCCTTGGAACATATCTTTAAAATTGTACTTCTTGAAACATGTGCATTTATTTAAATATTTTTTCAAGTTTTAATTTGTGTTTATATGATTATCAGTCAATTTCGTTGAAGAGGGAAAACTCATCCTGTTTTACATGCAAGAAAAGAATTTCACTATTATGCTTCATGGCTATATTTATTTTTCAGCTGATTTATTGTTGCAATTCATTACATATGCTTAACCTAGATAATGTGATTACTGGACATGGACGGAGCCACAAAGAATTTCACTGTTAAGATTCATGGCTATATTTATTTTTCAGCTGATTTATTGTTACAATTCATTACATATGCTTTAACGTAGATAATGTGATTACTGGACATGGATGGAGCCACAAATTCTCAGAAAAAAAGCATGTTTGGTGTGTTGAAGCACCAGATGCGTGCTTTGGACTAGAACACTCTTTTATAGGTTTTTGTGCAAACTAGCAGCTTTTAATCATGGCCTTCCATCATCTATGCATTGTACAAGATCATTTCTTTACCAGTAACTTTGCCGATTCAATATTTTTCTTTCCTCTTATGTAGATTCAAGAAAACATGAAATCGATCGATGTGATCTCATTACTGACTCCTGCTGTGATGGAAAAGATCGACGCAGTTGTTCAAAGCAAACCGAAACGTCCAGATTCATTTAGGTAAACACTGAATCAGGACTTCACCATTCTGTTGTGCGCGCCCATCATTTAGATAAATCAGTGTGTCTGGAAATTATATTCCTTTGGCGTGTACTTTTACATTTAGTTTCTTTCTGTTATCTGAAATGATTCTCGTTCATGGAATGGCTCCATTTGTTGGTGGATAGGAGGGTGCTGAATTGATTGTATTCTTAAGACATTTTAGTACTGTTTGTGTGGATGTTATATTTTTATTAGAATGATGGTGCAAAAAATATAAAAAACATAATTAAGAGGCAAATGATAGCATGGTCGGCAGCCTGTTGCCTACTCTGGGAGCCCCAGATTTTGCCGGAAGTTTTGAGCTTCCGGCCAAAGTTAACCAGTGAAAACAGTCTCAAGCCTGATTGAACCTGAGCAAAAACTTGCAAGTTTAATGCCAAACGGTGGCAATCTGATTCGACCCCCTCGTCGAGCCTTTTCAATGGCAACACAGTAGATATAAATAAAGCAGCCATCAAGAAGCATCATTTCACAAAGCTCAAGCTCTTGTCCCTGCATGATTTGGTGAGGCCACTATTATTCAACCAGTCTGCGTTTGGTGGGGCTGTGCTGCTTTTTCCTTTTTCCATGAACTGCTTTTTCGTATAATTGATTCCACTGAGGTGGTGCTATTGATTCACTTTTGGTTGCCCATGGTTAGATGCAAAAGATGAAGACGACGGGACATCCAATCGAAATGCTGTGTTTCGAAAATATTAAATTTATTCTATATTTTTATTTTTATTTTTATTTTCCAGCGAAACACTTCCATATTTATAACTCTTGTCCTACAATACTAATCGAAACTTTATATTTATATTTATTGCCACAGCCTTGTCGTATACATTTCCAAAACTATCCTTGAATCCTGTATAACTGAAAAAACTAAGTCGAATATTTTTAGAAAAGAATCGAAATAAGGATTACGGGTTTGTTTTTCGTAACTGTACTCATGCATTTGCCATTGCTGGAATGAACGCTGGCAAGGGTTGGCAAGGTTGGAGGTGATAAATGGCAATTATTGTAAATATATCACTCTTTTAATAGTTTTAAGAGTCAAATATAATTTTGGATTTTTATTTTATTTTATTTTAAAATCAACTTGTTTTTTTACCGGATTTACCTCGATAGACCGAATTGCAAGTAAACTCGTGTATTTTATATTGTTAAACGCGGATATTTTTTTTTTTTTTATTCTCTAACAAATCCAAGCCTCATGAGGATGTTCTAAGTTTTAATAAAACTATGGCAATTAACTAGTTATTAGATTTGTGGCTCTTATTTTGCCCCTAAGCTGGCCAATTTTGTTTCTTCAAAACGGTACCTTTCATGACATATATTAGAAAAAAAGAAGATAATATGATTATTATCTCAAATATTGAAGATTAAAATTGAAATAAATCAATTAAAAAAATAAGACAATTTGTGTTAACCTTTGAAATTACCGACTATGGTCATGAATCTGAGATTAACCTCATAAAATACAAACCATAAAAAATAAACAAAGCAAAGTTCTAAAAAATATGATAAAAACACACAAGCTTAAAAAAAAGCATGAAAACCCGAACAAACCTTCTAAATATGGTCTAATTTATAAAATTCACAACCCATGAAACTCAACATAGGTTCAACCAAGAAACTTAATTCTTAATTAATTTAATTTTAAAGTAAACTCGTGAAAAAAACACCAATTTAAAAAAATTGTCAAAGAAAAAAAAGATAGAAATAAAAATAATAAGGATCAATTAAAAAAAACAGATGAAATTGTAAAAAAAAAAATTATAAAAAATTATAAAAAAAAACAAATTGCAATAACAAAATGGAGACAAAATCTAAAAGAACAAAAAATAGAAGGGGATTGATTAAAAAAAAACTAATTTTATAAATTATTCAAAATAAAATAATATTAATTAAAAGGATAGGGGACCAAATGTAGAGGAAAAAATTGAGGGGGGTTATTTTAAATCTTAAAGGTCCAGTGGAGAATTCAAGAAGGAGAAAGAAAGGAAGAATAGACGATAGTTGGGCCAAACTAGAAGCGTATTTGGCACATGCACTACCCTATCATGGAGGAGATTCCGATATTTTCTAGGGTGTTAGGTAATGTCTTTAGAAAGTGTTTTTAAAAAAAATATATTTTTATTTTTTATTAATTTTTTTTATATTTTTAGATGATTTTGATGTGCTGATATTAAAAATAATTTTTAAAAAAATAAAAAAAATATTTTTAAACAAAAAATACTTTTAAAAATAACCTCAACCACATTCCCAAATAAACACTAAATACCATAATAAAAGGTTGCATTTTATAACCAAATGACTATGCACACACCTCTTGAAAGACACATAATATAAATTACTAATTTGATTTAAAAAAAATACTAACTTAACTCTATACAAATTATTAAAGATAATTGTATTATAGTGAAAAAAAACATCTTACGTCTCATACTTAGTATAAGAGTTTTCTGGGCTAGGAATAATTTTGTAAAATACTATTTTAATAAATGGTGATTTGTCTCGAAAGGATATATAAAACCTCATTCTCCTTTAGTTTTTTTTTTTTTAATTAATTTAATAGTTTAAGAGGTTGGCGCTCTCCCTCCCCATATTTTTTGTCCACGTTATTTTAGCTCTCTCTCTTAGTTTCCTTTTTAAACTCCGTCTCTCATGCAATGCTCTCTCTTTCTCCTTCATATCCTCACAACTCAATTTCGTACTCCATTTTTTCTCGTCTTCCTTCTCTCCTGTTCTTCAATGGAACAATCTCCATTGCTTTACATGTTGACATAAAACTGCAAGTTTCAACAAACAAGAAGGTACCCATTTGATCAGTACTATTCCTCTCTTTCATGTTCATGGTTTCATTAATATCTTTGGCACATTTGAATCTTGTAGGAAATATTCTTGATCTTTTTTGTTCATTTCCCTTTATTAATCTATGTGAATTATTGATGATATTCATTATTGATGTTAGAATAGTTGAATTTTAACATTGTTTAATGGATGATTATGCATGAAAGATCAATGTGAATCGTGGCACATTATTGTCTTGTGGTTTAGCAAGATTTGAACATCAAGTGGAATTAATTGAAGATACACATTTTTTTTATAGCACTTGTTATATGATAGTGGAGAAAGGGAATTTGTGTATTGCATAATATGATACTGCTAGCATCCCAACAAATTTTTTCTTTCATGTAATATGACAACCAGTTTCTATCGAGAAAATAAGGATTGGATGCTATTTATTTCGAGCACAGGACTGTGAGGGCTATAATCTGGTCCAATTTCGAGTTAAGTAGGAATTTGGAAGAGCATCGAGGAAGCTAGGCCTAAGAGGCTAGTGGATATTCATATGCAGATTTCTTCTTTTTGGAAACCATGACTCGTGAAACGCCTGGTAGCTCAGGCCAGAAGCTCTTTGGAGACAAAATCAAAGTTGCGACCAGTGACAGAATTGCTGCAGATAGAAATGCAAATAGTATTTGTGTACAGACAGGTGAGGAATTTTCTCCCCAGTTTGCTCGAAGAAGAGCTCCAGAACTGCACCAGCTAGGGAAAATAGGATTCAATCATAATCAGAATGATCTGATGGGTTCGGGAAATCATACCAGCACTCGTGGGATAAGGAGAAAGGACTCTGATTGTGATGCTTTAGGTTATGTTTCCAGGACAGAAGCCACAGGACATGCTGCTGAGCTAGAAAATAGGGCTTATAATGATAATACAGGCAGGTACCACTGGGAGTATGTCCCCAATGCACAAAAACCAAGTAACTATGTTGATG
Source organism: Salix caprea (assembly GCA_964035475.1). Classification (NCBI taxonomy): domain Eukaryota; kingdom Viridiplantae; phylum Streptophyta; class Magnoliopsida; order Malpighiales; family Salicaceae; genus Salix; species Salix caprea. The sequence continues at coordinate 14,037,303 of OZ037752.1, forward strand.
AAACGAATAGTTATGGTCAGGCAGCCTTGTGTCCAAGTCCGACCAGTCCACCTAAATGTGTGCAGGAATCCCCTTGGCCATATCAGCCTTTTCGAACCAGAGTTTCAGAAAGCAATTTCTCAGGAAAAATGAAGTTTCTATGCAGCTTTGGGGGGAGAGTATTACCAAGGCCAAATGATGGGAAGCTTAGATATGTGGGTGGAGAGACTAGGATCATATCCATCAGAAAAAATGTTACATGGGGGGAGCTTGCAAAGAAAACTTTCGCGATTTGTGCCCATTCTCATACGATCAAGTACCAGCTCCCTGGCGAGGATCTTGATGCGCTTGTTTCGGTTTCTTCTGATGAAGATCTTTATCACTTGATAGAGGAATATCAAGAGCTTGAAATAAATGGAGGGACTCAAAGACTGCGGATATTTCTTGTCGCTGCAGGTGAACCTGACAGCACAAATTCTTTTGAAGGGAAGACCTCACAACAGCGTAACGCTGATCACCAGTATGCTGTCGCTGTTAATAACGTGTTGGACCTCAGTTCCCAGAAGAGTTCTAGTGGGCAGAGTTCTGCAAGCCATCAAGGAACTGCTTCAGATTATAAGAATCTGTCTCCTCCTGTAACTCCAGATAACATTCAGTACAGAGACCATAAGAATTATAAAGGCCTATTTTATGCTGATCGAAATTTCCCGAACAGTAATAAGAATATCGGTGCTTTTTCTGCAGAGAAATTTCCATTTGACACTACATATTATAATAATCTTCCTCATGTGCCGATGCCATTGATGAGTCAAGCCTTTCATCACCAATATCCAGTTGAAACTGATCAGACTAGCAAACAATTAGAAATGCATCTTCATAATCGTAGAGAAAGTGGAGATTTTCTTCCTTTTCAACTGTGTCCTCAAAATTCTCTCAATTCAGACTTGCCTTCGATTATGGAAAGGGCATTTTCTGACTCACAGCTGCAGGAAAATGGCGAGGTGTCAAAAAAATGGCTGGAAGAAGCAGTTATTACGCTGTCCTTGTGTAATAATGAAAGGAAAAGATCACCTTCACTGAAAATGTCAAATTCATCCTCAGAAAGGCCAATTCTGTGGCCATATATAATGGATGAGAAACACCAGTTCACTGACTTCGAGAACCATTGCAGTGAAAAGCTGAGTAATAGAGGTTCGGAAGTGGATGGAAAGTAATGCTAACTATTCTGATGCAGACAGAGAACAGAACGAAGGAGATGTTAAAGCTTCATCAAGTGATAATGTCATCGAGCATAGGATCTTACCGAATTTGAACTACCCTCCAAGTGCTTATCATCATCCTCAAGATTCTCAAGCACATGGAAGGGTGGTTTCTGCTACGCGAGTTTACCCGTTGGAGAGTTCTGCAGATATCGCGAGGGACCAATCAGGCAGTAAAGCACCTTATTTGTTTGCTGAGAACCAAAAGGTTTCAAAGGATCAGCGGTGTTCTGTGACTGAGAGCATCAGGGGTCAACGAATTTCCCATGGGGATCCTGAATATCTACATTCTGCATCCCTTGAATCAAGGGACAAGAAACCAAAAGTCCTTAGCTCTGTAAGTATAGCTCTCTCCATAGCAAGATCATGCCAATCTGAACTAGAACTTGCAAAATAATAATAATAATCCTCTAATTTTTAAATATCTATTCAGAAATCTGACAGGAGTGCTTCAACTAGATTTGTTTCCTTGTGTAATGAAGACCCCGTGGAGTATCCTGAAAAGATTTGTGACAAGGGACAATCATACGAGGAACCATTGGACAGAGATGCTCAATCTGTCCAGTCACAGCCCTTAGATGACCATCATGATGATAAGATGCTCGAGCCAGAGGTAATTGTTGAAGATGTTACTGGAACTACGCCCCCGGATATTCCTTTTTCTTTGAATATTGTCCCACGTGTAGAGGAAGAGGTCACAGAGGAGTTTCAATCTGATAGAGATACCGAGGCAGAAAGCACGTGTCAAGATCAAGAATATGAATCTGACGTAACATGTTTCCTTCTGATTTGGATTCTCTGTGTGTGTGATGTTATATTTTCTAGTCTGTCTTAACCTTTATCTCCGTGTGCTCTTAGGATATTGAAGATTCTGACAGAGACACAAACGACTCCATTAGCGATGCTGCGATGGCTGAAATCGAAGCGGGCATCTATCATTTGCAGGTTCAGATATAACATCTCATAAGCTACATTTTTTTTATATTTATCATTCAGTAAAAAATTCCTTTAGCTTCATTTCCGTGAAAAACAAGCCTATACTTCGAAGCCTCTTCTAGTTCAAATGTGAACTGATTTTTTATTAATTTTTTCTCATGATTTCAGCTCTCTACAATCATTTAGATGGTGCATGCTTATGGCTGCAAGATTCAGTATGAGAATATGAACTCAATGTTTTATGCTCTTATCATGCAGATCATAAAGTACGCAGATATTGAAGAAGTGCAAGAGCTAGGATCTGGCACATATGGTACTGTTTATTATGGGAAATGGAGGGGAAGTGATGTTGCTATTAAAAGAATCAAAAGGAGTTGTTTTTCAGGGAATTCATCAGAACAAGAGCGATTGGTTAGTCCCTGTAATCATCACTCTTAGAACAAATGCTTTCCTTTCATGTTTTCTTCCCTTGATAATGGCGGGCTGTTCATGCTAAAAAAACACATGGAGGGGTCCAAAGTTTCATAATATAAAGAAGGAAAAAACGAAGACCAAATAACTCATAGGGAAAAGGAAGGATCCACTGTGAATGGATGACGAAGATAACCTTCTGTTGAATTAGATAGTGATATATATTAGCAACCCGATTTCTTGGTAGATAAGTTTAGAATCTCTCTGACTATTCCGAGTAAAAATCTAATTAATCGCACCTGAGGTCGTGACGTAGCAGGGGAGGGGACTTGTTCCTTTTCTCATTACCCGGGTTTGATCCTCTCTGTGTACCCTGTCATCCCGTGGTGCTTTACCGTCCACTAGGCTTGGATCCGGGGATTAGTTATTAGCCCGGATACTCCGGTTATAAAAAAAAAATCTAATTAATCCGGCCTATCTGTGCAGACTAGAGACTTCTGGAGAGAGGCTCGCATCCTGTCAGATCTTCACCATCCAAACGTGCTAGCATTTTATGGCGTAGTTCCTGATGGGCCTGGGGGAACAATGGCCACTGTGACTGAATATATGGTGAATGGATCATTGAGGCGTGTCCTACGAAAGAAGGATAGGTGAGTTGGTAGCTCAAAAATATTTTGCTTCCTCGTGCCACGTATCATGAAATATGCCAGCTCATGGAATCTTTCTTCACGGCACAGAGCACTGGATCGTCGAAAAAAACTTACAATTGCTCTGGACGCTGCGTTTGGCATGGAATATCTGCATTTGCGAGATATCATTCATTTTGATTTGAAGTGCGACAATTTGCTTGTCAATTTAAAGGATCCTCAACGACCCATTTGCAAGGTAGTTTTGATTTCTCTCCACATTTTGTATCGAAGTGCAGTCCCATTCATCTATTCATGTTTCCTGTTCTCCAGGTTGGAGATTTTGGGCTGTCAAAAATCAAACGGAATACACTTGTATCTGGTGGTGTGCGTGGAACCCTTCCATGGATGGCACCGGAGTTACTGGACGGAAACAGCAACCGAGTCTCCGAGAAGGTTAGCACATTACTTGTCTTTTTTCTTTTTTCTTTTTTTTTTTTAATTTAGAGTTTATCATGAACTTTCTGTATCCTTCATTTACAGGTTGATGTCTTCTCGTTTGGTATTGCAATGTGGGAGATCCTGACTGGTGAAGAGCCATATGCCAACATGCAATTCGGTGCTATAATAGGTTAGGTTTTCATCGGTTGATGAAATTGGTTTCCACTTCCTTTCTGTCTACTTTTCACAAAAGATCTGACCGTTGCGAACTCTGAATGAAGGTGGAATTGTGAGTAACACTCTGAGACCTCGTATACCAGAAAATTGTGATGCTGGATGGAGAAAGCTGATTGAAGAATGCTGGTCGTTCGATCCAGAAGCCAGACCATCATTTACAGAGATAACGAACAGGCTGCGAGTTATGTCAACAGCGCTCCAACCAAAGCGACATAATCATGGGAATAGATGAAACCCTCCTGCGTCAAACATGCCAGAAACATTTAGCAGGACTTTGTTGTAGACTTCTTAAATGGCCTCTGTATGAGCCATCGCTGCAGGTAAAAACCCTAGCAGGCCAAAAAGAAATTAAGAATATGATCAATAATTTTGTTCCTGGCTTTGCTGCCAAATCCATAACTCTTCAATCAGTCACAACTATAGTAATAATTAAAGTTATTTAGAATAATATGATTTTTTATATAGTATAAATATACAAAAATTATACATGTATTTTAGTGGAAAAAAAACATTCTAAAAAGTTAATTATAGTTTAGCATATTTGATATTAATAAATTATCTGTTAATAATAACTAATAAATACAGCTTTAATTATTTTTTCTACAAAAAAAATATATCAAATAAAAATTCATTTTTTTCTACAAACCTATAAAAATTATTTTTAAAATTAGAAATGCTATTTTATTTTTTTTCCTCTGCTGTAAAAATAAAAAAACAAAAACCATTTTTTTTTCTTTTAGCTCTTCCAATATATAGCATGTGAAACGAAAGTAGGAAATCTATCGAGGTCCGTCCTCTTTTCTTTTTTTTCCCCCCTTCTAGAAGGACAATAATTAGCCACGCCAACTACCTTTTACAAGTCCCTTTTACTTAACCGGACACGCCTCTTCTCAACCCCACCGCACCATCTCTGTCCTGGTCCAAAACGACATCATATATAGATAGTGGTAGCGAGGACCACGGCGTCTATAGTCTTAAATTAATGCCTGGCTCCTATGCCTTTTTCATATATATTTTGGACCGTATAAACTCTGATCATGTAAAATCTTTTACTTGAGAAAACTAGCAATTCAAGATTCTCTATTTAGTTGTTTTATAACATGTGACGTTTAAAATATAAAATATAAAGAAACATATCTCCATCTTTTTTATTTCAAAATTGTCTCAAAACATTAAGAGAAATGTTTTTTTTTAAATAATTTTTTTCATGATTATTTATCGTTAAAAAATTAATCAATAAAAACCCAGACAATTTTATATATTTTTTTAAAAAAAACTATTTTATTTTTCATGGTGTACACTTTTTAAAAGTTATAAAAACCTCAAAAACATATTATTATTCATCAATTATATCAAAATTAGCCTGCTATACATACATGCATATTCAATTATATCATTTAGAATTTGATTTAATTTGAATTGTCTATTAACTTTCTTATTTTTTTATTGTTATTTTTTCTCTTGTATTCTTATTAATTAAAACTATTTTATCTATAAAGTTTGGTTCATATATATTTTTTAATTTTTATTTATTTTATTTAAAATAATTTAAAATTTCTTTTTTTCAATTTTATCATTATTAATCTTTCGATCTCCACAATTAATCATCATTACGTTTTAGTTTATTTTTTTATAGCATAATCAAACACTAAGAATATTTTAGAACTTATTTTTCATGATACGTGGAAACATTGAAAAATAATCAATTTTGTTTTGAAATATGCTTTCTATTAAATCACTTTAAAAAACAGGCTAGCTTATGACAATATATAAAAGTATTTTAATTATTATTATTATAGGAATAAACCAAATAATACCATTTTATCCAGAAACAAGGCATTTCCTGCAACCGCCTACCTGTAAAAATATATAAATATCTGATCAAGTCCTTTATATTTAAGCATTAGACCCCCACTTCGTTTATAGCACCCTTTATTTTTAAATAGAGAAGACTGTTACGGATAAACTTTTCTTGCTTTAGACAGAGAAAACCGAAAAGGAAAACAAAAATGGAGAAAGCAATCAACAGGCAACGTGTTCTTCTTGATCACCTCCGTCCTTCTTCTTCTCACAATTTTGAATCCACTCTTTCTGTAAGTTTTAAGAATTTGGTCTCTACTTGATTTGATGTTTCAGACGATAATCTGGCTGTTTAAGATTGAGTTGCTTTGTTATATTTTTTTTTCCAGAAGAATCTTAGCTGCTAGTTAGATCATGAAAGTTGAAGGATCGATTTGTAATTTAGAATTTTATGAAATCTGATGCTCTATTCTCTTTTTTTTTAACAGTAATCTTTTAGAATTTATTCTTGTGTTTGGCTTCATTTCTTAAGATAAGCTGGATTTTCATGACTTTAATTAATATCTTTATATAATCTGGAGCAGTGTTTTTTTATATAAAATAAAATAAATTGGATTTCGATTATTTATTGAATCAGGCATCTGCTTGTTTGGCTGGAGATAGCGCTGCGTACCAAAGGACTTCGGCTTATGGAGATGATGTTGTGATTGTTGCGTAAGTAGTGGTTGAAATGATTTTTGTGAAATGTTTATTGCACCAGAGTGATGTCTCTGGTGAATGGAGCTTTAGCATTTATTTGGATCTTGTGGTTTCATAGAGCATATCGAACTCCGCAATGCAAATCAAAGCGTGGTGGTTTCAAGGATACTCATGCTGATGATTTACTAGCACCTGTGTTGAAGGTTTGTTTGTAGTTTTATTTTGAGTTTGGTTTCAGTTATGGTTATGATTTTGATTATATGTTTTTGATGTCAGAATAATAAAACTTGTGTATGTTGTTATTTTGAACATTGGTTTGTGCAGGCGTTGATTGAGAAAACTAATCTAGACCCAAGAGAAGTTGGGGATATCGTTGTGGGTTCAGTATTGGCTCCAGGATCTCAAAGAGCAAGTGAATGCAGGATGGCTGCATTCTATGCTGGTTTCCCTGGTATGTTTCTTAAATCGCATCTTTCAAGGGGTATTGGTTATGTTACTACTTTATGCTTGCTTGAATAAATTTTGAATCTGGTCCAGAAACTGTGCCGATAAGGACTGTCAACAGGCAATGTTCGTCTGGGCTTCAGGCAGTTGCTGACGTGGCTGCTTCTATCAAAGCAGGGTTCTATGAAATTGGTAATAGAAATCCCTTGAACTGCCTTTTCGATAGTGTATTATCTTGATGTCTTGTTTATTATTAGGCTTTACAAAATTTATCTTTTCATTGTAGGCATTGGAGCTGGGGTGGAATCCATGACAATGAATCAAATGGCATGGGAAGGAGACGTGAATCCAAAGGTATATCTGTTCTTCTCTTCATTTTATTTGTTTCAAAAGGGTTGTTGATGATTTTTCTTTTTTGTTTATTTATTCATCTGGATTGGATTCTTAAGGTTATATTGATTATGGCAGCTAAAGACTTTTCAAAAAGCCCAAGATTGCCTTCTACCCATGGGTATTACTTCAGAGAATGTTGCACATCGTTTCGGTGTGACAAGGCAGGAGCAGGATCAGGCGGCAGTAAGCGCTATTGCTCTGCTATGCAGTATATTGCAAAACAATTTGCTTTATTAATATTCTTAAATTGCTGTTTATAGGTTGATTCTCATAGGAAGGCTGCTGCTGCTACTGCTTCTGGCAGATTCAAGGATGAAATCATCCCTGTCACTACAAAGGTATATTTAGTTGAATGTATTGAGTAAAACATTACTCATTTTTGGCTTAAGAATTGAAAATGTAATAATTTTTTTATTGGCATTTTTCTGTTCAAAGATTGTTGACCCTAAAACTGGTGATGAGAAGCCCATCGTAGTATCTGTTGATGATGGGATTCGCCCAGAGACATCAGTGGCAGGTCTGGGAAAATTAAAGGCTGTGTTTAAGAAAGATGGGACCACCACTGCTGGTATACCTTGTGAACCTTTTCTTTTTTCATCGTTTGTCAGTTTAGTTTGATCCAGTTGATCATGTGGTGGCTCTTTTTCAGGAAATTCTAGCCAAATCAGTGACGGTGCTGGGGCTGTGTTGCTCATGAAAAGAAGTGTTGCTGTGCGCAAAGGATTACCCATTCTTGGTGTATTCAGGTATATAATTCCTAGAAACTCAGTGTATCTCTATCATAATGTGCAATATATCAAATGGTATTTGCACGTGTTTGTGGTGGACAACAACATTATAAATCCAACAAATCAATGCATGAATTCTAGAACCCTTTTTCTTCTTCTTTTTTCGTTTTATTTTTCCTTAACAGGAGAGGTGGAGGTTGTGCTACCATCATCATGTTTTCCTGAGAATGTGGTTGTTGGATGAATTTGCTTCGTATTTCCCAATAATAATCATTTTAAGAGGAAATGTTAAACCAACAACCAGTTGGCATGGAATCTTCCATTTCATTTGATCTGTATATGTTTGTTCAGAACTCTTACACCCAATGAAAAGGGTATTGATCTTTTGAGTTGAAGGTGCACGACCTCATTCAGAGCTAAGAATTTTGCTTCATCCATTCCCCTACTGCTTGTTTGTTCTGAAGTTTAGGAAGATTGCATTCTGCAAATGCATGTCTTATTATTTTGCTTTAGACAACAATGTTTAGTATTTCCTTACTGTCTATTTTGTTGCATTTCCGTATATAACAATCGATGATGAGAATAAATTAAAGGATTCTTAATTTTTCCCATATAAAATCTATTTTTGCCATGCAGGACATTTACTGCTGTTGGTGTGGATCCTGCCATCATGGGTGTAGGCCCAGCTGTTGCAATTCCAGCCGCAGTGAAGGCTGCTGGTTTAGAACTTGAGGACATTGATCTTTTTGAAATAAATGAGGTAAAAAGAAAATGAATATTTTACAGTTATATTCAGAATCAAACACTCCCTCCAGTTTTAACTAAAATTTGTTGTTTCTCGTCCAGGCATTTGCTTCCCAGTTTGTATATTGCCGCAAGAAGTTGGAGCTTGATCCACAGAAGATCAATGTCAATGGGGGTGCAATGGCCATTGGACATCCTCTGGGTGCAACAGGTATTTCCTTGTGGAAAATTGAAGTTAAAATAAATGCATTCTAATTTCTGGCTATAAGCTAACAATCCTGTAATAGATTATAGATTGGAGGCAATTTATTTTGCTTGGGTCTGGGGTGGGGTGGGGTTATCTACGGGTTGCTTGGGAAAATATTTCGGTCAGGCAATTTACCAGATAAATTGTCAAGTCATTGGTTCCATAGAAGAAAGTTAGAAAAGATCGTGAAACAGAACAGGTAGATTATAGATTGGAGGCAATTTTGTTAAGAAAGTTGAAAAGATCGTGAAACAGAACAGGTAGATTATAGATTGGAGGCAATTTTGTTTTTGGGGAGGGGAACACTTTTTCATAGCTGAAGTAGCTACTGATTATCTGAGAAAATGTTGGTAAGCAGCTGATAGGATAAATTGTTTAAGCCCATTGGTTCTATAGGAGGAAGTCAGAATTATTAAGTAGAACAAGTTGATTTTTGATGGAATAATAAATGCATATGTGAACCGTAGAATACAACCCTATGATATGCTTGAAATGGGACAGGCCATTGAAATCTTTTTTTAACTAGTTGAGCTGTAATATGCACGTCCATTTATGTAGGATTTATATCACCAAATAAACTGCCTAAAGATATAAATAACTCCATGATTAAGTCGCTCTCGTCATTATTATTTTACCAAATTGAACCACTCTTCTCTATAACAAACTTAGAATAAGTAACCTTTTGTATTATTATGATTTTAGGTTTATTTAGCTTTTGACACTGTACAAGTTGTAGCTCACATGATCTATCGATTTTCAAAGGACAATGGATCTAGTGAGATAGGTGCTATATGAATATAAAAGGTCATCTCATAAATGAGAAGTATTTAATAATGTAACAACCACATTGTGAGATTTGATAGAAGTGTAACTCTTGAATTAAAAATGGACAAATTTAGAGAAAAGGAGTCAATCAAACAAATTTAAAGAACATGATGGATAATTGACCAAATTAAGAATACAAGGGTAGAAATGAATTGACACAAACATGGGTACATTCAGGGGTTTTGTGTCGTGTCGTCGGCGGAAACAGTTTTTGGTGCTTGTAAATCTGCATAAGACTTGTATGGAGCATCACTTTTGAGTTGTGTACTGTGATCTTTGTAATAGAGTATCCATCCATTAATTTATGGTCTTTAATTTCACACATGAATATGTGGTGCAGCTGTAATTTACTCATTAATGCCTCTTTAACTGTTACAGGTGCTAGATGCGTGGCTACTTTACTGCATGAGATGAAGCGCCGTGGTAGAGACTGTCGCTTTGGAGTGATTTCAATGTGCATAGGTACTCTCTCTCTCTCTCTCCCGCTCTCTCTCTCTCTCTATGCTTATGACTAACTGCTGTCACTAATTAAATGCAGGCACAGGAATGGGAGCTGCTGCTGTTTTTGAAAGGGGGGATGGCTCTGATGAGCTCCTCAACTGCCGGAAAGTCGAAAGCAACAATCTCTTATCCAGGGATTCGCGATAGTCGCACGTGCTGAGCATATCGCAGGAGCCACCAATAATTCAGCTTGGAGTTATTTTATTATTCTAATAAAGTGTAATAAGGTTGCTCTATATTCACTTAATTTTCAATTCCGTTCCGGCCGAAACATTCTGTTCCGTTAAAAAATCCGAGATAAAACGGCATCGTTTTCGTCTCGGTTTTAATTCCGGTCCATTCCGGCTAAATTCTGGCCGGAATATCTCGGTACCGTTCTGGTTTTAAAATCCTTTTTATTTTGATTAACTTGTGATTTTGTTTTTAATTTTGAGATTATGTTTGTTTGACTTTGTGTTTGTATTGTATAATTTAAAGTTAATTTATCTTGAATTTTAATTATGTTTCTTATATATATATATGAACAGTACAACCTCGAAGCGGCATGTTGAAATGCTCCAAAACTGAAATGTTTTGTATCAATAGAAAAATCGAAACGGTGATCAGAATGGTATTGACAATCTTGAATAGAATACTGAAGGCGAGGCAGATCGCCTAATTGTGGCAATGATACATTCCTTATTTTAGTCGCTTTTATTGGATGAATCTAAAGCATGGGATTTTTTTATTTAATTGAATTATTATTGCACCCCTTGTACTTGTATGTTGATGGATCGGGATGGGGTGGTCACTTTGGTCGGGTGAAAGGTCTATCTATGCACTTGGGTTCCTGATTGGATTCTTTTATTTATTTTTTATTCTCTTCAAAAAATTTAATACTTCATAAAATCATATATTAAAAAAATTAATATAAAGAATTTCATATATCCTATTAAAATAAGTCGTGTGAAATATTAATAATAGACATGGTTAGAAATATAGAGTTATACGATTATTATGTACTAATTAGCAAATAATTAGTGATTGCTGAAGTTATATATATATATATATATATATAAATCATTTCAGTTTTTTTTGTGTTTAAAAATCATTATTATAGTATTAAATTATGTTATTTTTATTTTTTTATGACTTATTTTGTTTATCTCAATAAAATATTAACCACCTAACTTAAATCATTTATAACATTAAAGGGCATTGATGTACTACCAACTTTACATATTTTAATTATTACTACATATTCATAGCTATAAATTAATCTTCAACTTGGATAGATTTTGCTAAATTTTTATAATATAATACTAATAGTACTTGTATATATGGAAACAATCAAATAAAATAATTGTTATTTATGAATTAAGACTTAGTTAAAAACAGTAAATATTGAATAACAATGTTTTAGAGGGTTTGTATATATTTATTTTTAAAAATGGTAAAAATATCAGGTTCAGTGAACTCTAAATCCAGCTTTCATCCTATCTAGATAAAATTAGATCAGGTTTTTACTCGAAAACAATTTACCCAATGAAACTTGGTAAAAAAACTTAACTCAATCGAGCTGGTTGTCGTCGGGTATTCAATGGATGGATTGGATGAAATTGTCGTTCATCTGAGCAGCAAATTCTCTTCCATACAATGCGCATGCCTTGATCACTGCGTCACACTGCTCCACGCCTCCACCATCCCAAGTTATTCATCGAACTCAGTAACGATCTTCTAAGCAAGGGAATTAGTCCCCACAATTTTATTTATTTTTCATAGTCAAGATAGCTGATAGCTTGTATTTGATATTTGGTTGACCAAAATAATCAGTGGTTATTATCTGCAAACAATTCTATTTAGTGAAGATTGAAATTCTCTTATAATACAATGATGTTTTACAGAAAAATACTTAGAATTTTTTGCCAAGAAAAAATACAATAACATTTTTAAAAAGCAATCTTATCTGAAATTACAAACTTGCCCTACGTCCAAAAAAGGTATGGACCTTTTTTTTTTATTCAATTACAAAAAACGAAGAAGCCCAGATACCAAAAGCACAGAGAACCAGGAAAAAACCTAGCTGTCCGTAAATCAGGCCCAGAACCTTGCTCTTTCCGGTCCAAACCAACAGCTCCAACTGAGGTTAGGATACTAGAAATCGTTTGTTTGAGATGGAAGGGTTTCGGTGTTTTTAGTAGGGGTGTTCATGCCTATACTTGAAATCGAAATTTAACTCTTCGATTCAATTTCTAATATTTTAATAAATTATAAATTTCGAATCATTCCATTTTTTTTTATCAGAGCTAATTCTTTTTATGGATACTACAAGTATTCATAGTTAAACTTATATTATTCATTTATATAAATTGAGCTTAATTAAAATTAAAATCTGGTTCAATATATTAGTCCAAAATTCATTAAAAACATCAATAAATAGTTTAATCAATTGACAAAAAATAATTTAGGATCAGATTGATAAGATTTATAGGTTAGAAATCGAATAGTAAATGAGTAGTATATTGAGTTTCCTAAAATTAACTGTTCAGTCTTAATAAAAAAAAATGAAATCTATTAAAAAAAGTGCAAAAGGCCAATAGTGTTCAGTACCCATAAACGACACAAGGGGCACATCAAAATGTTTTGTAAATTATAGCTTTAATATTGAGGGGTCTGAAAACTAAAAGGGCTAAAGTGAAATATGACTAAATACATGGATTAAACTGTACATAGTTTACCCGAAATAACGAAGGAGATAGAGAATGGCTAGTTGACAGACACTGCTAATAGTTCACAGTATTTCGATCTTGGAAAAGTGACGATGCACCTCCCCAACGCCTAGATTAGTGGCTACAGTGGATTAGTGAGTATAATTTTTTTCACAGAGAAGATTGTCAAGCACACGCTTTTTCTTGCTCAGGAAAGAGTAAAATGGAGAAAGCAAGTAACAGGCAACGTGTTCTTCTCGGTCACCTACGTTCTTCTTCTGCTCCTCGGTATAACAACCACGAATCCTCTCTTTCTGTAAGTTCAAGAATATTAACGATATTCGATATATTTTGATTTCATGAAAGTTGAAGGATCGATGCCTAATTCTGAATTTTTTGTAATTGACAAATAGTTTGTGACTTCATTTCTCAATTAATATAAATTGTATTTTGATTATTGTGAAATCAGGCATCTGCTTGTTTAGCTGAAGGTAGCGCGGCATACGGAGATGATGTCGTTGTTGTAGCGTAAGTAGTAGTTGAAATGATTTTTGTAAAATGTTTTATTGAATCGCATATGTAGTCATGCACGGTAACGAGATTTTTTTTGTTTTGTAATTTGTGGTTATATAGAGCTTATCGAACTCCGCAATGCAAATCAAAGCGTGGTGGTTTCAAGGATACTCATGCTGAGGATTTACTAGCACCTGTGTTGAAGGTTTGTTTGTAGTTTTATTTTGAATTTGGTTTCAGTTATGGTTATGATTTTGATTATATGTTTTTGATGTCAGAATAATAAAACTTGTGTATGTTGTTATTTTGAACATTGGTTTGTGCAGGCGTTGATAGAGAAAACTAATCTAGATCCAAGAGAAGTTGGGGATATCGTTGTGGGTTCAGTATTGGCTCCAGGATCTCAAAGAGCAAGTGAATGCAGGATGGCTGCATTCTATGCTGGTTTCCCTGGTATGTTTCTTAAATCGCATCTTTCAAGGGGTACTGGTTATGTTACAACTTTATGCTTACTTGAATAAATTTTGAATCTGGTCCAGAAACTGTGCCAATAAGGACTGTCAATAGGAAATGTTCGTCTGGGCTTCAAGCAGTTGCTGATGTGGCTGCTTCTATCAAAGCAGGATTCTATGACGTTGGTAATAGAAATCCCCTAAGCTGTCTTTGACATAATGTATTACATTGGTGTCATTTTAATTATTAGGTTTTACATTTTGTATCCCTTTGTTGCAGGCATTGGAGCTGGGTTGGAATCCATGACAGTTAATTCAAGGGCATGGGTTGGAGATGTGAACCCAAAGGTATATTTATTTTTCTCTTCTTTCAATTTGCTTCAGAAGGTTTGTAGGTGATTGTTTGTGTTTTGTTACTTATTGATCTAGATTGGATTCTTAAGGTTATGTCGATTATGGCAGGTAAAGCACTTTCAGAAAGCCCAAGATTGCCTTCTACCCATGGGTGTTACTTCAGAGAATGTTGCACATCGTTTCAGTGTGACAAGGTGGGAACAGGATCAGGCTGCAGTAAGTGCAATTAATCTACTACGTGGTATATGTTAACATGATTTGTAGTATTAATATTGTTAAATTATGGTCGCTAGGTTGATTCTCAAAGGAAGACTGTTTAAACTGTTGTTGTTAGGTTGAGTCTCACAGGAAGGCCGCCGCCGCTTCTGCTTCTGGCAGATTCAAGGATGAAATCATCCCTGTCGCTACAAAGGTATATTTTAGTTTAATGTTTTGAGAAAATATGCATCTTGATTTATTTAATGTGCTTTCATGTTTGTCATTGCTGGCTTAAGAGCTGAACATGTAGCAACTGATTCATGTTGTTTTTTCCTGTTTAAAGATAGTTGACCCTAAAACTGGGGATGAGAAGCCCATAATAGTTTCTGTTGACGATGGGATTCGCCCAAACACATCATTAGCAGATCTGGGAAAACTAAAGGCCGTGTTTAAGAAAGATGGGACCACCACTGCTGGTAAACAATCCAGTTGATAATGAGGTTCTTCTTCTTCTTCAGTTTACTTCAATCCAGTTGATAATGAGGTTCTTCTTCAGGGAATTCTAGCCAAGTCAGTGATGGTGCTGCGGCTGTAATGCTTATGAAAAGAAGTGTTGCTATGCGCAAAGGGCTACCCATCCTTGGTGTATTCAGGTAAATAATTCCTACTAACTTATTGTTTATCTATACGCATCCGTGACTTTTAAGTTTTCAAGTTTTACAGCCTCAGTCAAGGCAATTCCCTGCAGCTCATTTGTTTTGTAGTCTAGGAAGGTGGCCCTCTATAAACACAAATCTTATTCTTTTACTCGAGACATGTTGTTTAGAGGTCGCTTGCCATCTATTATATTAGTTTTCATCTATAACTAAAATGATGAGAATATATCAAAACATTCTCCTTCTCATTTTTCCCATATGAAATTATTTTGCCCATGCAGAGCATTTGTTGTTGTTGGTGTGGATCCTGCCACCATGGGTGTAGGCCCAGCTGTTGCAATCCCCGCTGCAGTGAAGGCTGCTGGTCTAGATCTTGAAGATATTGATCTTTTTGAGATAAATGAGGTAAATAGAATTGTATAGTTTTTAGTTGTATTTCTACCTTATTCAAACACTCTTTCCAGCTCACTAAATTTTGTTATTCCTCGTCCAGGCATTTGCTTCCCAGTTTGTATATTGTTGTAAGAAGCTGGAGCTTGATCTGCAGAAGATCAATGTCAATGGAGGGGCAATAGCAATTGGACATCCTCTGGGTACAACAGGTATTTTGTCTTTCCGCTTTGAATTTCTTAAAATTTTCAGCAGCTATGATATGTTCAAAATGGGACAGGAAACTGAAAACGTCTTCTGATTAGATGAGCTATAATTATATTATCCACTGGCCACATCACTTGTGAAGTGTTCAAATTCACGGGAATATAGTATGCTTGTAAATTTGCGCAATACTTGTAATATAGAACACCACTTTTGATTTGTGCAAGGGAATCATGGCAATGGAGCATCTATGTTAATATATGATCTTAATTTTAGACATGAATATGAACTGGAGCAGTTACATGGTAATTCAAAGACTAATCCATGCCTCTTAACTGTTGCAGGTGCTAGATGTGTGGCTACTTTACTGCATGAGATGAAGCGCCGCGGTAGGGACTGTCACTTTGGAGTGGTGTCAATGTGCATAGGTATTCTCCTCTCTCTCTCTCTCTCTCTACGTGTGTGTTTGTGGAGTGCTGCTGGAACATATGCTTATGACTTACTGTTTTCACTAATTAAATGCAGGCACAGGAATGGGAGCTGCTGCTGTTTTTGAAAGTGGGGATGGCTCCGATGAGCTCCACAACAGCCGGAAAGTCGAAAGCATCAATCTCTTATCCAGGGATTCACGATAGTCGTATTTGATGGGAACATCACAGAAGCTTCCAATAGTACATTCTGGAGTTCTTTTATTAATCATAATAAAAGTGTAATAAGGTGGGTGATTATATTCATTTATACAAAACTAGAATGCAGGACATCAGTTTCATTTTGATATTTTTATGCAAATGAACTATTGCTCATTATTTACTTATTTTTATGGATCTCTTGGTACCTCCCTCAGGTCTACGTCGTCCATTATTACAGTGATTGCAATTTCTCTTCCCTGTCAAACGCGACCTTAGAATTTCAAGAGATTACAAACGCGGTTTCGAACAGATGTGCATGCATATACCTTATAGCTGAAGAGATATTGGAACTTGTCAAGAAGTGCCCAAATTCCTTGGGTTTAGCCACAGGAACGATAAGGGCACACCGTCCCAATTTACTCACCATGTATTTGCAGCGGCAAAAGAATTGCAGGAGTCGGTGAGTTGCGCTTCAGGGTGTTTACATCTCAACCAATTCCGAGACGATATTCTGCTGACACCCATGCTCAGGAAACTCAGAAAACTATGCCTGCCAACCTTTGCTTTTAAGCCCTCGCAGTGGCGTTATTTTTTGTAACTCAACGGTCGGTTCAACGAGATATGAGCTCTTTTTAATAAGGTACTTGCACTATCAATTTGTACAATTGAGTTCCCTCATTGAAATTTCCTCGTTCAACCCGTACTACTTTTATTCCCCTAATACCTAATGGTGCCGGTTGGCTGTTTGCTTTGGATATTCTTTGAAATATGCTCTAGACATAATTTTATTTTTTTCAAAAAAAATTCCCTGGGAAGCTCGGGCCTGTTAACTTTTTATGCACTGGTTAGCAGCAGCTAGTGCAGCAGCGCGTATAGCAACCTACACGATTTCAAAGAAAATCTTACATGAATTCAAGACCGAAAGTAGGATCTTGAATTGTTGTGTGGACACACCCTGTAATAACAGTCCATTCGCATGGGATTTGCTTTTCCACCTCACAGCGTCCTTTAAAAATATAAAGAACTTGGAAGTAATTTGTCTGAAGCTGCATGTCAAGCATTCAAAAGCAATGACATGTATGCATTTTCACATCAGCAATCTGATAAATGCCCCTCTCACTATAGTTGATCAAAAGCATCGGAGTAAACGGCCACTAAAAGACCAGATACATGAACACTGAAATCTGCAAGGATTTGACTTCCCTTCGCCTTAACTTCATCAAAAAATTGGTCAAGGATTCCGCTACAGAATTACATGGCTTTTGTTCAAGCCCAGTCTACAAGCAAGCCCAATAGGCAACCACAAATAATTTTACAGTTACAGAAGGAAGCCTGCATCCCTTACCAACATATCAACTAATCATCTTATACAAAAAAGTAGGTAGAAGAAATAAAACACAGTTTCCCCCCTTAATTCAAGCGTGTAAATTTCCTTAAGAGCAGGAAAACAGACATGTCATGGTTACCTTTCCCTTAAGGTCAATTGTATATCAATCTAAATTGAGACATCTTTGCTGGCGTGGTGCACGTGTTTTAAAAGTGTTTTTCGCTTCTAGACCGCATCAAAATGATTTTTCTTTGATTTTTTTTTATATTAACAAATCAGAATCATTTTGATGTCTTTTCAAGGCAAACACACTTTTAAAATGCACCTAAAAGCGATCATTGCCAAACTCCTAAACAGTTAATGAAGCAAATGATTCCAAAGTGCAAAATCAAGAAGTTATAGACCACTTGCAAATCGGGCATGATGTTTTTCTGCTGAGCCATGGATCAATACACTGCACAAAAAAAATGAAATAAAGCAATCAAATGCATATGGTTTGTGATAAAACACACAACAAAATGCTTCTGATGTTGCAAAGAACAAAACTCCTACTTCTTTGTGAAATTTGTGTAAACAAGGGAGATGACGTATTTTCTCTCCAATAGCAGGGGCTTCAAGACAGATCGCACAGGTCTCTTCAAAGTTATCAGTCTGCATAGCAGAAAACAAATAAGATGAACAAATGAATATGCAGAAACACTACCTGGCTATCAATTTAAATGCTTTCTTAACTTGAAGGATGCTGATAGTCAACATACCTGCACTACAGACTCTGGCAAACTGTTAATTTGTCTGGCAGCAGCACCATGTTGAGAGTTGCTCTCATCAAGGGCCAGCAACATTTCATAATCATTTCTGCCAAAAACAAGAGTACAGTAAGAAGCATAATTTGTATTTATATCTCAATTTCAGTATGTAAATAAATCCACAGAATTTTACTAAAAAGCTATCACCGAGGAGAGATGGGAAAGGTGACGCAGAAAAAGTATGTACCACTGAACATTAATCAAATTAGTGTATAGTAAAATATCAGAAAGAATCCCAAATTTGACACGACAGACCTACCCAAAAATGACATGATGTGATTCATTAAAAAAGGGGATTTATCACTAAACATTTTGAGTCAAATTAAACAAATTTTGACAATTGCTGTTTAACAAGACTTGCACGACTAGCAACATGACGAGTTAAATTAAACATGTTTTTACACCAAGCAAACAAGTTGCCTCACAGATTCAATGATCTTTTTCTTTTCTTTTTACGTTGTAAATGGAAAATTTTAGCATAGAATGGTAGCACTTCATCAGAACCACCCATCCATGCTATATAGACAATTAAGGCTGATATATCACTAAAACTTCACCAAAAAAATTCAAATTTACTCAAGATTCTAAAACTTCAAAAACATTCAAACAAATAGCACGTGTTATCTCTAGATTCTAACTTTGTCACATGTGCTCCAACTTTACTCAAGGATTTAAAAACCCCTAGGAAGGTTATAAAAAAGAAAAAGATAAAAGCTCAATAGTCAAAGCCACTCCAAGTGATCATTAGTTTCCATTAAGAGATATCAAAACAGAGCCACACAGTGTCACCTACCTTGACCACAACTATTTTCACAAAATAACTAATTTTTCTAAACCGTGCATGTTTAATTACTTCAAGAATATTAAAAGAGCAACTGCTACTATATGATCACACACCCACAGGTAGCAGAGCAATAAAATACTCCAATTGTGATCGAATTTCAAATAAGAGTTAAAAGAATTTATGAAAAGGAAAGCTCACAACGGAGACTCTTGAAACCCGATCTAATAATTTCACGCATAAATATCAACAACAAAGCAAGTAAATCAACATTAGGAGCGCTTAAAAGGATCACACCTTATACTGACAAGCTATTGGAAAACATTAACTGCCTGAAGTCATTCAAGCATCGATGAAATTTGCTGCCATCACAAGCAATTGTCAATTTTTTATTTTGTTTCAGGTTGAAAGGAAATTATCAGAATCACATGTTGCCTGTAGTCTCACTCGCATCAAGAAGTTCAAAAGATTGACAGGATTCAAATCAGATCTCTTTACAGTTTGATCTTTTAAGCAGACAGAAAACACATAAAGAGACCTCAGCAACAGCACACTTGCTTAACTTTGTCTTCCGAAGTATACCTTTTCAGCTCAGGAGAGTATGATTATCAAACAGTTTTCATCCAACCAAATTACAGGTATATATGGTGTACTGTTTATTGCCAGCAAATGCAGGTCCGCTGATAGCCAAGTCTTTTAAGCTGATGAGGTTTAAGCTGATGAGGTATAACATACAGAGCATGGAATGGTTTTTTCAAATACTCAACACAATCATGTAAAATAAAGCAGCAAGCAGAGAGCACAGCTTGGCAAACAGAAAAAATATCTTACTCATTAAAATCACGCTGAACTTGAAGCACACGACTCGTCATTGAAGCCTCTAAATTTTCCAATACATTTAGTCTCTGCATTGAGAAGCAAGAACTCAAATTAACATGCATGCACACATGCCTACCATCCAAAGAATGCAATTCCTCATGACAACAATAAAATAGCATGGAGAGAGTTACATGAACAGCAAACCGGGTGTAATTTGTGGTGCAGAAAAAATTGTCTTGCTGTTTCTTACACAACAACCACAAGAAACATTTGGTAATTATATGACAAAGCCCATGGGTGCCCAGTCAACATTTTCTTCTATTCTCTTTACCCCTCACATTAAATTATTTTTCGTTCTTCTTTTTGCTAGATTCTTTGCTTAGTGCAAATTAACTAAATTAAAGCACATTTGCCTGAGCAACCAAGTCAGCCCCAAAAAGACTGATGCTTTATCCCAAACCATTTTCAACAAGCAACAATTCTCCTCTAAATTAATCTACCAGCATCCCACTATTTTTCGCCTTTTAGCCAATCATAAAACAATGCTCTTCTGCCCCAGCATCATGGTATCAAATGCAAGAACAATGATAAGAGCATAATATAATATGTAACCAAGTGCCAATGCTGGTAGTGGGTGTGATTTTACCATGACTTGGTTTATTATCAAAGACAATCTTTTGAGTGGTTCTTCATAATTTTTAGAAAAATTGGTTCCTGAAAAAGATCATACTATCATTACAAATTTTGAGCCTACTAGTCAAGGTACCAGCATGTAAGCTTTAACCAAGGTTCTGTCTACAAGGTTGTAAGTGTGATGAAATTGCATTTTAAGAAAGCTCATAATCATGCTGGTGCTTTCTGACTTCTGTATAAAGATGTATAATCGGATGAGTTAACAGCACACAGTCGGTCATGAGCTTTGTGCAATCAAGATTGAAATTCATCACATATGGCGGTAATAGCATGCAGTGGCAGAAGTAGGAGAGTTTTGCAGGGGTGTCCAAAGAAAAGGGTGAGTTTTTGACTCAAAAGGGGGCATCATGGGGCAGCCATGGCCCTCAACTGTGCTAAGCCAAAAATGAATGACGGAATATAAGGAAAAACATACCACATCTAAATCCATTCCTGAAGGAAATTGGAAATTCAGCCCTCCAGGAAATGCTGCAGGAAAGGGGTTCCTGTCTCTTGATCGTCTTACAGGAGTCCGGTTGAACAAGCGATTCCTCAAGGCTGACGTTCTGGTAGTAGAAACTTGAACCCGAGTTCTTCTCCTATTTGTAGGGTTCTGAGAGGATCGTGGCAGGCGCTGTCTTGATGAATGCACCATTGCTGAGTTTCTCTACATAAAATAAAAAAGAAATGAAGTTATAGGCGACTAGTATGCAAGACCAAACAGCTTAGCTGAAAATAAACAAGAAAATAAAAAAGGCAAAGGAAAGAATCACAGCCACCTGATTGGCAACATTAAGCAAACAATAGTGAATATAAGTGTGGGCAGCAGGAAGTTCAGTCAGGGTGGCATATGCTTCAAATTGTGTGCACTGTTTAATTTACAAAAAAGTGGAAGTTGGCAAACTTTGACACTATCTGTTTAATAACCCAGTTTATTAAGTAGTAAAATACTCTCCGTCTAAGGTAGGTATTCCATTTGAATTAGATAGAACATAGTTGAATTTAAGATCCTAATTGAAGGGAGAAAGATGTGTGTCATGAACCATCCAGCCCAATAGCCAGATCCTTGGGATAAGTACAGACAGGACCATTGTTACTGTTAACTGAGAGTCAGTGTTTCCTTTTGCTTGTCTAATAGTAGTTACCAACTTCCTTTCTTTATAATCCAAAATACGAGCTCAAATTCTTACATATTAAGTAATTCTTTTTCATACTACTATGAGCTTGAATTTCTTACATGTTCCAATCCAACTTTCAAGGTTGCTTAATTTTACTAATCATCTTCTGAATCTGCATACCAAGGGAACAGACAGTTTGATTTTACCCAACTAATAGTGAGCAAAAGATATATACCCTTATGTGCACACGCATGTACCAGTTTTTAAAAGAGAGAGGAGGGAGACACAGATAATGGCAACGAATATAAAAAAAGTTCACCAAATAAAATGGGTAACAAAGGAAACAAATTTATTGTTAGCACTTAGTTCTTTTTCCAGCATAACCCCACAAGCTCATAAAAGCTATACCTTTCATAGCCTAAAAAATAGAAGTTTGAATACATAGAAGAGACTCGTAAACAAAGCCTAGCTCAACTCGACTATCAAATCAAGAAAGACCCAAGCAGAAGAATAGTGGCAAGATGACACATGCACTTAAACACACTCATATAATACACGATCAAAGTGTATATCTTCCATATTTTGGCTTTAATCCACTCTCTTGTAATTAGGTGAGATCACAAAACTCTTGTAATTAGGTGAGATCACAAAATAACTTCATAACAATCATGGCCCAAGAGATTGCCATGACTTCTGTCTCCTTGTAGTAGACTGTCTCAAAGACTTCTAGTGATTTTGAAATAAAATGGGAGAAGAATTAGCAAGTTTAAGTAATTTAATACCAGCATCATGAGAAGTCATGTGAGCTCAAAACCAGCCTAATTGTACACCTCCAAGAAATCTATAATCTCAACTTTCTTCTTTTCCTTTGGATCAGAAATATGATCATCCAAAAACCTTATTTCTTATTTCAAGTAAAAAAAAAGTGTGTGTGTGTGTTGGGGGTGGGGGGGGGGGGGGGGGGGGGGGAGCGGGGGGGGAGCGAGGTGGGGAGCAAATAATAAGGGAGCACCCAAAATAAAAACTAGGCACTCCCACCATCACAAAAGATAACCACCATGATCTTAATGTGGTAATTGACAGAAGAATCAACACTTTCCCAACCCAGCCACTCATAAAAGAAACTAAAAACAACACAAGGAAGGAATTAAAATAAAATTTGCAAAACTATTCCTTGAGGTTTTAAAAATAATATTGGCCCTACGTTCCTAAATTTGTTTGAACAAGAATACCCCGGCTATAGTTTTCATATTTCTTAAAAAAAACTTTTGAGTGATGCACAAATTATTTTCATGGATAATTATTAGATGTTATCATTGTTATCAAAAACAAATTATAGATACTATCACTGATGCACATTTACTAGGGTTTCATGTTTAGTGACAGACTGAAATTAAAGCAGCACACTCACAAGAAGAGGTGCAGGATGGATTTGACCAGATGCAGAAGGGAGTGCATCTTCCTCCTGCTGCAGTGCCCATGCTATACTTTCATCCATCTGTTAAAAGGACAGTAAACACGAAAAACTGACAAATATAGTCTCTAACTAATTAGGTGACATCGAGGAGGGAGAGGGGGAATAAAATTGAAGAGAACAAACCTCGGCTCCTCCAAATATTGATTCCTCATGATATAATCGTTCTTGCAGTTCACAGGCAAACATCTCATCTGCTTCAACTTGTCCTGCCCTGACATCTGACTCTTCATTACTCCTGGAACCTATAACTTGAGGGTCACTGTTTCTCATTTCATTCAACAACTTGTCAATTTCATATTTTGGTTCTAGACTGCTCTCATGCTGATGATTGTGGACTCTAGATAACCTTGAGCTGGATGATCCCTGGGATGAACCAAGAAAAAGAATTTCTGAGTCATCAGGAACCACTGTAGAACATTCACCTTGATTTCTTGAAGTTAATCCATGTGTTCTCCTCCTCTTAGCAGCTACATTCCCAACGTGATGTAGTTTGCCACCACTGCAATTATCTCTTTCCACCAGTATGTCACTATGTTGTTCATTTGTAAGGCATCTGGCATCATCGTCTCTTCCTAAAATATGCTGATCCATATAAGACAATGGTTGATCTTCTGTCCTTGATCTTCTGTGTGTACTTCTCCAACCACCTAGCAATGTGTCTCTACGGCCATCCCTGGCTTCACTAGATGCTTCCTTGTTAATCACAGAAGTTCTGCACACACATAACATGCTGTCAAGTCTGAGGATAGAAGAAACCACCAGGAGAGGATCAGGGTCCAACTAGTCAATTATACAATGAGATGGAAGAGTTAAACTGAAATGTTTAAGCTAGAAAAGGAAAAGAAACCAATATCAGAAACTCAACCAGCAGATAATTCTCCAACACTGTAAAGGTCGTGCTCAATTTACAGTCCTATAGAATCCTGGGAGGGAGAGTTTGAGGAAAATCTTATCCTAGAGTATTTTTGCATTATGTGGCTGCTTCCAAAGATCAAACTTACAGGCTCGAGAATTTAAAATTGCACCAGCAACAGTACCTTTCTCTAACAGCTTTGTGATTGTCAGAGTTTTAAATGACAGTTTTATATCTGTGCAAAAATAAGATAGCTGATTCCTAAACATACAATAATAACAAAAATAAAAATAATTGTTTCATGAAGGGCGAATAAAGGCAATCTGACCAGAAAATAGTGCAATAAAGTGAAATTACCGGGTAGACACATTAGCCATGTTGGCAACATGCTCCTTTGATGTAGAGGGGTGGGTGCTCCATTTTCCTTTAGCTCTATAACAACCATTGTCTTCAGCAACTATTTCCCTAAGATCTGTGTTAGATGGACCATAAGACAGCCTGTTCCTGGCACAGTGTTTTCCATCACCTTTGCAACCATCCTGGGGACTTTCAGCTAATTTGGGGGCCCTGGTGACTATATTGAGGGGAGAAATGCACCCATTCCGAACTAATCTCTTTTGCCCAGGGACTCTTGGTGAGGTAACTGATAGATGACATTCAGGAAGTTGCTTTTCAATTTTATGTCGATGACCAACAGCAGTATCAATTCCTTTCTTAATATTTGAAGTTGAACCAGAACCATTACATGTATTCACCCCTATTTTCTCCTTCCCCTTAGAGGTGCTGCTGGAAATCCTTGAAGAGAGTGGAGTCAGCTGTAAAGAAGAACCACCAATAGATGATAGTCGACCTTCTCTCATCTCTTTAGCTTGGAGATCTTTTGATGCACCACGTGGAAAAACAATGTCAAGTATTCTGTCAGGCTCAGTTATCTCAGTTAAATCTAAAAGATCATCATCTTTTATGCGTAATGATTTTTTAGAGGAATTTGTAGCACGACCAGCTTTCCATTTTTCCACAGGTTGTGCTCCTTTAGAATGCCTTTTCTCAGGCTTGGAGTTATTGACTATTGCAGGCCTTCTAAATAAAGGAGCATTGTGGTGGAGATGAGAATTCTCCAAAGGGGAATTACTTTGAGGACAGTATTCATCTAAATTGATAGGACTCCTTTGAGGACATAAATGAGGTCTTCTACTAAGCCCATTTTCACTAGGCACCCTACCCCTGCTTGCCAGCAGCGGATTTAAACTCTTTCCATTCATAAGACCAGACTTCCTTTGATGACTAGGCACTAATGAATTACTTTCTTTTCCAAATTGTGCACCATTCTGACTCCGTGAAGCAGCTCTCTCAGGAGTGTCAGGTATTTCAAATACCTGATCAGAATTCATTTCTTCCATAATCACCTAAAGGAGCACCCAAAAAAATATGTCAGAGAGATAGAAATCCAGACCGTCAATGTTAATCCATTGGAGTGTAGCTCCCAGTAATAATCACCCAAATACTAAAGCAACATAGACAAATGCACATCAAAATACCTAAATATAGAAATTCAACAATTATATGAATAGTATGAAGAAAAGCACAAATCCTGAAATGTAGAGAGTTTAACATACAAGCATGTTATGCAAAACTTAAACACTAATGCAAAGGAAACACCTTTACATGAGTTTATACTTTTTAGAGTTTGAGAGTTTAGAATTCCCAAATGAAATACAATCATCTAAGCATAGAATGTATAATGGTAGTCAACAAGGATATTAATCAAACTAAAAAAGAATGATCCAAAAGAAACTGTAACTCTAAATGATAAAAGAATCAAAATTTTATATTCAATTCACTAAATAATAAATACCCAGATAGTACTATTGACAGGAAAAGCCACGCACACACAAACACATATAAATACTATGAAGTAACTTATTACCTATAAATAAAATAAAAACAAGAAATCAAAGAAAAATACAGCACAATAAATTCAAATGAAAAATTCCATCCATAAATTTCCAACATATTTTTTAATTTAAGAAATACATGAAATAAATCATCAATCCCAAACGAAAGAAATTTTATTTTTTCAGAAAACTATTGAATTTGTAGAACGAGAAAAAAAACCGATTTTTTCATCGGATAGATCCAGACTAGAAAACCCAATTCAACGCATCAAAATCAGACAACAGAAAAAGCGATTAATTGATGACGTGAATTATTGTTGTTGTCTAGTTATTAATAAGAAAGTTTGAAACTTTGTAAGTGATAGGACAAATAAAACTTGATTAAACGATCAATCAAAACAATTCATCAATTGCGTAATTACCTGATTGATGTTAGTAAAAATCGAATCGCGCAAAGGATAGTTTCCATACGCTCTACGATCCTTCAATCTCTCTGCGTTCAGGTTTAGGCTACTACCAGCAGTATAATGGGCCGGTCTTAGGCTAAGTCCAAACCAATAGATAACAGCATTGACAGCCCAAGCCTAATGAGTATGTTTTATAAATATATTTGTTAAAACAAATATATTAAAATTATTTTTATTTTTAATATTAGCAAAGTTAAAGAAATACTAAATAAATATTATTTTTAATAAAAACATTTAAATACAGAAACAATTTACTTTCAAACACACCCGAAAAGTTACACCTTCCGCCACCAAAAGATTGTTAGTTTTATATTAGCATTCCAATAAAAAATAAAAAAACGTCACCGTGTGATGATAAAAGATTTGGATCTTTGAATTCTCTTATTAACATAATTAATTTTGTTTCCAATCTCATTATTAATTTAAAATTCAATAATTTAAATAAAGCAGAAGAAATAACTAATAAGGATTTAACTTATTTTTATTTTTATTAGACATTAATTACTAGAGGATCCCGATTTATAAAATTACATTGAGAATATAAAGTAGTTCTTAAGAAGAAATAACTAAAATAAGGATGATTAAAAGATAATTTGACATGGCTATTAAATTGTTTTTTTTTACAAAAAATAAATTTATTTATTTTAGTTTTAAATAATTTTTTGGGTATTTGTGGATCATTTTAATGTGATAATATTGAAAATATTTTTTAAAATATATATATATATATATATATATATATATATATATATATATATATATATATTATCTTGATATATTTTCAGACAAAAATAATTTAAAAAAACAATCTATATCTAACTCCAAAACAGACATTCACTTATTAAAGGGTTATTTATATATGTTTATTATATAGGGACTAAATAGTTAGTTCTGATGAACTATAATGACTAAGCTGTCAGAGCCTACAACTACTTTCAAAAACCCTAAGCCCTACTGGACAGATAGAGAGCACAACAAAGTAAAAGACGGAACCAGGCCAGCCCACATTTACCGACCGAAGTGCTCTCCATCCTCATCATTTAAACACCTCTTCTCTTTCCCTCTCTCATTACACGCGCCACCATGCAATCCACCTTCTTTTCCCCACGCGCTACTCCACTAAAACCCCAAATATCATTCCCCGCACAACCCCACTTCCCCACTCGCCCCCCTCCCTCTTCTCTTCGCGTCAAAGCTCAATCTTTCGCCGTTGAACCGTCACAGGCAACTACCACAGTAGGACAAAAGCTAAACAAGTACAGCTCACGCATTACTGAGCCCAAGTCCCAAGGTGGATCTCAAGCTATCCTTCATGGGGTTGGTTTATCGGATGCTGACATGTCTAAGCCTCAGATAGGCATCTCTTCAGTTTGGTATGAAGGGAACACTTGTAACATGCACTTGTTGGAGCTATCAGAGGCTGTTAAAAGAGGGGTTGAAGAGGCAGGGATGGTTGGTTTCAGGTTTAATACAATTGGCGTTAGTGACGCTATTTCAATGGGAACTAGAGGAATGTGTTACAGTCTGCAAAGTAGAGACTTGATTGCTGATAGCATTGAGACTGTTATGAGTGCTCAATGGTATGATGGCAATATCTCCATCCCTGGCTGTGATAAAAATGTAAGCTTTTCTCGTTCTTTTTTTTTTCCTCTAAAGAAGCAACAATTGCGCCTTTTGGTTTGTGGGTTTTAAGTGAAATGTCGAATCTAACGAGGGGTTTAATTATTGGTTACTGTGTGGTTTCCTATGGTGATGCTTTTTTTATGAAACAATTGAAATTGAATGAAATTAGCTAATTTTGAATCCCATAATGGCAATAAGCAAGACTCACTAATAACAAAATAATCGTTCAAAACTCAAGCAATAGCAGCTCTTATTCCATCTTATTCTGTTTAGTATTTGGCACTCAACAGCTCTGTAAATATCCAACCCATGATGGTGAAGGTATTAATCTTACTTTTTTCTGGTGCAAATTAAAGTAATCAATAAATCTACCTTTATTTCTCAAAAAAATATGTTCTTCCTTTGCTGTATTGGCGATGAAGTTAACCTCCTCGTAGCCAAAAATAACGGTTAGAGAAGGCACTGAACAACACAGACTAAAGAAAAAGAAAAGCAATAATAATACAACTTTAGAGTGCCTTACACGACCTTGTGAATTCTGTTACAAACCACAAGAAGATAGAGTAGTACTATCGATTTGGATTATGTGCACCATTCTTACTCTCAACATCAACTGTACACTTACAAGTTTTTTAAATTTCTGTAGATGCCAGGTACTATTATGGCAATGGGAAGGCTGAATCGACCTAGCATTATGGTTTATGGTGGATCTATCAAGGTGTGAGACGGAGGCATCACCTTCTCTCTTCCACTTAACCTTCTTTCTTTTTTTGGCCTGCAGTAAATGATGATATAATTTGAATCCATTTCCACCTTATATTTTGTGCTAGGATTTTTTCAATGCTTCAAACCTCATTTAAAAATCCTTCTCTTTTGCAGCCTGGTCATTTCAATGGACATACTTATGATATAGTATCTGCATTTCAGGTATGCAAACTGCTTTGCTGTTTTGATATTGTTAGGCCTGCGGAATGTGCTGGTTTTGATATGTTTTGTGAGACAATTGATTGTTCTTCTGTTTAGTCCTTGTTTTGGTCTTAAATATGCAAAAAGATGCCTGGTCATGATTGGCAATCAAGCCAAGCCGACCGCCTCCTTTTCCCATTATATTAACAAATGTTTTAGGTTCATGTTTGTTAAAATTATAGTATGATGCGTCATATTTGGGGAAGGAAGTTTATCTGATTTGATAATGTAAAAATGCTTCAAGGTGCATCATGCTTCACATTTGAGATTGCTATGTTATCTGCAACTCTGCAATTGAACCATAGCTTTGAATTGCTTGCATTTTTTTCTTTTTGATAAGCTATTTCTATTTAAGCAATGAGTTTAACCAAAACATTAACATTTTCTGTGTTAGAAATAGAAAATCTATTTTTTTGTCGATTTCCTCTCTCTCTTGTTTTTCATTGTTTTGCCTACCAGGTTTATGGAGAGTATTTAAGTGGATCTATAAACGATGATGAAAGAAAAAACGTGGTTCGTAATTCCTGCCCAGGAGCAGGAGCATGTGGTGGAATGTATACAGCAAACACCATGGCTTCTGCTATTGAAGCCATGGGAATGTCTCTTCCTTACAGGTAGAAATTTATCCTTGCAGAAACAGTTGACTTTGGGTGTGTAAGCATTTTTTATGATCTATTTATTTTTTCCTTGCAGCTCCTCAATACCTGCTGAAAACCAATTGAAGTTGGATGAGTGCCGTTTAGCTGGAAAATATCTGCTAGAACTATTGAAGATGGACTTGAAACCACGAGATATTATCACTCGCAAGTCACTACGTAATGCAATGGTTATTGTCATGGCACTAGGTGGCTCTACTAATGCCGTGTTACACTTAATTGCAATCGCAAGGTCAGTAGAGTTCTCTTTTATTCCAATAGTAATTGCATTTTATGGGGATGACTCAAGAAAATTTGGCAGGTCTGTCGGATTGGATTTGACCCTTGATGATTTCCAGAAGGTCAGTGATGAGGTTCCATTCCTTGCAGATCTGAAGCCTAGTGGCAAATATGTCATGGAGGATTTGCATAAGGTCAGAATTTTTCATTCATAACTGTTTGGATTATTCTATGGTAATGAATGTAACACTGTGCCTTGCAATATTTCTTGTACATGTCACAATATTTGCTGAACTCAATTTTTTTTCTATCCTTTTGTCTTTGTTTCCTTGTGCGTATATTGTTTGATAGATTGGGGGAACACCTGCTGTCCTTCGCTACCTTTTGGAGTCTGGTTTCCTCGACGGAGACTGTTTGACCGGTACAAATTTTGGATATATTGAAAATTTTGCATTTTTTTTTGTTTCTGGAAGTGGTTATGTATTTGATAATTTAACATTACTTAATTTCTCTTTAGTCACTGGGAAGACCTTGGCTGAGAATGTGCGAAATTGTCCACCATTGTCTGAGGGGCAGGTGGAATGCTGACCTCTTTGTTTTTATTCTCATCATTTTCTGCTTAGAAAGCAGTGTGTTTCATGACAATAATTGAGTGTTTATTCACTTTCTTCTGTTTTCCAGGACATAATAAGGTCATTGGATAACCCCATTAAGAAAACAGGTCACCTCCAAATATTACGTGGAAATCTTGCACCAGAGGGTTCTGTGGCTAAAATTACTGGAAAAGAAGGGTTATATTTCTCTGGTAATAAGTTTTTTTGTTATGTACTTTGATTTGTTGATGTCTGATTTACAACTTTCGCCGTGATTGAATCCACTGTAAACATTAATGTAGTGGAATATTTACTGTTCTCCAGGTCCCGCACTTGTATTTGAGGGAGAGGAATCTATGATTACAGCTATCTCAGAGGACCCCATGAGTTTTAAGGTGAGCATATTCTGAGCATATTTACACATTCTTGTCCCTTCAGGTCAGCTGTGCATTGTGTTGTGTTTTCCTGCAAAAAAGTGTGATACCTTGAGAGGGATGCTGGTAGAGCATGTGTAGCCTATAATCTGCTTTTTGTATAGGAAATGTATTGAAGCGGATTGCCTCAGTATTTGATTTTTAGTAAATAAATGAAAGCAGTCACAAATAGAAATTTTATTTTTATCAATTAAAAACGTAAAGGCCTTTCCTTGCAGTTCTGTAACCTGTCACTATACAGCTAGAGGCTTTGACAGGTCCCATCATGAGTCTCAAAGTTTTGTTTTGTTACCTCAGTTATTTTAAATAAATACATGACATGACTGTGAAGAGAGCTTTGATTTTAACTCATATTCTCGAATTCAATCTTCTGGAAGATTTTTCACCCCCAAATTGAAGTTGCCAATTTTCTGACTATATATGACCTTGGGTTTATGGCATCTTGTACATCCTTGAAATGATTTCTTCGTTTCATTCTTAATGTTTGTTGGTATAATGATCTGGGGCTTGTTTTCTAGTGCTCTGGTGGGAACAGCATATCTATTTTTTGGTTTTGTTGCATCTCAGGGAAAAGTAATAGTTATTAGAGGAGAGGGGCCAAAGGGAGGACCGGGCATGCCTGAAATGCTAACACCAACCAGTGCAATAATGGGAGCAGGTCTTGGGAAGGTACAGTTATATGAACCTAAGTTTTCCTTGTAGTTGCTGGTCTTCTGTAGCCAGGATTGACTTGAATCATAAGATTTCATGATTTTTCAGAATTACTTGACGTATCACAAAAAGAAATGTGCCCGGTGATCTTGTGAAAACACAATCAGTCACTTGTTTGAGTGATCATAGCAACAATAAACTTCCTTAGACTTGAGATACACATTTGCACTCATCTTCACTTTAGACAAGTTCTACAGAGCTAATTGATTTACCTTGTTGATGATGTTAGCGTTCTTGCTTTGACATGATGGTTTCTTTTGCAGGATTGTGCATTGTTGACTGATGGTAGATTTTCAGGAGGCTCACATGGATTTGTTGTTGGTCACATAAGCCCTGAAGCACAGGTGCCTTTTCTTTTCTAATTCCTGAGCTGCAATCTCTTGAATCCCTCTTTATTGATTGGACATTTGTATTTTATTACTGTTGGTTATTTTACATGTCTGATCAAAATAAGAAAATATGTGAAATTGCGTGAGGCTTCGTTATAATGATAATATTTGGTTAGAAACGAAAAAATAAAATGTTTGAACATATTCTTAAGAGGTCTTTGGTATTTCCAGGAAGGCGGTCCAATTGGTCTCGTTAGAAATGGGGATGTCATTAACGTTGATGTCCGAGAGAAGAGATTAGATGTTCAATTAACAGACATGGAATTGGAAGAGCGAAGCAAAATTTTTACTCCGCCTCCATATAAGGCCACCCGAGGGGTTTTATACAAGGTAATGGAGAGTGTATCTTCAATGTTATTTTTTTTCCCTGCATTGAAGGTCTTTACTCAATATTCTCTTTCATTCCAGTATATCAAGAATGTACAGTCCTCTTCAAAGGGATGTGTAACAGATGAATAGCAGAGAAGACATAATTCCAGAAACTATTAGAGCGTGGCCGAAGTTCAAATAAATGCATGCCGCCCCGCGACATCGTACGGGTTATCAATTTTTCTGCCACACAACTACACTGCTATTTCTTGATGGAAGAACCAGTGTTTTTGTGAAGTTTTTCTTCCAGGGTAGTGAGATTTCCATTGGTTTCTGTGTTTTTATTTTTCCTTCTCTTGTAATATTTCCTCGATACAATGCATTTACAGAAAGTATGAATTGTGGGGTTAATATCACCAGACGTTGTGTTAAATAAAACATGAGCTTCGAACATGTCACAGCATGGCAATGGAATACTCCACGTTGATGTCCTGAATGTGTAAACATGCGAGGGATTTTAGAATGCTCGAGGAAAACCAATCGTGCCTGTTTTTTACATGTACGAGGGATTTTTCAGCTTGTCTGAAAATATTTATTTTTACTTTTGATGAGTGCGGGATTTAACTAAGCAAGTGCTTATGATAATTTTTAACACAATAAAAATCTCTTTTGTCAATGAGCACATGACCCGCATTAGAAAAGATTTAAAGAATCATTTCTTTTCTTAATTACGAAAAGAGGATGACAATGCACGCTGCTAAAACTTGCAGAACTGTATAAAAAAAAATCAATTGTCAACTATATCATTTAACCCTCATGTAATTACAGAAAGGCATATCCAATTTATCCTTAATTGTAATGCAATTCCTTCGTAGGGATTATTTCTATAAAATGTTATAGTCTCTATATTTTGTAGCAAAAAAGGAATAAAATATGCTCTGAATAGGAACAAAATTAATTGACTAAAATGGGATTGGATGGTCCGTTCCTCTGCAAAAGATGGTAAGCAAGGTTATTTATAGCACCAATTAGTTGCAAGAAATTAATGCCCCGGCAATAAAAAAAAAAATCAACTCTATTGGAGTAGCTCTCATTGGTTGCATCTAGATAATTATATGTTGAAACAAAAATATTTGTTTTTTCATGGGATAGTGTAATTGGAAATCTCATGTGCATTGTACAAGATCATATATAGATTTTGTTATGAGTAAGTTATTAAGATGTACAAATAAGCTGAATATAGATCATTAAAAGGTTATTGCAAGTGTCTTTGATTATCTGATAAGAAAAGAAAAAAACAATTTGGATTTATTTTGTTATGATTTTCTAGCTATTTTGAAAGAATTTTGTGATGCAAGTTTGATGACTAGTTCGAGTGATAATAGATCCACATCGTGATGGATCTATTCACTTGAATGGTTCAATATCTTAGACATCTAAGAAACAAATGTGCATCTCTCATTCTATCATGGAATCATTACTAAAAATATGTTGTTGGATATTAAGTTGGGGTCAAAACCTATGTAACTTATTTTTTTATATTATGATAGTGAAACAATTATGTCCGAGCTTACTATGATAAGTTAGGATATATAAGTATTTAACATGGATATGTTCGAGATTTTAGGATAATCATCATTGATTATGTGAAGTTTATGAATAATTTATCGAATCCACTCTTAAAAGTATCATCTACAGATATGGTAAGGAAAACAACTGGCACAATAGGGATGAAACCCGTTATTAAAGATACCGATAATGGAAACTCGAAAAAAGAAAAGAAAAAAATCAAGTGTTATTAGATCTAACCTATTTAGGTAGAGACCACATGTGGGCTTACCAAGACAGGTCTACATAATTGTACTTGGTTGTTTTTCCACTACATCATGTTGTCCTCTCTGTTTTTTTTTTTTAAGAAAAATCAGACGACGCGTCGCTATAAAATCATGGCATAAGTGTTTTTTGACCCAAAACTTGATTATCAACCCTTTTTTTTTTCTTACCAAAAACACTTTATGAATCGTATTAAACCTATCAATGACCTTTAAAAAAGCTCAAAATCCACTTTACAAAATAAAATCAATCCAAAACCAAAATTCAACTTGAGCTTAGGTCTTTTTTTCACAAACATTAAAAGTAAAAGATAAACTATTATGAACTACTCTCATCAAATAGAATAATTTGGTGCAAATCTTATTTGTTTTGGTGCTCTAAATTAGTGTTAACAATATGTTTCTCTCTACTCCTGAAACTCATGCAACCTCTCCCTCTCCTTTCTCAACGAGAGACTAAAATATAACAAAAATAAATTTTTATACTAAAATTTGAATTTTAAAAATATTGAGGTACCCAAAGTGTATAAGTTGCATGATTTCTAGAGTTTAAGGATCAAAGTGTATTTGTTTCAAAACTCATATCATGTATTTTTTTTATTATTATTCTGGTCTGTCCTCTCTCAATTTCATCATTTAAAAAAAAATCAATTGACTTTTAGTTAAGTATGAAATCACTGAAAATAAAAATAAAAAAGCTAAATTAAAAAAAAATCGTACGTGGTCCATCTATAATATTAAACAATAGAATGTTAAGTAGACACGCAAACAGTGTAAATCCCGTGTCTTTTAGATATACAGGTAATAACAAGTTAGCGGTTGCTGCGAATTTTGTTCTAAAACCTTTTAATTTACCTAATAAAAGAGCACTTACCAGTCAACCCACGGGCATACCAGAACCAAAGTTGACTATGTTTTTTTTTCATCAACTACTTATTTTTTATTTTATCAACCAAATATATACTTGCTAGACGCTAGCACCTATCTAGTACAATTATAAATTGTAATTAAAATAAAATAGTTAAAAAATAAATTCATTAAATAAATACGTATACCTTATTTATTCCATCCTAGATTCCCACCGTAATCAATGCTGTATTGCACAATCTTTATGCCACCCCTCGAGAAGGGCTGCTTCTATGAAAAATCCGAATTTTTTTCGTGGTCATTTTAAATTAATTGCAACTCATTTATCATGGCACGGTGGAAACTCTTGACGGGTCATCTGTGTTGAGTGAGAGCGAAACTCATTGCGTGGAGGTTTGCTCATCGTCAAACGTACCAACCTCCCCCGTGCCAACCGGCCCTCGTTTTTAAGGAAAAAAATTGGTTATACACGTGCCTAGCCCTCCCCAGCTCACAAGCTAACCTACCCCTTCTCTCTCCTGTCCTCTTATTTATACCTACCATGGTCTCATTTACGAGGTATATTCTGCTAGCTAACTCTCTTCGATAGCAGCTCCTACATTGCCATAATTAGGCTATTTGCTTCTTCTCTCCGGCCAAGAAAAAAGAATGGTGACCGTCGATGAAGTTCGGAAGGCTCAGCGGGCAGAGGGTCCGGCCACCATCATGGCTATCGGAACAGCAACCCCTCCGAACTGTGTTGATCAGAGCGAGTACCCCGACTTCTATTTTCGTATCACTAACAGTGAGCATAAGGTGGAGCTTAAAGAAAAATTCAAGCGAATGTGTAAGCCTTCTAATTTATTTGATAATGTCACTCCCTTGGTATTTAGATTCCATGCTTAATTATATGTTTGTTTGAACATTTCCCTTTTGATAAATTTCAAATGATTTTTCATAGCAAACTCACACACACATGTGTGTCAACTTGCTTCTAGCTGGTATATTTCGTGTGTTTGATTGACGTTGAACTTGTTTTTTTGTTTAAATTTTTAAAAAAGTTATTTTATTTTTTAAATCATATTAATGAGCTGATGTCAAAATATTTTTTAAAAATTATATATATTATTTTGATATATTTATTAATAAAAAAAAAACTTTAAAAAGTAATTGTGATCACTCATCCCACTCCATTCTTCTAATCAAAAGCCAGTCAAGGTATGTAGCTAGATATAGTATGGGTTTTTATGGGTACTTAATGCTCCAACTTTTTAATAAAAGAAATCTAAAAAATAAACAAACTTTACAATTATAGCATATTATAAAAGTTTATACCATAACATGTCTTGATTGATCTGATAAACTATTAATATAAATAATTGATATGATAAATATCACAGGTGTCTTATCTTATTATTAAAGGGGAAAATGATATTTTCTATATTTGGTACAAATTATAGTTATATAATTTATTTATTTATTTATTTAATATAATATAAGTTATGTAATCACCATAGTTTCTCCATGAATTTTTTGAGACGAGGTTAAGTAATTAAGATACTCGAAGAAAACTAAATTAGCATTTCAATATTGCTATAAAAGTAGAATTGTCCAAAATTGAATTAGAACAATTGATCTCTACCTTGTTAAATTAACTAATATAGAAGCGAACAGTATTTTCTATACACTGAAGATGAAAAAACAACTCATCGCCCTAGTAATTATTGGCTATATCTACACGGATCATTTTCACTTTTTAAAAACCTAGAGTAAATGAAATTCTATAAAATCATTGATGTTCCAATTCCGCGTACTGAAATGTGCAACGACTGATCATGTCCTCGATTTTGATTTTGCAATATATTTCAGGCGAGAAATCGATGATCAAGAAGAGGTACATGCACTTGACGGAGGAGATCTTGAAAGAAAATCCTAAAGTTTGCGAATACATGGCACCTTCATTGGATGCCAGGCAAGACATGGTGGTGGTGGAGGTCCCAAAGTTGGGCAAGGAAGCAGCCACCAAGGCCATCAAAGAATGGGGCCAGCCCAAGTCCAAGATAACCCATTTGATCTTCTGCACAACTAGCGGTGTCGACATGCCCGGAGCTGACTATCAGCTGACCAAGCTCCTCGGTCTCCGCCCATATGTCAAACGTTTCATGATGTATCAGCAAGGTTGTTTTGCCGGCGGCACGGTTATCCGTCTAGCTAAAGACCTTGCCGAGAACAACAAAGGCGCTCGTGTGCTGGTCGTTTGCTCGGAAATTACAGCGGTGACATTCCGTGGCCCTAACGACACCCACCTTGATAGTCTAGTGGGCCAGGCATTGTTCGGCGACGGCGCGGCTGCTCTCATTGTAGGCTCCGACCCTGTGCTAGGGATCGAGAAGCCTTTGTTCGAGGTCGTGTCGGCGGCCCAAACTATTCTGCCCGACAGTGATGGGGCTATAGATGGACATCTCCGTGAAGTTGGGCTAACATTTCACCTTCTCAAGGATGTTCCTGGGCTTATCTCGAAAAACATCGAGAAGAGTCTAGCCGAGGCTTTCAAGCCTCTGGGGATCTCGGACTGGAACTCCCTTTTCTGGATCGCGCACCCTGGTGGCCCGGCAATTCTGGACCAGGTGGAGGCTAAGTTGGAGCTCAAACCTGAAAAACTGCGAGCCACTCGGCAGGTACTGTCTGACTACGGTAACATGTCCAGTGCATGCGTGCTGTTTATTTTGGACGAGATGAGGAAGAAGTCCGCGGAGAATGGGCTTCAATCCACTGGAGAAGGGCTGGAATGGGGTGTTCTTTTCGGGTTTGGGCCTGGGCTTACTGTTGAAACTGTGGTGCTCCACAGTGTGGCTACTATCTAGAAGCTGCTGCTGCTGATTTACTTTGTCAGCGTGCATTTCCACTTCCATGGCGTTTTTTCTTTCTTGATTTGTTCTTCGTTTCTTTTAAAGATGATCTCTTTTTCTATAGCTTGTGTAGGGATGTCAATGGTATTTGTGGTGTCGAATAAAAAGATTTAATATTTATATTATATTCAGCCTATGCATATGTCAATATATATATATATATATATATATATATAAAGATCTTGGAAGCACACCATGATTACCATTAGAACACCATAATTACCATAAACAAAAATTGCAATGAGACAAGTCCAATAATATCAAGTAAGAACACCAACAATGACCTCAATAACTCATTTGTAACACGTAATTCACCTGTCTTTGTTAATGAAAATCCAGGTAGCTGTGTTTATATCATGCTTAAAATCCCAGATGGATACTTGAAATATCTAATCATGTTATCCGGAGAGATATTTTACACAAGGAAAATAATTGTGGTATTTGTTAATGATGACCTTGTAAGGATTGTTTGGGAGTATAATATAGGTTGTTTTTTAAAGGGTTTTTTTTTAAGATATATTAAAATTATATTTTTAAAAATTTATTTTTCATATTAATTCATTAAAATAATTTAATTAATAATAATAATAATAATTTTAAAAAATCAAAACTTTTCTAAAAATATAATTGGACTGTAATTTAAAATCAAGTACGATTGTAAGGAAAGTTTTATTCTTTCTCATTGATAATACTGACAGAGGTACAGATTATCACAAGCATGATGCTTACCTTGCCAGTATATTTTTTACCAAGAAATTCTTATCATTGGATTTGCTGATCCATTCATTCAATTAACGATATTTTTCAGAAATAATATGTGGTAGATTTTATCACCAATCCACGTAATATTTATAATAATGGAAAATTCATAATTAAAATGATCTCGAATTAATTTATTTTACTAGAATTAACTTGTCTTTGTGCGCCTGCGTTACAGGAATCCCCCAGTAACTTAGAATGATTATTTAAACTCTATACAAGTTTTTCAAAGCAGCTTGGAACATTTATTTATTTATTATTTTTTTGGATTTGAAGAAATTTCATTCTCTGAAAAATATATTTTATAAATGAGTAAAATCTCAATTATTTCAAGCTCTTATAAAAAAAAATGTTTAACTCCTTATGTAGACTTATTTACAAAACTTATAGCGATTAGTTAGATAGTTTATATATCTTCTTATGTATCACGTGATATTCGAGCGAATTGCTTTTTCAAATTTTTGAAACGATAAACTATGTTTAACAGTAATTCTGTCATTTTTCGATTTAGTCTAGAAAGGTAGCCTGTATCGGGTCATGGAATATGTTAAATTTTTTATAATATAAAACAAAATAGGGTAACTCAAATAATACGTCCATGGGATATGATATTGAGATAGTACCGTATAAAAAAACTAAAAAAATCACAAAGTTCACAGTTCAATAACATTGAAATAAACTTGTATCTTCATGAAAGGCAAACATGAAAAAATTGGAAAGTATATCTTCCAATTATAAAAAAAAAAACTAACAAAAATAAATAATAATCAAAACAATCATTATCAATTCAAGTGTAAAAACCAAGTGAAATAATATAAATAGAGATTATAATGAAAAAAGATAAATTTAGAAAATAAAAAAATAACAATGAAAAGAATGACGATCAAAATATGATAAAGAAATAAAATAAAATAAAAGATTGAGGGAGAATATTTAAAGAAAAATGAAGAAAAGAATAAAAAAACCAAGACCACGATTAGATTAAAAAAGATAAATAAATAAAATTATAAAAGATGAAATTCAAAAACAAAATTCAAAAAGGATGAAACACAAAATTAAAATACATTAGAGAAAAAATCAATCAAAAAAATAAAGATCAAATTGGATAAAAAAAACTAAATGAAATAAAACTTAAAAGGGTGAATTAAAAAAAGAATTAACTTCAAAATGAATTGAAAAAGAAACAAATAATTAAAAGAATGAGGGTCAAAATTGATAAAAACATAAATTGAAGGACACAATAGATTTTTAAAAGGGTTGACACAATTCTCTTCTCTATAATTGAGGCTCAGCTGCACCTCCATTGTGAACACATGTTTTATCAAAGTAAAGAGATTGACACGTTGCTTCAAATGCAGCCAGGAACGTGTAATTTTCATAAATAGATAGCCCCATGCACAGTGCTCAAAGAGAACAAGTTTGAAAAGGTAAAAAGGTTTAATTTCCTTTTTTTGAGTTTTTAAAATCTTGAATTTAACTAATGATTTTTTAAAAAAGAGTAAGACATCATTATACTATTATGGTGAGCAATATAAATGGGTAGATGTCTACAATATTTTTCAATGTTCAATTAGTTTTTGTTAATAGGTTTCATCTTCTTTATTTTTATAATCGGGATGTTCAGGTCAGTTTGCATATACCATAACTAATCCCCGTGCCCACTGAACATCCTGCAAGTCCAATGAACAGGTAAGACACCGCAGGAATAACAGACGTGCCTTACAAGGCTTGAATCTAGGGTGAGAGGAAGGGAGAAGCCCTTCTTGATCACCATACCAAGACCCTGCCGGTAGTTCCATTTTTTTTGGTCCACCTACACAATGCCATTTTTCACTTTGACCTTTTGCTTTTCTTAAACCAAACTCACATTTCCCTTTTTGTACTCCCTTATGTTTCTAATGTGTATTTTACATTGTGATAAATTTTACAATTATATTTTTAAAATAATAAATTTAGAATACAAATTATATTTTTTTTTTGTAATCAGTGTTTCAAGAGAGAGTTTTAATGATATTTATATATATATTAACCAGTCACTTTCAAAACTATAATTAGAGTAAAATACAATTTGAACTATACTTTATAACACTACCAAACAAGATTTTGGTATCTCTACCTCTCTCTTTTTTTCCTTTTAAATGAGACATAACAACATCATTTTTTATCTTCTCGACGTTCCTGTTACCTACTTTAAGGTCTCGTCTCTTGAAAAAAAATTAGAATTTTTTTATTATTATGTACAACAAAAACTCAAAAATAATACATGTTTATGCTATTTGTAATAAGTTTATTGATTTTATTATTCATTTTTTCTAGTTTTTATGTACTTCCCTTTTCAAAACTATATGTGAAGTACACCCATCTAAATTCTATTAAAATCTCTGTTAAATGGTGATATAGAATTTAATTTTAATCACATCCGTTAAAATAATTTGAGCAGAGAAGAAATCGCATTGTTCATACACCACATTTTCACTTTTTATCCACCACTCATGTACTACCTTTATTTTTTATTATAGATTATAACAATGAAATTACCATTTTAATATCCTCAACAAAAACAAATGGCATGAAAATAATTCGATTTAAAAACATTAAAATCATATGCATACACTAATAACAGTGTGATTCCCTTTTAAAAAATCAATTTGAAACTGTCAAAGTTAAAAGAAAACATGATCAAATAACATGAAAACGGACAGAACTTAGATAATTGTACTTAATTAAAAGCTCTTCAAGTCAGTAAATAAATAAATAAATAAATATAGTTGATCGAGAAGAGATAAAAAAAATAAAAATAAAAATAAAAAGTCGTATACTAACGCGTGTGATTTTCACTGAGTTGAGCTTTGGAGTGGTGTATATTCATCACAAGGGAAGAGATATTGCTTGCGCACGTTACCCATAGACCAGAGCATAGATTCTCCCAGGAATCCATCATGTCTATTGTTTGTGCTTATATAAGAATTTTCCTCGTGATGTGGTAGCTGGCTGGTCGACAGATGACAAATTCCAATTAGGTGACGAGGCTCGCGGCAAGCAACTCAAGAAGGGTAGCTCTTGCATGCGTGCAGGAAAATTAATGGTTGGCCATCTTTCTCTGGGCATTTTGGATTTTTCTCATTTCTTCAAAAAAAATTCCAGTCATTTAAGTTTCCTCAAATAAATAATTGTTTTATTTCCTAGATCTTTCAAAAACAAAAAAAATTATGGCTGATTATTTTTTGACCCCCCGCCTAAAAATATATATTTTTCTCAAAATGAATTATTTTTTTTTTACTTCTAGACATGATTGACAATAATTTGAAAAGTATAGTAACAAAACACACTAAACTGCTTTTTATAAACCTCAAATTTAACCACAGTTTTAACAAAATACTTCAATTTTAGTTATGAACCGCAGCTAAAAGCGCTTTTCATAAAACTGTTTTTTTTAACCTCAACCACAACAACAACTGCTGTGTCAAACAAGCTCTTATTATTCTTGAAATTATGAGTGTTTTTGTTTTTTCTGGGTATAATAAAATTATTTTTCTCCTACTACTAGCATGTAACAAGCAACTGTCCACCAGGGTATATTCTAATTTTAATACAAGATGAAACATGAACAAGTACTTCATTGCTAGAGCTCGTCTGTCAAAATTGATGCACAATACGTAGCTATTTTTGGAACTTGAGCCAATTTTTAATAACTAAATGCTAAAAAATCGACATCACGTCACATGCCTCTCATCTCTAATAAACAAATATATCAGAGTAAATCATAACTATCTCTAAAAAAATCTACAAGTGCACCTTGTGGTGATCAGTAAAATATAATTTGAGTGTAAAATCACCGAAACTGGAGAAGTTCCAGGTTGGCTTTTTTACATATAAAATCTGAAATACATAATTTTAATTATTTTTAATATAAACTTACTTTCAATTGCATATTTTAATTCTAAATCAAACACTTAAAAGGATATGGACAAACAAAGCTGAGGCTGTCCGTTTTGAGTCACTGGTAGACTGGTTAGAAAGGCATTTTTAAAGCACGTGAGCATCTCAGCTAACCCTCTGCTATTCTTGTAGTTGGAATAAGCTCCCAGCTAACCTCTCGTTTCTCTTGTACTCTATTATATATAAACCGCATTCTCTTCAAACTTCTCAAACGCACCCCTCACAATATTTACACCACCTAGCTAAGGCTACTGCTGTGGTGCTTAGCGTGAATCCCCTTTGTGATTTCAATCTCCAAGAAAAAAAATGGTGACCGTCGATGAAGTTCGGAAGGCTCAACGGGCTGAAGGTCCGGCCACCATCTTGGCCATCGGGACAGCAACCCCTCCGAATTGTGTTGATCAGAGCGAGT
The DNA here is from genome assembly GCA_964035475.1 of Salix caprea. Classification (NCBI taxonomy): domain Eukaryota; kingdom Viridiplantae; phylum Streptophyta; class Magnoliopsida; order Malpighiales; family Salicaceae; genus Salix; species Salix caprea. The sequence continues at coordinate 14,080,468 of OZ037752.1, forward strand.
ACCCTGACTACTATTTTCGTATCACAAACAGCGAGCATAAGGTGGAGCTCAAAGAAAAATTCAAGCGAATGTGTAAGTTTTACAGTTTTACTTGTGATCATTACGCTATTGGCATTTCAACTGCACAAATATTACTTCATCATGATCATGTTTCTTTGATGATAATCTCATCACCTTCCTTGTTATTCCAGCTGCTAGATTATGTCCCCTAATTCAATTCTGAAAATCAAGTTACTCGCCAAAGATTCCTCCATGGATTTTGGAAATGATATATAGGATCAAGAGAATCGTGGAACTAAGATGGCTAAATCGTGTGCCTTTTTTGAGGAATACTCGTGAAAATAAAATCTGTCCACAGATATATGTGCTGTAGAATAATTGACATGGAGTCGTTAAACCAGTGATGCCCTGATTGTCTTGCTAGGTTCTTATGAATTTTTGTTTTGACATGTATTTCAGGCGAGAAATCGATGATCAAGAAGAGGTACATGCACTTGACTGAGGAGATCTTGAAAGAAAATCCTAAAGTTTGCGAATACATGGCACCTTCATTGGATGCCAGGCAAGACATGGTGGTGGTGGAGGTCCCAAAGTTGGGCAAGGAAGCAGCCACCAAGGCCATCAAAGAATGGGGCCAGCCCAAGTCCAAGATAACCCATTTGATCTTCTGCACAACTAGCGGTGTCGACATGCCCGGAGCTGACTATCAGCTGACCAAGCTCCTCGGTCTCCGCCCATACGTCAAACGTTTCATGATGTACCAGCAAGGTTGTTTTGCCGGTGGCACGGTTATCCGTCTAGCTAAAGACCTTGCCGAGAACAACAAAGGCGCTCGTGTGCTGGTCGTTTGCTCGGAAATTACAGCGGTGACATTCCGTGGCCCTAGTGACACCCACCTTGATAGTCTCGTGGGCCAGGCATTGTTCGGCGACGGCGCGGCTGCTCTCATAGTAGGCTCCGACCCTGTGCTAGGGATCGAGAAGCCTTTGTTCGAGGTCGTGTCGGCGGCCCAAACTATTCTACCCGACAGTGATGGGGCAATAGATGGACATCTCCGTGAAGTTGGGCTTACATTTCACCTTCTCAAGGATGTTCCTGGGCTTATCTCGAAAAACATCGAGAAGAGTCTAACCGAGGCTTTCAAACCTCTGGGGATCTCGGACTGGAACTCGCTTTTCTGGATTGCGCACCCTGGTGGCCCGGCAATTCTTGACCAGGTGGAGGCTAAGCTGGAGCTCAAACCTGAAAAACTGCGAGCCACTCGGCAGGTACTGTCTGACTACGGTAACATGTCCAGTGCATGCGTGCTGTTTATTTTGGACGAGATGAGGAAGAAGTCCGCCGAGAATGGGCTTCAATCCACTGGAGAAGGGCTGGAGTGGGGTGTTCTTTTCGGGTTTGGGCCTGGGCTTACTGTTGAAACTGTGGTGCTCCACAGTGTGCCTGCCACGATTTAGAAGCTGCTTCTGTTGGTTAACATGGTCAACCATGCTTTTCAACCTTCATGGCATTGGTGTTTACTTCAATTTGCTTTTATTATCTTTTCCATTTGTACCCTTTTTTTTTTTATTTGAGCTCTCTCTCTCTCTCTCCTGAGAGAGCTAGAAGTCTAGTTAAGATCAAAATTGTCGTGTCTTGCTTTGCCTTCGTAATAAATTATATTTGAAAAAGCTCTGTGAACAATTTATAGTATGATCGTACCATATTTCACTGGTAATATAAATTGAAACCTATAGTTCTTATCATTTCGAGAGACATAAGGCTTGCAGACAATGTATTTCTTATTTGAACCATGTATAATCAATAATTACTATCTCAAAATAAAATGAAAATAAATTAATACAATAAGGACATAAAAAACACACGTCGATGTATTTCTTATTTGTACCATGTAAGAAAAACACATTTTAAAATTATTCTAAAAAGAAATACATTCCACTTATCTTTTCAGCCAAATATACTTTTACTTTATTTTTATCTTAAAATACTATCCAAACACGACCATGCTATTCATAACCACACGAATTTAGATTTTTGTCTCAGAAAAATCAAACTACAAGAAAAGATTGTTACTTTGTTAGAGATACAAGCAATACACACATTCATACTTGTCATTACAAGTTGCACCGACAAGCAACATTTCTTTAATAACTTTTTGTGGGGGCCGGTGGCGTGGTGCTTTATATTTATTGCAGTACAATCTTCCTCCAAAAGCTCGAGAAAAGGATCTGGTGAAGGGAATAATTAGAAATCACTTTCAGGTGGGACAAAATCATGCTGATAAATTAACTCATTCAACAAGGTCAGAGAATGGATGTGTAAATAAATCGAGTGGTACTCATGAGCTTTTTCTTATTATTATTATTATTAATGTGAATATCCAGACTAATTTACGTGTAACTCGATTAATTTCACGAACTCTGAAGATAGTAACCATGTAAACTTCTAATGACCATTATATTTTAACAATTATAAAACTCAAACCTGAAATCACAGTGAAAATAAACTTTTTAATTTCAAGGTTTTACCACTAGGCCACCTAAGATTACAGAAAAAACAAATCTTTTAATTTCAAGATTTTACAACCGCATCACTTACTAGAAAGTTACTACTAACCTCTTTATGATTGATTCATATTCAGGTAGCGTTTACTATTTTATTTGATTGAGAAGGTTCATGCTTTATATATTTCCACAATAATACAGTAGTCTCCTCTCTCTTTTTTTCCCCAGAAGATGCCATGCGAGCAGTATAGTGCTATTTTGCCTAACAATTTTGTGGAGATTATACTATACGAAACAAGTGGCCGGTTCCATCAATTTAATAATTGGTTTTGGAAAAAATAAAATAAAATTAGCATTCCTTGCAGCACAACACAATAGACTCTGCGATTAAGCATATGGTAAAAATACTTGTGCTGATGAATACCTTACAAAACATGAATCGATGGGGGTCGGTATGAGAGATTCTTTTTTTCATGGATGAACGATGATGAAAGTGTTTGATTTCATGGTTTTTTTAAGTGATTTTTTTGATCTTATATTTAATGTATTTTAATTAAAAAAACATTGTGTGTTATCAAATACAAACGAAGATCTGCGAGAACTCTTTTATTTTAATTTGATTTAAGATTTTTGAATTACTTGAGGACATATATGAGTTTATCAAGATGTATAAAATATTTTATAAGTATTTTTAATTAAAAATTAGTTGTGTTGTGTGCATGAATATGTGATAATTATCTCACTTTTTTCAATGTGTTAATATATTATAGTTTAGAGGCTTTTGAGTTGGAGGTGTTATCCATCTTATTTACAATTTGCCATGCATGTAGATCCAACGTGGATGCAATGACACATGTATTTCCCTGAACACATACAATTCCCTTATATATTGGTGTTAGAGCCGAACCTCCCATGGTGGAGCAAATGAGCTAATCATCGAGCTTTGGACATCAAACTCTAATATTTTTAATTGAAAAAGTGACTCAATAATTTAAGTTTTTGGATTGGAGGTTATGTGCACCTTTATTTCTAAGCCACCAAACGCGTAGGTTAAACACGAAAACAAAGATCCATGCATTTATTTTTATTTTTTTTTGAATTTGAGAAAATCCTATTTTTCAAAAAATATACTTTATAGACCTAGCTGAGTGAGTACAACCCTGGTTGTTCAAAACTCTTATAAAAGATACATATTCTGATTCAAATTCAAAACCTGCTATAAAGATCTCAAGTCATTTGACATCACACCACACTCAATAAAGAGACTATACATGCATTCTCATAAACTTACACAAGCAACTTCCTGGTTAGATGTCTCTCTAGAAAACAACTAGGCTGTCAATTGCAAGACTCAATGAGTGTCTGTTCTTTATTTCATTTTATTTTTTTTTAAATTAAAAAAAATGATATTTATAAATTATTTTAATACAGTGATATTAAAAATAATTTTTAAAAAATAATAAAAAAACATCGTATACTTTTCTAAATGAAAATTACAACTTCTCTCTCAGAAGCACAGGAGAAAACGCGAGGAGGCTGCTGCGAAATCCGAAACACAAACCTTCTTGGGAGAACCCAACTCAGGTCAAACAAATGATCGTACATGGGCTGCCATGACATAATACGAATATGCAAATACTTGTGTTCCAATATTTCCCGTCTATTTTTCATGTCTTGACAAAGAATGTAGTGGATGCATGCATTTATTACAAATTTGATATTATTTATCGAGACATATAATTTATTTATTTATTTTATTAAATGAACATATGGACTTTTCAATTTATATTTTATCGATCCATATGAACATATTTATAATTTCTATCGATTATAATAAAAATGTTAACATCACCTGCATGCTTTTCAAAAGTCGCGTATACACAGTTGAATAAAATATGGAAAAATGATATTTATGATGATATATTAATACTGGTCCAACATGATCCACATGATGGTCCAACAAATACAAAAATCTGCAATAGAACGACGATATTTGTGATTCTTACCCACCCCAGGTACCATTCACGTGACGTTTTCCTCACACGAATTCATACAAATTATTTTTAGATGTTTTTAAATTATTTTCATATAATTATATTAAAAATAATTTTTAAAAAATAAAAAATATTATTTTAAATTATTTTTAAACAAAATGAATCATATTTCCTGATAAAAAAATATATTATCACTACAAATATTCTTCTGAACCTTTAAAAATTCTTTTTTATTTAAAAATATATTAAAATAATATATATTTTTTATTTTTTGAAATTTATTTTTAATATGAGAATATTAAAATAATTTATAAATATAAAAATAGTAATTTAAAACCAAAAAAAAAATCAACATTATCGTATTACTCAGATCATCAAATCAATTTTGGACCACGAATCACAGCTAACAACTCAATCAATCAATCCCACTAAAATCTCTTCATTATTGCATATGAACTTATTTATTTTTATATATAAAAAATCATTAATCATTAAATATACACTCACATGCTGCCCTTTCCATTTTAGACTCTGCCTTCCACTGACAAACCTCACATTTCTGTCTTCGTGCTTCTCTTCTTTTTTTACTGCTATTTAACACTGTTTTTTAAAATTATTTTTTTAAAAAATTATTTTTAAATATTTTTAACTTCAATTATTTTTAATTATTTTTAAATCATTTTAACATATTAATATTAAAAATAATTTATTAAAAAATAAAAAATATCACAATATATTTTTAAATTAAAAAAACAATTTCATAAGAACTACCTCACAACTCCAGTAGTGGTGAGTTAGTATACTAATGTTTCTTGAAAATAAATAAAAATCAAATCTTTATTTACAATAGTACATAAACTTAAATGTAAAAAAAAAAGAAGAAGAAAGGAAAAAACACTCTCTATCTTGTTCTACCCCCTTCTTTAGTCCTTATCAAGCTACAAAATAAACATCGATACACAATTTATTTATCGACCCTCTTGTCTTGTTCTTAGTTTCAAACTTGTAGCAGTCATTAGACTTTGATTCTTCAACTCTTTGGTGTGCAATATGTAAGAAGCTCTAGAGTCTACACTTTGTGCGATATTTTATTTTATTGTGGGAGGTTTGGTTGGATAATGGGTTTTTGCCAGCCACTTTCTTGTATTCCTTTCTTAAAAATTTCGCATCTTTTTTCTATTTCTTCTATCAGATTCCCCACTTATGTTCCTTTCTAATACTATAAAGTATCAATCTTTCTTGGGTTCTTTTTCGAACTCTTTTTTTTTTCTCTTCAGACACCCTCACATGCATATTTTTAGGTTTGTCTGATCTGGATTGGATCGCAAGGATCTCTAGAGAGAGAGAGAGAGAGAGGTGGGGTTTTGGTGACTTAAGTTTCTTTTAGGAGGAGAAGAGCAAAGAGAGTAAGAAGCTTAGTAGGAGGTGAGATATCTTGGCTTCTTGGATTTTTTTTTTTTTTTTTTTGCTATGGTTTTGCTTCCTGATAATTGCTGCAAGTTTGATGATTTTTCGGCTGTTTTCTTGTTCCATCTGGGTGTAACTTGAACTAGGCCTATTCTGTTCAGGGAAAGTTTGCAAGATATAGTTTATACTGTTTTTGGTGAATAATTATGAACTGGACCTAATTTCACATGTCAGAAAGTCAGTTTATACCTGCAAATGGTTGATTGTGTTTTTTTTTTCCTTTCTAGGTTCTAATTCGGGGCATTGCTTATCAGTCATCTCTATCGAGTTCTATAGTTGGATGATTGAATTGAGGTTTTGAGTTTGTTTATATTTTTAACTTGCGTTGATCTTTATATACTCCTGAGGGATGGCGGGCATTGACATTTCTAAATATGCCCATAGTCCTGTGCATAAGGCCATTGCAACCAAAGATTATGCCACTCTCAGGAAGATAGTAGCTGGCCTTCCCCGTCTTTGCAATCCTGCTGAGATTCGGAATGAGGCGATTTCATTGGCCGAGGAAGAGAAGGCTGAGGCTATTGCTACTGCAATTGATAGGCGTGATGTACCGTACCGTGACACCCCTCTTCACTTGGCTGTCAAACTGGGTGATGAAACTGCAACTGAGATGCTTATGGTTGCCGGTGCAGATTGGAGTTTGCAGAATGAGCAGGGATGGAGCGCTCTCCAAGAAGCTATCTGCAATAGAGAAGAAGGGATTGCAATGATTATTGTCAGGCATTACCAGCCATTGGCATGGGCAAAGTGGTGTAGGAGGTTGCCTCGTTTGGTGGGAACAATGCGAAGGATGAGGGATTTCTACATGGAAATAACATTCCATTTTGAGAGTTCTGTGATACCTTTTATCTCGAGGATTGCTCCTTCAGATACTTACAAAATCTGGAAGAGAGGTGCAAATTTGAGGGCTGATATGACTTTGGCTGGTTTCGATGGTTTTAGGATTCAGCGTTCAGATCAGAGTATTCTTTTCCTTGGTGATGGATCGGAGGATGGGAAAGTTCCCTCTGGGTTGCTTTGCATGATTACACACAAGGATAAAGAGGTGATGAATGCTTTAGATGGTGCTGGTTCTCTGGCAACTGATGAAGAGGTTCGGCAAGAAGTGGCTGCAATGTCTCAGACTAATATATTCAGGCCAGGGATAGATGTGACCGAAGCAGTTCTTTTGCCACAGCTGACATGGAGGCGGCTGGAGAAAACAGAAATGGTGGGTTCATGGAAGGCAAAGGTCTATGACATGCACAATGTGGTTGTTAGCATCAAATCTAGAAAGGTCCCAGGGGCTATGTCGGATGATGAGTTCTTCTCTTCCTGCAATGATAATGAAACAGAAAGTGAGGAGCTCAATGACATTTTGACAGAAGAAGAAAGAAGGCAACTTGAAGTTGCTCTTAAATTGGATACGTCAGAGATGAGCTCTGAGAATGGCGATGGGATTATTGCACACCGTCATAGTTGTTATGAGCACAGGGAGGTTCCTGTTGAAGATGCAAATGTTTGTAGAAATGGAGAGACTAAGCAGGAAAAGAAAGGGTGGTTTGGTGGTTGGAGGAAACGGGATTCTAAAGTTGAAGGGCCGAAGAAAATTGTTCCACCAAGAAGTTCTCTTTGTGTGGATGAGAAGGTGAGTGATTTACTGGGGGACTCTCCATCTGAAAGTCAGCCTAAACCAGGAAGACATTCTGTAGAGATTGTTTCGAGGGATGAGAATCGGAAAGGGAGAGATAGCAAGGCATCTACTTCTATGAGTTCTGAGAGCAATAATCGTCGCAAAGAAGGAGGCCGTGAGAATGAGTATAAGAAAGGATTAAGACCTACTCTTTGGCTTTCTCCAAACTTCCCTTTGCAAACGGAAGAACTTCTTCCACTGCTTGATATTCTTGCAAACAAGGTTAAGGCAATTCGTCGCTTAAGAGAGCTGCTCACAACTAAACTTCCCATGGGAACCTTTCCAGTTAAGGTATGATGTTTTCTCGTATATCCAGTTGAATCTGACAATATAAAACTCTTTTAGTACAAGGCGCTCAATAGCTTGCTGTTTAATTTTGTCATCACACAGACACACACCCCTGCCCTGCCCTCACAATTATTTTTTCTCTTTGATTTCTGTATCGGTTGGTTGTATGATGGCCTTGCTAGATCTATACTAAATAACCCCATGATCTATATGGTACAAATAGGGCTTTTCCTGTCAATTTTCTTAAAATTGAGTGCACTTTTTGAATCTATTTGATGATATAAATCATATTAGATAGAAGCTTTTCATGTGTTCTCTTATAAATGGTGCATGGGGCTTTTGACTTGCTAAGGTTTGGGCATAGGTTGTTGAAGCAACTTCACCTAATTTGAGGCTATTGCATCTCCAGCCCCAGGCAGTTATGTTGAGTGAAGGTCATAAAATCACGATGTTTTCCATAGTTATAGATAAGCATTTTATGGGGTTACCATGTGGGCGCAGTTATGTGTGGTTAGATTTTCAATATTAGAGCAGAATTAATCTTATGCAATGTTTGCCTTGTAATGGAGGACAACTTCTGAGCACATTTTTGGCATTGGATTTCCAAAGCTTTGATTTCCATCTAAACCATGGTTTAAAAAGTAGCAAATTGTTTCTTTCTCAAAATCATGGTTTTCAGTGTCTTTGATATTCCAGCACCCTGGCTTCATGAAAACAGCCAAGCACTCGAAATTTGTTTTTTGGCTTCAAGCATTCCTTTTTCTAACTCTACCACAATCTCAATCACAGTTCGACTAGTCTTCAAATGTGTGGTGGTTATTGATGAAGGACCCACAAAAGATTTAGATATTCTTGCAATGGAAACATAATTAATATAAAACTATCTAAAATCCTTTGCGGGTCCTTCACTAGCCCTTTAAGGAAAATGTTCTACAACTGCACCCAGCAACACCTTTTACCCTGCTATCCGTTGGCATCTTTTTAATACCCATATGTCTGTAGGGCCTGCGTATAGTGTAAATATAGAATTGGTGGAGAAGTCCATAATAGTTTTCTTTATCCGATACCAGTTAGAATATTATAAAACAAGCTTCAGTAATTTTTTTTAAGTTTTCCAGTTGGAGTACCAAAGTCAAGGAATAGCGTAGCTCATTCCACTTTAGTTACAGCCAGCTATGGTGTCTTGGTTTAGGTGTAAGATTACCTGGGGTGACGTGTGGTGTAACATATTATATACAGTCAATATAATACTCTAATGTGTTGCGTTTTCCATGCTGAAACGACCATGTAGTATTGATGTTTGTAAACCCCGACCCCTAACATGCGAGATTCTCTTCATTAGCCTTTGATTGATCTGCTGATAAATTGTCTAGCTCCTTTGTGAGAGGCTAGTTGGCATGATGCACTTAATAAATAATATCCTCTATGTCGTGAATAACCACAATAACATGGAATTGCTTGGCCTTCGTATCTTCAATAAATATTGGCTTGGCTTTTCACTGAAGTTGGTGAAAGAATTGCTCTGGTGATACGAGGTAAGTTATTGTTTTGAAATGCACAATGCTTGTTATTATACCAGTTTATACTGCCCGAAGAATGAAAGAAGGTGATGATTTTACCTTAAATGATAAATCTCAAGAATTTTCTGTGCTTATTCCTGGGATTTTTTTAGCGAGTCAAAGGTAGCATTTCTGCAGACTGTGCTATCAGTATCATTATGTTGTCTGGGTTTTGCAAATGTCCATGTCTTGCTTAGTCTCTCCTTTTACTGGTCTAGCCACATGCTTCTTGTTTTTGGATGCAAGGTAGAAGCATAGTTATCATATCCATCCAGCCCTGTCTAGCTGGTCAAACCAGTAACCCAGTTAAGCAGACACTTGGCAAGTCTAGGTATGTGATAGGATCATCTATGAGTGAACTTGACAGAAAAAATAATTCAATTCTGCTGAATTTCATTTGAATTTGAGAAGTTGCCTGCTTGGCTCAATTTTTAGAAATGCCACTAGACCAAAGTATGACAGAATAGGATTTGAACCTGGCCTTGTGGAAAGAGAGCATCTACCACTTACTGTCACGTGTCCAGCCATGCCAGATAAAATATCTAAACACTGCATAAATATCTGATTGTTATGCATATAAATCCAAATGACCTGGTTTGGCTTCTTGACCAAGTTTTAACAAATATGAGTTGGTGGATATTTTGTTGGCAGTCCCTTGCACCTATGTAAAGTTTTGGACTACCTCAGTGTCATTCTTTCCTTCCAAACTTACTGACATGCTTTCATTAGATATGGGGAAAATCACTTCAAAATTTACAATGCTTATGATTCTTATCCTGTAGCTTTGTTTACACCACACTTTGGTCTGATTGTTTTGTTAATATCTGAATATGTTTTCTAAACGCTTCTTGGTTACATCCAGGTTGCTATCCCAGTAGTTCCCACAATCAGGGTACTGGTCACATTTACGAAGTTTGAAGAACTACAGCCATTGGATGAGTTTGCAACACCCCCTTCAAGTCCTACTGCTGCATTACGAGAAAGTCCGATGGTTATGCAGTCCTCAACTTCATCTTGGTTTCAGTGGATAAAAGCTCCTTATCAACGCCCTAGCTCATCTGCTGGTGGCTCTAGCAATAGGATAGAAAACATTCAGGACACATTTGCTATTCCTCCAGATTATACTTGGGTTACAGCTGAAGCAAAGAAGAAGAAGATGCAGGAAAAGAACAAATCAAAGAAAGCAAGAAATCATGGTCATTAAAGGCTTGTGTGAGATTGTAACCGATATGTAAAAGAGGTTTTAGCTTGCAAAATGAGCTGCTGATCAGCAGATGCCAAATACGGAATAGTGTGTTATAAGACCGTGATATTGTGATACTGTGAGTAGAAAGAAAAAGGGATCCCCATGTTGGGAGAAAATTTGGTGCATCATTGTGGGGGCTGGGAAGGAAGAAAATTGTGATTCTTTCTTACAACAATTGCTTGGCTTTTGTTGCATGTAACACGTTAACTCCATTTAGATCGATTTGTTTCGCCACCTTTGTATGTGATTGATTTGTTTAACTCTTACTGACAGAATCAGCAGGTTTCATTTGTACTTGCCATCTTTCATTTCATCTTACAAGTACAGAGAGGTTTCCGTAACATTTTTTCTTTCTAGTCAATTCTTTGGTCCTCGATGTTGCCCCCAGCTCCACCCCTGCTACCCACTGACCGAAGCCCCCACCGTACACCGTAAGCCTAGTTCAGTGGTGTCTTCTGAACCTTTAAATTTTCACCACAAACCGATTAAGAAATTATTTGGAGTTGAGTTAGACATGCGAGCGGGGAATTTCATATCAGTAATGAATAAGAAGTTTGAGGTGTTCATGTATAAGATAAATTTAGAGCTCATTGTTATAGACTTTTGGTTAGCTAGGGAACTAATTTATTTTTATTTTTTTTGCCAAACCCCAGTTTAATTTTTCAAAATAATGGTGTTTAGAATTATATTTTCTTAATGATTTCAGATGAATCCACCTAACTCATCGGGCAAACCCTGGATTGAGTTTAATGACTGAATAAAGGGGCAACTTTTCCAGAGGGAGAATGACAACGAAAGGACTGGTTGGTCTTGGTTTTGTTAGAAATCTATTTCCAAGGTCCAATGGTCGTGCAACTTGGGCAAGCGTTACGTAAACGATTGGACAGAACCATTTCCATAGAATCCTGGATGGTTGGTTTATTTATTTCAACAGTTTCTGTTTTTTCTACTCATGTTTTCTACCTTCAATGCTATACAAGACTCGAGTTAATTCTATATTAAGAAATAGTACAAGAATGTGAATACTGTGAAATGTTCTTGAAGAACTGCATCACCAGGAGATCCATCTGTAAGAAGAGGAAGTTATAAATGTTAGAAAAACCGTGTGGGAAACTTTTGGAAAAAAGAAAGACAACTGTAAGAATATGAGGCAGATTATTTTATATGGTATTTATTGAGTTATCAGCGACAGAAATTTATTTTATATCTTCATCCATATTTCTTCAGCTACACATACTTCTGTGTTTTCACTTGTCCCTCGTGTCTTAATACACATACATGCACCATATATCTTCTTCTTTTAATCTATAAAAATGTATTTTGTCGGTTAAGATGAGAGAGTAAAACCCTAGTTGTTCCAGATTCTTACAAAAAGTATACACTCTGACTCGAACTCGAGACCTGCCGTGCCCTTTGGGGACACATACATGCATCATATATCTTCTATACGTACAGTACAGATGCCTTAAGATTTTATTTCTCCCTGGAATTCTTATAGAGATAAAGTTGTTATATAGATCATGAGGTACTCCCAGCATTTTGTTTGAAAGAAAGACCCTCATGGTCTAATCATTTATACCTGCAATCTGCTTCTATCAACATATATAGAGAATTTCAGCAGGCACCCCTTTCTAACAGAAATCTCAATCGAAGCTTGCACATTGCATGTCCCAATTGAGAAACTATTTGCATATGATGATGGCTAAAGGAGTTAAGTTCATGTTTTGACCATACATTGAAGCCATAACCTGAGCTAACATCATCATGGCTAGCCCGAGAGGGTTGGCTGAATTGCAATTTCGTGTTAGTCCGGGCCATTTATGCAGACCCTTTCCCCACAAATCTGGTATTTAGGGTAATTAAGGAAGAACTTATGATCTATCCACATGTTGACTATGTTTTGTTTCTCTTGTGATTTTTTTATTTTTTATTTTAAATTAAAAAAATGATTTTTTAGATTATTTTCATGTGCTGCTATCAAAAATAATTTTTAAAAAATAAAATAAATACATTTTCAAAAGTAAGCACCCGCACTCCAAAACAAGCACATTGTGTTTATGAGCTATATTATCATTATATAATGTCACATTGTGCCTTCGGCCATTAAAACTTTTAAAGGTAGTGTTTGATATTACATGGTAATAATTATTTTTCATAGTATTTTTTTATTTAAAAATATAATATAATAATATATTTTTTAAAATTTAATTTTAACATCAACAAGTTAAAACAATAAATAAATAAAAAAACATAGTTGCAATATGTAAACAAACACACTCAGTCTTCAAAGGTCAGTTTGCATATCCTGGGAAGATGCATTATTAACTCACGGTAGGCATTGTATGTGATTATATTTTGAGCCACCTTCCACGTTCAAATGAAATTGCACTCAACAAGGACATGCACCTAATTGGTTCTTGTGTCAATAATCAAAATAATTATAACTAATGATTTTTTTTATTTTTTTCTTACAAGGATCTAACAAGACATATCTCTGTGTGTGTGTTTTGCCAATTTATATATTATGATCCTGAAGATATATATTCCTTAAATCAGTAAAGAGCAATTAAATTGTGCGCGGTACCTCTGGATTGCTTGTTCACTGAATTGTACAAACACAAGAGTTCCTTACTCCTTCAAGTTCTCCATCATCAGAGGTGCTGTGACATTTTGAAAGAGAAGGAAAATATAGTGAGAGTGAACCTTGAAATACATGGCATACATGGATAGATTGAAAATGGAAAAAACAAGCCATGATGCACTTCAGTTTCTAGAAATTGTTCACGCAAGCATGCCCCAAAAACTCTTTTAAGTGAGAGAGAGAACACCCTTATAACTGTTGAAGATTCTAATGGCAATAATTTGCTTATCAAAAACACATTCTGTGGCCAGGGCTTTCATCATCTAATTACACAATCAAAACCCAATCATGCAAATTAAGTATGGTAGGGAGGAGATGGTTAATTTTAATCACCTTGATTCGAATTCAAGAACATGAGCAATATCTGCTCCATGAGCAATATCAGGCCAGCTTACTTTTCTCTTTTGACGATCTTTCCTTGCTTGATTTCCCCCAGCTACAGCACTGCTAGTTTTCTTGAGAGTGCTCTTGAGAGGAGAAGTTTCTAAGTGAGGTCCATTATTAGACCCACTAGCAGTACAGCTTCCACTATTTCTCCCACCATTGCTCTCTTGATGATCCTGTACTGATTCATCATTCCTGGCTTCTTCCATGACCCCATTTTCTTTCTTTTCTGCCAAGGATCCCTTCGTAGTGCTGTTGCAAACTTCAACTTTTTTGTTGAAGTTTGCTGAAGGTGCATAGCAGGAGCACACTAAGGAAGTGCACCTATTCTGCCCTGAGGCCGCCAGGAGTACGGTCAATAGGGTCAAACCTGATATATATATATCTCTGTATATTTTCTCTCTATCTATATATTGATATACCATGCATACCCAACGAACCTTGTAGCTGCGTCTGTCACCACCAGTAATGGTCTGGAATCAGCCTGTATATATTAATGCTATTAGGGTTTGGTTATCGCTAAATGATTATGGTTTATTGCTTTGGATCTAAGAAAGTGGGGAAATGGCTACATATTTTGATTTTTGAAAGTGGGGCTGTGAGTGTTGGGATATGCAAGGCAATTGGGAGAAGATGATTGGATATAGAAGCACAGGTACAATCATGGCGACTACCTCACCCACCACTCAGACTTGTTTATTATCCTTTGGCTTTTCTTCTCAGCACTCATCATTGTGCTGTGGTGAGTTCGGGTGAAACAAGAAAGATGCGGTTTATGTTTTTTCTTTTACTTTTGACTGTGTGTGTGTCTGTGGGGATACATATTATTCATTGCTTGTTTACAGTTGGAAATGGACGTGTAATCTTTCTACTACATCGCGCGATCGAGGCCATGGGGCATGCGACAGGTGATCAGTGGAGACGATGATTATAAAGAGAGTCACAAGATCTTCTTTTTGTTTGCAATATTCTGACTCGGTTAGAGAATGATATAAACAATTTCTTAATATGGTATCGGAACTTTATTGATTTAACGTTCATGAGTTCGAATATTACCACTTTCATTTTATTTAATAGCTTAAGATTTAAGGCAAAATAACTTTATTTTGCGGACGCTGAGAGGGTTAGTATCTGTGCCCTGTAAACATCATTTCAAACACTTTCCCCTCCTTCTTTTTACCCTGTTGCATAGCTAGCAGGATTACAGAAACAGTGACGAGCGAGTTCTTCCATGCCAAATGCCATTATCATTCGGAAGGGAGCACGGAATCTTGGATTAGCTAGCTAATAGCTATGATGTTCACTTGATATAATTATGGTCCAATATTGGTTTTGTCGTCTCGGGCTAGTAGGGCACATTTCCTTGTTTGTATCAGGCGAACAATTCAGCGCATTCACATCCATCAGCAGGGAGAAGTTGTGATTTGTAATGCAGTAGCAGTATCACCACTTCTACCTTTTTCTTGCAATTATTTTGGCTGGAGCTCGACCTCAATCTTAACTCAAGCCTTATAACATTTTGATTTTGTGTTTCAAAATTGTTTTAAAAAAAATATATTATTATTTTTTTATTATTTTAAATTAATTTTTTTTGGTGTTTTTATATCATTTTGATGTGCTGATATCAAAAATAATTTTTTTAAAATAAAATAAAAATTATTTTAATGTATTTCTGAATAAAAAGTACTTTAAAAAACAACTGCAATTACACTCCCAAACAGGCGGCATATCATAAATCATGGCTAAACCGGGTTAAATAACTTGAGCCAAAATCTCTTATCTATTGAGGGGTGTTTAATACTGCTTTTCAAAGTATTTTTGAAAAAAATAATTAATTAATTTTTTTTGGTATTTTTAGATCATTTTGATGTGCTGATGTTAAAAATAATTTTAAAAAAATAAAATAAAAAATTATTTTAATATATTTTTGAACAAAAATATTTTCAAAAAAAACCTCAAATACACTTTGAATTAAGCTAGGTTGTAAGTAATTAAAGTAGTATTTTGTATTATAATAATGGGTTTTTTTTAAGTACTTTTTATTTTTAAAATTTTATTTTTAACACCTACACAAACCTAACAAAAAATCTTTTTCGTTTCTTCAGAAATTATGTAACAACACTTTGAAAGTACTCAAGAAATAGACTATACAGTATTTGGAGGCCGGCGAGCTTTCACTAGCAAATGGACCTTTTGCTTAAAAAACTGACAAAATTTATCTTTTGTCGTTATATAATTTATGTCATGAAGGCAAAAACTGACCAATTTATTTATTTTTCTTTTTATTGGTTTAGATCACAATCGCGCTTAAAGAGACCATTCACCATAAAGATAGAAAATCTCGAGCCACACACACAAAAATAAATAAATAAAAAGATTTTAGATTTTCATTAACCCAAAACTTTTTGAGAAGATGTTTCTATTTGGAAGTATAGTTGAAATTATTTTTTATTTAAAAATATATTAAAATTATTTTTATTTTTAAAAATTAATTTTAATATTAGCACATAAAAATGTTCTAAAAATACTAAAATAATTTAATTTAAAATAAAAAATATTTTTATTTTTTTCAAAAACAATTTAAAACAGAATGTCAAATAGGGTTAATAAACCCATGGATCAGCCTGGTTAGCAAATGCCATAGATTTTCCAACTTGTTGATTGGAATTTTATTAAAATCAAATCATTATAAAAACTGAGAAAAGTATTTGTTTTCATAAATCTTATAATCTTGATATATATATATATATATATATATGTGTGTGTGTGTGTGTGTGTGATTTAAAAAAAAAAAAACTAAATCAGGAACGGTAAACTTAGTCTCGATGAGCCTCACGAGCCTATACCTAAGGATTAGCTGAAAAACACCAAAATAAACACGCAAATAAAACGTGTGGAGTGGCCATAGAGTTGTAGAGTTAAATTATTGATGATTAAAATTGGATTTCGAGTCAAACCATGAAAAATAGTATATTTTTAGTATATACATGTCATTTCTTTGGTTAACTAAATTAAGAAGGTGTTTAAATGGTAAATTTGACCTAGAAAATAACTTGGTATGACACTTAGGTTATATATATATTTTTTTAAATCATGTTGTTTAATATATATATATATATATATATATATATATATATATAAACAGAGTTTTAACCAAATCAATCAAAATACAGATTACCTTGTAGATTGATTAGATCAACTCTTATATCAGCCCACTAAAAGTTTGTTTAATATCACAACATATAATGTTTTTAAAAAATATTTTTTACTGAAAAATATATATTTTTTAGTTTTTATTTTCTTTGAAATTAAAATCATAAAAAATTAAAAAAACTTATTAAGACAAACATATTTCTAAGAAAAAATACCTAAAAGCTTTCCTTCGAGCATTGTTATTAATATTTTTTTTTATATTTTTAAATTATTTTTATACACTAATGTTAAAAATATTTTTTTAAAAATATAAATATTATTTTTATACATATATTTTTTAAAAATCATTATAATAACAGTACCAACGTGTTCTAAACCACACCTTGCTCACTACCTATTAGGAAATGCGGTATGTTTTAAATAAAAAAGAAAAAGAAAAAAAAAAGGAGGCGGCGGATTTAGCCTTCGATGGATTAGCTCGAAAAACGCATTACTTGAATGCGTAAAACAACTGCCATTCTTTCTACAATTATTTACAGTAGCTGCCCAAGCATGGTGTTTTGAGTAATTTAGCCCATATCTCTAGTCTTTTAATTTCTTTTGTTAAGTTAAACGAAGCCCAACCTGGCCCTTATAGCTACGACAAGCTCCGTCCAGCCCATATCACTCTTTGTTTCCTTCCCTCCCCTGACCCCCTCCTTCCCTCCCTTCCTCTAAATTCATGATCGCTGAAATTCTGCAGTCGCAAGAATGAACAGGTACCCATGTCAAGTAACTCTTATGAAAATCTTATTTATTTAATTATTTTTTTAACTTATTCTTATTATTATTAAGTAAAATTTCTTTTCCCTTTTTTTTAAAACATTCAACAAATGACAGGGTGATTGCAAGGAAAGTTGTTCCTACTTATCATCAAATATTCAAACTTTCAAGGAAGCAATTTTGCAGTGATGAAGCTGCAAAATCATCCGCTGCCGCTGCTTCTTCCCAATTTAATCAGGTAATGGTTTCCTTTATTATTAATTGTATTAGGTGTGTTTTTCATGTGTTATGCATTGATGGGTCTCTTTTTTTACTATAATTTTTGCTCTTGCAATCTTATTTTTTTCCAAAAATTAATTTTTTTTCTCTATAATAGCTAATGGGTTCTTGTAAAGTTTAAATCTTTGTGGTACAATATTGGATTTGATTGTTTTGGTTTTGGTGTAGCAGGAGAGTGATGCCAACCTGAGTCTTACTGGCAATGTTCAACCATATGACATTGCTATTGTTGGGGGAGGCATGGTTGGCATGGCCCTAGCTTGTTCCTTGGGTAGGCTTTTTTTCCTCCCATCTGCACTAGTTTACTATCATGCTGTCACTGCTCCATTTATTCTTCCATGCTTGTCAATTGGAAGTTGGGTTGGGTTGGGTTTAAACAAACAAGATCAAATGGAAAAGACAGGAGCTTTCTTGCCAATGGCTTTTGATACTGTATGCTCTTGTAGTATAAATGAGTCAATTCTCATTGATGCATTATGTTTTGTATTCATCAAGTTATTAACTTTGTTGCTTGCAGCAACCACGCCATTGACGAAGCATTTGCGTGTTGCCATCATTGATAGCAGTCCTGCTTTGGCCAATAAACCATGCATAAAGAGAGAAGACCCACCTGATCCAAGGGTCAGCACAGTCACACCTGCAACTATATCTTTTTTCAAAGGTATCGTAATAAATGTGCGCAATTCCTCTTGCGACATACCTTTTTTTTTTTCAATGGTATTACGATTGTGTATCTCCTGTGTTTTTGTTAATAACCCACACTGTGAAGTTACAGAAACCTCAAGACTGATTTTTCCATGCAAAAATAGTGTTACTGCTTTAGAATAAACTTGTATTATGAAATTAAAAACACCTGATTTTACCAAGACAACAATTTGTGTCCTAGAAGACTTGGCATCGCAATTGGTTGCTTGAAAGTACCACAACAAGAGACTGCTGATATTTAGCATACTGTTTGGCAACAGGCACTAGACATAATCTTTGGATTTGCATTGATGGTTTTGCAGATACTGGTGCCTGGCAATATGTTCAACAACATCGACATGCTTATTTTGATAAGATGCAGGTGATGACTGTTTTATTTACTTTTGTTTTATGCATTTCTAAGTTTCACGTAATTGACATATTCTGTTTCAAATCTTGAATTACTAACATTGCCGATGCATTTTAATTTGACTTATGAATTTGATGTTCTGGCACATACGAAGCTTCTGTTTGGCATCTGCAACTAAATAGAAACTTTGTTACAAGGCTTGGGAAGTTTTAATAACAGAATTTGGTTCACATTAGAATGATTTATTGTTACTGCTATGCTTCTATCTCTTCTATCAGGTTTTTTATTCTTATTTGCAGCTGCATAGAAAGTTTTATCTTTTAAATTGCTTGATTTTGTCCCCCGCAATGAAATATATACTTTACTGTTACATAACATATGATGCCATCAGTTGCCTGCCACTTGATTTTCTGCAGGTTTGGGATTACACTAGCTTAGGATATACAAAATATGATGCAAGAGATGTAGACAAAGAAGTTTTAGGGTAAGCCACATGTAGAGGTGAAAAATATATTGTGATCCTGCTGTTAGATATCGCAGACGATGCTGATTTTGGACTCATCATGATGCAGGTGTGTGGTGGAGAATAAGGTGCTCCATAGCTCTCTGTTATCAAGAATTGAGGTATTCCTTACACCAAACTGCTTATCTTCATACATAACAGGAAATCTAAATCTGTTGATGCTATATGCCATACCTAATGGGAACTTTAAATTTGTTGATAATATACGTTATCTATTGCATAGATTCTATTACCATTATGTAGATTCTAATCAGAATCTATATGGGCCTATTGTATATTTTATTTTCTGAGCAATATCACCTATTTTTCGTTACCTCCTTTTAATTTCTGAATGTAAGTATACTCTTTCCATCAATAATTAAAATATAAACATGTACTATGTTCCTATAGGTGCAGGTCTTACTCAGACACTGGATATGCCTGTTTTCATCTCTCTTTTGCGAAAACTCTCATGCTTTATCTAGTACTTCATTTTCTTTACGTGTTGCATTTGTGATGTGGAATAACCTTTGAAGTCCTTGTCCCCTGACTGAACACAGCCATTCCTTAAGAGAAAATTTCCTTTCTTCATATCAGTTCCCTTGACATTTCCAGGGTGAATTATCTGATAAACATGTGAGATAATAATCGAGGTAATGCATCTTGTTCTTGTGCATGTGCATGTCTTCTTGATTCTGTTATGCTGTATCTAATCACCAAATGGACATCAAGTGATATAAGTTTTCTTGTTCATGTATCAATAACAAAACCAATAGCTTTCCATGACTAGAGAAATGCTCTCTTTTGTGATTTCTGATACTAAAAAGTTGAACGTACAGGACACAGATTTCCAAAAGACAATATACCATTCTAGATTAACTTCAATGTCTCTACATCCAAGCTCATCATCCATAGTGGTGGACAGTACAGCCCCAACAGAAGCGTCATATGCCAGGGGACGTTTAGCGAAGCTGGAACTTAGTGATGGAAACAGCCTTTATGCAAAGTTGGTGGTAATTTAACTTGCACTGAGGAAGTTATGTTATACCTTTAAAATATGTTAGAATGAAAGATTTGCAATTTTAGACAAGAGCCACTAGAAAATGTTTTTTGTGAATAACAAACTAATCAGTATTGAATTATTTTGCATTCATCATAGGTTGGATCTGATGGTGGAAAGTCACAAGTCCGAGAGCTTGCAGGATTTAAAACAACTGGGTGGAAATACTCGCAGAATGCGGTAATATGCACTGTAGAACATTCAGTAGAAAATTATTGCGCTTGGCAACGGTTTCTACCAGCAGGTCCAATTGCACTTCTGCCAATTGGAGACAAATTCAGCAATATTGTTTGGACCATGAACCCAGAGGAGTCATCTGATTTTAAATCAGTGAAAGAGGATGATTTTGTGAAAGCGGTAAATCATGCTCTGGATTATGGATATGGTCCTCATCCAAAGTCAAGTCTACAAGGTAGTGCAGGCATGTTTTCATGGCTCAGAGGAAATGTGACAATATTAGCTAATGAGTCTTTTGAAATTCCACCAAAAGTGGTCAAGTTGGCATCTGAGAGGATGGCATTTCCATTGTCTTTAATGCATGCAAATGAATATGCATCAAAGCGTGTTGTTCTGATTGGTGATGCGGCACACACAGTTCATCCTTTAGCTGGCCAGGGAGTTAATTTGGGTTTTGGAGATGCATTTGCTCTTTCAAGAATCATTGCTGAAGGAATTGCTGTGGGCACGGACATTGGGGAGGTATGTCATCTTCTGAGTTTCTTAATTGTACTTGGAGTAGTTATTTATCACCATACACTTGCTTATATTCTTCAATAATCTACACTGTTGAAATATCAATTGCCTTAAATACCATGTCAAACAACTGATGTAATAAAAATTGGATCACTTTTCCTTGTGGCGTGTTTTTTTCCCCAGGGTATTTAGCCATAATTACATTCTATATTTTGCATTTTCACCCTTCCCTTGGAAGTTAGTTCTTGATGGTTTTTTCACGGATTACATTGGATTAGTTTTGTTACTGAGTTTCTAGCTAGTGATGATGCATATCCTGGTGATGGCCATGTTGTTGCATTTATTGATCATTCTACATGATAAGAAAAATTGTCACGAGTAATCAACTTGGATATAAACATAGATGATTTCTTTGTGGGTATTATTTCTAACAGACTTCGTGCTTTATCTAAAAAATTCTGTTAAAATACTAGGGTGGATTGGTCCATGACACTCTGGGAAAGAAAATCTGTCATGGCAGATTTGTACTTTTCCACGAAAACTATTCAGTGCCTTCGTTATCTAAGCTGCAGAATTAATAAAAAAGAAAAATGATTGAGCTGCTCATTTCTTGAAGAAAAAGTATATTAGATAGAAGTGATTCGACCTGAGAAATCCGCTTTGCAAGTTGCCAAAAAGGCCAGGCGTTCATACATTTTACAGAATTGAGCACTCCAATATCCTACTGTTAAACATGATTCCGGCGGATGTACAACATCACTTTCCTAACAAATCAGTTATATAATGTACATATATATATAGACAACATAGTTTGTGATGGGATGTCAAGTTTTGGCCTAGTTGTCTTTCATGATGGTATATCTTAATTGGTAATGTTTGCTGATGTAAAATTGATTTGCTTTATGCAGGTATCGTTGTTGAAAAAATATGAAGCAGAGAGAAAACTTGCAAACATGACTATGATGGCTATTCTAGATGGCTTTCAGAAGGCATACTCCATTGATTTCGGCCCTCTAAATATACTACGTGCTGCTGCATTTCATGGGGCACACTTTATTTCGCCGCTCAAGAGGAGCATCATTTCGTATGCCTCGGGAGAGCAAAGATTACCACTTTTTTATTGAGCCAGTCTAGCAACATTACGAATTAGACTCAACTTTAAATTTCCAGGTTTTGTATGACGCAATAAATTGTAATTTTCTCCACACTACATGCACTACTATACTAACTCGCCAATATCCCAAAAGAACTAGGATAAGTGTTCTACCCCTTTTCAAGTGGATATTTGTTTGTGTGTCCACTTGAACCCGGTTGGTAGATACTGAAGCCTGCCTTGTAAATGATGGGACTCTGATAGTATTGCTGAAAGCTTGCATGTCTGGTAAATGTCTGGGCTGCTGATTGTCGCACTTCGAACTAAACTAGTTCAATAAGAGTTTTTTATCTCAGGGATTTGATGTTGATTATCATGTATGTTTTGGTAGACTATTTATTTGGCTTTAGTTGAGAACATAAGCTGGTATGCCCTGGGTGCTGCCGCACAATCGTGGCCAATCTTGTTGATATCCTGAATCCTAATCAACTAGTGTGTCATCATAATTTGTACTGCTTGGATTGTTGCTGTGCATCCTTGTTCAAGTAGATGGGCTTGTATATACCCCCCTAAACCAAGATGTTACGTACCAAAAGCTGCAACGGGTGATTTTCCAGGAGAATGCATGCTCTGTTAATATTGGCCAAAACTTGCACGGGTCATTTTTTGTCCACAGATTTGATCCTGATGATACTTCGATTGACTTTTTTTTGTTCTTCTTTATGTCAAACTGAATCAATAAAAGCTGATACCTCTCATTGCTCATTACACAATCCTGGTCTGGTCCATTATGAACTAATGTTTCACTGATTTTTCTCAAAATATTCAATGTGATCATTACGGGAATCACTGCTAACTTGGCAGGGAATGAAGAAATCAATTCAGATTTAACATCAGGCTGTACTTGCCATGGGAATTTCTGGCGAACCTGACACTGTACAATGGTGAAAATTCAAAATCCGTTCTTATTCAGATTCCTGCACGGAGTATTTGGCAACCTTACAGGCCACAAAGATTTCAGCTTTACTTTCAAAGCCAGAATCTTGAAGATATGTATCACGACCAACTGTGAGCGAGTAATCTGGCAAATAAATAGCACAAGTCTTGTTTAAATTGTCAGAGCAGAGAGTAAAAATGGGAGCTTAAGAACTCAAATGATATAGAAATATACCAGAGAGTGAGGGTTTCAATGAACCAAAGCACCTCAGCAAAATTAAATTGCAGAAGCCAGAATTCAGCAGCCACAGTGGGAATTGAAATATAATGCCTTTGTGGTTTACGATTATGTGTTTTCCTCAGATGCACATTGCACATGCTGTAGAAAAGGGATCGTGTATTTTCCTCAGATTGTACATTGCACTCATTTCGGCAGGACTATCTAAATCTAAGCATGAAACCACTAACAAGCTGACTGATCAAACATCAGATCAGGAATCTAACACTAGAATTTCCTCCACTTCTGTCCTTTCCTTCTACAATTAAGCTAATAAACACTTGCCAGCCAGTTTGACATGCTAACAATATTCATTTTATCCTCATAGCATTGCTAGCTACTCCGAAACTTTATTCATGGAGTTCATGATCTCTACATCTAAGAACAATGCAAGAAAAAATCAACTCGGATCAAACCAAATAGACTCGGAAAGTTCATCACGGGAAGACAGCAGTGAGCTTTCCAAGAGTCAGTGGCTTTATAATGCAGCTGTCGGCGCCTGAGTCCATGAAAGCTAGTCGCTTAAACTCACGAGTGACACCAACAATATGGCTGTCAACACCCATCCTGCGTAACAGCTTTGTTGCCTAACAGATGAGCAAAAATGTCGGTGGTCATTTGCAGAATTTGTACAAATATGTTACCCTAATTATATTCTGACCTATCAACAAAAGAAAAATAAATAAACAGAGAGATTCTTTATCACGATCTGAGTCTGGCAGTAATGGTCTATATATATAATGATCAAATATTCAAAGACTTTCTTAATTAAGCTCGATGGCAAAATACAAACCTCAATGCCATCCATGAAGGGCATCCGGTCATCCATGATAATCATATCAAAGGAAGCCCCAGCAAGATGAAGATAAACAGCTTCTTTTCCATTTTTGGCCACTGAAACATCCATTTGAAGCTTCTTTTGATACCCGAGCAACACCAGGAGCCTCTGGCGGGTTTCTCGAAGATCACGACTGTCATGGACAACAAGTACCGAGAAACTGTTGCTGTAAACATGAGAAAGAACGATAGCAATTGATCTTTAATGTACATTTTAAGAAAATAATTCATTAAGCAATATCTCAAGACAATAATTCTCAGAAAAAAGTTTCACACATACCCTTTTTTGTCTCCACTTTCAATACTCCGTGTCTTCTGATCATTCAACCATTGGTTCGTATAAGCAACCAACGATCCCACTTCAAGATCGTTCCTTGTATCACAAATTTCAAGAGTAAGTTTCAAAGTCGTGGCTTCTTCTCGATCTCTATTGATTTCTTCCCTGGAGGATATCTTCTCTAATAAATGCAACTCTTGATCCACCTTTGCCATGTAGTGATCCAGTTTTCTATCTAGAATCTGAATTTGCTGGAAATCAGCATTGTTTCCTGTAAGATTGGACGGAGCCACCATAACATCCCTCTTTCTGAACCATTTATCCTCACTATCTTCTTCTTTGATCTTGACTTCATAAATCAGCAATGGAATTGCTTTTCCAAGAAGTGCTTCAATGTTTTCCTTGGATGACTTGGCATCAGTCAACTTTCCTTCCAAATTTTTGATTTGATTATCCAGTATAGCAAATAAAACCTTAATTTCTTGTTCAATTTGAGTGCTATCTTCCTCATCTGAAAGTTGACTTGCCATCATAGGCTCCGTCTGTGGTGTTATTGGTTCGACAGCCATTGGTTCATCGCTGTTTCGTTCGAATTGAGTGCTATCTTCCTCATCTGAAAGTTGACTTGTCATCATAGGCTCCGTTGGTGGTGTTATTGGTTCGACATCCATTGATTCATCAATGGTTCGTTCGAATTGAGTGCTATCTTCCTCATCTGAAAGTTGACTTGTCATCATAGGCTCCGTAGGTGGTGTTATTGGTTCGACAGCCATTGATTCATCAATGGTTTGTTCGATTTGAGTGCTATCTTCCTCATCTGAAACTTGACCGGTCATCATAGGCTCCGTTGGTGATGTTATTGGCTCGACAGCCATTGATGAATCAATGGTTTCTTGATTTTAAGAGAGAGAAACTGAGAGGATGGCAAGAAAAGTGAATGAGTTGGTGAAGAGAGAGAGAGAGAGAGAAGCGCCAAAGTTAGTTCTTTTAAACAACTTTCTTTTCCTGTCAGCAAGGACTAGGAGAGAAACAGTTAAGGTCACATGTTGGTGAGATATTGAGGTTAAAGGAGGTCGAGAGATGGTTAAATATGACTGGCAATAGTTTAGTTCACTCGATGAGCAATATATATATATATATATATATATATATATATATATCAAAATCCATCAAGCAAGCAGATGCTTCAACGTTTTTGTGGGTACATCGCTGCCATCCCACTCTATCAAGTAGATGTTTCTAATGCAGTTCTTCGTGCAAAACTGTAATCTTGAATGATTTTTTTCTTATATATTAAAACAAGGAATTAACTCTCTGAAATCGCACTGGCATACCACAATTCCATTCATGATGGGCATTAAATCATCCATACAATCATATCAAAATAAGCCGCAGCGTGATGAAGATGAACAGCTTCTTTTCCATTTTTGCCACCTGAACAACAATTGATAAGATGGATTCAGAGCAAACGTTTTCACACAAATGGTTAATATGCTGTAACTAGTTAAGTTAGTGAGACAACTACTTAATCTATAGAAAAGGTGATTAAGATGAAAAAATGTAAGGCTGAGATGTGTTGCTTTTTTGTATAGATATAGATAGATGTTCTGGAGATGAATGAGAGAAATAATTTTCTTTTTCTGCAGTGTTTTTATCTTCCCTGTTCATGCTTTTCTGGGAAAATTGCAGACTTGTTTTTTCTCTGAAGACTAGCAAGCTAATAACTTAATTAGCCAACACAAGCTCCTCTGACTCTGAGTCTCCACTATTAACACTCCCCGTCTTATGATTCAGCCATTGATTCACGTAAGCAATCCTTCGTCTTACTTTTAATTATGTCATAGCTTTTCAATTTGGTTCCATATTTAATCTAACATGAGGTCAAGGGCCAAATAGGAAGGAAATAGGCAAAGGAAAAGGAAAGACACAAATTATCCAACTAGGTTAGATCATTATTTTTCAAAACTTCTCAATAATATTACACTCAACACGTCAATTAACCTCAAAATCATTATTTCTACCTAAAATATTTCAAATAAACCATTATACATAGCAATTAATTCATCAAGTATACCCAAAACAAAATCTTCAATAAATCCGAAATCTTAACTAATAACAACCCTTATACATATTAAAACATAAATTTTACCTTTAACAACTTATTTATTTTAATTCTTTTTATCCTTCCCTCGTCTCTTCCATTCTCGTTCCTTTCTCTCCTCCCGGTTCTCTCCCTCAAGAATTTCAAGCATGGCTTGTTCCACTACTATTAAGCATCTTAGACGCAACTTGTTCCCTTCCTTGAACCCCATAATTGAAACCAGTCAAACTGATATTTAAGCCAGAAATACAAAAATATATATGGAGAGGCACCCAACAAGATCACCCTTTAAAAGGTTGAACCAACTTTGGAAAGGTAATCCAACAAAAAAATATTAATTTTTTCTTTTAGTTTCAAGTTATTTTTTTGTATTTTTAAATTATTTTAATGTGTTAATATAAAAAAAAATATATATTATTTTAATATATTTCCAAATAGAAAATATTTATAATTTCTCATCTGTCCCAATTTGGAAGCATCATTTCATAATCCTCCATAAGAAAAAGACATTTATGTAATGGGAAGTGAACTTTTACAGTTGTAAGACCCAACTTAGAATCAGCTCTGACCCAAGATTAGAGCCATGGGGTGGTTTACTTGATCTACCAAAGAGTCGAGGGTTTCAAACATTCAATCAGCCAAAGCACCTGAGAAAAACTTAATGCCAGAAGCCGGTATGCAGCAATTACAAGAAGAAGGCCTTGGTAGTTTAGAATTTTATCTCATACCATAACTAGCTAGTCAAGAATTTTATCCGAGGAGTTCATCTCTGCAACTAAGAACCTTCCAAGAAAAGCAAAAGCAGAAGGGGATTAGTCTGAGAAGTATGAGTCGCTGAGATCAGGGAAGAGACCAGCGATCTTTTCAGGAGTCAGAGGTTTTTCAATGTAGTGGTCTATGCCTGCATCAAGAAAAGCTTGGCTCACGGTGTCATCACCGACACCAACAAAGTAGCTGAACACACCCATGCCGAATAGCTGCTTCGTTGCCTAACAAATGAGGTATATGTATCAGAATTATACCCCAGAGAAACTGAAATTCTATCACATACTTTAACATTTTGTATCATGACGCAGATACTTTCAAGATCGTGATCAAGATCTTATACGTACATTGCTGTCCTCGTGCAAATTTGAAGAAGTTTCTTTCTGATCTAGTAAAACGAGAAGAGAAAAAAAAAAACTCTCTGCAATCGCGTTGGCATACCTCGATTCCATTCATGACGGGCATTAAATTGTCCATAACAATCATATCAAAAGAAGCCCCGGCAAGATGAAGATAAACAGCTTCTTTTCCATTTTTTGCCACCTGAACATCCATTGAAGGCGTAGTTTCTGACTTGATGGACAGGAAGAGTTCGCGAAGGGTTTCTCGATCATCGCAGTTATCATCGACAACCAGCACGTAGTATTTGATGCTGTAAACATGGGGGGGAAATCATCGCAATTGATAAAGAAATATCTCAAGAAAAATCACAGTAAAAGTTTTCACATATACCCCTTTGACTCTGAGTCGCCACTTTTAGCAGTCTCCGTCTTATGATTCAGCCATTGATGCACGTAAGCAATCCTTCGTCTTACTTCAAGATCCTTCCTTCTATCACTGGATTGAAGAAAAAGTTTTAAAGACTTGGCTTTTACTCGATCCACATTCAGTGCTCTGATTTCTTCCGTCAGGCAGGATGGATTCTCTAATACGTTCACCCTCCGATCAGTCCCTGCAATGTACTGATCCAATTCTGTAGCTAGAATCTGAATTTTCTTGTGATCTTTCTGAACCATTGACATACCGTTTCCTGTAAGATCGAAAGGAGCCCCCATTGCATCTATCTTTGTGAGTCCTCTATCTTCAGGATCTTCTTCTTTCTTGAATTCATCAACCTTTTGTGTCAGCAATTGCCTTGCCTTATCGATATGATTTATTCTTACAGTACTAGAATGATGAGATTTCCTTGCTTCATTCAGTAAAGCTTCAATTTCTGCCTTGAAGGACTTGGCAGAAGTGATCTTTTTTTCTAAATTTGTGACCAAGTCGTTCAGTTGCACGAGTCTAGTCTTGATTTCAAGATCAATTTGAGTGTTATCCTGACTTTTCATGATGTTCTTGGTGGTTTTGGCAGCATCGATGAACTAATGGTTTCTTGGTTTTGATACAGAGAATCAGAAAGAAAAGTGAGAGGCTTGTTGTTTCTGCTAGCTAGGAGAGAATGCAAGAACAACAGCTATTATATTCTAATAAGAAACCTTTCTTTTCTCTATTTATCTGTCACCTAAACTTTAAATTTTTTTAGGGTTTATTTATTTCCAATAAATAAATTAATTGGTAAATATGACTTATCCAATAAGAAAGAAGAGAAGTGTTTGAGCTCACATGAAGGTGAATGCCTGCCTAATCAAGAAGCTGAACAAAAACACGAAAGTGGTGCTAACAATTTCTACCACTTATGGACTCCTTTCCATTTACTAAGCCAATTGCAAGCAACACTTCTTTCTTCAGATTGAAGCGCAAAGATCAGTTCGTGGAACTATTTATTTATTTATCAGAAACCCTATTCATAGAGTTCATCCAAGGAACGTGGAAAAAGATTGGCACAGACCAATGAGAGACCCCGGAAATCTCCAGCTCATGATGGTGTATCGATCCTTGTTTGGGATCATACAGGAAGAAATATTTACATGTTTATGACCCAAGATTAAACCAAAATGGCCTCGTAATCATATGAAGGATCAGCTTTATTCAGCTCCTAGAAATTTTATCATGTTCAAGATCAGATGCAGGCTGGAGATGATTTTGTAAAACAGATTCTAATTACATTATGAGTTATCGAGGAAAGAGAATAAATAAGAATCGACTATAATCGATCAGGTTTACTAATGGACGATGATGAGGTAGGAAAACGGTGACAGGTGACCAATGGTAAATCAGTGAAGAAGTCTAAAACAATTATCAGAATATAATTACAAGAAAAAAAGGAATACAAGTAAGAAATCACATTCTCATCTCCTTCATTCAGTTCCACAGTTCATTTATCTTCCTCTATACAGAAGAAGATAAACGAACCATTTATAAGGAATATGAAATGCTGCAGAAACTAAACTCGAATTTTACAATGGAGTCATCTCCGCACTAACTAAATCTGAGTTTCAATAAGATCAGTGAAAACTAGTACTGACCAGGTAAATGAGCAGAATCGGATCAATGAAAACCATTACAATTAAGCAATACAACACTTCCCAATTCATCTTGCTAGTCAGAAACTTTATTCATAGAGTTCATCTCTGCATCTAACCTGGAAAAAAAGCTTACACAAACAAACCAATGCGACCTCGAAACTCTCCGTTTGTTGGGTTAACAAAAGATAGCAGCGACCTTTCCAAAATTCAATGGCTTTTTAATCCACTTGTTTATGCTTGAGCCCCTGAAAGCTGGTTGCTCAAACTGATGACTGACACCGATGATCTGGCTCTTAACGCCCATCTGACGCAACTTCTGTATTGCCTATCATACGAGGAGTGCTAAATGTCAACATCATAATATGATCAGTTATTCCAATTTTAGTGGTTCTTGTGCGAAACTTGATACAAATTTGCAACCTTCAATTATATTCTAAATTATCAAGAGAAGAAAATAATTAGAATATCTGTTATTCCAATTTTAGCATGCAATCAATGGGCTTTCCAAAAAAAAAAATCATCCTATGAAATCTCAATAGTCCTCCCCAATAAGTTGAAGATAAAAAAAAAAAAAGGTATACCTCACGTCCAGTCATGATGGGCATATGACTGTCCATAAGAATAATATCAAAAGAAGCTCCGGCGAGATGAAGATAAACAGCTTCTCTTCCATTCTTGGCCTCTTGAACATCTATTATAAGCTGCTTTTTGGCCCCAAATGACATCAATGCTCTCCGGATGCTGTCTCGAGCAGTACGATCATCATCGACAATAAGCACAGAGAAATCATAGCTGTAAACATTGAAAAGACAGCAAAAGATTAAACAATTATTAGTTAAGAGCAAAATGTTCTGAAGAAAGAAAACTTTTTGACACCTACTAATCTGGGGCACCACTGATCAGTGCCTTCTGATTCAGCCATTGATTCACATCATCGATCTTCTTGCTCCTTGTATCACCAGATTCTTGATGAAGTCTCAACCTTAGTTCCCTGGCTTCACCTCGATCTTTTTCCAGTGCTTGGATTTTTTCCCCAATTGCATTTTCAAAAACTTGCCTCTTTCCGTCAAAGTTTGCAATGCACATATCCAGTTTGTTAACAAGATCCTGAATTCCTCCATCATTTTGGGTGTTATCTTGTCCATCCATTGATGAATGAATAGATGGATTCAGAGTGAGAGGATGAGAAATAACAGCGATTGGGAGTGCTTGGATTTTTTCCCCAATTGCATTTTCAAAAACTTGCCTCTTTCCGTCAAAGTTTGCATTGCACATATCCAGTTTGTTAACAAGATCCTGAATTCCTCCATCATTTTGAGTATTATGTTGTTCATCCATTGATGAATGAATAGATGGATTCAGAGTGAGAGGATGAGAAATAACAGCGAATGAGATATTGAGGTGCCTGTGAGAGAGGAGCGCCAAAATGTGGTCTTCTATAGAGCGGTTATCTG
The DNA here is from genome assembly GCA_964035475.1 of Salix caprea. NCBI lineage: Eukaryota > Viridiplantae > Streptophyta > Magnoliopsida > Malpighiales > Salicaceae > Salix > Salix caprea. Next base: position 14,111,874 of record OZ037752.1, read on the forward strand.
TTGGGGGGAAAGTGGTTAAGGTGACATTTAGGTGATGTTGAAGCTGTAAAACGGTGACAGATGGCTAAAGATAAATGGCAGGTGTTCTGTATATTCTGTTGTCTTCGTTAACTCTTAACCTCGCTCCTTGTGCAACAGAATTCTGGCGGGAAAGCTTGTTTGGAATCACACAGCACAACGCATGAATATTTTTTTCTTTCTTTTTTAAATACTTCATCATGTAGAAACAAGACTACTCGACGTAATGTTATCCTTTCACTTCTCACCGTAGATATACTATAGCTATCCACGTGGCCTGCTGGTCAAAAAAGGTAACCTCTCTAGATGGTATTTATCATGCATGGTCAATGCTTTGTGGTTTTGGAGACTTTGACTTTATTTGGGGATAGCAAAATGCGAAGAGAGAAAAGATTCCATTCCGTGCAACGGAGGCCCAGAAAGCAAAATCAAGCTATTGAGTCGTGTTTCATTAAAAGATGGGGGAGAGAAAAGGGAGCTCTTGAATCACTGGCATGGACTTTTTATTTACAATGAAGTCAGCCAAATTTCCTGACGAAGAAGGTCTGTATCCATTAGGCTTCCGAAGATTTTCAATAATATTGAATTTTATCCTGAAGGTACAAAAAATTGTTCATGGCGCATTAAATGTGATTTCCGTATACAATTTATGCACATTTCGGAGGCTTCTAGCATAAGGTTACTGTATGTTTTTTACAGCTACAAAAATGCATCTCGAATTATGCGTGCTGCTATACGAGAAGAGAGCCGACTAACCACCTCAGGAAGTATTGTGGCTGAGATGCCTGGCAAAACTGGAAGAAGTTCTTGTACAATCCGAGGAACATTTACACCCTGTTGATGCTCAAAAAAGGGAGAAACAAACATAAGTTACACACGTTCATTGGAAAGTAACACAATCACAAACCAAATTCAACAGTAAACTTCTCTGGCATTGAGTTTAACATATTATTCTACTGCCTGATATCAGAATTTTACGAAAGCGTTTGTTGACACCATTTTTGCAATTTCAAAATCACCAAGATGTTATGCCCCCTAAACATTTTTGTAAATGTTGCTTGCAAGCTTGCAAAAAGAACTTCACGTTAGCAAACTAATAGAAGAAAATAATGCCTAGATAAAACAAACTTTCTGTTTAGAAATGTGTTTACTATCTAGCAATCTCTCACGAAAAGTTGTGCATATGGTTGGTGGACCTTTCTTTGGCATATGGACAACTCAAACATGTTTGGTGCTTTTTATTGGGAGCTCCTAAGTTACTAGCAGAGCCTAGTGACACTGTTTAGAGGTCATTTTATTGGTTTGCATGTGGAGGGTTAAGGATCATGGACTGGGGTTGGTAAGGCTTTCAATAGTATATAGACTCTCCACCTAATAGAAAGCTTTCAGGCTGGATGCTCCAACACCATGCATCAATTCTTAAAAACATACTGAATCCCAGACAAGCCTGATCAATGAATAGTTAAACTCTGACTTATCATATGAAGATTCAAGTACCTGAGTTGATGTACTTGATATTGAAGTCCCAGCAGTTAAGAATTCAGCAACTTTCTCAACATTATTCAAGATAACTTTGTCCTCCTCAGTTATTGTTGGCAGAAGTGCCGCGGGCTTAAAGGGTGCAGGAACCATGCTAAAAATTGGGGCAGCATTTCCCATGCCAAGGATTGCAATAACCTGTCCCAGTTGTTCCCTTGCAACAGCATCGATACCCTTTACAATCTGCATCAGAAAATAATGGTTAGACATTTCAGGTGCCGCACATACAACAAACCTGAGAGTGCATGACTATGACTAAGAACATCAATCCAAATACTCATGCTTCTAGTAAAGATAAAATGCCAGTAATTGTAATACCTCGTCCAGTAGAAATTCTCTGAAAAAGTTCCCCTTCTCAGAAAGAAGGAATGCTAAGGCTGCCCTAGTTTGAATTGGCTGTGTTTGTTGAGAAGCACTTGAGAGGAATTCAGGAAAGATATAACCTGTTTGGCTTTGCAGCATTCCAAGTTCAGCCATATCCCCATTCATACTCTCTCCACCTCCACTTTTTGCTGCAGTGATGAAATTTTCAAACGCTTGCATGACATCAATGAATCTTTCAGCATCAAAAACACCAGATTTCCCATAAATTGTGTAGCGTAAAGCATTCCTTAGACGAGGGGACTCGTCAGTGAGGAGCCTCTGATAAAAGAAGTATATGTAAGAACATAATGACCTATAGTTTAGAACATTGTAGGGAAAGTATGATAACAGATTGAATGGACATTATTTTATGCGGATCATGCAGCATGTGCTTCAAGCTTAATGGAGGGAGGAGCATCTGAAAAAAGAAGTATATGAAAGAACACAATGACCTATAATTTAGAACACCGTTGAGAAAGTATGATAACACATTGAATGGAAATATTTTATGTGGATCATGCAGCACATGCTTCAAGCTTAATGGAATACAAAGATTTATCATTGAGTTTAACAATACACAGGCTTCAAACCATGATTTTTAGCGGAGGTATATAGCCAACAAGATGAAATTCTTTTATCAAACACCAAAGTGACAGGCAGATTTGCGCACCAAAATAGCAAGGTGCCAGCATCAAAACAAATACAAAACATTATGGAAATTTTTTTTTCTGGAAACTATCATTTACAGCCACAGATAATACATACCTGTGCAATATATGGATAGGCCTCGTCTACAATAGCAAAATCAGGATTCCCAACTAGTGCTATGCCTTCCAGTACACCTATTGCCCTAATGATGAGAGCAAAATAAGGGGGTATCTTAAACGGATAATCAAATGTTATTTGTGCCAGATCAGATGCTAGCTCCTGAAAGTTTATATTTTTTGCTCCTCCACCTTCAAGTGCTTGATCAAAGACCTTAGCCAGGACTGGCAAGATAGGTTCCAAATTAACCCCATCAGAAATGAAACCAAGTTTGACAAAATCTTTGACAATTGCTCCATAGTCCCGATGGATAAGGTGAGCAATTGCTTCGATCATTCCATATTTTTGATCATCAGTTAGTTTTGTGACTAGCCCTGTCCAGCAAAAGGCATATTAGATTCCACAAAAATTGGCCATGATGAGGTAATCGCAATTGGGTCAGTAAAGTATTTGTTAAGAGACCTATGATGGTAAAATGTCAAGAGAACACTATGGGATCTTAATATATGCATGTACGTATAGATATAGATATATATAGTATAGATAATATATATATATATATATATATATATATAGTGTTTGTGTGCAGGCGTGTGTGTACTGCACCACTAGTCAGGTTGCACAGTGAAGAGCAGCGATACATTCTTATTGCATGAAAGAATATAGTACATGAGGCTCTGAAAATATTTCAAGTATACATGCCTTTTTAATCTGTTGCATTCAAGCCAATCACTTCTAGAAACTAAATATCCGTGTGTGTCATTTGATAGTCACTGGAATCTAACTCCAGATTTCAAAGTTTGAGTTTGGTTGTAGTATGCCGGCTCAGTTCTAAAATGTGGTTACCTTATATTCATTTAACAAAAGAAATAACCCATTTTGTTTCTTAAATCAGCAAATATTAAGGTGCTCTCGATGTCCTTGGTAACTAAATTAAGAATAAGAGGAACCAAACACATAATAACAAGATAAACACCATTGCTATACAGTATATGATTAAGATATTCCACCTACAAAAAAACCATCATTTTTTGTTTAATTAAGAATGAAAGCAGATTGAGTTTGCTAGCTGAATGGATACTGGAGATGCTGGGGCTTTAATAGTTATGTGGAATTGAAAACAAAGCAGTTTGTGCAGTTTAAATATGAGAGGTGCATCTTTATAGCGTTTCACAATCAAGCATGTCAGAATTGTATAATTGGAAGCCAATAGGTGAAAAAAAGGAGAGAAAGAAGATTGCGTTGCTTTCCACTATTAAGAATGAAAGAAGATTCAGATTAAGTGCATTCCGCCATTACAAAAAGGAAAGGAATGAGGATCCAAGTTCTCACACAACAAATTTAAATAACAATATGTATATGAAGGTGCTACCCATGTTCACAGATGATCTTTCACTATATACACTTAAGAAGTAGATTGTTACCAAAATCAAGTATGGCTAACTTCCCATCTGGAGTGCGAATCAAATTCCCAGGATGAGGGTCAGCATGGAAAAGGCCAGTATCAAGTAGCTGTCACTCCAATGAGTTGCAAAAAATAGATAAGTTAATTTTCTCCACAATAGATCAATGACAATATATAAACAACAATTGTGATCAGTGGGGTACCTGCTTCAGGTAGCATATGACTCCAACATTAACAAGTTCTCCAACATCACTTTCAGTACTTTGTGAGAGCTTTTCTCCCTCAATCCACTCTGTAGTGAGAACTTTTCTCGAAGTATACTTCTCGTATGTATTTGGCACAACAACCTGAATGCAATACTTTATGTCACTACAAGATTTCTCCTTCAAATACTATATGAAACTCCTTTTTGTCATTTAAGCTGATACCATCAAAAACTAAGATATGCAAATCCCAAAATTACACCCAAGCAATTTTTCATTGCATGTCTTGGAGGGATGGACTGTAAAGATATAGAATGATATTCGAAATGATGACAGTTGCAATAATTTTAATCTAGCATCCAAACATGCACTATTCACGTTCAGCAGTATTTATAACAGCTCCAGCAGAAAATCCCGCTACCATGTTCTTAAACAGTTAGCTATTCCTAAGATTTACTTTAGAAAAGCCGCATCTTTAACTTTAGCACCAAACTAAACCCCACTTAGCATTTGGGTCGACCATCTAAGCGCAGAAAAAGGACATGGTTCTAATTTTGACTTTCAAATAAATAGATTCTGTCTTGTTTCCTTAAATAATTAATCTTAACATGGAAAACTTCATTCACCATGAGAATGTGAGGGAAATTTCCAGCATAACCAATTTATCAGATGATCAAGCTCGACAGGGCCTTGGCATGAATTCAACAGACAAGAAAAAATTGTATGGTTTGAGCTATCAGGGTCACCTGTGGAAGGTCCTTTCTCATCATTTCAGCAAACAGAGATCCATTTTCACCTTCAGTAACATAATCTAGCTCCTCAAAGAAACGAGCAGCCCATTCATCAACCAACCCAACTACATCTATAGCGATCTGAAAACAAGGTGGAGGGTTGAGAAAATTATCATTTCAAATAGAAGATAAATGATCCTTCCCAGAATGGAAGAGTTGGTTCAGTATTTCAGATAATTGACTAAACTACCTGGGGAAACTTTCGGAGAGCCAAACCCAAATTCCTTATGATGAATAGATCGACTGTTACTGTCTCAAGAACAAAAGGCCTCTGTACTTTAACAGCCACCAGGTCTCCATTTTCTTTCAGCCGACCTTTATATACCTGCCCAAGAGATGCTTCCATGGAAATTCCACGGCTCAGTAGTTTGAAATTGCGAAGCTTCAGATCCTAGCAAAGAAATTCTAAATTCTACTTTTCATAAAATTCAGAAATTGAGACTACCAGCAGCTATTGGAGATGAAGAAAGTTCAGAATAGATGTTCTGCCATGGCTGACCAAGCTCCTCATTTATAAGAGCCATTGCCACATCATCTGGAAAAGAAGGAACCTTCACATATAATCAAACAGAAAAATCAGATATAAATGGGGTTAGCCTGATTTGTATTGGAAGCTGAGAAGGTTAATTGACATTCATCTAGAAAGTAATCGTTCTTTTTTTTAGATTTTCAATACAAGTAAGAACTTGACATACAAACATTTTAAAATGATTTCATATGTGGAATATTAAGTTCATAACTTCACAAACATGTGCAGACCATCTTCATTGCAAGCATACTGAATATTATATTTACCACAAATGTCGGTTCTAATGTATTTTTTATTTTAGAATTGAAGAAGCATGGCGGAATAAAATTCAAAGGCATAAAGTTATTGCAATGGAAAACAAAGAAAGAAATATAGTATGACGTTACCTTATCACAAAGTTTTTGTAACTCAACCATCGCAGCAGGTGACAATATATCAGGTCGAATACTCAATGCTTGACCAAGTTTTACATATGCTGGACCCAAAGAGGTTACAATTTCCCTCAATTCAATTGCTCTAGCAACTTCATTCTGGTTATTAAGATAGGAAAGGAAAAGGTAATTTAGAAAGATAGAAAAAACACATGGTTCCAAGAAGAAACGTAAAAAGAGCAATTCAGAAGCAGTTTATGCATGTTTTTAGGATCACCCCGAAAAAAAATAAGAAATACTTATTGAAATGGCAGGGGGGTTATCAAGGTGCAAAGATCATCCCAATTGCATGCAATAATTGCTATTCAAGACTAAAAGAGCAAGCTTCTGTGTCCCATTTTTTTGGTAAATGTTTTCTAAGGTCCAAAGAGGAGATGTAAGAGGGGACACAGTGGACAAAAAACAGCTAGGGGTGAGTATTATTTCCCACTCTTCGAAATACTATGTATATGGTTCTCGTTTCTTAAATTATTTTTATAGGAGCTTAAGCTATTACAATGAGTATCAATACATACCAATTATCCTTGTGCTCTTAACATACCTCAACCCTCACCCAGGCCACCTCCGCATATATAAATTATGGGCATTAGACAGGGAATTTGAAGTCTGAACAGATGCAAACAGTTATTAACTGAGGCTGGAGGACAGCTCTAATAACATTCAAATTAAATATGGCATTTATTGTTCCAGCTGCTCAAATTCTCATGAATGGAGCAATAGTGTACATAAAGCTTCCTAGCTGTCTTTTTCACTATATTACCTAGATAAAGAATACTCTACAACCTCCCCCGGGGAAAATAAAACTGCATGTAAAATTAACAGTTTCTCAGTGTGTTTAAGGATTCATACAGATGGCACCACATCTTCAAAATACCAACCAAATATATATCAATATATTTATATATATACACAGACAGAATAGCTATCTACCTAAGTATATGCACAGCATTGCATGCATACAAAGTGAAAGAGAGGAGAAAGGTCCTGAAAGGAAAGGAAACAGGCAAGAAATTTTTACCTCCTTGACTTTCTTGTTTATCACATCCCAAGCAAGACGAGAGAGAAAGCCCCCGGCAACAGAAAGTAACTGGACAACTCGAGTTGCAACTGCACGTGGTCGTTTTCCCCAGTAAGCAGAGATGCTAGAAGGTTCGTACACCAAAGGCAAAAACTCACTGCTTTCATCTACCTGCAAGAGGTTCAAAACAAACACAATAAGTTTAGCAACCAGCTTCACAGAGGGGAAACCTTGGAGATTTCAAGATCACTAAAGGACATCCTCTATTGACTATCTTCCATGAACATCTAATAATAGTAGAGCCTCCAACATATCATGTTTCTTCCCAGTTTAATTTAAAATCATCACTACTAGAACAATCTTCCAGCAAAAGATTCCATGAAAAAATTACACATTGTTCACGCCAAACCATGAAGCACATTCACAGCTAAAACAACACCAAGCCATGCAAATACAGCTCGATCCACGTTATCACCATATTTGATTCAGATATCCAGCCATTACCATGAAAAGAACATCCAATTAACCAAACAAAAATCACTTTCCCGTAATTTGCATGACTGAACTTGCAGAAATGATGGGTTTTCAAAAGTATTTACCGGGTCAGGAATTCCTCAAACAACCCAGTAAAAAGGGCTTCCCACATTGAAATTATTGCTCAGTTACATATGCAGCCATTGAAATTTTCAATTATCTCATACAACCTTTACAAATTTCAATACAATACCTCAACCAGACGAAGCTTGATATTGTCATCAGCAAACTGAGTATCTCTTAGATTTTGACCTCGAAGTCCTCTCATTAGTATTGCCAACTCTTCATTTTCTTCCATCTGTGCCCTGACTCTTTTTATTTCCTGCGACACTTCTCCCATCCTCTGTCAATTCCAAATCTTAACTCGTCACAATTCCAGCAAAACAAACAAATAAACTAAATCTCAATTCAGTTAAACTAAATCTCAATTCAGTTAAAACATACTAAAAATGTAAATCACATTTTAAAACATGCTCTAGCTTTGATTTCTCTTTCCTCTAGCGTCTTCTTGATTTTCTCAGCAACCAAACAGAAAATTCGGCATATATGAATGAAATAAGAATCATTTTCCTTATGCCAAACTAAAATAGAAATGAAAACAGAACTAAACAAATGCGTCTACCTTCAATTTTCCTTTCATTTTCTCAGCAGCCAAGCAGAAATTTGAATATCTAAAAAGACTGATCGGTCAAAGTTAATATTGAGTTTCTCGACTCTTTTTTTTCTTTCGTTTTTCCTTGACTTTCTAGCTAACCATGCGTGAATTAAACTCAATCAGCTTGAAAATAGCAGACTGGCACGATCAACAAAACCACTCATCAGTCAAACTTACTGTAGAGACACCGTTGACAGGTTTTGACTTTGAGAATTTAGTGGCAACGCCGTTAACAGGTTTAGGAGGAGGGGACCTGGATGAGCCATTAGCAGTGTTTGGAGAAGAGGATGGTGGCGATGATGATATGGTAGATCCGGTTTGTGTCGGTTTCGGTTCGGTGGCAACAGCAAACACTCGATTGGTTGGTCTTCGAACCGGAATTCTATTTGGTAAGTTGTGGTGGCGGCGACTTGGCTGGATTCCTCCGTAGACGAGCTGTGGAGCCGCTGCGTCCATCAAACGATAGAATATTAGACAGTTAACTTTCTCTCAAAAAATTTAGAGAGTGAGAGAGAGAAAATGGAGAGGTCAGTCGCTGGTGCTTGTGTCTGAATTGTGGTAGTTTTATTGGTTTTTCTTTTTCTTTTTTCTAGAAGTGAGGGTAAAGGCTGTGTACTCCTGTCTCCTGTGGGCTACAGAGGAACACGTGGCGACGGGAGAGGCGAAGGCTTGAGGCTTGAGGCTTTTGTTTTTAGCAAAATCTGCGGAATGGTGATTGGTGATGGGGATTTTGGTTTTATGTGATATTAACCAATCGCCTGCCTCGTTGTTGTCTTGGCTTTGATGGACGACGCGGATGGATCGATGGAGGGATATTTCATTTTAATGTTGTGTTTGTTATTGTGGTGTATTATATTTTAAGATATTTTTATTTTAAATTGTTTGAATATGTTAATATTAAAATAAATTTTAAAAAATATATTATTTTAATATATTTTTGAATAAAAAATAATCTAAATCACATAAAAACACACTGAAGGGCAGCCAGCATCTGTAGTCTGTCCCTCATTTCTCACTCCCTTGACCTTTGCATTTCCTTTTCAGTTTTCACTGGTAGGTTTTCCTCCCCTTTAAATAATAGTTGTCAATATCGTTCCGGTCACCGTTCCGGTTTTTTGATTGGAATGAAACGTTCCGGCGTGCCGTTTCGGTGTCATACTGTTCATATATAATTATATATATATATGAAAAAAATAAAATATTAATTTAACAAGCATAATTAAAATTTGAATTCTTTTTTATTTAAAATATTTTGGTGTTTTTAAATTATTTTGATGTATAGAGATGTCAAAAATATTTTTTTAAAAATAAAAAAAAATAGATTTTGAACCCGGAACGAAACCGAGGCGTTCAGGCCGGAATTTTCAGAATGGATCGGAATTAAAACCGAGACCAAAACGATGCCGTTTTATCTCAATTTTTTGAACAGAACAGAACGGAATTAACAACTATGCTCTAGGCTTTTGTGCTTTTCATTTTTTCTTGAATATAGATTGCCACGAGATCAAGCTTCAAGCGCCCGTATGGTAGCTTATATTTTTTAAATTGTTTTTCTTAAATAAATATTAAATTAATGCTTTTAAAATGTTTTTTTATTAATTTAATGTATTTTAAATTATATATATATATATATATATATATATATATATAATGGATGGAAATAGCTAGGACACAAACTTATTGATTAAATTTTTTTTATAGTAAGGGAAATATGAAAACTCATTTTGTTTTTATTTTCAAGGTATAAATTCATTTATTTTTATAATTGAGAAAGAAAATAACTAGGACACGAGCTTGTTTTGTGAAAAAAAATCATTTTTTCTTCAAAGTTGGAATTATGTATTGTTAAAAATAAAAATATAACTATAAAAGTTGTAAGAAAAAATCTAAAATATTAATTTAACAAGCATAATTAAAATTTGAATTCTTTTTTATTTAAAATATTTTGGTGTTTTTAAATTATTTTGATGTATAGAGATGTCAAAAATATTTTTTTAAAAATAAAAAAAAAATAGATTTTGAACCCGGAACGAAACCGAGGCGTTCAGGCCGGAATTTTCAGAATGGGTCGGAATTAAAATCGAGACCAAAACGATGCCGTTTTATCTCAATTTTTTGAACAGAACAGAACGGAATTAACAACTATGCTCTAGGCTTTTGTGCTTTTCATTTTTTCTTGAATATAGATTGCCACGAGATCAAGCTTCAAGCGCCCGTATGGTAGCTTATATTTTTTAAATTGTTTTTCTTAAATAAATATTAAATTAATGCTTTTAAAATGTTTTTTTATTAATTTAATGTATTTTAAATTATATATATATATATATATAATGGATGGAAATAGCTAGGACACAAACTTATTGATTAAATTTTTTTTATAGTAAGGGAAATATGAAAACTCATTTTGTTTTTATTTTCAAGGTATAAATTCATTTATTTTTATAATTGAGAAAGAAAATAACTAGGACACGAGCTTGTTTTGTGAAAAAAAATCATTTTTTCTTCAAAGTTGGAATTATGTATTGTTAAAAATAAAAATATAACTATAAAAGTTGTAAGAAAAAATCTTAAAATTGTTTATTTAAATAAAGTATAATTCCAACTTTTATCTTTAGTTCTGGATTGAAAAAATAGATGGATGAAGTATGACCACGAAACGAGAGACAATGCCTTCTCATCCACGTGACTTGGTGCTTAATCAAAACAATATTATTTTACAAATAAAAAAAAAATCCATATAGACTTTTTGATTGGGTCGGCCATGTTGTGAGTATGAGGGTCGGGAGTGATTTGTAAACATTAAGGTTGAGGATTTTATCTGAGCCCAATGTGAGCTACATGGATTTAGGGCTATTAAGCCTAGCCCGTTAGGGGGGGGGGAGACTTGAAGAAGTCGCGCATGGCAAGAACCTGCCACGCGGCGTAAATCCATACGAGGAAAATAATAGCAACAAGCCAACAATCAGAGTCAAATCCACTTGCAGTGAACCAGGACACACTCGACGTCCAAATTCACTAATCTACAATTCCTTCATATTACCATTATTATAGTAACCTCCACCGGCTCTTCTCCCACTCTAGAAAAAAGTAAGTGGAAGACCCAGCCTGTAGCACCGAGCAATCTTCTTTCTAATCGCACAACACCCTAACTTTTTTGAAGTCTAAGTATCATCGTCAAGATCTTGAAGCTCCAGGAGAGGTAAAAACTAAGAATGACTGGTCAAGTCAGAAAAGAATCAGAAGCTCAATATCATCATGTAATTCATAGACTTCCTACTCCTGGTGATGGCCCTTATGTTAGAGCCAAGCATGCTCAGGTACATACACATATTGATGACTTAGAGAGATTCACACAAATTTCTTTCACTTTTTAGATATCCATTTGCGTAGGCTTTCCGCTTTTCTTTTTGAGAGTTCTTGATTCTGAGTTTTGTTTGTTTCCTTGGAAAGTTTTTGGTGTTTGATAAAAGGCGTTATGCGGCTGCAAAGATAGCTGTTTATTTTTCTGTCCTGATCTTTTTTTCTTGCACCGCACCCTTTTATCTTGTTGTCGTGCAACTGATTAGTTCCTTTACTAGTGGGCGGGGTTCCATTTTACTGAACCAGTACTGATGCAGTGATTTGGTCATTGATCATGGTAGGAATATTGCCTGTGTTTTTTTTTTTTTCTGATCTCAACCGGTGCTGAAAGAAGCTTGAATTTGGTGTCGTAGAGTTGGGGGTTTTCTACTTTGTTGACTCATGCTGTTTCTTAATTTGGAAGTATCCTGGTGTGTCATCTTAGGTTGTTTCTATTATTACTTTCATGGTAATTCAAAGAAATGTCAGTCTTTGAGTAACATAATAATTATTTGATTAATTTAACAAGACAATAATACTTGCAAAACGTTAAAATCCGATAATTTTGACTACAATATTATTTGGATTACTGTAAACAAACGTAATCTAGATCAAAGTAAGTTTCAATCCAGGAATTAATATTTTTCTGAATTTGTTTCCTTCAATTGAAATTCCGTTTGAACAGAAGCTGTGTTGTGTTTACAGCTAGTTGAGAAGGATCCTGAAGCAGCAATAGCTCTGTTCTGGAAGGCGATAAATGCCGGAGACAGGGTCGATAGTGCTCTCAAAGACATGGCAGTGGTTATGAAACAGCAAGACAGGGCAGAGGAAGCTATTGAAGCTGTAAAAGCCTTCAGAGACCGCTGCTCGAAACAAGCCCAAGAATCTCTAGATAATGTCCTCATTGACTTGTACAAGGTACCTCTACATATGGCGTGACAATTTGATTACAATAGTTGTATTCCTTTTTACCAAGTTTTATGAGAAGGAATCGCCTGCTTGCGTCCCTTCTCCTGTTCGATTTCTTGGTCTTGATGATATCATGATAGCTGTGATAAATCTGGCAGAAATGTGGAAAAATTGAGGAGCAGATAGATCTACTGAAACAGAAACTACAGATGATTCACCAAGGAGCGGCCTTCAATAGGAAGGCTACCAAGACAGCACGTTCGCACGGGAGGAAGTTCCAGGTTACTGTCAGACAAGAGACTTGTCGGATACTGGTATCTATCTCTGACATTAAGTTTTAAAAATATTTTTTAAAAAAAATTGTTTTTATTTTTTATTTTGATGAATTTCTGAAAAAAAAACCACAATCCCAAACAGACTCAATTGTTTTTAACATTATACTGTTCTGTTTGGAGTCCAGAATGAAGGACAGGACTGTATTTTATTTCTCTTCCGTTTTTGTTGAGTTAACTAATTTTGCAAACATTTGACGCAGGGAAACTTGGGTTGGGCATATATGCAGCAAGGAAACTATTTGGCAGCAGAAGTTGTATACCACAAAGCTCAGTCGTTTGATCCTGATGCTAACAAGGCCTGCAACTTGTGCTTGTGCTTAATCAAGCAAGCAAGATATGCCGAGGCAAAATCAGTTATCGATGACATGTTACAGGGTAAGCTTTCAGGATCTGATGAGCCCAAGTCAAGAAACCGCGCCCAGGAGCTGCTAAGTGAACTAGAGACTTGCCAATCCTCATCGGTGTTTTCAGAACCATCAGAATTAAGTTTGGAGGATGCTTTTGTTGAGGGCCTTGACCAGCTGATGAGCCAATGTACTCCATATAGATCAAGAAGACTGCCCATATTCGAAGAGATATCACCATTCAGAGATCAGTTAGCCTGTTGATTACATGTTTTAAGACATTCTTCATTTTTTTAACCCTCAGATGTGTATAATTTATGCGAGGAGATAATAATAAACTGGGGCTGGGAGTATGTGTAAAAGATGAACACTTCAATGTGTTCCATGCAACCACCGTACGATGTGTATATTTCTTGAGTTCTTCAAAACCAAACACGCCGATTACTTTCTCGGTGTTGTGTAATGCAATATGTAGTCGAGTCTTCTATGCAAATGCTTCAAGAATTTTCTCCACGCCGTGGTTTAGTCATCGTAGCTTTTGATCCATTACAAAACCACATTACACTTTCCCCCTTTCTGATACAGATGCTCATGAATAGGAGTTCGAAATTAATGGATATATTTGGGAGGGAGAGGGAGAGGGAGAGTATAATTATAACATTGCAAAGGACAATCTAAACTGCATGGATTCGAATATTCATTACACATTAAAAACAAACACTAAAATTATCGATGCCATGTAGGAGGGAGGGAGAAAATTATCTACTCGAGTTCATATAACCTATACAACGAGATTCAAAATACAAAAACCTTTCACATCTTAAACGAAGCTAACAGGGAGAGAGAGGTAATCTAAGACATAACAGACCCTGTAGAAAAAGAGAACTCAAGGACATATCATCAAAAGAAATAAGAATTGCTTCAGCGAAGACAAACCACAGCAAAAGCCAAGAGAAATTAGCATTTGAAGCCATGACAAATAGATAAGATTATGATGAGAATCAAAGCAATGATAATACCCAAAACAATCAGTTTTATCTTCATATTCTGAAACCACATCTTTCTTCTCATCTTAGTTCCCTGTTGTCGGAAATCTTGTGCCTGTAAACACCACATACGTTTAAATATGTTTAAATATATCGTTCCCTGATAACTAGACATCAGAGAGGAGAGAAAACTGGAGAGACATGGAAATAAACAGGTATGAATCCAACCAAATCCACTCCCATCTAGTGAACTCTACAAACCATAAAAGTCATGTCTGAAACATTTCAACGGTATTCAATGACAATTTGGAACGCAAACCCCCCAACTCAAACTCAAGAGTATCTGTGTGACAACAAGCAAAAGATTTGAATGCATTTTCCACTGAACTAACCTGTGAGCGAAGGTTCTCAGTTTTATCCACCAGCAGCTCAATCTTCTCACCACGATCAAGAACCTGCACGGGAAAGAATTGCCTCAACGAGTTGTATCACATGGTGCTTCTAGAAATAGTATTTTTCAACATCAATATGCAAAATATCATCGCCTTTCAGCAATTACATTTTTACTTGGTAGCACAAATCCAGGACTGTTTTAACCTCCAGATTACACAGTATAGAAAACCAATAGCTGATCAGTACCTTCTCAATGTTCTCCATCATAACACCTTTAACTTCTGAGACCTGGGCCTTGACTTTTGCAAGTTTGCTGATCTCTTCAGGATGATCCGCACAATACTGCATATGCCCCTTCAATTTGGACCTAAAATAAAGACCAATAAGCAAAGCATGTTTGAAAAGAAACAAAAATGCATGAACGTGAAAAATTAGACATGTTTATACATACCCAAACTCTCCATTCAGGCTCTTGGCAACAGCCGTTGCTGCTTTTCCTCCACCATATCTTTTGTTAAAATCTTCCTTAACTCGCTCCAAAAAGGCAATTGGGATTTGTCTGCCAGCAGATTCAACTGCAACCACACAGTAGGCTGTGCATTCAACACAGAACACGAGAATTAACACAATTCACAAAGTTTGTGATTATGAACAGAAAAACTGCGTATATAAATGTAATTATATGAAAACAATGTGTTGTGTTTGATTCAGATAAATCACATACTTGAATTTTGCGTTTGGGCCGAAGATTTAAAAGAGAAGAAGTTTCAGTTTCTGAACTTTGGAATTGCGATTTACAGAAACAAGCACTAGTCCAAGCAATTTTATGCTCTCTAGTATACAAGAGAACTATTTTGCCCAAAAAAAGTCCCTGTTTTGCATTTCCCTAAGCTAGTTCAAACAAAAACAAAAATTCTTTATCTAAAGGCAGCAAATTAAAGAGCCAGCAACAAACAAAAAGGCATCAATGAGTTATATATATAAAAAAATAATTCAGAGACTGCTTGCATTAATAGAAGCGGGGATATCAATTAAAATCTCCATTCTCCATCATTAATATGATATAATGTTGAGAGAGAGATAATCATAGTTTCATTTGAAAACGATAGAAGAATAAAAACCAGAATCCTGACAATTTCCTTTCAAAAAAAAAATAACAAATAAAAATAATAGACAACATATAAACACGTTGAGGAATAGTCAAAGTAATATACACAAGTAATACAATGCATTAAACTTCCAAGAGAATACTAGTCAGAAACCGCCAGCCGATTGACTAGAAACAAAATCAACACGCACAGCAATCAAAACCTCGAATTGTCTTCATTACAAGCAAGAAATAATTTAAAATCTAAGCATAAACCATTTCACATTATCCAAATCCATAGATTCCAGTACCTATCAGCCCACGTAAATCGTCAAGAAACCCCTAATCCGTAGAAATGACTAAACATTCAAGTGAAACGGTCAAACACACGGATCAGTCTAAAAAATCAACAGATCAAATCAAAAGGATCGATCCATGAACGCACACGATGGAGATCAGGATCAATAAAAATATCACAGATCAAATCAGCAAAGTGACTAATAATAATAATAACAATATCTTACTGAATCCGTTTTCAACGAGGTAATTGAAGGTATGGCCATCGCAATTATAAGTAAACTTATTATTAGAAGCGGGTAGTTTTTCAAGACATTGTGCAGCGATTCCGGTGAAATTCCCTTTAAACTCTGTGTACTCCGCGAGAATCACCGTTCCTCTTGCCACGAAGCTATAGATCAACGTTTGTTGTCCCATCTCTACCTCTTACCCGGAGAAAAACACGGAAACACTCAAACCCTAAAAGATCAGACGAACAGATCAGCTATTAAACGCAATAAAGGGAAAGAAAGCAACAGGAACGATGGGATCGAGGAGAAAGAAAGAGGAGATTATTTGCTGGATTTTGCTGTTTGCGTGTTGATGTATTTTTTTTATTTTTAGGGAAAGGCTTACCTGAAAATAGTGGGAACGTGAAACGGGTGGGACTAGGGAGGGAGAGGGAGAAATATAAATCTGTTCTGTTGAATAAAGTGGCTGGCCCTCACGCGGCATGTGTGCTTTGAATTCTACAGTTTTTCGAGTATTTTTTTTTTTCTGAATGGGCATTTTGCTTGGAATTCTTACTTGATATTGTTTGACATTAAATAAAAAGATTGGGAAGATGGTAAAGTATGGTGATTTAAAGTATTTTTCATTTAAAATATATTAATATAATATTTTTATTTTTAAAATTTATTTTATATTGCCACATTAAAACATTATAAAAAAACAAAAAATAATTATTTAAAACTCTTTTTTAAAAATAAAATTTTAAACATATGGTTCAATTAATACCCTTTATTTTGATTTTTTTTATTTAATTTTTTTTGGAGAAATATTCTTTCTAATGTTGCTGTGTGTATTTAATTTTTTAAGAGATTATTCCATTTTATCTATATATTTTTAAAGATATTTTATATAGAATAACTCTATTTTTAGAATAAAAAATATTTATTTTCATGTAAAAAATCTAATATATGCAGTCTTGCATAATATATATTTTTTGTTTTGTTTTATTCAGTTAGTTTAATATATGTGTATATTTCTATTATTATTTAATATAATATAGCAGATATTTTTAATAAACAAATTCAACAACACAAATATGTAGATATCTCATAATACAAAATTAAATATCTTGATCTATACATGTCTATTAATTATTCTAATTTGATTTTTAGTGACTCTTTATCATGTTTATTGACACATATAATTCTCAATATCTATAAAGATATGAAAAATTGTTGTCACAATTTTAAAACATAAATGAGTTGATCAATGATTTGAATTAATGCGAGATCAAAAATGGTTATTCCATGGTGTCAGAAGTCAACTCACTCGATGATCGAATGGGGGAAATATCAAGGTAATGGGTCAGGATGACAATTAATATGAGTTAATATAAAGATAAAAATAATTATTAATTTAGTGTTAAAACACGACATGAGAGTCGAATCATGCCGAATCAGAGGCACGTGCTAGGTTGACCATCAACCTTAGCCGATGCAAGAATAGATAGTGTTATTATTGCGTTCTTAAAATCCAACTCAAGGGGTGACTTATGGCAAGATCTTAGTCACAGGTCAACACGTGAATAAAAATAATAATTACCATAGTTTTAAAGAATAACTCAGAGTCAACTCGAAGTAAGGTTTAAGTTGTTGGTTAAAAGAGTTGTCCCGAGCTAACTCAAATATTTGTTTTTAAAAATATAAACAACCTCATTTGACAAAAAAAAATATAAAAAATGAATGTATTTTAACCCGTGTTCTATCATAGATCGATTGAGTCGTAAACTAATTTAGATTTTTTTACCAAGTTAGGTCAAATAAATTATTCACTTGTTTTTTCTTGAACCCAAATCGGTTCAAACCTCGAGTCGATCACGCCTTGTTTAGTGTTACTGGACATAAATAAAATAAATTGTTTAATTTAATCCAATATATACTAAATATAAGATATGATATTTATTTAACTAGCCCAGCCACATCAAAACCAACTAGAATATGAAATATTATCTTATTATCTCACCATCTTACCCGTTACTCTGGCGTGTTTTTTAAAACCCAAAATACTTGAAATTAACGAGAATTTCGATAAATTTTTTCTTGCTTTTCTTGTTGCGTTACACCAAGTAAAAATTATTACCCTGGATCCTGGATCACATTGTTCATTAGTGCTGCTAATGTATTTTTCAATGTGGTCGATTTGTTTTGTATTTTATTTTTTTTTCTTAAATTTTTACATTATTTTAATAAACTAATATTAAAAAATTTTAAAAAATATTATTTTAATATATTTACAAGTAAAAAATATTTTAAAAGATAAGTGCACGCTCGATCACCCGAAATGAAATAATAATGCCTGACATTACAGTGAAAAATACTTTTTAAAAATATTTTTAATTTTTAATTTAATTAGAATAATTTTGTTTTCTAGATTTTTTCATGTTATTTTTAATATCCCATTAAAAAAACACTATTATGTAAATATTTTTCTAAATAAAATATATTTTAAAATACAATTAAAAATAAAAGCTATCGCACGCAGAAGCAATCACAAATCCTTTAATTCACCCTTTCAATCACAAAATTCTTATGCTTTTTTGGATGCCACATAAGTGACTTAATGGAAATTGTTAACCTACTGGACAATTTTAAATATCAAGACACTAAAATGAAAACAAATGCAAAGTTGATGTACTTGATTGAGATGAAAAGCTTTTTTCCCGCGCATTGTCTTCCATTTTCCCTCCAAAACCAGGGAGCCATCTTTCCTCACTATCTCCGCCGTCGCTGCCCTCACACTCACTTGATCTGAAGCTCCTCCATCAATGGACATGGAGATGGACATCCCTCTCCCGGACGAGCTTGAATTACTTGAAGCCGACTCTCACTTATTCCAAGACTCCCTTGACCCCCCCTCACCTGATCCCTACACTTGCTCGCCTCAACTAGAACTGGAACAATCACCTCCTCAATCACCCTCTGCTTACCAAATTAACGACCGCAACAAGCGCCCTAGATCCGAAGGTCCAGGTTCACCAAATCAGGAAGACGCCGTCCTCTTCGACGAGAAGAGAAGCAAAATCGACGATAATGCGGGACCGGAGGTCGATGATGAGGACTGGCTCCGTCCTGTGCAGGATAGGAACAGCGGGAACGAGGAGGAGATAGTGGAAGTTGTTGTTGTTGAGGAGGAGGAGGAGGAGGAGAAGATTGTGTCTAGATACGTGTCGGAGATTGACGGCGATTTTATTCCAGTGACGGCGCCTAGTGGTGGCGATAGGGTTTATGCAAAAATTTGTAGAGTGGACACGGAACAGGGAGCGAAGAAATTGGATTTCAAATCGCAATCAAATGGTAGAAATTAAATTTTGCTTAGTCTAAAGTTTCATGTTTGTTTAGTAATTTTAGAAACTGGATAAATAATTAAATAAAATAATCACTAATTAGATCTCATTATAGGTGAAATTTAAGAATCACAACTGGTTTCATGCGATTGTCCTTAGCATCACTGCCCCCACCCCCTTTAAATCGTATACATTTTGAGAAATTGAAGTGGGCATGAAGATAAGGGTTATTGGATTACTGGTGGACCATTTTTTTTTATATAAATTTATTCCTTTTGTAGGTCTTATATCGGAACCGATTAATGTTCTTTTGCAAAAAATGGAGCAAGAAGCTTTCACCAAGGTATGAACATTACATGGTACTTGGTAGTTAAGCAAATTTGAAGTGTCAAAAAATATTGAGAATCTGAAATATCATGTTGATTTTGCTCAGCAAAGGATCAGTGCTTTGTAATCATGCAATCATGATTTTGAAACCTTGTTTTAACCTGTGTTTTCGGTTGAGTGGGTCAATGCCCACGACACACGTCATAAGAAAGTCTTCCTTTTAGTTTTTAGAGAATAACCCAAAGGGACAAGTGACGAAGATGTGGTGCATGTTACTCTAGAGCTGTATTCATCAATAACTCATCAAAGCAAGTTATTTTGATTCTAGTTGTTTGATATCAGGAATATGCCCCCTTTGAAATGTGGTCTGAAAACTGAAGAAATTAACCTCACGAGCCATTGTGATTTCTCTACCACCATGGTTTTCCTTGATATTTTCAATCTGGTATCTGCTTACGATTTCTGTCATTAATGGTATAGCAAATGATTTGTTAGTGGCCAGAGTCCTATGGATCTAGCTTAGGTGGTAGAGGGGTGCAGGGATTATTAGGGCCTGTTTTTAGGATATAATCTTAACGGCGATAATTAATCCCCTGTGAGATTCCTCATACACTATTCTTGTGGTGCTGAAGGCCTTGCAAGCTAGTTCTGAAGATCAGAGCGATGAGATTCTTCCAGAAACACAAGTGATGCATGAAAAATTATGGGTGGACAAATATGCTCCAAATTCATTTACTGAGCTGCTCAGTGATGAGCAGACAAATCGAGAGGTACGTTGCATTCATTGGTCAAAGTTCCTATAAGGTTAAATTACTCATCATAAAAAAACAATGGTTCTCAGGCCGAACTCTTTCGGGATCTTGTTATCTTTGCTCACAATTTAGAGAAAACTGTTCCATTGCAGGTCCTCTTATGGTTTAAACAATGGGACTCTTGTGTTTTTGGATCTGATATTAGGAGTACATCAGATGACATTTTGTCTGCTTTAAGGCGTCATTCTTCTATCACTCAACATCCAAAACCTTCTGATTCAACTTTCTTCAGCAAGAACAAAGGACATGCATGGAGTAGAGGGAATTTTAGACACTCCAATAATCTGGAGCAAGAAAATAGTAAACCAAAAGGATTTCAGGACAAGTGGACCAAGAAATCAAGGCTTACTGGTCCACCAGAACAGAAGGTAAGCTAATAAAATTATATATTTTCCCTTAAATCTGGCCTGGACAGAGAAGCGGTAGGAATTGTTTATACATATGCAATTTTACGTTCATATTTATGCTTATGCTGCTTTCATGAATTCAATTTATGTACTGATGAACGTAGATAAGTTGCTGAATTTAGTGCAAATCTCTACTCTTGATGGTTCATGGCTTTCAAGTTGGATTGCTTGCTCTCCTAATTCCTCTTAATGTGCGGGTTATATGTGTCTGTTATAAGCTATTTAGATAGTGAAACTCATTAGCACAGCAATGTTTTAAGTTGCGGTCACTTCTTCACACCTTTAAAGGGAAAAAATATGACGCCATGATGCCTGACAATGATCAAGCTAGATGCATCCCCAGTTGCAAGAAAAAATTCTAACTTTGTCAAGCAGGGTCTCAAACTCTCAACACTTCTTAATCAGGGATGACTTTTGGCAACAATAGGCTTGGCCTGTAATGTATAATCCTAGGTCTTGATAGTTAATTCTCAAATGCTCCCATTCAATCATTCTCTGAATAAAATTTCTACTTCACGTGCTGCTCTCATGAAGGAAAACGTTAGCTGTGCTAGTAGGTCTCTGTTATACTCATGGTAAGAGAAGATGAGGATGAGTTTCACTATCATGCTCCACCAATTTTTCTTTGGTATGTGGAGCTCAGAACAGTTGGTGCCCATGTTTATAGGTGGTGGATCAGCCCATATGTGGTTTGAAACTGTTGCTACAATGATTACTGCCTGGGTTTCCCTTGATACGAATTCCATTGTCATCATGAAACATCGTAACTATTTTTCTCCTGATATAAAAATAATACCAGCTATGTTTTTTCTTGGATTTTATCAAATGGAAATCTATGCACCCGTTTGTGTTTTACTTAGTGAAGAGGCTGAATGCTTTGGCATCTCCAGTTCGTCAACAATGAATTCTTGAGAGTGGATGAGTTTTACCGTGTGTGTTTGCAGTTGGCTGTGCATTGAAGCTGTGGAACTGTCCTATCAGATGACTTCTTGTGGGTGCTGATAGGTCTACAACTGTTCAGATTGTCAACATGCTGAATTTACTGGTCTGCCTTCTTGTATGTGAAGCTTGTCCGCATCTTAGCTCGACAGACACATTCTATAGGAGCCCACAAATCTTTTTTATTCTTTTTATATATGGGTTTGTGTGTCGTGGACATATATTTCAATAAATCTCGAATTGCTTATTAATGTAGATGATGGCCATGACCTTGGATTATCTTGGCTGATTTAGCTCTTGTATATTCTACGTCTAGCATACAGTTGAATTGTCAACTGTTTTTTCAAGGATCTTTTACTCTTTCTATTTATGTGTTGTAGTGACTGTACTTTTGGTCTCAACCGGTTTTTAGTTTCCAAATTATTCTATCATAGTTTATACCTTAGATTTTTTCTTTACTTATTACCATCGTGAAACTTTTGTTTGCAGTAGCAAGAAATATTTGAATTTTTCTTTGTATTACGTAACTTCATCTGAGTTCAGATTAAAAATTATTTATATTTTCTTGTTATTTATGATATTTGTTTCCTTGCAGTCAACTTTTATCCTTGAAAACCTTGAGTAATTGAATCTTGTGACCATGGCAGATCCTTTTGCTTTGTGGTCCCCCCGGGCTTGGAAAGACAACACTTGCACATGTAGCTGCTAAGCATTGTGGATATCGAGTTGTGGAGGTCTTGCTTTTTACTTCTAACTGATTCGCATATGCATGCAAGCAAAATCATGATTAATTAAGGCCATAATATTTCTGTGTTTGTTTTGGTTTCCTGTGATTGTTTAGTTTGTCCATATTTCTGTTACTTCTGATTTATTTGGTTTGGACAAGCTTACACAGAAAAAAATATTAAAGATGTTATCATAACAAGGCATGGCAAAGCTCTTTATTTTGTGCTTGTTGTAGGTTACATTGATTCATTTTATTAATCTTAATGTTCTGCGTTTATCCTACTTGCTTTTAAGGCAATCTTGTTTTTTAACGTGAAACTTCACTAAGCTTTTTATAATAGGTCTTTCCTTATTGAGATTTTGAAACTGTACAGATTAATGCTAGCGATGATAGGTCTTCGTCAACGATCGAAACTAAAATTCTTGATGTGGTTCAGATGAACTCTGTGATGGCTGACTCAAGACCGAAATGCCTGGTCAGTTACATTCCTTCCCCTTGTGCTTGTTTTTCTCTCACGTGGGACCTGGATATTTAAAAGAAGACACTGATTTCTCTATAGGTGATTGATGAAATAGATGGAGCACTCAATGATGGAAAAGGTGTGGTGGAGGTTCTTCTAAAAATGGTACTTGAATGGCATTCTGATCTTATATCTTCATGTTTTATTAAGTATACTTGAGGCCACCCTTTTCCCTTGCCTATTTTCTGTATTTTTTTTTATTCTTTATTGTAATTTCCATCCTCTTTATCACTGAGTTCCCCTTGAGACCTCTGAACTTCTTGATTGCATTAGATTGTGCTTTTATAATTTTTCCTTGTCAAAATGAAATGTAGCAGGGGCACTGGATTATTCGTTGGCCACAGTTTAATTTTGGAGACCACACTCTAAATTCTGATCCAAATAATATATTTGATATATTGTTCTCCTCTTGGACTCAATGCTAGTGCTTCCTGTTTGTCCTACCTTGAAGTTGGAAAACACATGGTTTATTTTTACCAATATTATAGAATTCTAGAATATACATAAACTTCTAGACATGGAAGTAATCTGCCACAAATTCTCTTCTTAAGGACATCTAACAATTAAAGTGCTATTCATTCCATGTAAGTTGTCGTAACTCATAACTTCTTTAGAGGCAGTACCCCGATGCAAGAATAACCTTTCTTGTAGCATTAAAATATAACAGGCTTCTTAATTTGTGACCTCTAGTATTGTAATCGATTGAAGCTGATTTTCACAAGTACATTGATTTATAATATACTCCCTATTATTTAATCTTCTTAATAAAAATTTATCTCTGGTTTTCCTGATAAAATAGCCATAAGATTTCAGAATTATAGTTTTGAGAGCTGGAAATTCCATATTGATACGTTATTCTTGTGATCCATCAGCACTTCTGATATATAATATTACCTGCTATGTAGTTTTAGCTTTGTGGTTTTACCATCTTTGGGATTTATTATGTTCATTCAGGTTTCTTCTGAAAGGAAGTCAGATACTGGGAAGGAAAATGTCACTAAAGGAGAGCAATCTGGAAGGGTATCCTCAAAAAAGGGGCAGAAAACAGCATCTCTGGCAAGACCTGTGAGTTTGAAGTTGTCATGGATAGTTTATTTTGTAATATCTCTGTTTCCTTTCCCTCTATATCCTTTGAAGTTGGCTGTCTATGTAGGTGATCTGCATATGTAATGACATATATGCACCTGCCTTGAGACCATTACGTCAGGTTGCAAAGTAAGTGTTTCTTACAAATATTGCAGTGGCATACTTCTGGTAAAGTCTATGAAGTTATCTTATGGAATCTCAATGCTTCCTATATTCAAGTTCTTTTAAATATAGTTTAACTGAAAATTTTCTAATCTGGTATCATTCTTGGTTTGAATTGAATCAAAGCTGCAGTGCATTTATATAAAAGAGTCTATTTATAATGTTCTAATGTGTACTTTCTTCTGAGAGGATTGCAATGTAACAATGTGGAAGAGATCTCCTGAATCTTGGAATTACCATTTTTGGGAAGTTTCATCAAACAATATCGACTTATTCCGGGCTTACAATTTTATGACTTGACTTTCTCATTTTCTGCAACCTGAGGTACTGAATGACATATCAGTGCGAAGATGACAAAGGATTCAATATTCTTAACCCATTGTAATATAAGTACCTTTTTCAAGTTACATTCAATACAAGGACCTTGTTTAACCAATTTGACTTTGTCAATTCGGATCTCTGCCTTAAGGCAATGTTAAGATTTAGTTGAAGACATATAATTGTCTTCACTGTCTCAACCTTCTTAGTTCGAACCGTGTACATCAGTTCTTGGCATAGTTATATGAATTACTTGGAGTTTAGGAGTTTCAAATCATTATATTAACATGTACATGCTCTTTTCACAGGGTCCATTTATTTGTTCAGCCGACAGTCAGCCGTGTTGTAAGCAGGTGATGGCTGTCAATGATTTATTCATAGCTCTCGCATTTTCTGTCATGTTCTTGGTAAACAAGTTAATTGATCGGCCAATTCTGAGTATCCTTCCCTAGCTATAATATTGAAAGTTGTCATATGCAAATTCCCATCCAAAAGAATAGTATTTTATCATATCTGAAACAATGCATTGATACGATCTGGAAATAAGACTTCCCCATCAAAGTAAGAAAAAAATGACCAAAACTCTAGGGCCTTTGTTTTATTTAACATCAGCCAAGGAGAATGCTCTAGAAGCTCCAAGAATCCTCAAAGTAGTCAAAATCCTCAATAAGGTCTAATCTTAGTTTACCGACTTTTTGCTTATTTATTGATATTCAACATATAGTCTACATTAGACAACACTTTGTTGTGAAAGAAGATTAAAAGCCATATTTGTTAGTCCTCTGAAATAAATTAGCGCTTTTACAACACTAATTTTATGAAAATTGGGCATCACAGGCTCAAATATATATGTAACAAGGAGGGAATTAAGACAAGCTCCATTGCACTTTCCGCACTTGCAGATTACACTGGTGAGTTATAATCCCTATCCGATATGCGACGAGCTTTAATTTTTCTGATCCTGTCTTTGATTCTCGTAGTCCTATAAGACTTAATAATCAAAATACTACAATTGGTTTGCAATATGAAACATCTATAATTTTTTTTTTCTTGCCTTTTTTTTTGTTTGTTAATTTCTACCCATTTCATTTGACTTCACAGAATGTGATATACGCTCTTGCCTGAACACCCTCCAGTTTCTCAACAAGAAGAGACAAGTTCTTAACGTGGTGAGCCTTTGATGTGACATTCATTCTAAACTATTTATTAATTTACTAAATCTCCCCGGTGATGCCAAATATAGGTCAACTTTAATGTTTATGAGTTGGTGATTCTGTTTTGACATTGACGGTAAATTCCTCTGGGAACTGCAACATTGGTTTTTGCTCCCTCTGTTTTTCTTAGTCTCATGGATATTGAGCATAACACGATACCCATTATCATATATCCGAGAACAATGAAAGTTACTGAGTAATGAATTCAGCCTGAAACCATAAAGGAAAAACTTTACTATGAGAAGGGGCATTGGTCATGAACCATAGTTTAGTATTGTTTTTCTAGTAAATCAAGCCCCTATATTAGTCATTTCTACAATTATTTATTAGCTACACCGATATTTTTAATCTCTTTTTGAAGGATCTCGCAGAAAGACATCAAATCTGGTTATGTATTGTATCAATATACTGGCAAAGTAACGAGTAAATGAATAAATTATTCCACCATTGAAATTTGCATTAAATCCTAAACTCTTGATTGATTTTCAGTATTCTTTTTAAAGGCATCCCACACAACAATTCTTCTTATCAAGAACACTGGCCAGTTCTTGTGCTACCATCTTGATTTTTATCAAGGTGGTTCAGGGGAGATTTGGTGCTTTTTGAAGGATGATGATGATGCTATTTCTCTCTCTCTCTTTCTCTCTCTCTGTGTTTTTTTGTTGCTACTTTAATTTACTGACAGTATTTTGTCTGCTCGGCCTCAGCTGGAGATCAGTTCCCAGGTGGTTGGTCGAAAGGACATGTCAAGAAGTGTTTTTGATATTTGGAAGGAGGTAACATAAATATTGTACATTCCATAATGTGTTTCCTAACTATTCATCCCTTTCCAGCTTCTTTATTTGCTAGTGTGTGCTATTTGCTCTGTAGATTTTCCAAAAGAGAAAAATGAAGCAGGATAGAAAATCTAAAGGTAGCTGTGGCAGCTTGAGAAATGAATTTGACTCTTTGCTCTCCCTTGTATCTAATCGGTAGACGATCAATGCTTGAAAACCTCATTACTCATTTTTCCTTTAGTTTAAACCTGCCTCTTTCTAGCTGTAATACTTCCTGTATGTGCAGTGGTGATTATGATGTGATTTTCGATGGGATCTATGATAACATCTTGCAGCTCCATTACCATGATCCAGTGATGCAAAAAACAGTAAGCCTTAGCTCCATTCTTTTTTGGGCGGCTACCATATCTGACTATTTTATCTCTTACCTATTTAAATCATTATTAAATTTGACTTAATTGTAGGTCAAGTGTTTCAATAGTCTTGGTGTTTCTGATGTGATTCACCAATACATTATGCGTTCACAGCAAATGCCCCTTTATGGTAAGCATGTGCCTAGCTGTCTTTCCTATAAGTTTTCCCAATGCTGAAAAAGTTTTGAATTTTAACTTCTCATCTCATTTTCCACTTCTCTTTTGAGCAGCATATCAGCCTTGCATTGCACTTTCTGTACATCGACAGGTAGCACAAATTCAAAAACCAAATATTGAGTGGCCAAGGTCTTATCAAAGGTATTTATAACTCCACTGTATTTGGCATTTGATGTCTAACATGTGCACTCACTTTTATACTATTATCATATCTTTTGCAAATCTTTAGATACCGAACTGTATTGATGGAAAAGATGGACAAGTTAAGGTCTTGGCAGAACAAAATTCCACCACATATTTCAAGGCACTTATCCACCAAATCTTTCGTAGAAGACTCTGTTTCTCCCATCTTACATATCATCTCTCCTCCAACTCTAAGGCCGGTAATCTACTTGCACTTATTTTACAAGTTCATTTAATTGGTACGGTGTCATACTGTCACCCCCCCCCCCCCCCCCCCCCCCCCCAACTCTGCATCGTGAAAAACCAGTTCTTATTTTTATTTATATCTTGTTTAGAGTCTGTATGTCCCTGTGAGGAAAAAAAGAATTCTTTTGAATGAATGTTTTTCACTTATTCTTTTGAGCTGATTTCCTCATCATCACTTATTCTTTTGAACGAAATTTTTCTCTTATTCTTTACTTGCACTTATTTACAGGTTCATTTAATTGGTACGCTGTCATACTGTCTCCCCTCTCCCAGTCTGTTATGTTGCACCTTTTTTTCCTCTGCATAATGAAAAACTAGTTCTTATTTCCATTTATATCTTGTTTTGAGTCTGAATGTCCCTGTGATGAAAAAAAGAATTCTTTTGAACGAAAGTTTTTCACTTATTCTTTTGAGCTGATTTCCTCATTCATAATTTTTTTAATGAAAAGATTGTTTGTAATGACACGAGTTTTTTAAATTTTGTTGCTCTCCGATGTATTAATGACACAGCCTCAATAGCTCTGATTTTTTCTAAAAGTCTGAAATTCAATAATCTCCTTCTAAAAATAGCCCTCATGGCTATTTAAATACAAAAAAACATTCTAATTAGTAAATTCCTAATTAAACTGAAAGTCCTCATCTAAATAGGAAAAAGAATCCAAATACACAAGGAAAAAAAACTATAGAGTAATTTCTGGACTGAATTTGGGAGTGTAGGGGAACTCAGATGAAGCTGTCCTTTTAATCTCATAGGTAACTG
Organism: Salix caprea; assembly: GCA_964035475.1. Taxonomy (NCBI): domain Eukaryota; kingdom Viridiplantae; phylum Streptophyta; class Magnoliopsida; order Malpighiales; family Salicaceae; genus Salix; species Salix caprea. The sequence goes on from OZ037752.1 coordinate 14,140,435, forward strand.
GGCCTTTAGAATGCTATGGAATTTTTTTAGCCTGATCCAACCTTCTAATAGTGCTTATTTTCTTTCTTTTGCTTGTTGATGTTCTCGTATAATTTGGAATTCTTGGTGCTTTTTCTCAGGTAGCAGTGCACTTATTAACAGAAAGAGAGAAGAATGATCTTGCTCAGTTAGTTAGCACAATGGTATCCTATTCCATGACATATAAGAATATCAAGCCAGATCCTCTTGCCTGTAAGCAGGAAAACGAAGCTGCTTTAGATGCCTCGTCACTTTCTGTTGATCCTCCCATTCACGAATTCATTAACTTCAAGGTCTGCATTGTTCTTTGTCTCTGCAAAGCCAGTATAATTCCATATCTCATGTTTGTTGTCTGCTTGTCTTCTTGGAATTAACAGGGCTATAGTTCTGGTCACTATGCACTTCCCTTAGCAGTGAAGCAGGTTTTGGTACATGAGGTGAGTGACAGTAATTTCTTGCTTATTAATGTAGTCTTCATTTAACAGCATGATCACCTTAAGATCCAAAATTTAAGAAGGCAAAAGATCCTAAGTTGGTTTATGCAGACTGTAATGATAATCTAAATGGTTGCCTTGTTCTTTTTAAGTAGATTTGGATTTGTTTGCAAGCAACTTATCGCTGTTGCAACTTTTCTATAGTTGGACTTCAATAGAGGTGTAGTATTGAAAGGCATGTATGGTCCAAATGGACTCTGATAATCAATCAAAAGAGCAAGCACATGTAAAATCAAGCTGGTTTTGTCCGTTGTCATCATCTTATCTCAAGTCCGTCTCCCATGCTGATGTATGGTTTACTATCAGTTTAGTTATCAGTGTATCTAAATCTGTTCCCTGTTTCAGCCCTTTGACTTGAAATGAAGTCTTAGGACACTGCTTATACTGCAAGCATCACCAATCTCTCAGTTAGATGTTCATGCTTTAGCATTTGTTGAAGTCAACCATACCACGCATCTTTTATTGGACATATAAACAGGGAGGACACTGGTGTCACCACTCTTCACCCATCACGTATTGTGACTTGCATTTCAGTAACTTGGTCTTGTACCAGATATGACTAGTCAATTTTATCATTAAATAACATATAAAATGTCACTTTGATGCGATATAGTAGAAATCTTACAATAAATTTGAAAGTTATAATTATTAATATTTATTGGCAAATGATAAGAGGCTGGCTATAGGGCACAAATTTTGCTCCTGAAATAGAAGGGCAAGTGAGGCCATATTAGTTTACTGCGAGATCTGAAATCTTTCACGTGATTTATGTTTTACTTCTTGATCATTCGAGAAAGATCAGTTTGTCATGGTTATCATTTCTATTTTTCTTAACATGAAAAGGAATTCAATCGTGTGCTCACTTTATATGGGTATTTGTCTCTTGGGAAACTTGAATCTTCTTAGCTATTTTGTGGAGTGCAAAATTTTACTCTTAAAATAAAACTGTATTCCAGGTGGAAAAGCAAAAGATTTTGCAAGCAAGTAGATCTGTACATTTAACACATGGGCACGATAAACAAAATATGTACTTGGCAGAGCGGGAGAGTGCAATGCAGTCAGCCCAAATTAACCATGCAGCTGCATTTTCTGGTAAGAGCATCAGCAATGAAAAAAGCATGATAAATTCCGGGCAATGTGTTCCAAGTGGCTCAGCAACATCTCCAATCATGGATTCTAGTAGAAGGGACTTGTCCAATGCAAAACTAAAACCCTCAGTAAATCAAAAGAAGCCTGCTAGAAGCTCTACCAGCTTCTTTGACAGGTATGAATACCTAACAAACATCCAGTTATCTGTGTCATTATCTCAATGCTTGCAATCTTCAATTATATCAAGATCTTAACTTCAATTTTCGTGGTTTCTAATAAAGTTTTCTAACTTGCTCAAGCTATTCATATAATTATGTATCTTTCATCAAAGTGACCTATGTGCGGTCCAAAGTTTGCACAAGCTCATCCGGTTTAACAACTCAGCTAATTATTGCAGTAAAACTCTGGCTAATGTGGACTTCTGCATAGCCTTGTTTATCACACTTGTACATTTTTAGCTGTTCTAGAGGTTACGTTTCGATGTAGATGTGTTTGATAAAAAGCAACATAATCGTCAATTCCTGTGATTCTAAACTAAAAACTGTATAAGAATTGCAACTCTAATGAGGTAACCTATTGACATATCTTTACATAATTCATGTTTCCTCCATCTCATTCTTGTACAAAAATATTATTCTATCGTAACCTTTCAATTTTTTCTATCAAAATTAATGGTCACATGCACTGCACTTGAAAGGTAGTCATGATTTGACTTGAATGCCTTGTCAAGCGTTATGGAGTTTTTTTTTTTTTAAATCTAATATTAGTTAATTAAATTTATTCTAAAATAGATATTTACAATCAAAATATATCTTATTTTAAACTATATTTTATATTTTCATTTAATGTTTATTTTATAAAAAATAAATTTAATCAATTATTTAATTAATATGATTATGCATTTTTTAAATAAACTTTAAATTAAATGACAAATAAATGTATTAATTTACAAACGAGTGTATAAATATTTTTTTAAATAGCTTTAATCACAAATGACTTGATTTTGATGGGGGAAAAATGACAAATGAGCATATTAGAAAATGTGGATAAACTTAAGGTTACGATAAATTGCTTTTTATAAAAGGGGTATGATTGAGAAAACGTGTGATATATTAGGATATGCTGATGATAAGCTCCCCTCGAATTTCTATTTATGAAGAAAACCATTTTTCGTCTACTCAGACTGATACTAGAAATAATAAAGAGTTAGCATGGTCAGGTTACATGGAAATAGTAACATATTTCTTTAGTTGCTGATATGTGTTTCTTCACTCAAACCAGGTTTAGGAAAGCAAACAGTAAAGGTTCTCAGAGTACTGACAGTGCTGGATGGAAGACAACCACCTTGGAAAGAGATTCACGTCCTCTGATATTCAAATTTAATGAGGTACGCTAACATGGCTGTTATTCATCCTTTTTGGGTTAAATCCCAGTAGCATATTTGCAAATTGCTAAACATTTGAATATGATAATAGATAGTTTGTCCATCCATGAGCTGCATAGGATCGGTGAGGCATAAATACGTGGGAGTTTTTTATTTGATCAACTTTACGGGGCAAAGAGGATAGAAAATGATTTTTGTTAGGCTTGACTTCACATTCAAGTTTAGAAAATGCAGGAGTCAACACCGAACTACGTTTGTTACAACGTATTAAGTTTTCTGTTGCCATTCTCTACGATTAACATAAAATGACTAGCCTGGCTGTGCAACATCAACATTTCTGGTGGAACCGGTAATGAATTGAGGTTATGTTCGATATGACTTTTACAAATTGATTTAAGCTGCTGCTTCTATTTTTTTTACTTCTTTTGACTTGAAAAGCTTAAAAGTATGTTGGGTTAAAAATAACGTTTGATTTAGTTCAAAAGCTGGTTACAAAATTGAGTAAATTTTTTAATTTAATCGAAAGTTGAAAATTTCAACTTTTGACTCATGGATTTTAATTTATTTTTCAAAATAGTTGTTTTGAGTCAGGTTTGTCAAAAATGCTTCTAACTTTAAGTCATTTTAACTCATTTTTGCCACTAGTTATTTATGAAAAACAAATTGAGTTCTTACTCGATCAATATTATAATTCAAAAGCCATGCCAAAGGACTCCAGACATACTTCCAACTTGAAGTCAATTTTTCCCCGAAGTGAAAATAACTTTTGAATTATGGCTTATAGCCATGTCATAAAATAGACTCTAAATACACGCAATTACTTACTCTGCAAATATATATGCCATACATGTTTTTGTTATGATAGTTTAACTTAAGATGGGCTTCTACAAATGCATAGTATATTATAATAATTAGATAGTGGATCTTTTGATTGTTTGCCTTACTGGATGCTGTTATCATTGTCGTTTTGGCAACTAAAGCTATGAAAAGCTATCAAATCTGCCCATTGTTTTACCATCAATGTTAACTCCATTTGGTAGCGGCTATCTTTTGAACTTTTGAAAAAGTTTTAAGAGCTAGCAAAATCCTAGCCTGTTTTATGACCATTGTTGATTTCACAGAAATTTCAATGTAGCTCAATGCTTTAACAACATATATTTGAAAAAAATCAGATCACATGCTTACCGTATCCTCTCCCTCACCCTCTTTTCCCTATCTGTGCAGGGTTTTACAAATGCTGTAAAAAGGCCAGTACGAATGCGTGACTTTCTGCTATGATTAATTGCAGTGCCTGGAGGCAATACAGCAGTGTCGATTTCACATCACAATGTAAAGTTCCATGTGTTCATTCTTTGCCTTCTCAAACTTGTGCAGTCCAGAATTTGTTCTTATAAATTAACATATGAACTTTCTTATTTTTATCAGTGATTTGATAGGAGCCCAAATAGACGTCTATATTGTTGTTCAGGTCACGGCAGTTTTGGTGATTTTAATACCTGGAAATAGTAATGGATTCTCCCAACTATGTTATAGCCGCCATAGTAAACGTGCCTTTTATCAACTGTTCTTTCATTAACTATATTTCGTTGGCTAAAATGTACGGAGGTTCTTGAATCATTGGCTGTTTTGATCAGACATACATGAATTATGGGGTATTTGGATTGTTACCTCAATGATGTCTTGCCATTACTTGAGGTGAGACCATTACCAAAAGGAAGATTTCGTTCACGCCTGTTTATTCATACCAATTTCTGACTCAGCCTTCACTCTATTTCAGGTGTTTTAATGCTTGAAAATCTTTTACTTAAAAATCAAAATCCAGGTTTTTGTGTTTTACTCGAGTTTGAAAATGGTTTTTGATGTTGGAATACTGTTTATGATGATGAAAAGATTTTTATGGTCTTTTTGGAAAGAATTGGTGACCGGATCTATGGAGTTTTTTGGCAGCCGGGAATGACAGATGACAGGGGTTCACGAAAGCGAAATAAAGGGGGTGCCAAGAAAACGACTGATAGTTCATGGGTTTCTGCATATATAGCCACTTCAACTCACCAGTACAGAACCTTCTAATCTCAGTCAATAGCAAACCATAAACCAATTGCAGAAAAAAAGAAAAGAAAAAAGAAACAAAAATCCCCAATATATTCGTGTCCTGTAAATAGTGAATTGACATGAATTTAGGTTTTCTGCACCGTGTTCAAGATAGTGATTGAAATGAAATATACAAATGATACTGAACTCTATAACATGCTGGGTGGGATGTTTCCGAGAAAGTAATACGAAATAAAGGGACTACTAATTTTCTGATGCTAATCATGTCTACATTACTTTCTTTGCCTAATGAAATACATGTAAAAAAAATACCCCATGAAAAAAAAAGGGCTTCGACCTCAGTTCTTGTTGTCGGTCATTATACCTCAAGTTTTCCACGATTTTCACTCGTGATTGAAATCCAAAGCAAAGACACAGTAATAGAAACCAGTCCTGACCAGACATACACAATTGTCGGCACTCTTCCTCTCCTTCCCAGCAGACCTTTCACGAACGGGTACATGTGAGACAGCACCCAGAAGCTGAAAAAGAGTCCTCCCATCAACTTGCCCCACTCTGGTATCTCACTGTATAGTGTCCTCGAGCACCCAATAACAATGGCTACGAGGTTGACTACTATGATGGTAAGTGGCATTAAGAAGAGACCTGTCCACTTGACGATATAAAGATCAGCGTAAATATCATCTTCATCTTCTCCGGCAGACTTTGAGGTTAGCGTGAAAGAAATCTCAACCCCAGCTACCACTTTTAGAAGGCCTTGGATCACAGCAACAAGGTGAGCGCTCGTGCCGCCGATAGCCCAAAATTGCTCGTTGCGCCACCATTCCTCGAGCCCAACGCCGGACCATCTTATTTCAAGAAGGGAGATGAGAGTTAGTGTTACAGTGATGGTCAAGAGGTAAAGGAGGAAACTTATATCCAGGCTTTGAACAATGAAGGTTCCGGTGAAAAGGGAAAGCGCAGGGAGGAAGCAGTAAGTGACCAAGAAGAAGGAGGTGAAGGGGTAAATGCCAACATTGAGGTACGCAATTCGCTGCAAGAATTTCAGCCGCCGGCTTCCAAAAAGGGCATTGTTTTTGGAGAAAAAGATTTCTACCGAACCGGTAGCCCATCGCAGCACCTGGTGAAGGCGGTCGGTGAGGTTGATTGGTGCTGTGCCACGGAAGGCATCTCTCTTTGTTACGCAGTACACAGACCGCCAACCACGGTTGTGCATCCGATAGCCAGTCACCACATCTTCTGTGACCGAGCCATAAATCCAACCTATCTTATCCCCCCAGTCAGTCTTGTCCTCGTACCTATGCTCGACATCAAAACACCACGTTCAGAATTGGATTTCTCTGACTCAAAAATGAGGTTCCCGGTGCAAGAATCATATGGATACAGGAAGGTATTGGATTGATTATTACCAGCAAGAGATTACAGCGATTGCTTCAGCAACCGTGGGTGCATCTAGAGGAGGACGTGGCAGGAGAAGTGCACCGGGAGGCCTGCCATTCTTCACCGATTTGTGATCGGCGAGTGGCCGTCCTTGGAATTCAGCAACAGCTATAGACTCATTGAACGTGGCTGAATTCCCAAATTTCTTTGGCAGGTTCAAGTCAGGGTGTGATGTAAGCGGCTGAGCCTCTGACTCGTCTTCTAAATGACCCGGAGCCCTTCTTTTCGTGCTGCCGAACATGCCCAGGTACTCGTTTGCCCTCGGTGGGAGGAACCCGTATAGTGCGTGTCTACGAAACATGCACCCTGTCCCTACATACACCGGACCCTGAAGACCATCCAGTGCTCGCATACTTCCTGTTTTGTAACACGGTAACGTTCAAGATATGTTGATGATGATGCCTCGAGGTTTCAAAACCAGAAATTTTCGATTGATGATTGAAAACCTTTCAGCTGGTATGTTTTCTCATCTTTGTATCTTTCTAAAAATGGTATGTAGGAAAGTGCTTTACAAATACATGGATAGAAATAAATAAAACAGTTTATTTAGCTTCTTCATGCCTGCTATAACTAGTTATTTCGGTTTTCTGCAATGTGTTGTATTTCATGTTTTTCTTGCTCTGGTCTGTTTTAGCAGAGAAGTAGTGTCTAAGTCTAGGCAGAAAGTGAAATCCATATCATTTCAGGTTCCTTGTGCAAATGACTTGAGTTAAACAAACAAAAACTAAACCTAGAAACAGATGGAGTGGAGGATCAACATGTTGGAAAAGTTCAAGGCATGCGTGTTTTCTGTAGCTCTACAAATATATTTTCATGGACAGAAAACCCCCACCATTAAGACCTGGAAGAGTATAGCCTGAAGTATACTTAGCCATTTCAAGATCTCGAAGATTATTTTCATAATAAAAATGCTATCAATTTCATTGCAAATTTTTAAGTTAAATCCAAAGCATTACCATCAAAGAAGACAGTGTTGTGATTTGCATATCGATCGGATGGGTCGATCCCTTCAAATCTTTGTGGAAACTGGATGTAGCATATGCGGTCACCACCACGGTCCATCATAAAGCACATTCCCTCCCTTATAGCTTGGCAATTGTAGAAGTAATGATCACAATCCAAGTTGAGTATGAATGGTCCATCTGACAATACAGCTGAAGCTCTAACCAGTGCATTCATGGCTCCAGCCTTCTTGTTGTGGTCAAAGCCAGGCCTCTTTTCTCGTGATACATATGCAAACATTGGTATCCTGATGTCAACTCCAGTGAAATCTAATTTTTTCTCATCTGGCTGACCCATCACCTTCTCATTTTCTGGGACCTTGGTCATTACCTTCATGGTGCGTGGTAACAGATTCAAGTTTCAAAAGTTAATTCAGCACAAGAGACATTAGATTCAAGTTCAAGAAATATTAGACAGTTATTTTCCTGACGTTATTTTCCTCTTTCAATTTGTAGAAAAAAAATGTTGACGGATTGAGTAATGCATGCCAAACAACGAAAAATGAAGTAAACTTCACTTTCCTCTTTTATGCTGATGAATGAGAGATCATTCCATACTCTTCATGCAATCACTTGATCCTTTTTCATTAACATCGGATTTATAAATGTGCCTAGTTATTGAGAAATCATTTAGAAGTGTAATCACCTGCAAGATTCCAGCATGGTCCCCCTTTTTGTGATCCATTGTTTGATCTAGCCATGTTCCAGGCCACTGCGTACCATCGGCCATCCATGTAGCTTTAGGGACGTCAACAACCCCCTCCGACGGCAACACACCACCATTCTTCTCCCTGGCGAGACTTTTGGCCTTCTTAAGCTCCATAGAGTTGAATGATTTGCTTCTCCTTCGTATTGCTTCTGGCAGACCATTTATCCTGACCTTGAACTCGTCATACTCTCTCTTCATCCATCTGCGGTCCTTGACAAAATCAGGCCGTTTCTTGTTTTTGGTGTGGTCAGTTTTTAGGTTGAAGTAACTATCCGGATTCCTCAGATCAATGTCATGTTTTCGACAAAATGGCACCCAAACCTGAGTGAACAATCAAACAAAGCATGCTTAGTTAGAGGGCGTAGAATCTATATGGGTGTAAATTCAATCACTAAACAAATATTCATGAAACCAAATATTGTGTTTCGTTGGATGTAAGGGATAGCATTTTCTGAATTAAACAATATATTGTCCATGATGCAACGAAAAGAGTGGTATGTTTGAAACTCATCTTGGGATGATGCTCATTTAAACATTGAATGAAAGCACAGGATTGTTCATTGGTGTCATTTGTGTTTTGGTAATGAAGGGCCATTCGTTTCTGTGAAAAGCAACAGTGCCAAATGCCTCCGATAGGACATATCAAGCAGGGAAAATCTCAGCTCTAGATTTTAAAGGTTTTAATCACTTCAGACTGAGCTAATCTGTTTTGGTTCTTTTTTCCCCCAGTTCATTTTGGTGTTCAGGATTGTAAAAGAACCTCTGCGAATTTAACAGCTTCAGCCATAGCCTCGAAGGTGAGTATGGCACCACCATCATCAGAAATGTAGCAGGAGAGCTTCTCAACAGGGTAGTCAGCAGCAAGAATAGACAAAACTGTGTTGGCAGTGACAAGTGGCGGTTCCTTATCAGGATCAGCAGTGGAGACAAAAACATCAACTCCTGGAAGGTCTGACCGGCCATGAGGGTTCGCAGGGGAGGGCTGCTCAAACTTGTCACGCAGAGCAGCAAGGTCAGTGGATCGGTTGATGGGATTGTACTTGGGAAAAATGTCTAGTAGCCATGAGAAAGCAAACCAAATCTCACAAACGATAGACAAGCCCCACAGCCACATGGCATCACGATTGGGGTTCTGGATTCTCCACCCAAGGAAGAAACATAGAAGTACCAAACGGATCACCACAAGTATCCTGTTCATACATAACTTATGTTTAGCAAATTCTAAGATAAATTTTACAGTGATAAAAGCCTGAATACCCTCGTTAATTGAGCTGAAACCTATATATTATAAGGTCTAGCAGAATTAAAATCGAGGGTAAGCTTGGCTTTCTGCAAAGATTTGTCAAGTGCTGAACATAAACTAGCTTTATTTTGTATTACAACCTTGAATGTTCTTTTAGTCCTGCAAAAGCTAGAGGTATTGCATAGGACTAGAGTTGAGATTCTATCTACCACGTAGTTGCTCCTGATATGTTAAATGCATTTGTTAGGTATAGAAGAGCGCACCTGTAAGGGCTGAGAATAGCTGCCGGAACCCTAATCTTCCTGGAGAGTGGTTTCCAGGGCTTGTCCAGAAAATCCGACATACTCAGCTCTGTATTCTGACCATACTTGTCTTGGTCTGACCAATACGCATTTCCAACACCATAGGTTCCTCTTGTCTCAAACAACCACCTGTTATGATCAAAATCTCCTGTTTGGCTCCTCGACAATATAGATCTATTATTCGATTTCATTATCGACATTCGTCGTTCCATTTTTGCTCTGTCATTGCTGCGTCCACTGCCACCGCGGCTTCCATAATTATCTTCTTGCTCTCCTGCCTGCCTGGACGCGTTCTGTGCCTCGGAACCAAAACGGATCGTGGGCTCACCGGATTTATTTTCTGAGGATGGCCATGCAGGCTGGTTATCAGGGGTGGGGGGCATGACAACAGTGTAATTGATGTAGTCATTCTGTCCTGAAAATTCACCAGACAAGTCCAAATCCTCGTCGTGTGAAAAGCTGACGATGCGTCCACTAGATGTCCGGCGTGCAAATTTCACAGCCTGTTGGGGACGGCCAGCGGCTGATGCTTGTGATGACAAATTCCTCGCTTTAGGTTTTGTTGAGGTTTCCATGACATAAATGTTGTGATATTGATTACAAATTCCTCAGAAAACCACTGCATTTCTAGCAACATACATAGAAATGGTTTTTTGTTCTTGATTGAATTTCTTCCATGAAACTTAAGATTTCCATGCTGAAGATAGGAAAACCACATTGGACTCTACGGGCTAATGTGGTCCACAATTTCTTTCTATTTGATGCAACGAACTTTGTTCCCTTATTTTAAGCTTAGCCTATCTAATACACCTAGCTATAATGCGATTAATTAGGTGCAAAATAAATTCTTGACATCTCCTTCTCGTCTGTGGTTACAAAGAGACAGAACAAGCTGATAACACTGAGGAACGAAACGGAAGAACTCCCTGAAAAGAAATTGAAGGGATAGAAATATCTGAATCCACTAGACAAACCCTTCAATCCACAAGGCGTATATCATGAATCCACAAGAACAAAGAGCAAAACCCACCTGTTTAAGTGGCTAAACAGAAGGCATGTTTGATATTGACATGTTCTGCTGCGTTTTGGCCACTGTGCTCTGCTGCTCTGCAAGACCACCCACTGCAGGCCTGGTCTCTCTCTATTTTATTTTTTTTTACTTTTATTCTTAATTTTTATATTGTTTAAAATTATTTTTTTATCCTTTATAAGAGTACTAAAGAAAACTAGAAAATATAGTCGATGGAGAATTCTGTCAATAATGGAGATTGAACTTGGTAATTGATTTAACATGAAATAAGCGAATAAAAATGCTAAAATAAATAAATTGCATCACATTTTTTTGTAAATATAAAACACAGAACAAGTAAACATTTTTAAACAAAAATAAAGCTGAATCATTAAAGTTTTCCGGAATACAAAGTCATCAAAGCACGTAAAACAAAATATAAATAAATATTAAACTATACCATGTAATCAACCTATACAAACACATATTTTGAAGCAAAGCTGGATAGAATTCTACAGGCATTACATGGTTTACTTTCAAGGACATGGAAGCCAAAAGCTGACGGGAGTTGGATGCTTCAAATGACATAGATCATTTGGTTGGGAATTTATCTACCCTCTTTTGGCCTAAACTCGATTCCTTCAACAATGAGACCATTTTTAGTAGTGTAATTATCAACCTCCTTTAGAGAAGCCACCACGCCGCCAGCATCATCATCGTCATAGAAAAATTCACCCATCTCAACCTCCATCCACCCATCGCTTCTCTCCCGAGGTTGTGGAGACATATAATAGCCTGAAGGAACATCCAGGAACACATGGAGCTTTTCCTCACCCACACTTCCTTCAAAGTGGACACTCAGTTCAACAAGTTTCTCATCAAAACCGCTTGTGGAATCAGTCAACTTAAACACAAGGTAAGCTGCATAAGTAGTTTTGGGAGACAAAATTTTAACATCTATCCTCCCAACGACTTCGAGCCACCACACGTACCTAAGCTCGGCAACTTCAGCGAACCTATAAATTTATTATCACAGAGCAATATGGTTGTGAAAATGACAAATTGGAATCAATGCAGAAAACTAACAAGGAAATAAAAGATTTGCTATGTACACTGATGGACTCGTGGATTTCGGATTCGAAGATGAGACCTCTTTGCACACATTAACTAATGCAGAAAACTATCAGCACCATTTGATTTCTTTTCCATGTTATCATTCATGAACTTTTATTTACTGAGAGAGAAGAAAAATTCTTTCCTTCTCTGCCAAAAAAGTTATTTGGTCAACATAATCACATGTATCAACGATAGGAGCCAGCCGACATAATAGCCCAGCAATTTCATTGGAGGAAATTTCCTATATATAAAGTTCAGGGAGAAACACAAGGATTTGGTTAATCTACTAGGCACTAGGCATTTACAACCTCTTGTAAGATTGGGAAACAAATACACAACAAAGCATATCTTCTTCGTGATATGTTTTGCTTTTCGTGGAATTTGAATTCCGATTCCTGAAAATGAGCTATATATAGCTTGCAATCTACTTTTGTTTTATGAGAAGTCAGCATCACTGGTGATAGTTGAATCTAGTAAACAAGTATAACAAAACAACAAGCATGTCTATAATCGCATTTGTTTTTGGTTTAAGGGTAGAGACACTGATCCTCCAGTCTGTTTAGCAACAACACCCATACTAATGAAGAAAAAAAATCCTTTCAACCATCTGGGTGCAGTGGTAAGAGTATGAGACTAAAGAATTTGCTCTCTCTGTGGTCTCAGGTTCGAGCCCTATGGTTACTAATATGATGACCACTGGAGGCTTATATATTTATTAACTTCAAGACCGATGAGATTAGTTGAGGTCCGGGGTCGAACACCCACATTAATAAAATAAATAAAAAATTCTTTCCCGTCATAAACTTCATAGGTCTATATATCTAAGAACCTCATTTAGTTCTTGACTAGATATGTTCAAAACATCATTTGGTAAATATATAAGTAAAATGAGATTTAGAGAGAGAGAAGAAACCTAGACTCATCTGGTAAGGATTTCCATGTCCAATAGCTAGGTGTCTCTACCCAGACAATATAAAGTGCTCTCGCTCCAATCATGTAACATTTTTTCCCACCTTGCTTCTCCAGTGCAAAGCTCTGTTTCAAGTTAAAAGGAAAATCATCATAGTATAACGGGAGCAAGAGAAAAAACCAATACTCCACTGAAACATGCAGGCAACACAGTGGCGGAGCTAGGATGTTTTTCTTGGCCGGGGGATCTCATTTGAAATATTTTTTTTATGTGAAGAAACACCACGCTCGGAAAACGTACTTTGTGGATATAGGTGAACGAGTAAAATCCCGGTTATTCCAGACTCTTACAAAAAATGCACATCCTAACTCGAATTCAAGATCTGCTATGTAAATCACAAATTCTTTATCATCACCACAGGCGTCGGAGACTCATTTGCAATACCGTAAACACAAATAAAAATTATACTTTAAAGAGATGCTAAACATCACGACAAAGCTTTTTAGGATGTATTTTTTTATGTTGAAAGTTGGTTTAAAAGATGGTTAAAGCGTACTTTTAAGGTCAAAACTTTTAATTAACAATTTTTTTCAAGTCTAAAATTTAAATTTTATATTGAAATATTATAAGATTTAATTGCGGCTTATATAATAATAGTTTGGGAAGTTAGAATTGGACTTACATGGCATTAAAGCTTTTAGAAAATAAAAACCCTAATATGATATAATCTTTGGACTTAAATCACATGTGCACGCTCAAATTTACTCTTATTCATTCTATTGTTTATTCTAGATCCTTAACTTGTTGCATCATGGAGAGAATTTAAGTATATTTTAAAAAACATCATGTCTTAATCTATAGTGTAAGGTCTCCAGATGATATTAAAAAGTAGTTTACTTAGGACGACTTTATAAAAGTCACTAATATAATTCTTAATAACAATGTTTTTTATATTCATTAGCTTGAAATTCATCATCAAGTTATGAGCTTTGATGCTTATTTTATTTATTTATGAAATATATTGTATGCAAATCAATTATCGCATGCTTTGCTTTTAAGACTGATTTTTATTTATTTTGCTTGTTATGGTTTTTTACACACACGTGTCCTCTTTCATGTGTATTGATATAATATTTTTCAGAAATTCTTTTCGCTTGACATTAAAATAAGTTTTTTTAGATTTTTATTATTTTTATATTAAAATCATTAAAAAAAACAGTAATAAATATTAATATAATATATTTTATAAACAAATATATTTTTAAAACGCATCTAAAAAATAGAAGTTGTTGCATTTATAAACACATCCATACTGCTGAAACTAATTGAATCATATACGAAAAATAATAAAATTTCATCTTCTTAGGATGGGCAAATCATAGGAAAAAAATATATTGAGTTTCAAAATTTTAAAAAGTTTAAAAACATTACAGGATTTGACATTGTCTTTGCCGTGATTATTTTTTAGAGTTCTTTTCATGCTATACTTGAATGCATTGCCACAGTTATTAAGTCTAACTCGAGATTAATCTAATATTTTAGATTAAAAATTATATATATATATATATATATATTATTTTTTAAAATATATATTAAGAATAATTATTGAATTTTAACTAGATTAATCAAGCCGATAATCAATCTTTTTTTATCAAATCACACCAAATTAACCTTTTTTAGTCTTATAAAAATTAACCCAGGCCAGATTTTTAATTAATCAGATACTATATTGTCCAAGTTTTATATCTAAGAAAATAACTTTTCAAATACAAAATAGACACGAGTAACTCAAAATTCAAATAAAGAAATAATTTACACCATGTTTCCATGGGTTTTTTATTTTCAAATAAAGAGGGGGGGGGGAGGGGGGGGGGGGGTTCTTCTTAAAATAAAAAATAAAAATATTTTTTTTCAAAAGTAATTTTGAAACCCACCTAAACCTCTTCGTTTCCTAGCTTTACTTTCTCTCTTGGATTGGTGGTGTCTTTTGATGCTCAAGGAGGTCGATCGGTGTAGTTTTGAGGCTACTGTTTTTGCTACTACCATGAATCTTGATGAGAGGTGTTGATCCATTTTATAACACGGTTAGTATACTTGATTTGGGATCGTCCGATATAAAATTTGAGTAGCGAGTTGATCTAATTGATTTAGATTAACTAGAAAAAAATTAAAAAAAAAGTTATTTTGAAAACAATATTTTCTTAAGAAAATCACTTGAGTTCCAACGGAGTAGTTAGTAAATCTAAGTTTTTGATTGAATTATACTATGCAAACTCACTTTATTTTTCTGATCAAAACTCATTTTAATGTAACACGAATCAATTCGTGTAATAACAGTAATTTATAAATGAAGAATCATCCTTACCATGATACCATCGTTGATGAGGATGGGGTTATTGCAGTGATGGAAGTAAAGCTCCTTCTTGGATAAATCGGCCAGCTTCAAGGACGACGAGGCTGGCGCACTGGATATGATTTCAGCATAATTGGGGGGCAGAAATCCTTTCCAAACGGCATCGGAGTCTGCAGCTATCTGAAAGTTGCGAGAGACCAGAGCAGATCGGCAAGCATCCCGCGGCGATGTGTAGGAAATGATGTGGGCGAGGCACTCCTCTGGGAAAACTTCGGAAATATCCATTTTTTTCGAACTTCTTTTGTGTTTTTCCCAATGTTCTTGCATATTAGATATTTGTAGAGGTCTTGTACACTTCTGTGTCAGAATCTCTTGGGTCCTTCACATTGTTGATTGTCCAATTGAAACCTCCATCTATTCAAATTTTTATCAATCACCCCCCTGTGATGTGTAATTAATTAATGATCCGTTAAATAGAAATGGAGGGCCACTCGATAGTGGAGGACATGATTGAGACAGACATGATAGTTTAGGAGCAAATATATTATTTGCTTTAAATTATAATTTCCACATGCGCGACCATTCCAGGTATATACTTTTATACAGCGACTACCGCGTGAATTTCTGCCGCCACATCCCATGAAGAAAAACCAAGTCACCAGCTGAAACACTCTTTGACAGGGAAAGGAGTACACGTGGTGCTTATGTAGCTGGGTAGGTGAGGAGCAAATTAAGAAGTAATTTTTAAATTGACGTGACATCTCTAGCTTCTCTTAAGATGGGTTTTACTTTCACGTGTTAAAAAAAAAGACTTTTATTCGAATGTACATGACAAGTCACCGTGTTTAAAAATACAAAAAGACTTTTATTCTAACCTAAAAAATTCTTTAATCAATAAAAAATATCAACCCAAAATGAAAAAAAATAATCACAGGTTCCTATATGATTATTCCTGGTAATATTGGGGATAAAAACATTTAAATGAAACTCATCTTGTCAAGTAAAACCATTTGACATCAAGATGCGAGTGTAGTTAAAGTTGTTTTTTAAAGTGATTTTTATTCAGAAATTTATTAAAATATTATTTTTTAAAAATTATTTTTGACATCATCACATAAAAATGATCTAAAAATACAAAAAAAATTAATTTAAAATAAAAAAGAAAAAATTTCAAAATTTTCTAAAACATCATCTTCTTGGCTCCTGCTCTGGGCTAGGCACACAAGCCTGGCCTTCATGCAGTCCATGCACATGGACCAGCCTTAGCATGAACTTGGACCGCATCTAAGACCACCCATTGCGGGCCTGGTCTCTCTACTTTATTTTTTTCTTCTTATTCTTAATTTCGATGTTGATTAAAGTTATTTTTTTATCCTTTTATAAGAGTACTTAAGAAAACTAGAAAATATTGTCGATGGAGAATTCTTTTGTCAATAATGGAGATTGAACTTGGTAACTGATTTAACATGAAATAAGCAAATAAAAATGTTAAAATAAATAAATTGCATCACTTTTTTTTTTTTTGTAAATATAAAACACAGAACAAGTAAACATTTTTAACCATAAATAAAGCTGAATCATTAAAGTTTTCTGGAATACAAAGTCATCAAAGCACGTAAAACAAAATATAAACAAACATTGAGCTATAACATGTGATCAACCTACACAAACACATATTTGAAGCAGAGCTGGATAGAATTGTACAGGCAATACACAGTTTACTTTCAGGAACATGGAAGCCAAAAGCTGACGGGAGTTGTATGCTTCAAATGACATAGATCATTTGGTTGGGAATTTATCTACCCTCTTTTGGCCTAAACTCGATTCCTTCAATAATGAGACCATTTTTAGTAGTGTAATTATCAACCTCCTTTAGAGAAGCCACCACGCCGCCAGCATCTTCATTGTCATAGAAAAATTCACCCATCTCAATCTCCATCCACCCATCGCTTCTCTCCCGAGGCTGTGGAGGCATATCATGGCCTGGAGGGACAACCAGGAAAACATGGAGCTTTTCCTCGCCCGCACTTCCTTCAAAGTGGACACTCAGTTCAACAAGTTTCTCATCAAAACCGCTTGTGGAATTAGTCAACTTAAACACAAGGTATGCTGCATAGGTAGTTTTGGGAGACAAAATTTTAACATCTATCCTCCCAACGACTTCGAGCCACCACACGTACCTAAGCTCGGCAACTTCACCGAACCTATAAATTTATTATCACAAAGCAATATGGTTGTGAAAAATGACAAATTGGAATCAATGCAGAAAACTAACAAGGAAATAAAAGATTTTCTATGTACACTGATGGACTCGTGGATTTTGGACTCGAAGATGAGACTCTTTGCACACATTAACTAATGCAGAAAACTATCAACACCATTTGATTTCTTTTCCATGTTACCATTCATGAACTTTTAAGTTCTAAGAGAGAAGTATAATTCTTTCCTTCCCTGTCAAAAAAGTTATTTGGTCAACGTAAGCACATGTATCAATGATAGGAGCCAGCCGACATAATAGCCCAGCAATTTCCTTGGAGGAAATTTCATATATATAAAGTTCAGGGAGAAACACAAGGATTTGGTTAATCTACTAGGCACTAGGCATTTACAACCTCTAGTAAGATTGGGAAACAAATACACAACAAAGCATATCTTCTTCGTGATATGTTTTGCTTTTCGTGGAATTTGAATTCCGATTCCTGAAAGTGAGCTATATATAGCTTGCAATCTACGTTTTTTTATGAGAAGTCAACATCACTGGTGATAGTTGAATCTAGTAAACAAGTATAACAAAACAACAAGCATGTCTATAATCGCATTTGTTTTTGGTTTAAGGGTAGAGACACTGATCCTCCAGTCTGTTTAGCAACAGCACCCATACTAATGAAGAAAAAAAATCCTTTCAACCATCTGGGTGCAGTGGTAAGAGTATGGGACTAAAGAATTTGCTCTCTCTGTGGTCTCAGGTTCGAGCCCTGTGGTTATTAATATGATGACCACTGGAGGCTTATATGTTTATTAACTTCAAGACCGATGAGATTAGTTGAGGTCCGGGTCAGACACCCACAATACTAAAATAAATAAAAATTCTTTCCCGTCATAAACTTCATAGGTCTATATATCTAAGAACCTCATTTAGTTCTTGACTAGATATGTTCAAAACATCATTTGGTAAATATATCAGTAAAATGCGATTTAGAGAGAGAGAGAAGAAACCTAGACTCATCTGGTAAGGATTTCCATGTCCAATAGCTAGGTGTCTCTACCCATACAATATAAAGTGCTCTCGCTCCAATCATGTAACATTTTTTCCCACCTTGCTTCTCCAGTGCAAAGCTCTGTTTCAAGTTAAAAGGAAAATCATCATAGTATAACGGGAGCAAGAGAAAAAACCAATATGAAGAATTTAAGGAATTTCTGGAATGAAGGAGATGGTTGAAGATTGCTGGAATTACAGCAATATTGTTGTATTAATCATAAAAGTAAATAATTTATACATGGTGTAATTTATACATGAGGGGATATGGAGCAGACTCATACTAACGGTATTATTACCGTTAGTATTAATTATAGTACAGTGAAGCACAGTAACCAATATCTGTGCATGGAGTGTAAGGCAGAATATGCATTAAATGCTAGAATATTTGTAATATCTTCAACACAATACTCCACTGAAACATGCAGGCAACACAGTGGCGGAGCTAGGATGTTTTTCTTGGGCGGGGGATCTTATTTGAAATATTTTTTTTATGTGAAGAAACACCACGCTCGAAAAACGTACTTTGTGGGTATAGGTGAACGAGTAAAATCCCGGTTATTCAAGACTCTTACAAAGAATGTACATCCTAACTCGAATTCAAGATCTGCTATGTAAATCACAAATTCTTTATCATCACACCACAAACGTCGGAGACTCATTTGCAATACCGTAAACACAAATAAAAATTATACTTTAAAGAGATGCTAAACATCACGACAAAGCTTTTTAGGATGTATTTTTTTATGTTGAAAGTTGGTTTAAAAGATGGTTAAAGCGTACTTTTAAGGTCAAAAACTTTTAATTAACAATTTTTTTGAAGTCTTAAATTTAAATTTTATATTGAAATATTATAAGATTTAATTGCGGGTTATATAATAATAGTTTGGGAAGTTAGAATTGGACTTACATGGCATTAAAGCTTTTAGAAAATAAAAACCCTAATATGATATAATCTTTGGACTTAAATCACATGTGCACGCTCAAATTTACTCTCATTCATTCTATTGTCTATTCTAGATCTTTAACTTCTTGCATCATGGAGAGAATTTAAGTATATTTTAAAAAACATCATGTCTTAATCTATAGTGTAAGGTCTCCAGATGATATTAAAAAGTAGTTTACTTAGGACGACTTTATAAAAGTCACTAATATAATTCTTAACAACAATGTTTTTTATATTCATTAGCTTGAAATTCATCATCAAGTTATGAGCTTTGATGCTTGTTTTATTTATTTATGAAATATATTGTATGCAAATCAATTATCGCATGCTTTGCTTTTAAGACTGATTTTTATTTCTTTTGCTTGTTATAGTTTCTTACACACACGTGTCCTCTTTCATGTGTATTGATATAATATTTTTCAGGAATTCTTTTCGCTTGACATTAAAATAAGTTTTTTTAGATTTTTATTATTTTTATATTAAAATCATTAAAAAAACAGTAATAAATATTAATATAATATATTTTATAAACAAATATATTTTTAAAACGCATCTAAAAAATAGAAGTTGTTGCATTTATAAACACATCCATACTGCTGAAACTAATTGAATCATATACGAAAAATAACAAAATTTCATCTTCTTAGGATGGGCAAATCATAGGAAAAAAATATATTGAGTTTCAAAATTTTAAAAAGTTTAAAAACATTACAGGATTTGACATTGTCTTTGCCGTGATTATTTTTTAGAGTTCTTTTCATGCTACACTTGGATGCATTGCCACAGTTATTAAGTCTAATTCGAGATTAATCTAATATTTTAGATTAAAAATTATATATATATTATTTTTTAAAATATATAGTAAGAATAATTATTGAATTTTAACTAGATTAATCAAGCCGATAATCAATCTTTTTTTTATCAAATCACACCAAATTAACCTTTTTTAGTCTTATAAAAATTAAGTCAGACCAGATTTTTAATTAATCAGATACTATATTGTCCAAGTTTTATATCTAAGAAAATAACTTTTCAAATACAAAATAGACACGAGTAACTCAAAATTCAAATAAAGAAATACTTTACACCATGTTTGGAACCAATTCCATGGGTTTTTTATTTTCAAATAAAGAGGGGGGAGCAAGAGAAATGATTTCTCCTCACTCACGAACTCTGCGTATCCACTCCCTCTCAGTTTTTTTCTTCTTAAAATAAAAAAAATTCAATTTTTTTCAAAAGTAATTTTGAAACCCACCTAAACCTCTTCGTTTTCTAGCTTTACTTTCTCTCTTCGATTGGTGGTGTCTTTTGATGCTCAAGGAGGTCGATCGGTGTAGTTTTGAGGCTACTGTTTTTGCTACTACCATGAATCTTGATGAGAGGTGTTGATCCATTTTATACCACGGTTAGTATACTTGATTTGGGATCGTCCGATATAAAATTCGAGTAGCGAGTTGATCTAATTGATTTAGATTTACTAGAAAATTTTAAAAAATGTTATTTTGAAAACAATATTTTCATAAGAAAATCACTTGAGTTCCAACGGAGTAGTTAGTAAATCTAAGTTTTTGATTGAATTATACTATGCAAACTCACTTTATTTTTCTGATCAAAACTCATTTTAATGTAACTCGAATCAATTCGTGTAATAACAGTAATTTATAAATGAAGAATCATCCTTACCATGATACCATCGTTGATGAGGATGGGATTATTGCAGTGATGGAAGTAAAGCTCCTTCTTGGATAAATCGGCCAGCTTCAAGGACGACGAGGCTGGCGCACTGGATATGATTTCAGCATAATTGGGGGGCAGAAATCCTTTCCAAACGGCATCGGAGTCTGCAGCTATCTGAAAGTTGCGAGAGACCAGAGCAGATCGGCAAGCATCCCGCGGCGATGTGTAGGAAATGATGTGGGCGAGGCACTCCTCTGGGAAAACTTCGGAAATATCCATCTTTTTCGAACTTCTTTTGTGTTTTTCCCAGATGTTCTTGCATATTAGATATTTGTAGAGGTCTTGTATACTTCTGTGTCAGAATCTCTTGGGTCCTTCACATTGTTGATTGTCCAATTGAAACCTCCATCTATTCAATTTTTTTTATCAATCACCCCCCTGTGATGTGTAATTAATTAATGATCCGTTAAATAGAAATGTAGGGCCACTCGATAGTGGAGGACTTGATTGAGACAGACATGATAGTTTAGGAGCAAATATATTATTTTCTTTAAATTATAATTTCCACATGCGCGACCATTCCAGGTATATACTTTTATACAGCGACTACCGCGTGAATTTCTGCACTCGGTCAGAAACACTCTTTGACAGGGAAAGGAGTACACGTGGTGCTTATGTAGCTGGGTAGGTGAGGAGCAAATTAAGAAGTAATTTTTAAATTGACGTGACATCTCTAGCTTCTCTTAAGATGGGTTTCACTTTCACGTGTTAAAAAAATGACTTTTATTCGAATGTACATGACAAGTCACCGTGTTTAAAAATAAAAAAAAAGACTTTTATTCTAACCTAAAAAAATCTTTAATCAATAAAAAATATCAACCCAAAATGAAAAAAAATAATCACAGGTTCCTATATGATTATTTCTGGTAATATTGGGGATAAAAACATTTAAATGAAACTCATCTTGTCAAGTAAAAACATTTGACATCAAGATAGAAGTAGGAGTGTAGTTAAGGTTGTTTTTTAAAGTGATTTTTATTCAGAAATGTATCAAAATGTTATTTTTTTAAAATTATTTTTGACATCAACACATAAAAATGATCTAAAAACACACAAAAAAATAATTTAATTTAAAATAAAAAAGAAAAAATTTCAAAATTTTCAAAAACATCATCTTCTCGGCTCCTGCTCTGGGCTAGGCACACAAGCCTGGCCTTCATGCAGTCCATGCACATGGACCAGCCTTAGCATGAACTTGGACCGCATCAAAGACCACCCATTGCGGGCCTGGTCTCTCTACTTTATTTTTTTCTTCTTATTCTTAATTTCGATGTTGATTAAATTTATTTTTTTATCCTTTTATAAGAGTACTTAAGAAAACTAGAAAATATTGTCGATGGAGAATTCTTTTTTCAATAATGGAGATTGAACTTGGTAACTGATTTAACATGAAATAAGCAAATAAAAATGTTAAAATAAATAAATTGCATCACTTTTTTTTTGTTTTTATTGTAAATATAAAGCACAGAACAAGCAAACGTTTTTAACCAAAAATAAAGCTGAATCATTAAAGTTTTCTGGAATACAAAGTCATCAAAGCACGTAAAACAAAATATAAACAAACATTGAGCTATAACATGTGATCAACCTACACAAACACATATTTGAAGCAGAGCTGGATAGAATTGTACAGGCAATACACAGTTTACTTTCAGGAACATGGAAGCCAAAAGCTGACGGGAGTTGTATGCTTCAAATGACATAGATCATTTGGTTGGGAATTTATCTACCCTCTTTTGGCCTAAACTCGATTCCTTCAACAATGAGACCATTTTTAGTAGTGTAATTATCAACCTCCTTTAGAGAAGCCACCACGCCGCCAGCATCTTCATTGTCATAGAAAAATTCACCCATCTCAATCTCCATCCACCCATCGCTTCTCTCCCGAGGCTGTGGAGGCATATCATGGCCTGGAGGGACAACCAGGAAAACATGGAGCTTTTCCTCGCCCGCACTTCCTTCAAAGTGGACACTCAGTTCAACAAGTTTCTCATCAAAACCGCTTGTGGAATTAGTCAACTTAAACACAAGGTATGCTGCATAGGTAGTTTTGGGAGACAAAATTTTAACATCTATCCTCCCAACGACTTCGAGCCACCACACGTACCTAAGCTCGGCAACTTCACCGAACCTATAAATTTATTATCACAAAGCAATATGGTTGTGAAAAATGACAAATTGGAATCAATGCAGAAAACTAACAAGGAAATAAAAGATTTTCTATGTACACTGATGGACTCGTGGATTTCGGATTCGAAGATGAGACTCTTTGCACACATTAACTAATGCAGAAAACTATCAACACCATTTGATTTCTTTTCCATGTTACCATTAATGAACTTTTAAGTTCTAAGAGAGAAGTATAATTCTTTCCTTCCCTGCCAAAAAAGTTATTTGGTCAACGCAACCACATGTATCAACGATAGGAGCCAGCCGACATAATAGCCTAGCAATTTCATTGGAGGAAATTTCCTATTTATAAAATTCAGGGAGAAACACAAGGAGCTCAGGCTGAAGTTTGGTTAATCTACAAGGCACTAGGCAATTACAACCTCTTGTAAGATTGGGAAACAAATACACAATAAAGCATATCTTCTTCGTGATACGTTTTGCTTTTCGTGGAATTTGAATTTCGTATTCCTGAAAGTGAGCTATATATATATAGCTTGTTGTCTACTTTTTTTTTATAAGAAGTCAGCATCACTGGTGATAGTTGAATCTAGTAAACAAGCATAACAAAACAACAAGCATGTCTATAATCGCATTTGTTTTTGGTTTAAAGGGTAGAGACACTGATCCTCCAGTCTGTTTAGCAATAGCACCCATACTAATGAAGAAAAAAAATCCTTTCAACCATCTAGTTGCTCGGTGATAAGAATTTGGGACTAAAAAGTTTTCTCTCTTTGTGGTCTCAGATTCGAGCTATGTGATTACTAATATGATAACCACTGAAGCTTATATATTCGTTAACTTCAAAACCAGTAAGATTAGTCGAGTTACGCGCAAGCTGGTTCAAACACTTATATTAATAAAAAAAATCATTTCCCATCATAAACTTTATAGGTCTAAGAACCTCATTTTAGTTCTTGACTAGCTATGTTCAAAACATCATTTGGTAAATATAAATATATCAGTAAAATGCGAGTTGGAGAGAGAGAAGAAACCTAGACTCATCTGGTACGGATTTCCATGTCCAATAGCTTGGTGCATCTCCCCAGACAATATAAAGTGATCTTGCTCCAATCATGTAACATTTTTTCCCACCATGCTTCTCCAGTGCGAAGCTCTGTTTTAAGTTAAAAAGAAAAAGGAACGTCTAAAATCATCATAGTATAACGGGAGCAAGAGAAAAAACCACTACTCCGCTGAAACATGCAGGCCACACAGTGGCGAAGCTAATCATCCTTACCATGATACCATCGTTGATGAGGATGGGGTTATTACTATGATGGAAGTAAAGTTCCTTCTTGGATAAATCGACCAGCTTCGAGGATGACGAGGCTGGCAAACTGGATATGATTTCAGCATAATTGGGGGGCAGAAATCCTTTCCAAACCGCATCAGAGTCTGCTGCTAACTGGAAGTTACGAGAGACCAGAGCAGATCGGCAAGCATCCTGCGGCGATGTGTAGGAAATGATGTGGGCGAGGCACTCCTCTGGGAAAACTTCGGAAATATCCATCTTTTTCCAACTTCTTTTGTGTTTTTTCCCAAATGTTCTTGCGCGCATATTAGATATTTGTAGAGTTCTTGTATACTTCTGTCAGAATCTCTTGGGTCCTTCACATTGTTGATTGTCCAATTGAATCCTCCATCTATTCAATGTTTTATCAATCACTCCCCTGTGATGTGTAATTAATTAATGATCCGTTAAATAGAAATGTAGGGCCACTCGATAGTGGAGGACCTGATTGATACAGACATGATAGTTTAGGAGCAAATATATTATTTTCTTTAAATTATAATTTCCACATGCAAGTGTTTCTAGATTATAATTTAAAATATGCGAAAGCGCGACCAATCCAGGTATATACAACGACTACCGCGTGAATTTCAGCCGGCACATCCCATGAGGACAAAAGTCAACTGCTGAAACAGGGCAAGGAGATCGTGCTTATGTAGCAGGGCAAGTGAGGAGCAAATTAAGAACTAATTTTTAAATTAACGTGACATCTCTAGCTTCACTTAAGATAGTTTTCCATGTTAAAAAAAGACTTTTATTCGAATGGACATGACAAGTCACCGTATTTGGAAAAAAATAATCTAAATAAAAAATTTACATGTAGGGTGGTGATGGGGAAAAAATTATACAAAGTTACACATATTAGAGATATTGTTTAAAAAATATTTTTTCTTTTTTTTTATATAAATTCTATTTCTATAAAATATAAAGAAATTATAGATAAATTAGAATAATCTCTCAAAAAGTTAAATGAATATAAAATAATTAAAAAAACAATAATGGTTTGTTTTAAAAGAGACTGGATTAATAAAATAAAAGAGAGAATGAGTAGTATTTTCAATATAAATTTAATTATTTTAAAAAAATACATGTAAAAAATAATTAATTAAGAAAAAAAACTAGTGTTGATAGACCTAACAAGTCAAACCAATGCATTTGATATCTCTGGCAAAATTGATTTTGCCTTTAAATTTTAGAAATAAAAGGGAGTTAATATTTATAACTTAAAAAGTATGGGGACTATAATTAACATTTCATCCCAAATTTATTAAAACCACTCATTCTCTCCATGTTTTTCACCCGAGTTCCTTCTTTCAATCTCATCATTCTCCAATAAATCGATATGTAATTTGGTTGAATAAGAATTAAATTAAAAAAATTAAAAAAAATATTGTCAGCTATTCACAGTGACAATTGAGAGGATACACTATATATTTTCCCCAGTAAATTCTTAGATTTACAGTTAATTAGACCACTGCCTCCACCTGGTCCTGCAAACCTGTCCATTTCATTATCCTTGCAATTAACCGACCCTTTCTATTTATTTATCTATTTATTTGTTTGTTTATATGGATTCGACATTTTCTATCTTTCAATCTATTTATTTATTTATTTATCTATTTATACCGTTGAAAAGTCAGAGATGCTGACTGATGCTCGTGGAATTCCGAGAAGCAGTCGTCCTCTTCTTCCAATCAAAAAGAGAAAACAAAACGAAGGAATAGAAAGGGAAGACGACGACGAAGGAGCAGTCCTTTCTTGTTCTGCCAAAAATTCAAACATTACTTTGCTAGGAAACCAGATGAACTCTGTTTTTTCTATAAAAAAAAATGCATCCTTTTCTTTTCTTTATTATTTCTTCTCCCTTTGACTTTTAATCTGGCAGGAAGACAAAATACAGCACGGAAATTATACATGGCCCGATTCTAGATTCATGGAGTTTTGTGTTTTGGCTTAAATTTGTATTTTATTTATTGTTAATCTATAGATATAAAAAAAATATATATATTGTTAAAAATAGCAGCTGAGCGAGGAAGTGGTTGATTGTCAAGAATCTAACAACCAAGATAGTATATCTTTAAGAGAAAAAATTCTTGGAATTGAATATATTTTAGTGATGTAAAAATCCCTGTGGTGGATTCATCAAGATGTCTGCAGCGCTCTTAAACTTGAATTAATAAAATTATTATAATATTTAAGTACAAATTGGTACTTCAAGTAGAGATATAGACTTGTTTAACCGTATTAAAAATAAGTTTGCAAATCCTCTCTCTTGTTTTCTTATTATTTTAAGTATTTTAATTATATTATTAATTATTGTGTGTGTTTGAAGTAACTTGCTTATTTTGTAAAAATTAGTGATACACTTGAATAAAGATTTTTTAAAATCAACAAACCTTTTCACAATTCATTGATTTATTTATTTTTCAAATTTATTTTATTAAGCATGAATAATATTTTTGGATTTCTCAATTATAGAAAAATCATGATACAGTAAAATGTATCCATGACATGGTACGTTATCATGACATGCTAAGAAATAACTTAAAACTGTACCCGCAAAGTAGCTTGTGAGTGTGAGCTAGCACTAGCAAATTGAGTTGCATTCCACCACGAATCAATCAAAAGACTTTTTGATGTGAAAAGAAATGTATAAGCATTGTTAGTATTTTCTATGGCACTAAAAATGCTTTTTTCTGTGAAATGAAGATTTTATACTTGTGTTTAGTAAATGGAAATAGATGGTTAAATGTATAAACAAATATTTAAAAAAAATGTCAATTTTAATCAAAAACTAAGTTGACAAGCTGAGAAAAAAAAATTAATATATATAATCTCGTGCTACAATGAGTTTTTTTTTAATTATATAGGAATAATCTTTTTTATAAGAATAATATCAATTCAAATTACATTAAAACAAAACACTTTACTCTTATAATACCTTCTTTTCTTTTTAATATCTTTAATCTTCATAGGAAAATCTAGTTTTTTGTTCAGTTTTATTTATTAAATAAAAACCAAAAGCAATAAAGCACATATCAAAAGAGATTTTTTTACTTATTTATCCCGAGTTTCAAATTGAATCGGGTAGAAACTTACCCTATATGACCCAGTCGACCTCAAAAGTTTAAATACAACTCAATTAAAATTAAGTTTGATCCCAAGAAAAATCAAATTTTAAAAACGATGTCGTTTTTAACCATTTGTTTTACACATTAAGACAATAATTAGGATAAGTTGACATTAAGACAATCAAAAGCTAAGATCACATTAAAATATATAATTTTGTGCTAGAAGGAGTATTTTTTTTATTATATGGGAATAATCTTTTTTATGAGAATAATATCAATTCAAATTAACAAAACACTTTACTCGTATAATACCTTTTTTTCTTTTTAATATCTTTAATCTTCATAAGAAAATCTAGTTTTTGTTCAATTTTATTTATTAAATAAAAACCAAAAGCAATAAAAACACATATCAAAAGAGATTTTTTCCTTGTTTATCCCAAGTTTCAAATTGAATGTGACCAAGTTGACCTTAAAAGTTTAAATGCAACTCGGTTAAAACTAAGTTTGATCCCAAGAAAAGCCAAAATTTAAAGACGATGTCGCTTTTAACCATTTATTTTACACATTAAGACAACATTTTTTTAGATTAAATTAATTTAACCTGTCAAATCTACAATTTAATTAAAACTCAGTTTGATTTCAGGAAAAATAAATTTACAAGTCAAGATATCCATAGCAGTAGTTATAATATTGGTGGGAGGATAATCATAGAACTGCTGTCATGTTTCTGAAGTTACAAGTTTATGTTAATTAATTATGTACCTTGTAATGTTGGTGAACTACGTAGCATGGTCTGATTAGTTTTTGCAGGGTCTCATAGACTTGCACAAAACAAATCAATCGATCGATCATTAACTAAACATTTCAGGCTCCATCACACGTAAACTAGATTTCAACTTGCTTGAGTACGGACTGACGGCATTGAGTCAGGAATGAAGTTTAATTTTATGTTCATGGAGTGAAAGAGTTGTATATTCGTTTTTAGGCTAAGTCTACGATTATCATGGTTGGCTTTTGCAGGAATTAATAAAATGATCATCACAGCCTTCACTTTTGCCCACTAGATAATTCAAAAGAAGTAAGCTATTTCAACCATCTATGAGGTTGTTCAATGATAAAAACTTAAAATTAAAAACTTTGTTATTACTATGATTTTATGTTCAAATCTTATAATTACTAATATATTGACCATTAAAAACTTATATGGTCGTTAACTTCAAGTCCTATAAAATTAGTCAAGATATGTATATTCTATCCTAGACATCCATGTAAATTATTGTCCAGGAGTACTCCTTTATTTTCCCCTGATATTTCATATTTTTGTTACAATATGCTGAATATAAAAAAAAATGGATTAAACAAGTGCCTCATATTTAATCATTGAAGATTTAGGATCCAAAAATAAAATTACTGGCACGAAATTGAATTTAGCATTACTTATTTGATCATTTCGGTTGATCGAATTAATGAAACAAAATATCTGAATTAATTGAAATTTTATTAATTATAGAAGTTGCTTGGTTTGTTGGATAACGGTAAGCAATAATAAAGTTGAACTCAAATTGAAAATAATCTCTGTTTGTGTTAATTTTATTGACCATCAATAAAATAAATAAATTACACTCTTAAAGCATAAATTGTCTTAATATATACATAATTTTATAAAAAATCAAAATTAAAAACAGTTAGTCAAACAAACAATAACTAAAGCAAGAATGGAGGGTGGAAATCCTTCAATTAGATTCTCATAAACCTTAAAGTTATTGGAGAATTACATGATGATTGTTAATTTCAGGATATATAAAATTAGTTAAAATATATGAAGTCTGAACATCAATATTAAAAAAAAAAAAATAGGAGTTAGATTTGTGCGGATATGATACAGGTGCTGTCAAATGGTGTGGCTGATGACACGATAGTGGAGTAGAAACCTCGCATAGCAGAGGCTCTAACCCTTCAAATAGTTCTAGAAAAGCTTCAATCACAGAGTTATGGCAATGCCATTATGGGATCTGATGCCGTATTGGTTATACAAGCTTATTGCAAATTGATCTCAGAATTTGGTTTGATTTTACAACTGTAGAGGATTGATTGATGGGGCAGCTATGGTTAAGGTTGTCTGCTGTAATATATTTATAGTAATTTTTGAAGTAATTTTTACTTGATAATATATTAAAATAAATTAATTTAAAGTTAAAAAAATAATAAAAAAGGTTTTAATTAAAAAAAAGGACGGTCCCTATAAAAAATAAGCTAAACAAAAAACTCTCTTGCTTTCCTCTATTTTTTTCTTCTCCTTCGCAAATCAAATCTCCAAAGAGGTATTCTCTGTTTGATTTTCCTACTGTTTTTTCCGTTTGTATCTCGAGTAAAATGAAGGAAATTAAAAAAAAAACCCGAAAACCCGAAATTTCCGATGATATTTTTGTTAATATTTTTTAGACTCGCTTAACTGAGCCGACTGCAGACGGTAGATTTTGTTTTCCGTCTTCGTCTGGCGTTGATGTTTTTGTTATACGCGCTTTTCTTATTTCATTTTTCAACTAATTACATTATTAATCTGATTATCTATGTGCATTATATATATATATATATATATATATATATATATATATTATTTCACTTTAGGTTTGATCTCTCTCTCTTTTAAATTAAATTGTAGTTTTGGCTGGTTATAAGTGGCATAGCTCTTAATTTCGGGGACCAGTGTAGTTTAGTTTGGGACTTAAGTGAGTGCCTTCGCAACCTTTGTTATTGAAATTTTAAGTAATTGACTTTGTAATTCCTTATAATTTAAATAAATTTAGTGTTGACCTGGCTCTTTTTGTGTGTGTGTGTGTGTGGATTCAGTTAACAATCATGGCAAGAAAAATGCTTATTGATGGGGAGGTGAACCATACTAACCAAGTAGAAGAAGAGGCCCACTTTGATTTTGATTTGTTTGTTATTGGAGCTGGGAGTGGTGGTGTTCGTGCTGCTAGGTTTTCTGCTAATTATGGAGCTAAGGTATACTATTGTGTTCATGGTATTGAGGATATTTAAAAAAAAAATTAATAATCGAAGAAAACCTTTCATGGGTTTTTGATGGGGTTTGAGAAAGTTCTTGTTATTTATTTATTTGCGAATATGGTGTAATGAAGTTCGACGACATGCATATACTATATTGTCAATTGCTTTATGGCCACTTAATCAGAGAATAGAAGAAACCAGGTTGGTGGGTTTTTGTTAATCGGGTTTATGATTATTTTTTGTTGTTGTTGTTGTTGTAAAGGAATAATTGTTTTTGATCTTGCGAGAACAAATAATTAATGGTGTTGCTTGATTGATGGAATTAACATGATATTGACCTGTTTTGATTCACTCGGGAAACCGTGTCAAACTGATTTAACAAGTTATTTTTTCTTGTCAAGTGAGAAACTTTAGCGTTCAATGATATTAACAGTTCACTTTTCTGTGAAAGCATGATGGATAACTGCTCACTAATGATACCCAACATTGTGTTTCAAGGTTGGAATTTGTGAACTTCCATTTCATCCTATCAGCTCAGAAGTAATTGGAGGGGTTGGTGGAACGTAAGTCCATTTGAGCTCTTAATTTTGCCTTCTTAGCAAACTATCCCTGTTGCTGTCCAGCTTAAGTTTTACAATGTTTTAATTCAAGTGGGAGCTAAATAACATCTGGTGCTATATGCTTCTGTTTTATCTCCTTTTTTTTGGGGAGATTTATCTGACAGTTGTGTAATGCTGAGATGTTGATTATTTATGGTTTAGTTGAGTTCTTTTGACAGTTATTTGAGTTAACTCCAGAATAATTTAACAAAGAAAAAATGCTTTTGACATTAAATGACCTTTAATGGAATGTTACCTCTACGTTCATTTGTTTGACTAAATAAGAGATTTGGTTGGCATTGTAGTTACAAGTTAACAATATTAAGCAATGACACTAGTTTTCACTGACATGATTTCTAACTAGTATTGCTGAATTTTCAATTTCATGGCCAATTTATGAATATTTGATGAGTTTTGAATGGTGAGACATGCTCTTGATACTCCTCTATGATGGTGAAGTTTCTTGTTATTATTGAGAAATTCAAGAATTGTGACTTTCGATTTTGCTTTTATTTTATGTTAGGGATGGTTACTATTGAATGTGAATTGACTGAATGTTGAAACCTAATTTAAAATCAATGGTTTGTCCTCGTTCGGTTTTGCAGGTGTGTTATTCGTGGCTGTGTTCCAAAGAAGATTTTAGTTTATGGAGCAAATTTTGGAGGTGAAATTGAGGTGAGGATACATACCAAAATGAAACGATCAATTTACTGAATGTGTTAGTGGCCATCTTGTAGTTTTTTTTTTGAGTTGCAAAGATGGGAGTGAAGAGAATGTTCATGACAAATTGATAACCTTCTATGTGGGATATGATTATCTGAGAGCATGTGGACATTGGACTGTATGCTTCTATTGTTAAACATCTCTGAAATTGATTGATTTCAGAAACATTAAGTTCCACTTAAACTGAAATTTGACGACTCACATTTGAAATTGTTTGAATGGTCAATGATTCCTGTATATTTTTTGTTCTGTAAAGCAATGGTGCATGTGTAAAGTGAAGCACAATGCATTGTTTAGAAATTTGAGTAGTGAAGATGTTTGATTTGTCTGATACTACCATGTCATATCCAATGAATTTTTCTGTCAAATGTAGACTTTAATATGTGAGGATCTATGTGGTTGTGGGGAAATTTTCTTGGATGTAATTTTCCTTTATGGTCTTTTTGGGTGAGGTCAGCTATATTAAATGGTATTTGGTTTCACGAATGGAGGTTTTTGTTTTGTAGGATGCCAAGAATTATGGTTGGGAATTGAACGAGAAAGTGGACTATAACTGGAAAAAACTGTTGCAGAAAAAGGTTGGTGGCCCTATGAGTCTTGTCTTCATCTTTATGATGTTTGCATTATCGTACATGAGACAACCCTTTTTGGTGTACACTATCTTTTTGCAAGCAACTCAAAGGAAAAACTGATTTTTTTTTTGAAGGAAAGTTTATCCTTCATTTCATTTCCTGGTCTACCTTTTTCTCTGGAGGGTGTGAAAAGAGGTCAAGTTGGAATTGTTTCCTTCAACTTCATCCTTGTTTGCTTGAAAAAGGGAAAAAGATGAAGTGATTTATCAATCCACATTTTTCTTCCTATCCTTCAAGTCAAACAATGTTTAACTTTGAAGGAGAAATCTATTTCTTAGAGCATTTAGATTCCATTTGTCCCATGTGTCGCAATGATGTTTTTCGTGCGGCCATCCTCGAGACAAGGAAGTGTGTGGAAATGATTTTTTTTCATAATCATAAAATTACGATTAGAATTTTTAGAAGTCGTCATCTAATATTAAGTAACTAGAAACCTAATGGTTTGCAAGAGTTTGAGTGAGAAGACTTGTTATGCAAGAGAAAAACGCTTCATCCCCGGTGCACCCTACATAAGTTAAACTGAATTGTTGTTTGATTGTGTTTCTAGGTCAAATAACGTTTGTTCTAAAGTTCAAAGTAGACCACTATTCATGAGGAAGTCTATCTCATTGGGTAAAAAACCTAACCGTTCTAAGGTCTGAATTTTAGCACCGCAATTCTTGTACTTTTAATATCTAAAGGTGTACTTTACAATGTATTTTTACACCTCAAATATCAAAGTCTACAACTTAATTCTAATAAATAAAATGAACAACATGATTGGCAAAAGATTTTTGATATTTTGACCGAACTCTAACGGATAATCATAAATTGGTTATGAATCTCATTTTGCATTTAAAAACATGAGAAAAGATGCAATTTTTTGCTTTTGTGAAAATATGCTAAAGAAAAAGTTTAGGATTCAGCCACATGCAAGAAAATAAAACATATTGTTTTTTTAGAATAAGGGTTTTTTAAGAAATTTTAGAGAATCAAATATTAATGTCGAGTCTGTATAATACAATGTAAGTATACAAACCGACATTGAAAACAAAAATCATATTTTTTTTTTGAACTATCCATTTTTATTTTTATATTTCCTTTGAAAAAATATTATTTTATTATTATATAATATAATATTACATTGGGTTGAGCCGGGTTTGACCCAAAATATTTGGGCTAGACCCTTCCCAAGCCCAACAAGTAAAATAAAAAAGGGGGGTGGCCAATGAATGCAAAGTTGCACGTAATGATCACCTTGAGATGGTGATTTGGGTGACAAAATGGAGGGGTTACCTTTCTTCGGAGGTGAGTGGTGTCCGGAATTGTTGTTGGTGCTGTAAGGAATAACATGGATAGTTGACAAAGTTGTTGGCATCGCCTGAGATAGTGCAGAAGAGGGGCTGAAGTGGCTGTTGAAATTGGAGGGGGGGGGGGGGGGGGGAATTGGTTTTAAATATTTTTCCCCAACTTTGGCTTCAGATTTCTTAATGTTCTGAGCATGGGATGAACCTCTATTTATAGGTGGTGGAAGAGAGTACTATAGTCTTTGTTGGGGAAATATTTCATCCCTTGATTCAATTCGAAAACATCTCAGCCATTGGCCCAAAGTAGTTATCCTAGGTTGTCAGATTTGACAACTTAAGGTTGCCTGAGCTGTCACATTTGAGGCGGGTCCGAGGTGGTTGTGGTGTCAATCTGCTGACACTGACCATACCATAGTGTAGGAAAATGTCAGGTCATCATTTTTATATATTATTTTTCAAATTTGGTAAAGTATAAAGGCATCAAATGCACCTACAAAGTAGGCCTACGAGTTGTCTTTTTAGGTGGATAAGGAAGAAGACAATGAACAATAACTAGATGACGTGTTATTTGCTTCCTTCTTTTTTCTCTCTCTCTCTCCAAAACGACGTCGTTTTATACTATGATTTTGGCCAAATTCAGTTTGGTCCTTCAATATTTAATTGATCAAATTACACCCTATATTGACTCAAAACTTTCAATTTCTTTTGATTTTGCCCCATACAAATTTCAATGACAGTCGTGCATTTACGAGTTGTTTTCCTTTGGTCCTTGGTCTCATATATTTACAATATGACCTCAATTGACCCTTAAAACTTCTATTTGCTTTCAATTTCACCCATGATTTTGGCTAATTGAATTCCTGTAGTTCAATGCCTTTTACAAAATGGTTATTGACCACATATTTCTTCAATTTTGCCCCTAATTGACCCTAAAAACATTGATTTTCTTGCAATTTGCCCATAATTTCAACCAATTAACTTGGTAAAAACTAAATGTGGTCTCCAAAAATTCTAATTTCTCAATTAAGCCTAAACAAAGCTTCCAAACTTAATGTTTCACCAATTAAGCCCCTAATAAAATTAATTTGACCAATTTAAAGATAATTAAGTTCATGCACTTAATTAAAATTTTCAATTGGATCCTAAATTAATTCCTAAGCATAATTAACTTTTAATTTGGCCCGTGATTAAATCAAATTACCTTATTAAAAAATTTAATTATGCATTTGAACTTAATTTTTATGCAGATGTATCTGATAATCATTTATTTTAACCTTGAATCTGCATTTTTCTTCATTTTTGGGTACTATAGAGGCACGGCCGGGCTTTCAAATCTGTCCAAAATTTTCAACTTGATTTTTCCATTACGTCAGCTCTCTTTTTATTTTATTTTTTATTTTTATTTTGAGTAAATTTCGTAGTCATGCAAAAATGGGTTATGACACCATGTTTAAGATTATTTTCTTCCAGAAATTCTTGGTACTTTTTTGGCTGTCTTGCCATAACCTAGAATAGAACAATTCATGATTGTGAGTATATTGTCTCATCTATCTGCTGGTCAAAATTGCAGACGGATGAAATAATCAGGTTAAATGGAATTTACAAGAGGTTACTATCTAATGCTGGGGTTAAACTGTATGAAGGAGAGGGAAAGATTGTTGGTCCTAATGAAGTTGAGTTGACACAACTAGATGGGACTAAATTGAGTTATTCAGCAAAGCACATACTGATTGCAACTGGCAGTAGGGCTCAACGTCTGGCTATTCCTGGGCAGGTTAGTTACGTGCTTTCTTCTTGAACGAACAGGAATCTCTGATGGGTATTCTGTGTCCTTGTGCATACAAAACCTCAAGTCATTTAACAGTTAATATATCTATCTGTTTTGTTCTCTTAAAGAGCCGTTGTTTTCTGATTATGAATTTGATATAGGCATGGTATAATATTCCTCCAGGTATCTCTTATCCTGTCTTCTTGGGTAAAATGTTTTAAGAAATCAAATTTCTGTTTCATTACTGAAGCTCCAAGGATCATAACTTGTAGTTTCTGCTAAAATAGCACTCCAGGCAGATCTGTTAAAAAAAGTAAATTTTACTTGACAGAGAAAAACATACGAATTTGATGTACCATTTCTTTTTATCTTGATTTGTAAAACTAGTAAAAGGTAGTGACTAATAGTTTTTTTCTTGATGATTAAATTGAAGGATTGTTCTATAGAATATAGAGATAAACTTAGGTTGATGTTTATAGGCAGTTTAAAAGAAGTATTGTTCTTGTTGAGAAACACTTGTTTAGCTTAACAAATTTCTCTCTATTGTTCCCACATATAGATGCATGCCTGAAAATTACAAATTTGTGTTCTTTGTTCTCTTTGATAAGATTTGTTGTAGACTTGTAGTTGCACAGAGATGCAACTTCAATATTACATGGACTTGCTAATAGGAAATTAATAAATATGACATGTATGCTGTAATGGGGCAGCATTCTTCTTATTGAAAATCTTTCCTAAAGGACTTCGTTTGTTTCAACTAGAAAAAGGAATTACCTAGTTGAATTTAATTTGCTTGATCGCTTGAAATATATCACTGGGTTCAAGTTATGTCTGTGGTGTAGATAGCTTCTTGTTGAACTTGTTTATTTTGTTTTCTTTTTTCTTGCATGCTTACCTATTTGCTGTTAATTTTTTTATTATATAGGAGCTGGCCATAACTTCTGATGAGGCATTGAGTTTGGAAGATTTGCCTAAGCGTGCAGTGGTATTTGGTGGGGGGTAAACTCTCCAAAAGGCTTTGCTATCACTGTGTTTTATTTGATCATTTTCTAGCATATGCATGATTTTGAATAAATATTTGTTTTTGCTCAGGTACATTGCTGTTGAGTTTGCTTCAATATGGCGTGGCATGGGTGCTACTGTGGATCTATTTTTCAGAAAGGAACTTCCATTAAGGTTATTATTAAGGCCTTAATGTTGCTTGTTTTTTTCTGAACAACCAAATTGGTGTCATATAGTAGCACACACAATGTATGTTTGCAGGTAAACTGTGTAAGGAATATGTTATCAACTGGGGTTCTCTTTTAATGTTTTCTTGACGATACTTCATGGTCTGAAAAATTCCTTGCCAGAAGAGTTTTGAGTTTTAACTTGTCCACGGTGGTCTTCCCATTTTTCCTTTCTATAATGGTTGGAATTGGAACTTGTAATCTAGCAAATTTTGGTGTTTCATAGTTTAAGTGGTGACTGACATTCAAGTATGTTACTGCAGTTTTGTATTATTCTATTATAGTGGTAATTTTAATGTCACTAAGGAGCCAGATGACATTTTTGGTCCAAGCATTTTGAAATCTAGACCACAGTTTGTGTTTCTCCTGCCAGTATATCTGATAGCTATCTAGTGCAGGGGCTTTGATGATGAAATGAGGGCTGTGGTTGCGAGAAATCTGGAAGGAAGGGGAATTAATTTGCATCCGAGAACAAATTTGACAGAGGTACTCTCTTTTATTAGAATTTGGTGTCAATATGCCACGAGTTGCTTTTGTTTGAAGCTATTTTTTTTCATGAATTCTGTTATTTGTTGCCTTTTTTTCACTTTATGTTTTGCTGTTCTATGTGATTATGTTATTTATGGTGAACCGCATTGTAAATACAGTTGACTAAAACAGAGAAGGGAATAAAAATTTACACCGATCACAAAGAGGAGCTGTTGGCAGATGTTGTACTTTTTGCCACTGGTAATAACAATCCTTGTTTAAACCACACATTGTGAAGAAGTTTCATTATTAAGCTTGTATTGTAAGGTAGTGTTTGTTTTTGCGGTCCAACCTTGTTTTGAATTTTTTTTTGGTATTTTTGTATCGTTTTGATATGCTGATGTCAAAAATATATTTAAAAAAATATTATTTTAATGCATAAATAACCGAAAAACATTTTGAAAAGCAACCACGTCAAACACTACCCAAGTAGAAAGCATGCACTGCTGTTTCCAGTCTGTGCAGCCATATGAACCAGAATGTAATCGTTGGGTAAAATTGCAATTTACATGTGTTTTTTACTTGGTAGATTTGATCTGTCTGATCCTATGCCCTTTCTAGAAGTATGTGGTATTTAATATTTTTCAGGGTTAACTTGTCCACATGTGTTGCCAGTACCATGGATTGATATGTTGATGAAATGGTGATGTTCATGTTTGGGGACTGAAGATGCATGTTATGAAGGGTTACAATACTCTGGATTGCTAAAGCAGAATGCAATAGGGTCACTATAGAACAGGAATGACAATTTGAATTTATAATTTTTCTCATGAAGTGATTAAAATGATAGTAGTATAGAAGATAATAATTATCCATGTTAGAATGAATATTCCAAATTGAAAATCATTGAAGTATAGGTATTTAAGGTAACAAGCATTGGCTGTTGGAGCCTCAATAAAAAATATAAGGTGCCTTTTTTTTATTTGCTATTATTGGTTTACATTATCAACAGTGTTTGTTTTGTCAAAAAAATTATTTCACTATTCATTACAATGAATTTATTGATATTCTTCTCTCAATTTTTACAGGTAGAGCTCCCAATACGAAGAGATTAAATTTGGAAGCTGTAGGCGTTGAGCTTGATAATGCGGGAGCTGTGAAGGTCAGTAACTTTCAGCTGTCACTGTTTTAATCATAGAGCATTATGTTATTGTTATTATGTTGTTTTAATCATTAATCATTATGTTATCATAGACGTTTTGTTTTCTGCTTACACTTCCTTGTACATGGGTATTTATCACACCTGCTGCTGGTTGTGAGATATGGGATGATTTTGTTATATCCCTGATACAGGTGTAATCATTATTCTATAGTAATGTTTTCCTTACACCATCATGTTTGGCTGATTTGGGACATTTTTTTTATGAATAATGTAAATCTTGAGTAAAAAGGCTAAACCTGGCCAGAAGATGTCTGTGGAGATCCCTGCAATTGTGTTATGGGGTGGGGGTCTATAAAACATGAAAGTGACGGAAATGCATGTATTTGCCACGTTGCATCTGATTAATCAAAGGGGCATTGATTACCAGGTTAAAAACACATTACCTTCATTAGGTTTCTGACCATGTAGAAATTATCTTCTGCTATGACTATTGAAAGATCTAGCCACTGAGACCATATTTGCTTTGTTTCTCGACCATTTTCCTTATTATTGTGTTTTTGTTATTTTTTATGGTATTTTCTTGTTCGATGTCCACTATGTAAAAAAAACTATGTTTTCTTAATCTTGTTTACATTTTTACAAATCATGGGTCCCTGCTGCTTTCTTGATCAGGTTGATGAGTACTCTCGCACCAACATACCTACCATATGGGCTGTTGGTGATGTCACAAACCGAATGAATCTGACTCCTGTGGCCTTAATGGAGGGAACATGCTTTGCAGTATGTGTTTCTTGTGATCTGCTTTTCGTTTCTTCATATTCACATCAATTGTTTTTTGCTCCTCCTCCCTCCCTTTTTGGCAACCATGTAATTCATTTGATATTCAGTGGATCTGTTTCTGATGTATTGCTTGCAGAAAACTGTTTTTGCGGGGCAACCTACCAAACCAGACTACAATCACATACCATGTGCTGTATTTAGGTATCTCCTGTTGGATTTTCTTGGACCGTTCATTTTCTTCCACCATATCTTGTTTGTATTATGCTAATAGTTGTTTCAGTTAAATGCAAATGCCATCATCTGGATGGTGGTTGGAATGTATATGTTTTAGAACTTTAGACATCTGCAGGAATTGTCCTGCCCATAGAATTTGTCCATATCCAGAGCATGGATTTATAGAATGCGACTTTTACATTGGATCACATTATTATCTTTACATTCATTTGTGAAACCTAGTGAGTTGTTATGTTGCCATGATAATGAATGAGAGCCGCAATCTATTCAAGGTATACCATGGTTTCTGCAGTTAGCATTTGTTTTTATGGTTGGTCATATTTATCTTTTAAGGTCATCCAACCTGTAAAAGATTCCATTAGTGCAAGACTGAATGAAGGCACAGATTTTTCAGTCAATTCTATAATGGCAGTGAGAAAAAAAGTTACCCTAATTACAAATTCATTAAAGGCGGTTAGCGTTTTTGTTGCATTGTTACAAATCTCAGAGTTCATCCCATACATTTACTCAGCCATCCTTGAAGTACATAGGCATGCATGTTAAGGAGAGGGTGTTATATTGTGCTTTACAATAGAGGTTTGGATGTTCTTAACAGAATTGAGGTTAAGATTGATTTGATGACCTAGAGTTTTGCTTTTGTCTTTTTTGCTACCTCAATTCTAATTTTGCTGTTTGCATGATTGTTCCATATCTTGCTCTGATACCATGCTCAATCTTGGGACTTGACTCCTGCATTTGATACATACTATCTGGTAATCCATTGATGTGTAATCATTTTGTTGCTTCACTGGGACTATCTCAAGTCTATCCATGTTGTTTCTATGATATCTGTTTTCTCCATTTTTTGCTGATACCATGCTCTTCACTGGGATTTTACACCTACATTTGGTGCATACCATTGGGTTAATGTTGCTTGGTACTGTATTTGGTACTTACATTAACATCATTTTGCTGCTTCAATGCAGCAAACTCTCACACCATAAATGTAGAAGTTTTAAGTTTAATAGAAAATCTAGTGCTTGTGTTCATCTTTCTTCATTGGTGAATAACTTGTGATATTTGGTAATCTGCAGCATACCTCCTTTCTCTGTGGTGGGTCTCAGTGAGGAGCAGGCATTAGAGCAAGCAAATGGTGATGTATTGGTTTTCACTTCAAGTTTCAACCCTATGAAGAACACTATCTCTGGGTATGTGCTGAAATTTGCAATCTTATTTTTCTAAATAGGTCTGTATTATTACTAACAAACATATAGCATTATAGAATTCTTGAGAACATCGCACCCAAAATGACGAATAAATAAGAGGTCAAAACACTACATTTGTAAACTTAATCTGGCCGGGTAGAGAATATCTCTCAAGAGGTATTGGACTTTTGTAGTGTCTATACCCTAATCAGATAGACTATAAACATCTTCACTTACCTTTTGATAATAATCATTATTTCAATCGCTTAAATCATCTTTACTCTTGCATATCTTATAAAAACCTTCTGGCATTTCTTCGGTGCTTACTCTACTTTGGCACATTGCTGATTATCACGATACCATTTTTTTCCTGGTGCTTTTAAACTGAATTTCCCTGGTCTGAAAAGGTGCCTTTTGCTTCAAAACGAAATGCTTAGACAATGAAGGATTGAGGTATGTTTATGAACAAAGATGAAGGACATGGTAAATCATCAAAGTCCTGGGAATATATGGTTTGGGATGTTCTCGTTAATCAGTGGTAGTATATGAGCACCTGCCTCGTTTTACTCTAACTTGGTGAGGCGGTATCTGTGTCTCTTATGCATCCCCGGGTTTTTGGTGCCTAAAACATCCGCGAGCTTGAGCTGCTTTTCAATTAATAAGTGTGTTCATATCTTTGTTTCTAGACGACAAGAGAAGACGGTAATGAAGCTTGTTGTTGATGCTGAGACGGATAAAGTTCTCGGAGCTTCCATGTGTGGACCTGATGCACCTGAAATTATGCAGGTGTGTATATTTTCTGATTCATTGGCCATACCCATCCTTCAAGTTTTCTGCCACGTGTACTTTTTTTTGTTTTGTTATTCATCCATGTTCTGACTTCTGATCAATGTTTCTTGGTTATCTTCTCAGGGTATTGCTGTTGCACTGAAGTGTGGAGCAACAAAGCAACAATTTGACAGTACTGTAAGTACCAAAACTTTCCTTTAGAGATGGGCTAATGATAAGGCTGCTAGTCATTCTTTCCATAGCTGACATCCCTTGACATGCACTTACAATGACATGTAATTGATTTTGTTGTTGTCTAAGCATAATGATGGAATACATTAATGAACATAGAAGGGATGCCATCTTTAAACTTCTAAATTTTTATTATTTTGATGTCTAAATTTCTTTATGGTAGCATGTGGTGACGTGGCAAACTATCATTGGCTGTTCCCTCATTCACGATTGTGTATTACTGAGGAGTTTTTTTTCGTGTGTTTGCCTCAGGTGGGAATACACCCTTCTGCTGCCGAGGAATTTGTGACCATGCGTTCAGTGACTAGACGCGTTACTGCTAGTGGCAAACCAAAGGCAAATACATAAAAACATCAGTAGAAAAAGAAAATCCAAAACTGATGTATTGATTGAATTCAGCTTTCTCGTGGTCGTCTATTTCATCTTAGCAAGTACAAGAAATAGAGGCAATTAGGGTGAGGCTATGACTTTTGAACCCAATAAAAGTTCATGTCATTGTATGCCTTGTAGTTCGAATACTGCTATGGAAAATATATATATTTTTAAAACCAAAGTAATTAGAATGTTACCATTCAGTGGTGGACGAATACTATCTTAGAACCAATGTTGACTTTTCTTTTCTTTTTTTTCTCGTTACATATGGAATGCCCCTTTATGGTTTTGTGAAAAGTTTTTGTGCATTGTTTAATGTTCATGAAGGTAGGCTGTAAAAGCTGCTTGAATAAAGAACTTGAGGGTGTTGATTATGGGGATATTGTTTCTTAGATCTACAATACAAGACTCTTGCTGGGTGTAATAAGATTAACACCTGCTTGTATACAGATATATCAAAAAAGCATGTGATGTACCTAAATTGTTGTTTTCCCATCGCATACATCACATTTTGTGTACCCATGGCCTTCACAGTAAGGACAATTTGCTCCTTCATCAACCCATTCCAAAAACTGCATCATTGATTTTTGATTTTGAGGATGTTGATATGGAAAATACAATAAAAAAATAAAAAGGACGTTTGTATGTGAAAAGGTTTTGTACCTGTGGCTCGACGTTTGGCTCGCCCGTACCATCACATTCTGCAACAGAAAATCAATAATAAGCAACAAAAGGCGAACTGCATCGTTTTTGGTTAAATGGCAAGCATGGGCAAACTTCTAAGAGCTTCCTAGATGACATCGTTGTCAATATTTGATTAGAATAACATGCCTGCATTTTGGGTGTTCAGATAACTTGAAAATAAGTGAGCAGGCTAAAAGGTTAAATTGTTTGATGGCTGCATCAGCTGCCAAATCGAAAACCATTTCCAGAGCCCAAACTGCTGTATTTTGCAGGCAGAGGGATATCAAACCAAGCCAGAGATACATGTTTGCAATAGCGCATAATAAGATTGATATTTCCACTAGCTCCATTTGGTTACTAAAGATATGAATCTTTTCAAAGCTATGACAGCAATTGCTTCCTACATTATGGCAACACAAATGCATATGCATGTTACGAGGAATGCTACTATATATGAATTGGTAGCCGTTTAACCTATTTTTTTGTCCCTTGAATGTATTTTAAATATTGGGTATTCTCAGCTACGGACAGAAGCAATAAATAGGAGAAACCTGATATCAGTTCATCATGCCTGGTTAATAAAACGATATTCTATTCATAAATATGGATTTCCAATCCAGGTAGTGGCAACCACTTTACCTGTGCACAACAAACGACCCTCCCCACGACATGCAAGACACTGTTTTGCGGAATCCTTCGTTTTGCTCCCACCAACTTGTTTCTTTCTGCCGTTAAGTCTAGAAGGTTCTTCCCAACGATTCTCCCCCAGAAGAAATACTCTATGATGCGATACCTCATCTTCTGTTACATATTCTTTCACAACTGTCTGATGTATTTCTGAG
Organism: Salix caprea; assembly: GCA_964035475.1. Taxonomy (NCBI): domain Eukaryota; kingdom Viridiplantae; phylum Streptophyta; class Magnoliopsida; order Malpighiales; family Salicaceae; genus Salix; species Salix caprea. The sequence continues at coordinate 14,184,020 of OZ037752.1, forward strand.
ATTTCTGTTACAGACATCACAGCAGCTCCATCGGCACCTTCCTAATGTACAGTGGATTTAAAGTCAGCAATCACAAGGCATGTATTCTCAGTGTTCTTGCTAACCAGGGATCACTTGGAGTGCTATCTAAAACAATAAATATTCTGCTCATCAAAATTCCAAGCATGCTATCATTACCGAAAGCATCAGTGCAAGGAGACAGATTTACTGGTATATGCATCCATCAGCACACATGCACTGAGTTATGTACTGAACCCATTAAACAACGATACAAGCAATTAAGTGGCGCTATACAGGACTAACCAGTAAGCATTCAGAATTGTGAGAATTTCACGACAAGAGCTTATACATGGCATTTCCATTCTTTATTCAGTATGGTTAAAAAGCATAGTGCTAGAGACAATGGGCTTTAGTTTGTCCTGGCTACTTCAGCAATGTAACTCCAACATGGAAGGCTTATGAATTTTTTTAAAGCAAGACATTACTTTCAGATTTCTGGTTAAAAAACTAGAAAGGGAGCCAGTGTTCGTGTTGTTCAGAAACAAGGCTAGAGTATTTCTTGTCTGCATAGTCACCCATTCAAATGTAAAATTGTAAATCAAGGGGATGATGCATTTGAAACAGAAACAAAGCACAACTTTTATACAATATCAATCCCGATTATTCTATTGCTAAAAATAACATAATCTGCATGTACCTCTACTGGAGCAGCTTGAGCGCCTCCCTTTTGAGTTTCGCTAATACTTGACATTGGAGCATCAATATGTTGCTCCATATATAACCTTTTGAGGAGCTCTGTAGTCATTATTCCATCTTCAGAGATATCTAACGATGCCTGCCAAGCAAGCCCATATATATATATATGTATTATAAACTGTTCAATCGAACTATGCGCTTAAACTAATAGACACAAGCTAAGAGACTACCGGGATTTTAGAGAAAACAGCATGTGCATATGCATGTATGTACATTTTCCATGTACGAGGGGATGATAAAATCAAACCACGTGACATTTATTTCTGTCCATTTTAAGGAACCGCAAAATGGAAATCTAAAAACTTACTTGCCAGGTCCTCACAGCACGTTCAGTCCCAACTGAGAAGCTAGAATATTCCATGTCTTCTTCCCCGGAGTAAAATCCCAGTTTTTGCAAAGCTTCCTGTAACAATAAAAATTAGGACCGAAATATATCAAAACAAACACACAAGCTTCGATATCACCAATACAACAATTATTAAAAGAAAAAAAATATTTGTAAGAAGCAGCACACATATCATGTATTTGATAAACAATAAAAGTAGTTCACATTGTTCTCCAATTCCCAAAGTAAATTCTTTTGTTCCCCATTTCATAATATTAATAGTAATAACTATTATTATAGCAAATGAAGAAATGAAATTTAGTTAGTAAAATAGAGGGTAGAGTCGGACCTGCATCTCTTTTACTTGTTCTCCTTCGCTTCCTTTCCTTAGAGTTTTCCTCTCCTTCTCCTTCTCCTTCTTCTCCTCCAAAACCCTATCGATCACTTCCTTATGTTCTTCCACCGCCTTCTCCTCCAACACAATAGGTCTCGCACTGGACCCATTCTCTGCTATCAGATTGTTATTATTCTTGTCTTTCAAAACCTGCAGTAACAACCCTACTTTAGCTACCGTATCCTCTCCTCCTTGAAGGATTGAGATTCGATTCTCCAGAGCTTCGATTTGAAGCTTTAAGGATTGTATTTGAGTGAGAAGCGATTCTCTGTCGCGGCTCCACCGCTGCTCTTCACGGAGCCACCGCTGCTCCTCTCGGAGCCACAGGAATTCCTCTCGGTCTGGGTTAGAAGAGAAGCAGATGTAGTGAGGTTTTGAAAGAGTAGAACGTGAGAGTGGTAGTAGCGTTGTGTGTTTGGAGAATTGGAGTGGAGAGAGTGTGCTGTGAGATTGCTTGTGGAGATGAAAAGGTTTAGGATTTAGAGAGAGAGGAAAAGTAGAAGAAGACATTCTCATCATTTATTTTTAGTAGATTTTTGGGATATAAAAATAAAATAAGATGGAAAGGAGAGAGAGAAGAAGCCTGACTGCAAAGAAGATTTTTTAGCTTCTTCTTCAGAGTTTGAACCACACGATTGAATCGGAATAACAAAGGCTGGCTGGCGGGAAGATAAAATTAATTTATCTTATTTATTATTTTATTTACACTTTATCGGCTTCGATATTTTCTGTTTGGGAATTAGGAACATTGTTTCCTATCGACTTGGGCCCCAGGCCCATTAAAAATTCTTCAGATTGGGTAGCTTAGTCATGTAGAAGCCTGATTGGCAATATATTTCAAAAATTCTTTATAAAAAATATTTTTATTTTTCATTTTATATTATATTTTTATAATATTTTTAGTTTAATATCAAAAATAATTTTTAAAAATAATGATAATAAAATATTATTTTAATAAACATTTTCAAGAAAAATTGCAGCCAGACTTCAAAACAAAACAAGCACAGCAGGAGAAAGCTGCCGTTTCCTTGAATCAAAATCTTGAAAGATGTTGATGGTAACTACAGATACAGGTCATGCTATTCTCCTCTTGTTCAAGAAATAAACGCATATGCACACCTGCTTCACCAATGAAAAATAAATAAATAAATAAATAAGATTGCATAATGATTGCTGTTCCACATTCTGCTCCCAAACAGGTTACTGTGTCACGCTGTATACGAAAGGAGTTTGCATCGACCAACAGGTTTTCTTGTAAGCCTTGTTCCTAGGCTAATGACGCCTAGAACGCAAGCATCTGATTCGCTAGAGCAACCTTTTCGATAAAATCAAGGAATAGGTTTACGACAAGAGATCTGCAAATAACCCATTGGATGCAGGCTCGATGGTATCCTGAGGCAGGAAGAAGATCTATCAGCTTAGTCAAGCTTGACGTTAGAGTAGAGCAGGGTGTCCCTTGTTATTGGCATATTGAGGAGATAGTAGATCTGCAGCAAAGATAAGACAAACCAAGAAATGATTTTTATATTGCAGCAAAAATGAATCGAAATTCTAGAAAAAAAGTTGAAAGTGTCCCAGGTATGGTCTGGAATCTCAGCCAAATTGTTCTGAGATGCAAACACTGATAATTTAAAAAAAAAACTACAAGTTTTCTGCAGGATTTACAAACTAAGATGTGTATTCTTCTATCATCTCATCAAAAAGAGAGTATAAAAAGTTGTCTGAAACCCTTGTTTTGAATGGTATGCCTATGAAATATATTGATTAAGAGATTCATATAAGCTATAATGTTTAGGAGGTATGCCTTGTTAAGTGAAGGGATTAAAGCTCCCTTGTGAAGAAAACATTCAGCAAAGGCATTTGAGTAATGAAATTGGAAAAAAAATGATTTCCCAGTTTTAAATCGGCATGGATAGTTCTATTCTTTCATAGCTTGTCCAGGTTAAATCTAACACAAGCAAGTGCTGTGAATCAAGCAATCAAGATTTTTTTTTCGCTTACAAAAAAATGTAAAAAAATAAATATGGTTGAATAAAAAAAGGGGTGGGGGATACGGAACAAGACAACATTAGAGACGTTAATTAGCTACATTTACAGTGCAAAAGGTTTTTGTTGTGAGGTCTTACCCCCAAGAGAGTAGCAATGATAAGAACAATTCCAGTTATCCAAGCAAGGATCATTCTAACCAAGGCCACTTTTATAATGGTTCCAGTGCTTGGTGTTTTTGTTTCTTCCAACCAACGTGCAGATGGCCGGGAAGTCAATATGACATTCAGCATTGTTTCTGATTCCGAAGCAGGTGCTGTGTTTAAAAAGATTACTCCAGCAATTCGACCTACAAAATTGTCAATTTCTATTGGTTTAACACAACCATAATTTTCAGGCACAGCAATATGCAAAGGAACAAAAATTACTAATGGAAAAAGAGAGCATAATCTCATCCCATGTATAGGTTAAAATCGTTTACGAGAGACAGCAAAGTTTAAAGACTCAGATGTTGATATAAACAAAATAAGAAATCTACAGTTGGGTAAATGATTGCAAACATCGTTCAAATAAACTAGTTCAATACTCTTTCACCCATCATTTACATGAAAACTACAGCATCACAGCTTAAGATTGTGCTGGTGACTTCCAAAAAAACCAACCTTTGTACGCTGCTTGCAATGAATCAAACATCTTGGACAATGTAATAAGTAATAACTCTAGCCCTTTCTGTGCAGCACCCTCGGGTCCATAATGCTCTCCCAAAGCCTGTGATGTGCAATAGAATAAGTCATGAGAAAACTGCTTTCTATCTGGGAATATTCTCTTGGGAGATTGGGGCAGAAAAGAATCAAAAAAAGTTTTGCATTCTGAACTTAGATGATGTGGTGCAAAAAACCAAAAGAATTTTTGTATAAATACTTAAAAAAGGATAAACCATAACAGAATCAATCAGTTTTATAACTTTTTCATCATGATTAGCAAGATGATATCATTGTATGAAGAAATGAATTGGTGAAAAGGCAACTCACAATCACTCAAAAGGATGCAATCAAGCTCATTATATATCATTCTATTGGAAAACCCTCTAGAGCTGAAGGCGGAAGCCAGCCCAAAAGGAAGTATTTGTTTTTTTCTCAACCTCAAGAATTACCAGGCTCACTCCAAAATTCCACCACAGCTTTCTTTTGAATTTCCACAAACTCACACACCGGTTAAATAAGTTGACCGACAACTGTCTTAATTCATGTAATATTCTATCCTAGAGCTAATTGCAATAAACACCATTATTTTCCAAATAAAAAAACAAAAACAGAAAACACCATGAACCAAAATTAGAAGCTGCTTGTATGCAATCAGAGACTTTATATGCTTTTCCTAGGAGATAGTATTTTATACTCCCGGTGCATCGCTTCTGCACAAGGGAGGGATCCACAGATTCTTATCAAGTTGAGTGTCACTTTAATGAGTCAAGGACCAATACACCAGGAGTTTATTTATATTTCTCCTTCCCAACTACATAAATCCTATGCTGAAGTAGATTTTACACAAAATCTATTCTGAATAAAAAAGAAAAGAAAACAATATTTCAAAAATAGAAGGGGATATCATCACCTTAAGGCCATCAAAACAGCCCTTCACCAACTCTGCAGGTGGTTGAGTGCTCTGTGATAAATCTTCATGCATCTCTACTGCTCTTCTACTATTGTGGAACAGAGCTAGAAGACTTGCTATAAACTCCCTGTTTGCTTTCTGCAAACAATAAAAATGCAAACCTTCCAATAAAAATGCAAAATTTATAAAATGAATGTATCAATCTAAAATAAAAAATGTTATAAATAATAACGAGTAAAGACCTTAGACATATGAAGACTCATAGTGGCACCACTAGCCAATGGGATAGCTAACTCTCCATTCAATGCTTCCAAGGGATCAACAACATATGACCCGCCCAGCCATGATGCCTAAATAAACACGCAACGCCAATGACACACATTTAAGTGAAATGATCAATGGCTAAGAAGAGATCAATAACACGGGAAAAAGCAATAGATGGGGGTAAATGCAAATCAAGGCTTACAAAATCACTAATTTCCTTGTCAGTGAAGTCTGCTAACTCTTCATCTAGAGAAATCACTGAAACCTCTTCACCTGAAACAGATCTCATAAAATAAACAAAAATTCATTAAAACTCATGACCCACTAATTCAAAAACAACAAATAGTCATATTAATGAAACAAGTCCTCCGATTTTTCAGAGTATATAGTGCACAAGTACGTGGAAGTTGAATGCCAGCCTTATCTGAACCAAGAACAATCTTGGTCTTGAAGGCACCATTGAACATGGCATTTGCTTGTTCAGCCACAAATGGGATTTCTGCACGTCAAAATCATTCACTTAAATACCAAGTCAGCAAAAAAAAACAAGTCAACAACAAGCCAAGAGACCCTCGCCTCCAGTGACTTCCAGCATGAAAACAGCACGTGGCCTGTTAAATGGATTAGGCATGAGAACCTCGTTCAACTGCAAAAGCAAAAACAGAATTAATCAAAACGAACAGTCTCCACAAGGCAGGAATATAACTACAAAAAATTTAAGTCTGCAATACATGTTATTTCAAATGACCTTCGATGAACTAGCAGCTGAAAGAGCATCAGATGGCGCAAAACCAAGCAAGACCGATACAGCAGCACCAACTTCTCGAAGTGACATGGACTGTAAAAGCAGAAATTAAATTATTACAACACGCGCAGGTACTTAATGAATAGAAGCGGTAACGAAATCATTGTTCGACATTGAAGATGACCATCAATGAAGCACAACAGATGTGTAAAAGGTGATGGAGCGACACACCTTAAGGTAGCATGTCTAGTATAATTGTCCAAATTGAAATGCAGTTTCAACACTCATCGTTGCGATTTTTCTAGTTCAGTTAAGAAAATTTCTAATGCCAGTTTAAATCATCTCAGGCAACAGATACGAACACTGAATAACTGCCCTAAGCTTTCTATTAACCGATTACATCCAATAAATTACACATCAAAATTCGGCATCGGTCAGCTTGAATTGAAAAGCGTATAAATTAAGCATTGAAATGGCAAAAACCTGGACGACATCGTTTGGTGATGGAGTGCGCAGATACTGACGAGTCTGGCTATCGATGAAAAAAACCGAGCCAGCAGTCTCAGCCTGGAAGGAAAATGTTAATGAAATCAATCAAACGGTAACAAATTAGAAGATCATATCAGGCATGGATTGGTTTGCAGGTATGTGTGTTGAGAAATATACGAGGATAGAGAGGCAGGTACCTTCGCTAATGAGAAGAGAAGAGAGAAGATGACGATCAGACGCAAAACGCTGCGCATTTGAAAATCCATTTGTCCAGAGAGAGAGAAGGAGCGAGTGAGAGAGAGATCACTGGTCTCAGGAGAGGAGAGGACGCCTCGAAATTTCATTACTTTGTCCCGCACTCCGCTACGGGTGATATATATTTTTTTAATAAATATTTACGAATAACTAAGTTTTTTTTTTATTATGTGTGAATTAAAAAATGAAATTAATTTAATTAAACAAAACAAAATGTTTATAAATCAATATGTTTATTTTATAATATAAATCATTTATCTGATTATGTTTCATGAATTTTTTTTATTAAAATTAATTTTTTATTTAATCAAATAATAATAAAAATAAACATGTATAAAATTAATAAAATGCAAGGTTATACAATATTAAAAATATTATTAAATAAAAAAACAATTTATATGTATTGAACATAGATGAATAAGAACCATTTCTTCTTCAAATATTAAATATATATATATATATATATATATATATATATATATATATATAATAGAATAAATAAAAAATGAACAGAATAAAAGATCTCGGAGAACTTGTGCTAATTAAAATACAAATTAAAAATTTATTTATAAAAATACATATTTATATATATGGCAAACTGTATTTTTATAAATAAATTTTTATTTCTTAACAATTAACACGCTTGTATTTTCCCCGGAGTGTGATTAATAATTTGTAGGGGAGAGAGCACGTGACGTTGTTTCATAATGGGCTCATTTGTGGACTTTGAGCAGGTATAATCGGGCCTCTTGTTTGCTTGGAAAGAAAAAAGACTTTTGGGCTGGTAAAATATCGTTATAGTTAAATAACGGCCGACTCAAGTTAATGCTTATAGGCCCATAATTAAATATAACAAGGCTGCCATGGAAATCAGTTCGAATTCACTTACCTTGAAACCACACGTGGCATTTATATTGTTAATACAAAGTTATCGGCTTATTGCTTCTTTTAAACTTCAATTACATTATTTGATTCGTCTTCAGTGGAAAGTGTAAGAGAAGGTAGAAAAATGTTGATCTAACTTCATGTTAAAAATTAGATATGAAAAATAATATAAATTAGCAATATATATATATATATAATCAATCAATATATTTTATATTAAAAGGCCTTTATTCATAAAGATTTATGACCATTAAGGATCAAGACTAAGAAGAAGCTTGGCAAAGGCTAGGGTCAAGAATAAAAAGGTTATGCAGAGATACCACTCTTGTTTTTTGAATACATGCCCTAAAAAACTCATGGATCTGATATCTTGTCATGTTCAATTTCTTTCGAGCTTAACTACGTACTAGGTTCAAATCTTTGAGTTTAGCATCTTACTAGACTCAACTCTCGTCGCGTTAAGTCTTTCTTTGGGAACAAATGCTCAAAGCGAGAATCCATGGTCATCATCTCTCCACTCCCTAGCGTGTTAAAAATCTTTTAAAGATCATCTCTACATCATATCAATATCAATATTGATTGTAATAAATGATCCTATCGATATTAATATTGTTTACGGGTTGACATAAAACTATATTTCATAAGCATCTGGTATTCTCAACATCAAGTTGTTATATCTAGCATTTCATAACATATAGAAATTGTGTTCATGTCAAATTATCAAGAATGAATAAACTGCATAAACCATAAAGCGGAAACGTACCTGAATCCATATCCGGAAGTCGCTATCTAGAGTCGTACGGATGGCCTTCCAGATTAACAAGTTCTCCTTTGAGAGCCCTTTTGTTCTCTCTACCTTAACCTTAGTTTTCTCTCTGATAATGGGATGTCAGTGTGAGAATTGTTCGAACTTGTAATCTGGGGACCATGGCCATATATATAGGCAACCAAGTGCCTTTTGGTAGTTATGCCTTTTGGCATTCCTACCATTTGGTATTCCTATTTTAGCCCATCACTAAAATAGGAATAACCCCGTAATCTCTACACATTAAAGGTCCACACCCTATTAGATACATCAAAACCCAATTGCCTAAAAATACTTAGCAGATCATTTTTATTTAGGCTTCATCTTATTTGACAATCCACAAACACATAATTATTCTCATATAAGCCCAACGTTGGATTAATGATCCAACACAAGTGTCTTGTAACGAGACATTTAGACTATCAATACTAATGTTCTTCCACTTAGATGAACAAAAAAAAAACTTACAACCCTTCCAATAGAAAATAAAAAAGGTTACAAATGCACCCTAAACAATCCCACAATTATAATTATCTATAAAAACAAACATTCTTGTTCTTAGAATCTAATGCTCATTCACTTTAAGTTTTTATAATAAAATTATTAGCTTAATCATCGGAGGGTCCTATAATCTTTTAAAATGGACTATTTTGCAAAAATATATAGCTTTTTATCACTAACTTTTGAATTCCTCAATTACATTATCTTTCATCCAAACACGATGAGAAATGATTTCCCTAGAATTTCAGATCTTGGAGTATTATCAACATATGTATTAAACGAATGACAAAGCAAATCTATTCATTTGACTTGTACGGTGTTTTATGCTTCTGGAAATAGTCGTGTGAAACCAATAAATAAAGATAAATTTGATGTCATCATGCAAACAAAATGCATGCATCATATCCTGAACAGGTGCGAATAGAACGCACAACGTCAAAACAATATAAATTGACAAGCATTAATCATAAAGTTGATAAAATTCCTAAAAAGATCTTTTAAAGGAAAACAAGATCTGTGAAGATATCCATGATTTATCTTTTTGGCCTGCCATTTTCTCATGTTCGTGACATTTCAATCACCTTCTCATGCTATTAAAAATGTTAACCCATCCATTAATTATTGTTTGGCTTGCAAGAAAATGATGGAGACCCGTCTACATAAATACAAAAACCTTTCCGTTCTTTGCCTGGATCCCCTTCTACATAATCTTATCGAACAGAAAACTCCTTATTCAAGTCATTCAATGCATCCACTGCTTCTTCTTCTTACATTTTTTTCTCTTAAAAAATAATAATACTTATATATATATATATATATATATATATATATATATATATATTATCCACAGAAACGTGAAATCCAAGAGTTTTACAGGAATTTGGCACAATTCAAGTGAGGATTATCAAGCCCTTAACCACCAGAACATATAATATAAAGCATAATTTCTAGGTAAATGTCACGTTTCACCAATATCAATGGTACTGGATCGTGCACTGAAAAGACAATTCTAACATATTTTTTTCCCTAATGGACCGGGCTGTTGGTGGTTACACATTTACTAATTATATAATATGGTTTGCTATTGGTATTGATTTGAAGAGTCGTAATAAGATATATATATCAAGGCAATGAACGAAAGCAGAGAGAATAGACTTTATCGTTTTGTTGCCTATTTATCCATCACAATCTGTAGGCTACTTGTGTAAGGGCCCATGGAATGACTAATCATGCGTTTTGAATATTAAATATTTTCTTAATTAAAGGTTTTGTCTTTCTCTGACACGGGAAATTAATCTGGTTTTCAGACTAATCAAGATTTGCAGTGCTCGTCTTTCATCCATTTGAACTGATGACGTCAGACATGGACTAGCACGAAGATATTGCCTGAAAACGCACCGGGTCATCAATATACTCCACATATTCGGGAGGGTCAATGATCAAAAGTTAAATCAAGTTCTTAAATTCTCTAGGTACGTAGAAATTAAAGGGTAACTTATGCATTAAGTAATATTTCTACTAAAAAATAAAACTTTTATTTATTTATTATTAATGTGGATATTTGGAGATGCTTGCGCGCATCTCAACTAGTCTCATAAATTTTAAAGTTAACGACCATATAATCTGTCTCTAGTGACTATTATATTAGCAAGCACAAGACTCGAATCTAAAACTACAGGAATAACAAACATTTTAGTTTTAAACTTGTATTATTGAACCACCTACTGTATAATTAAAATACTCTAATTCTTGTGTGTGTATTTTTATTAACCATGATGAATAATATAATAATAAAGTCTTAATTTTCAGTTGAAGAATCTATATCCAACCGCTATATTTACATATACATAGCTGATCCTGAGCCCAATTTATAATTAATAATCAATAACCGAAATATTAAACTCAAGAATGTTCTCTTCATAAATCAAATTCCAAATATATATATATATATATATATATATATATATATATATATATATGATTTCAAGATGACGCTGCAGCGAAGTTGGTGTAGGGTGACCTTAGCCAGCACCTTCAGAACAGGAAGAAATTAAAAGAGGTAGAGAGGTGACGTTGATGGAGACTGAATTAAAGCTTCTGCGTGCTTTTACGTGGAAATTGCTTTACAGCATGCATGCGTTTTTCTTTCTTTTCTCTACATTTCAAAAGATGATCACCCTGGCACGTCACCGTGGAGGAGACTGCACAGGCAAATAAAGGTAAGAAACGCTTTCTCTTTCCTTTGGTCACCATCGAGGCCACCATGATGGGGAACTTTTCAGCAAACTTGAAAGCTGCGATCACACTAATAGCTATTGAATTGTTTATTAAATAAAAGTTAAACAAAAGAACAAGTTAAAGTCATAGTTATTGATCCCGTCCCGGGTACCGTCCCGGATTTGTGTTTGGAACGGAACGTCCCGGTTTCGGTACCGTTCCGGGTACCGTTCCGGTTTTGTACTGTTCATTTTTATTTAATTATATATATGAAAAAAATAAAATATTAATTTAACAAGTATAATTTAAATTCAAAATAAATGAAATTTAAATTATACAATACAAACATAATCTCAAAATTAGAAACATCTTTGAAATTCCAAAATATTATGAAAGTAAAATGTTCTAAAATAAAAGAAAAATACATCAAACATCCTCTACTACTTCATTAATATAAAAGTAAGGATCTTGATCTGGCTGTGGAACATAAGGAAAGTCGTCAACAAGACATTCCAATAGCTGGTCATCTCCACCAAGCTCATTCTCCTCATTTACACATGTCTCTTCATCATCTAAATTTAAAGTAGCGAAAGGTGCTTCGATACTCTCCCAACTTATGTCATCTCCATCAAGAAGACCGGGTTCTTCACAAATCCATTCATTCAATAGATCAATGTTGTCAAGGCTAATGGGATCTAAAGCATCTCTTGTTCTGCTCATATTCCTACAAAGAATAAACACGAAAGAAATTAAAAAATTAATAGCAATGTAATAGAAAATAATTACTAATATAATAATATTGATATTTTACTTACCTCTGTTTAATCTTTAGATTATAGCGAACAAATACTAAATCGTTTAATCTCTTGTGCTCAAGCCTATTTCGCTTTTTTGAATGAATGAATTCAAATACACTCCAATTTCTTTCGCACCCAGTTGCACTACAGCATTGACTAAGAACTCGAACTGCAAACTTTTGAAGTTCTGGAGTATCAATGCCGAATTGCTCCCACCATGAAACTAGATAACAAATTTTGAATAAATCAAATATTATAGATAAAAAAAAGACATTATATTGTAAAAAATAAAAGTTATTACCTGGATTTAACTTTTCTCTTTGACGAATAGCCATGGTTACACCAAAAAGACAAGTTGCTCTCTTATACTCCTCAATTTGGGCACTGATGTTATCTTGAGTATCACAATCAGGAACCAATCTCATAATTGTGGTAAGCAAACCTCGAGTTACCTCCCTTTGTTTTGAAAAAGAAGGCCTAAAATATATTCCAGGATTAAGAAAACATCCTGCTGCATGTAATGGACTATGAAGTTGTTTATCCCATCTAGCATCAATTACCCGAATATATGGTCCATATTGAGACATTCTATTTTTCAACCTTATTTTGATGGCTTCTTTTGCTTTATCCATTGCCTCATATAAATAGCCCATTGATGGTTTTTCTTCACTGTCTGCTAACCTTAGAACTCGTACTAAAGGCTCGCTGACGTTGACAATATGTGCACATCTCGGCCAAAAGTCGTTATCTTGTAAAATTATAGCAGCAATTTCGTTTCCAACCCGACTTTTGCCATGACTTGATTCAACCCATTTTGTGCAAGTAAACATCTGTCGAAGCTCCTTCTTAAACTTCAGTAAACATTGGAGGCTTAAGAAATGGGTTGCAAACCTTGTTATGCCAGGACGACATAAATCATGTCCATTTGTGAATTCTTTCCTCATCAAAGCTAGAACCCATGCATGATTATATATAAACTTGGTTATATTTCTTGCCTTTTTAATGGTTTCATCAATCATTGGAAAATATCTCGGATCACAAATATTTTCTAGCATTAAATCAATGCAATGGGCAGCACAAGGAGACCAAAAAAAGGTGCCATACCTTTGCTGCAAAGCTTTCCCAGCAGCCTTAAATGAAGCCTCATTATCACTAACAAATTGGACAATATTCTCTTGTCCAACTTCTTTGACAACTTCATCAAACATCTCCAGCAATGTCTCTTTATCTTTTCGAAGTCCTGAAGTGTCAACAGACTTCAAGAATACGGTGCCTCTCGGAGAATAGGCAAGGAAATTCACAATTGGTGCATTCTTCCTATTTGTCCACCCGTCAGCCATAATTGAACATCCATAAACTCTCCAATCAGCCTTGATACTTAAAATGTATTCATGGACATTATGAACTACATCTTTCAAAAGTGGTCCTCTTAAATCATGAAATGATGGGCCTTTAAACCCAGGTCCTATGGATGCTACGGCATCTAGCATTGGCTGATAATAATACGAATTAGCACTGTTAAACGGTATATTAGCATCATACCACCATGTTGCTACAGCTATTCTTGCATTGTGTTCCATCTCTTTAGTAGCCATTGCACTTCTAATACTAGGCTGGGAACCCGGGGTAGTTCGTGGAGCAAATAAAGGAATCCTTCTTCTAGATGTACTTGTTCCTTGCACTGTCGTTCTTCTACTTGTTTGTGAACGTATATCACCCGAACGAGGATTTGCAGCATCACCCTCTGCTATTTCTTCATCATTGGAAGCTGATTGAGAATTTCCAATATCGGTTCTAATTCTTTTTCTTCTCTCTTTCTCCATTGTCATCTCATCTACCAGTTGATTCATTTGCCACTTAACCTCCGGAGGGACCTTTTTACAAGGTTCAACTTCACCTTTAATACCAGCAAGGTGGTACTTCAACCGAGTAACACCACCACCATTGATCCGTTTATTACAATAAATGCATATACTTCCATTCTTTACACCAGGAACCACCTGTCCATGAGCCCATGCTGGATCATCTGATCTTGTTGGAGCTGAATACATGGAAGTCCCACCACTAGATGAGTTTTCAGTCATGTAATTTAATCTGTTGTAAAAAAGATAACACAAGTTAGGCATGTATCATTCTTAGCCTTAATCATTTTGACTAAATCTTGAGACAAAAAGAATTACAAGGAGTCAAGGAGTCAAGAATTACAAGAGAATCAGGCAGAAAATTCCTAAACAATGCCAAAAAATCAGATATGTTCTGAAGCTGACAAAAACTAAATTGCAGCTGACCATTGTGCAACTTCAACTCATCCTCATTTAGGCAGTGAGCATATTTAATTGTGGTAATAAGTTCATTGTGCACATTCGGCAATACCCACTACACAATCATGAGTTCACAATTCTCTAACTAATACTCCATAACATTCCTCAAATAAATCATGCAGCATGTTATCACTCATTATCAAATCATCAAAGGCAGGTCATACGCATATAACCAAATCATATACTGATTCATATAAACAAGGAGAGCAATTATATACAATTTATGTACATTGCATTGTAGAAAAGAACAGGAGCCACCAAGTTCTATAATACCCTTCAATTCATGAATTCAGAGATGCCAGTTACCGAATTAGCACATTCGACAATGCCAGTTACCGAACAATACAGTAACATCCCCTGCACATTTGGCAATATCATACATTATGCCTTCCAATTGAATTTCTTCATTAGCTGAGCATGCATCCATTATGCAGAAGAAATGGTGTTCAGTGTTCACCCCATCATGCAATCATTATCAAGCATCAACAACATCAAGCATTCATTATCAAGCATCAACAACATCAATCCCACATTCACATTCATGCATTTTCGACAGTTTCAATTTTTCAATAAATTAAAGGATTTGGTTCCTCAAATGTGTACCTTTAACTGGAGATATGGGGAAGAAGAACTACTGAAGATTTTGTGCCGTCGTGTGGAAGAAATTGCGCCGCCGTGTGGAAGAAATTATGCCGCCGTGATTTTGATTTTTGATTTAGGGTTTCAGAAATTGAGCTGATTTAGGGGTTGAGGATAACAAATTGAGCTTTTCAAGTGTGGGATTTCTGGATTATGAATCGAAAACAAGGGATTTCTGGATTAATTTGAGAGAAGAGAACTCGGGAGTAGATTGGGGGAAATTGGGGGAAAATCGGTCGTCTGGTCTGGGAGAGTGGGAGCGGGAAGAAGAAAGGGAATTAGGCGTAACGTGTAATGGCTAAACGACGTCGTTTCTTACTTATGTAAACGACGTCGTTTTGATCCGTACCGGAACGGAACGCCCGGTACGGAACCGGGGCGTTCCGGCCGGAATTTGCCCGGATTTTCCGGGACAGGCCGGGATTCTAGCCGGGACAAAAACGTCGCCGTTTTGTCCCGGATTAGGCATTGGGACGGGGCGTTCCGGCCGTTCCGGCCGGAACGGGGCGGGATCAATAACTTTGAGTTAAACCGTGTGGTTGCTTTGGATTGTAATACTATTATTATTTTCTTGCCTCTCATGGCATAAAATTTTAATTCTTGGACTTTGGGACATTTTAGATTTTACCATAAGATTGGCTGATATATTTTTTTTTATTGTTTGGGGGTATCTGAGTCTTTTTTTTAATATTTTTGTACTGTAAAATTATGTTTTTACTCCTTCCAATAGATAACAAACAATTGACTACTCATGAGTATTTTTGACTTTTTACATAATATAAACAGTAAAATGATCATATTATCCTCAATTGATGTCTTCTAGTGATTCCAGATATCAATCACTAACAACAGAAGATTCATTATACATGTATATAAAAGATTTTTGTTCTCATTTCACGCCATCAAAACTAAATTTACTCTGTTTTTTAACGCAAGTTGCATTTAATACAAAGATAAATAGAAATAAAAAAGTAAAAGTAAAAACTAAAAGTATAAATATATAAATACAAATAAAAAATAAGATTTATCTCATAAAGAAAAGAAACGAAACTAAATAAAAAAATAAAGATCAAAATATAGAATAAAAAATTACATATATTGAAATGAGAAAGAAAAAAAAAATCCAGCCGCGGAGCGCGGGGCAAATAAAAATAGTAACACCTTCAATGGTTTTTTTGAGCTGCACAACACAAATTATTGCTTCACTTTATATAATTCTTTCACCGTGGCTAGCTGCTAATGATCCAGGGTGTTTTACTCCACCTTTTCTTGTGGTTAGTTGAATTTGACCACTCATCTAATAAACCTAACGAATATTTGGAATGGGTAAAGCCCGCATAAATAAATAAATAAATAACAAACACGAATAAAAGTTAGTGCGGATCGAGCTCTAGCTATTAAATAAAACACATAAATATTTTTTACAACATAATATTTAATCGTTATATATATATATATATATATATATATATATAACTTGTTTTTATATTTTAACCTTGAAATTGATAAATAAATAAATAATGGTGGGATATCACACAGTGGAGACTGGAGATAGTTCTATAATTGACAACACGTCATTGAATATGGAGGAGATACTGGGGTAGGATTTCAATCGTCTCAAACATCCACATCGAAACGACCACAATTTCCTTCCGTCTAGCCACCAATCAAGGAGAAACTGCTACGAGCATAGTTAAATACCAAATCTGGATTATTTTATGAACAAACAGTATTTCTACGAGCATACTTTTTTTGAACAAGTTGAACTGAGATGAGGTGATTTGTAATTTTAATCGGTTTAAATTAGGGGGGGGATCGACTCATCTGGTTATAAATCCAAATCTGTTCTTTTTAAATTTGTCCATCAACTTTTTTTTTTTTAAAAAAAAAAAGTTTGATCCAATCAACCCTCGTAACTTATAATTAAGGTTTTGTCAAATTATATATTTTAAAATATATAATTTTAAAACTTGACTTGAGATAAAACCTTAACAATAAGTCAATTAATAGGAAGATCTCTTTTTTTTATTTCATATCCACGAGAAACACGATAAAGATTATAATGATGAGATTTTTTTTTTAATTCCTATTAAATATATTATGATTTATATCTAACTAATATTTTTCCATTACTTAAATATGGATCGATTAATAGGAAAAAAGATATCAATTCCTGATTACTACCAATCAGGTGCTAGCAAGCAAGAGGTGATATTTAAAGCATTTTGGTGAATTGGGGTTTTCTTGATTTAAAAGAGAAGCGTGGTCTTAATTACATGATAGTCTGTATATTCAGCTCTCAAAAACTTGAGCTTTAATTATAATATATTTAAAATATTTATTATATTAGTGTAAGAATAACACTAAATATTTTGGATAATTATATCATTAATGTTTTTCAAACTTGAATCTAGAATAACTAAAAAAAATGCTTTAAACTTAGACCTTAAATTTAATTCTAATTTACAAAAACTAGTTCATGTAGAGAAAAGGATTCATTAAAACTTTGAAATTTAAAACATAGATTACAAATGAAAGAGTGAGCTCCAAACCATGTAATTGTCCATTAGATTGTTTGTTTTTGTTTTTTAAAAGTATTTTTCAAAAAAGTGATTTTTTTTTAAAATAAAAATTATTATAATATATTATTAAATAAAATTTAAAAATAACTATGACACGATTCAATTATTTTTTAAAGTATTTTTATTTAAAAAATCATTAAAATAGTATTTTTAAAATAATTTTTGATATAATCATATTAAAATAATTTAAAATAAAAATACTTCAACTTTCTTCCAAAATAATTTTAAAATACAGTAACAGACAGAAAGTTAACCTTCTCTACCACTAATAGGCCAAAAGGAAAAGAACACTTTTGTTTGACTAGATTTACAAAATTAACCTTCACGTAACATGTGAATTTGTTTGCAGAGCAAGCCATAAAGGAGGTGGGGACCCTATGCATCAGATCATGGAGACAAGTCCTGGATTTTCATTAGCAGAGAAAGCAGAGATTGAGGATATGATGCTCTTTGCTTTCTCTCTGTGCTAATCTTTTTTTTCAATTTTCCATTAAGAAAAGAAATAACGCCGATAAATAAAAATTAAAGAAATCCAAACAACCACCACCCAAAACGTGTATACTTCTTCTAAAGGGCTTGGCTGGGTTCTTCAGGTCAAACCAAAACAAAAGATTTCTAGGGCAAGCAGCCAAGCCAAAAAAGGCCACGGCCCTCCTCTCATTCTGCTATCTTTTTCTTTTCAGATTCTTTTTTTCGTACATGACCTAGACTACCCAAAGTTTGAACAATCAGCAATTACAAGGTGTGGTTTTCTCTAATCAAGAAAAGACACGAACAAAACAAAAACCAAAATTCGGAGCAACTTCAGTTGATTAGGGACAGTTTGATGTGAGGTAAAGTTTTTAGTACGATCCAAATTAAGAACCGGCTCAACATAAACAGATGTTCTTCAAGACATAATTAATCTTGCCCTCCGTTTTAGCTCAAATGTTAAATCCAATATAAAGCTCAATCATATTAGTCAAGATTCCCTTGAAATTGATGTGTTGATGGCAAGAAGGGTAAAAATGGTATCATCGCAGAATATTATTTCATTACACGTTCACATTTTAATTGGCAAGCTTATTATATAGAACTAGCTTACAGCACAAAACAACTAAAGTGGTCTCAAAATTGCAGAGCTTCCTTACCATCTGCCACCACTTTTTCTATATCTTGGTCTGGTGTTTCGAAGTGGTTCATGGATATTGATCCCTTCTGGATTACTGGGGGGCGGTTCATAATTACTGATTTTAATTTTATGGCACCAGCTAGAAAATCATCACTCTGCGAAAACACAGCAAAATTTCAAGCTAGGGTGCTTTTTCTTACTCTTCTGTTGATTGTCCCTCTCCTTGCTCGTCCCATAGATTTATCCAGGAAATCCACCGCCTCCTCGCCATCTACAGGAACAAAACATTCTGCCACAGAAATGCATCCACATGAATCAAAGAATGCACCACCTTCTAGCACCGCCACCGCCGCCGCCGCTGCTAATATGACAAGCTTTACCACCACCACCGCCACCACCGCCACCAAAGTTTCTACCACTCCTGCAGCTTCTGCTTCAGATCAACTGTTTAAAGCAGCTGCCCATGAAGTACCTAGTGGTCCAAATCCCGAATCAAATTAACAAGTAAGCTCGAGGAATCCTCCTTGATTCCGTCCATTATTCTTCCCGTGATTTTAAACGATATATCTTCCTCAAACTTGATAAGCGAAGACATTTATGGGTTTCGAAGTACACCACTTTCATTGTCTGTTTTGTCCTAGAGAGGTACCAGAATCAATATTGTGTATATAGATCGATCAAGCAACACTTCATTAATTAGTTTTTGTTCACTTTTGTTTATGTTGTGTGTTCGATCGTGTGAAATTTTAGTGTGCATGGGGTGATACTGCTGGTCTTATGTAAGACCTTTTAAGAACAAGAATAATAGTAAATGTGTAGTGGATTATTGTAATGTTATATGCTCAAATTAAGTTCATCGTATCGCAAGGGTATAATTATAACATGGCTTGGTAGCTTTTCTTCTTCTTTTTTCCAGCAATTATCTGTTAGGGATAGTGGCGATGTTTTTAGTTAGGTCTAATTACTGAGAACTATTCAAAAGCCTGGCATGTAAACAACGCATGTCTTTTTAAATAGATTGTCATGATGAACTCAGTGATTCGAGTCCTTTGGATTCTTGAAAAGTTGAGCTGAACAGTTCATGATGCAAATTGTGAGCGTGTGAAATCTAGCAGAGATGAATGGTCATCGCAGTACTGGGCACTCTTTGTTTTTTCTACTGTGGAATTATTAATGACCCTGGATTTTTGCATTTGTCTTTTAATCACAAAAACAAGATACCTGACACCAAAAAAAATATAAAATAAAAATAAAGAAACTCTATAATCATCCATTTTTTGTCATAATTATTCATTTTTTATTATTATATTATACTTTATCTATTTATCATTTTTGTCATAATGTTTTTAGTTTTTCTATATATATATATATATATATATATATATATATATATATATATATATATATTTTGAAAATATATATGTTTTTTTTTTATAATTTGAGTGTTTATCACTTTATACTTGTCTGTTTTATCCCTTTTTTATCTTTATTCTTTTGTATTTTATATGGGCCAGCAATGAATTGCTGAGTCGATCGAATTTGTCTCTCATTCAAAGTTGGATGGGAAAAAATGAGTTAAATCCCAGTTCATTCTGTTAAAACAGTAAATCGAGAATAAAACTAGTCGGTACCTGGCAAGAAATGCATTGAAAATGAAACTGGAATTCAAATGAAAAGGAATGGAATAAAAAGATATAATTTACACGACATTTATAATTTAAAAGTACAAGAAAGGGGGTATCCAGCAAAGATTTGTGGCCATTTTCCCGTGGAAACAGCCTGGCACATCTGATTTCCTACAACTTGTAGTATTGTCACTATCAAATATAATCAGAATCAATTTTCTTACTTTGGATTAGAAAAATCCTTATAAACATGTATATATATATATATATTTCAATTCACCCATTAACATTTATGGTATAAAAAAATAATGAAAAGGTCTAGTCTGAACTGGATGTCACCACTCACCCGTTCTTGTGATTACTGTACGAGAGACCTGAAATGTGTAATTCCTGAAAGAGGAAATCGACATTCATAGCCTTTAACTGGTAATCCATGGATTGGCCATGGCCCCAGAAGACAAAATCAAGAAGCTTTGGACTAGAAATGGAAGGGCTTAGCCAGAGAGGATAGCCCTTTAAAAAATTTGCGTATGCCGCTATCTGCGGCGAGCACACGGTATTCTTTAGTAAAAGGCGAAAGAATAGTTCGCTCTGTGTTCACCGCGCGGCTGCGTTGGTTGTCTCGTGTAGTGAGACTGCTTTATAAAGGAGCTCCACATCTGGTGGATTCTCTCTTTAGCGATGTGGGATAAATGTTTAAGCGATGCTTAGCTGTATGTTCACGGCCGCTGCGTGTTTTTTAAATGTTCGTAGCGCTAGCTCCTCTTCAATTCTCTTGCAAGGAACTTGACGACAGGTGTGATGGTTTGCCTTGGGACTGCAATCTTGTCTTGGTTACTTAAAAATGATGGGCGGGCCGGATAATATTTAAACTTGAGCCCTTATATGAATACTGTTAAAACTTAAAACTACACTGATTAATCTGACACGTAAAAGACTCGGTTGTATTCGAAATTCAGTAAAAATTAATTAATTGGACCAATAAGATGGATAGCGATCTGATTTATTTACTTATAATCACACATATTATCTTATTTTAAAAAAAAACTACAGGACGATAGAATTTTAATGTGATTCTTTTCACAAAATATTGTTCACTATAATAATAATAATTTTTTGTCTGTTTATTTTTTTTAATTTAAGTTATATTATTCAACATGAAGTTTATTAGATATTTGATTTTATAAAAAAATTAAGAGTATTTTTATGAGATTATCATAATAATATTATTCACTATAAATTATTTTTTTAATTATATCATTTAATATTGAGTTTGTTAGAAAATATGTTTCATATTTTACTTTAATTTGTCTTTTTTGGAGTAGTATAGTCTCATGAACCAACATGTGGAGTGGTTTGGATAAGCTATTATTTGGATCTTTATAAAAAAAATCAAAATAAAAAAATTAATGTTATTATTCTCAAAACTTTAATTTTTGAATTATTGTTAAATTTGAGTGTAATTTCTCAAAAGAGTGAGTTTTTAGTTTTCACTGCTAGCGAAGACTAGAATCTATCGATGCTGACAAGTTAATCGCCACCGCTATTCCAGTTCATGGGTGAAGTTATCAAGAGCGATGGAGAAGCACATCAAAAGTCAGTAGAAGAGTGCCGGAGAAAATGAAAGTATTGATCGGAAGAAGGCGTTAAGGAATTTCTTGCGGAGGATATTCAGACAAGCGATCGGAAAAAAAACTGGGATTTACGGACGACGTTCTGGAGAGGACGACAGTTAGCACCAACAAAGTTTGAATGAGCTTCCCATGATGCAAGAGTTGCTTCCTCCTCGCTACAAACTTGTCTCGATCAAATTGTGTTTGCCCATGTGTAAGGGTAATTCTTTAATCCACATAATTGGTTTCGTTTGCTCTCTTCCAAGTTTATAAACGACAATAATTATTTCCTGGTTTAAGATATTATATGACACTGTTTTTTAAAAATATTTTTAAAAGAAAAAATTCATATTTGTATATTTTTATTTTAAATTATTTTTTTAATATTTTTAATTTTTTTGATATATTTCTGAATGAAAATATTTTTAAAAATAATTTCAAATACATTCTTTAAAGATCATATTTTTTTGATATATTTCTGAATTATATATATATATTGAAAATAATCTATGTATCAACCGAAATTAGATTTGACCATCAATTCAGCTACTTAAAGTTTTATATAAATGATGATTTCATTTGTTATCGAGCCGTCTAAACGACAGATAATTGTTTTTTAAGTTTAAGCAGAGGCGAAACCCGAACAAATTTATCACTCACTTTTTATTGCTAATTTAGTTTAAATTGGGCAAACAAATATGTATCATATCCGACATTGGTTTTTATTTCACCTTTACTTTCGTTGCTTCTACCGAATTGTTTGCCCTCGTACAAGGGTAACTCTTCAATCCCCAGCATCACTGTCGTGTTACCTGCGGCTGTGCTTGACAAATTTATGTTTGAAAATATAGCTCTGGTTATTTATAAAAATATTTTTTATTAATATATACAAATGATCTAAAAATATTAAAAAAATAAATTATTTTAAAAAAATATATATTTTTAAAATATATTGTGAAACAGGTTCATTGTATATTTTTTCCATTCAAATCAAGATCAGTTTTTCTTTGATTGATACCAAACAATAATTGTCTCGCGCATATCAGCAAGCCATGTATATATATATATATATATATACATTGCCTTCCCATTTGAGATGTAGAGAAGTGACGTTTACTAAATCAAAATATAAGCGCCATACAGATTTATCGATTGAGATTTTAGGCAAGTTAGGCTTTGTAATTTTCCGATGGAGAAAAAGTATTTGTACTTGGTTGTGATGACAAGAGATCTCCAGCAATGGAAACCACAAATCTCCCCTCTACTTTCTCCTTTTCCTTGACCTTAATATTCCTTTCTTCTTCGTGCATCTAGTTTTCTCGAGGGATCTTTCAGTAATAATGCTAAAGCCGGGGCATGTTTTTGAAAGTCTGGCCGGCCCGGGGCAAACCATGCTAGCGGTGGCTGTTCAGATTGGATACGCAGCGGTGGTTTTCTTTTCTAGCATGGTCGAGAAATCTGGAATGAGTATTTATATCATTGTTGCCTACCGCTTGATGTTTGCTGCTGTCATCGCTGTTACTCTTGCTCTCATCTTTGCAAGGTTAAGCGCCCCTCCTATATTCTCTGCACGTAACAATACCACCCAAAAGGGCCTGAAGCCCATTATGTATAAGCAAAAAGGCCTGGATTATAATCTTTCAGGTCCAGTTATTGGCCCAAATCTCTCAAAATATGAATTGCACTTACGTGACCACTCTGATGTCTCAAAATACTTGACTCGTTATTTGTCTCCAGAACAATATCATTATCAGATCAAGAAGCTAATTAGTTTCTTTCAGATTTACAGGGAGTGCAGGCCGAAACTAACGTGGACGGTGCTTTTTCAAGCTTTTCTCGCCGGGTTACTTGGGTAAGTTGCATTTGTGGTTTCGCTCATTTACCTGTTAAGAAAACTCAGTTGAGGAATCCATCTCGAGTTTTGAAATGCAGAAATTAATGAGTTGCTCGTCGTAGCAGAGGACCGATGGCCCAGATTTTGCTCGGGGAAAGCATTTCCTTATCGTCCGTGACCTTCGGCATGGCCCTGATCAACCTCATCCCTGCCATGACCTTCGCTTTGGCCATCGCTTTTAGGTATATTTTCACGAACGAGAGAAATATTTCTGTTATAATATCTCCAGTCAATTATATATTAACCCTCTGCGTGATCTTGTATTTTCTCTAAATTATGATCTCAGATTGGACAGCCTGAGAATGCGGACAGCATCAGGAAGGGCTAAACTTTTTGGAATTGTGATAGGATTATGTGGGGGAATGCTTTTTACCTTTTACAGAGGTCCGAGAATCAATACATGGTCAACGCATTTGGACCTTTTGCACCTTGAAAAGCTGCGAGATAACCATGAGGTGGTGCAGCCTAGAAAGGTTAGCATCCGGTTTTTGGCAGTCTTGTATGCCTTGGGCCACTGCATGTGTAACTCATTGTGGTTGATAATTCAGGTGATCACTTTGAGACAATTCTTTCCCCCTTCTCTCGGATAAGGATAAGTATGTTCAAACATGTAAAATGTCATTTTGTTTTTTAAGATTATTTTGTTTAGGAAATATTAAATTAGTGTTTTTTTATGATTTTAATATACTAATGTGAAAAATAAAATCTAAAAAATATTATTTTGATATGTTTTGACTTGAAAAATATTTTTAAAAACTACTTTTTATTATATTACCAGCACAAAATATTTGTCCCGTTAATAATAAAAAAAATACAGCTTTTTTAAAATTATAATGGTCAGTTGCTAAATAGTATTTTTTTTTTGCTAATGTTACTGATTCGTCTAAAGAATATCCTTGAAATACTTGTTACTGGTTATTTAATATTTATGCTTTAAAATATCATGGTATAAAACAATTTTTATTTGTTTTTTTAATAAATATTATTAATTTATTTATTTAAAAATTATTTAAATATGATTTAATAATAAATAAAGTTTAATATATATGTTTAGATAATGTTTATAGCGTAGTTATCAGGTAGAGTTTGGTTATTGTTTTGGGACAGAAAAGACAAACAATTGAGATAAAAATATATTTGGTTGAAAAAGATAGAGATAGGGACAAAAACATAAAAATAAATATCTATGAAACAATCTAAGAGTAAAAATTTATACTTTCAAGACATGAGATATAAATGGAATATGTCTTCAGAGAGAATAATCATTATTTTTTATTCTTATATTATTCTTGTAAGAAACTTTCAATTTCAAAATTGTTCAACTAATACATGTATGAATAAAAATGGTTATTGTTATAATTTCAAAACCTATTGTATGAATTGATCAGGAACAAGACCATGTAATGCATTGAGTAAATACAATAATAAAAATATTTATTATTATAGTTTTAAATCCTGACTCAGGAGTCGATCCAATATAGAGTTTAGATTTTAAGTTGATCTTGACAAATGTAAGAATAAAAATAATTAGTATTGTGAAATTAAAGTTTGACTTGAGAGTCTACTCGGGGTAATATTTGGTTCATGAATTGGAAAAATTCAAGTAGGTTGACTCGAATCAATTTGAAAATAAAAATAATAATTATTATAATTTTAAATGACTTAAAGATCGACTTAGAATAAACCCCTGGTCATTGTTCGGGATTGACGCAAAAGCTATTTTATAAAAAAAAAAATCAAAGCAACTCTATTTTAACTAAATTTCTCTTAAAAAATCCATGTTTTATTTTAAGTCGATTAAAGTTTTTGACGTGGTGTAGAGTTAATACCTTCTCTATTTCCTATCTATTTTATTTCCATCGTATTTATCTTTTATATCCGGGAGAGTGATCAAACCACCTATACCGTACTCTAATCCTCTATTGTTTTTATTTAATTATCTCTCTCTGGCAGGCCAAAGTGTCCGAAGGGCATCAATGTCAATACTCCGGCACGGCTATTATATCTACGATGGCGGCAATCCAAGCCGTTATATTTGCCTTGTGCCACCATCGTACGGACCATAGCAAGTGGAGTTTAGGGTGGAATGCTAGACTCATAGTAACTGTTTCTGGAGTACGTGATTTCTTATGCATGGGAAATATTTTCTAACATTTTCTTTTGCAAACACAAAAATCGAGAAATTAATTAACATGGAATATTTTACTAGTGAATTAGATCGTGCTCGTTTAGAAAAAATAATAATAATAATAATAATAATAATAATTTACTTTTAATATATACACGATTTTTTAAAAAATATATTTTTTAAAAATTAAATTTTTTGGATGTTAATAAATATTTTATATACTAATATAAAATATTTTTAAAAATAATTTCAGCTATATTCTTAAATAATTGTGATATTATACATCATTATTTCACTAGCACTTCAATCACATCCATCTCGTGAGTAGTATCAATATGTTAATGTTGTCATGATCGTGAAAAAAGAAAACAAAGAGGTTTTGAAAAAGGAAAGTTGTCCCTCTCTTCTAAAATAAGAGGAAAGAATCGTTAATGTCATTAATTCAGTCCGATATATATCTAATATATATATTGAATATTTTAGAGTGTGGCTGAATTTGTTTTTAAAAATATTTTTTATTGAAAACTATATAATATTTAAAAAAAAAATTATTTTTGATATAGCACATAAAAATTATCTAAAATAATCAAAAAAAAATTAATTTCAAATAAAAAAAATATTTAAAAAAAAAAGGTTTTTGTAACACTGCAAAACTTCAGTGCTGATATTGGGTTGCCCCGTTGGATTTTTGTCATTGCCAGGGTATTTTTTATTCAACATCTTTCCTGCTTAACATGAAAGTTACGCGAAGGAGAGGGCCTTTGTTCGTGTCCGTTTTTAACCCGCTCGCCCTTGTGATGGCAGCCATTCTAGGGTCTATACTGCTAGGAGAAAAGTGGCGACTAGGAAGGTATATATATGTTTATATATTAATTTTAATTAATTCCCTACAGTGCCTATAAATCGTTAACCCTTGCAAATAGTAGAAGTAATTAAGACCTAATAGAGTTCTTATCCTTTTTTGCTTCGCCACGTGTAAGAAAATGAAAAAAAGGCTGTTATTTTTCATGACAAAATATATACATCTTGTACCTGATCACAACTTCAAGCTTTGACGCTTCCCCCCTGTTCTGCGAGATACAGCATGCTAGGAGCAGCACTGGTCGTGTTTGGATACTACATGGTGTTTTGGGGTAAGAGCAAGGAGACAGACACGATAGCAGAAACACTAGTTCAGCCAAAAAGTTACCATCAACCAGAATTTGTGGCCGTAGCTGTTAAGTAATGCCATCATTTTGACAATTGATTTGAAGTACATGCATGTAAAACCATATTTATATATAGTCTGTAAAATATATTATTAATAAAGTAAATGGATTTAAAAATCTTTTTCTTCTTTTTCTCTTTCTGGTGTATCTGATTTATTCTTTCTTGTCTAAAAAAGGAAAGAAAAGGCTGACATAACTTAAGGCGGTCGCCATTATTCGGGAGTAATTCTGAGTAATCATCGATCATGGATATTATTACACCAACTTCTCTTCCTAGTCTTTCACGCATATGCCTATATGAAAGAAATGAAGCCAAGGCTCCCTTTCAAATGAGCTCATGCATCGCACCTCTTTCCCAGTGTGGCTATGAAGATGTATGGATGGCCTTCATATGAAGGCATGCATGCTGTGTTGATGTATGGATGGCCTTCATATGAAGGCATGCATGCTGTGTTGATGTATGGATGGGCCCTTCAGTACTGTGGCTAGCAAGTTAGGTTTTGTAACATCATTAATTGTCTGAAAATACATGTGGGAGACAGTATGTAAAATAAATGCGAGGGTCACCTCATTGGTGACGGACTCATTTTTTCCGCGGAAATTATTAATTTCAGCATTGATTGATTTTCATATAAGAAATGTTGGGATGATTATTTTTTAACTATAATATTTTTTTTATTAATATGAATGTTCCGTCGGTTTGAATAATATATCTCAACTAATTTTATAAACTTTAAAAATAATAATTATATAAATTTTTAATAAAAATTATATTAATAAACATATAACTGGAATACAAGAATACAGAAAACAAACCTCTTAGATCTAATATTCTTAACACTGGAGATGGTTACAACAATATTTGATTGACGAGGAAGGTATGAACACCAACTAAACAAGAGGTTTGATGCTCCAAACTAGAATATAGTAGCTTAAAATATATATAAAAAATACATGGCGTACGTAGTATGCATGGTTATGGTTTAGAATGATCCACCATATATGATCTGCATGGAGAAAAAACCATATCACGAATTACGACTGACGTACTAGAAAAGTGATCAACCTTTATCAGTCCAGAATGCTGAGAAAGAATGGCCTGTAAACACCGTTTTATATAAGATATAAGCAAGTAAAACATAAGTGCATTACATTTCGTGGTAGCTAGTGGTGATGAACAAGAACGTTTTCCTTTTTGTTCTTCCTTCTTTCTCTGCTGCAAAGCACATTTAATAAGGACTTGATAAAAAGTTTAGTGACCACCATCACCACCTGCTCCAAACCCACCACCACCACCACCCAAACCCCCACCTCCTCCTAAACCAGCACCCCCACCCCCACCTAGTCCACCACCACCACCACCACCAACACCAGCTCCAAACCCTCCTCCAACACCACCGCCTCCCCCAAATCCCCCACCTCCACCTGCACCACCCCCAAGGCCACCGCCACCACCTAGCCCTCCTCCAGCTCCACCTCCACCTCCGAGCCCTCCACCACCACCTATCCCTCCTCCAGCTCCCCCTCCGAGCCCTCCCCCAGCTCCCCCTCCACCTCCGAGCCCTCCACCACCACCTAGCCCTCCTCCAGCTCCACCTCCGAGCCCTCCCCCACCACCTAGCCCTCCCCCAGCTCCCCCTCCACCTCCAAGCCCTCCACCGCCACCTAGCCCTCCCCCAGCTCCCCCTCCACCTCCAAGCCCTCCACCGCCACCTAGCCCTCCTCCAGCTCCACCTCCAGCCCCACCACCGCCACCTAGCCCTCCACCAGCTCCATCTCCCCCACCTAGCCCACCTCCTGCACCTCCTCCTAGCCCACCGCCACCTCCTAGACCACCTCCTGCACCACCACCTAGACCACCTCCGGCACCTCCTCCTAGTCCACCGCCACCATGTCCAATACCTCCACCTAGACCACCTCCGGCACCTCCTCCTAGTCCACCACCACCTCCTAGACCGCCACCATGACCAATGCCACCACCTAGACCGCCACCATGACCACCTTTAAGGCCACCACCCAGCCCGCCACCTCCTCCAAGGCCTCCTCCACCACCCAGCCCACCACCTCCTCCAAGGCCTCCTCCACCACCACCACCAAATCCACCCCCTGCACCGCCTCCACCCCCTACGCCTCCACCAAATCCACCACCCGCACCACCGCCAAATCCGCCACCAGCACCACCCCCTACTCCTCCACCGAAGCCGCCACCCGCACCACCTCCAATACCACCACCAAGTCCTCCACCCGCACCACCTCCTATTCCACCACCACCAAACCTCCGGCCGTGTATAAACCCCTTCTTCAACAAATGGGGACGACCCAACAAGTGCTTATCGTCTTTGTCACCAGTAGTAACATGATCAGCCACAACTAAAGCATTCAAAATGAAAGCACACAAGAGAGCGCCCACAACACGGTGACCAGTTACAGGGCCCATTTTGCCAGCATAAACATACAATTAAAACCAGGAGAAAAGAAGAAGAAACTTAAGCTAGCTAGCAGAGCTAACTGTTTACGTAGTAGTGCAACAAGAGACTGCAATACACATATATACTCATAAGCAGAAAGAGGAGATCAGAAAGTGTGAATTATTAATTTGTACGTAATGAGCATGCACTATACAGGATAGCTCCAGAATAACTCATAACTATCACGCGCTTACGAGAGTAAATTAATGAGACTCATCTGTTTTTGGACAAGAAATTTATTGGCCAACTGTCCTCTCCAACAAGCTCACTGATTCTGTATTGAATGACTGACTGTACTCTGCTGCTTGGATACGATCGATTAGCTTAATTAGGTTTTTTGACCTGATGAGTGACTTCTTAGAGCTTAATGCTGTCAGTTTTCCCCCGTAGAGGAGTCAACTTGGATGCTAGCACATGAGCTGGCTAATTATTTTTATATGAAATTTATTGAAAGGATCAAAACCAGTGAATCTCATTTAATGATGCAATCAATGAACAAACAAACTATGTTCCCGGCCACGATTTTAATCCGCTTGGAATTATATGATCAATAGAGCTGGTAGCTATAGCTTAATGGAAAAGATCTGTATCAGTCCTATGACTCTCAGTATCGATTCCATGATCAAATTGCAGCAGCTAGCTTTGCTCATGCAAATGCATGCCAGAATATATATATATATATATATATATATATATATATATATATATATATATATAGGTTGGCTATAACTACGTACATTTATAAAAGTAGTCTTTGGCGGCTCTCATAAAAACATTGTAGATTACTACAATGCTTTGCCACGAAGATTAATAATTACTAGTCATGGCACCCGCGCCTCGTCGTGGCTGAAACCATATTTTTTTTAATATAAAAAAATATTAATTATGTTTGATTTTTTATTATAATATAAACTTGGATAAAATAATAAATCTGTGCAAAAATCTTGTGAAGTGCAGGTTTTTTTTTACAAAATATATGAATTTTAAATGAATATAAATTTATCTGTTTGGTAGGTTTCAATAAAATAACCAGTATAAAATTATCATTATCAATAAAAAAAAAGCAAGAAAAATCAGATATATGAATTATTGAATACATTGTATTAAGATTAATTCATTTTATAATTTAATTTAAATTAAACACAACAAACAAAATATAAATTGTGAAAGAACTTGCATTAATCAAAAAACAAAAATAAGTAGTTAATTTTCTATCTCCAAAACGAAGAAAATATAAATTGAAAATCCATACCCACGTTACTGTCATTATCATCACTATAGCAGTTAAAATTATTATCAATATTACTGCTCAAATAGTGTAAATCATTAAATTGACCTGAATAATTAAAAAAATGTAGAATATTTTGTCAAAAAACAATAAAAAAATAATCACTAAAATTATCATTATTATTGTGCAAACAATAAAATCATAAAATCGCCTGATCCAAAAATCAAATAAAAATAATAGAAAACAAAAAAAAAAACAAAAAAAAATAGAGCAATATTAATTTTAAAATGATCACCAATATAAATTAAAATTTCAGAATTGAACTGAATAAAAATAAAATGCCAATAAAAAATAAAATGACAAAAATTCAAAAACAAAAATCAAAAGTTTAAATGAATGCATATGGACAAAAAATTAACACTCTTCAAGAAAGATAGAAAAAAAGAAAGGAATCAATACTAAATAAAAAATTAAAAGAATAAGTGCCAAAATGATAATCAATATATATAATTAATTCTAATTAAATGACAAAACTGCAACAAATCAAAACCTTGGGACCGAAAAATAATAAAGAAATTTTAAAAAATAAAATACAGTGTAACCGACATAAATTAAAATTTTAGAACAGTACGTATAAAAAATAAAATGACAAACAATAAAAATAAAATCTAAAAAAACAAATACATAAAATAAGGACAATTTTTGTCCAAAAAGGAAAAAAAACACCAAAAGGAAATCCTGCGCCATGACAATATATATATTTCCTTTTGTCATGGCGCAGGAAAAACAATATATAGTCATGGCATGGAAAAACACTGTAGCAATCTACAGTATTTTTCCCACGCCTTTTATAGTAATTCTAATTAAATGGCAAAACTGCAACAAATCAAAACTTTGGGACCGAAAAATAATAAAGAAATTTTTAAAAATAAAATACAGTGTAACCAACATAAATTAAAATTTCAGAACAGTACGTATAAAAAATAAAATGACAAACAATAGAAATAAAATCTAAAAAAACAAATACATAAAATAAGGATAATTTGTCCAAAAAGAAAAGAAAAAAAACACCAAAAGGAAATCCTGCGCCATGACAATATATATATTTCCTTTTGTCATTGCGTAGGAAAAACAATATATAGTCATGGCGTGGGAAAAACACTGTAGCAATCTATATAGGTAATTATTCTTAGTCATGACTATATATTTACATGGCTGATCAGGGCCAAGCAAATATATATTTACATAAAGAAATAATATCGAGAGAAGTTAGAATGGATTTGTTTTGGAATTTATTACTTATTTTGCTTAAATTTTTAGGTTTGTGTAATTGGTGAAAAAGAAGTTTGGATTTAATTTTTTTTTATCATGGATCTAAAAAACAGAGTTCTAATTTAAGAAAAAAACTGAAAAAAACATCAAAAAGATTATAATATAAAGGTATTTTTGTTATTATTTTTATAGCAAAAAGATCTGGTTTCGGAGTAGAGAAATGGTAGTAATTAAGAGGAAGAAAAGGATGCAAACATTATAAAGGTATTTTTGTTATAATTATAATAACAAACCTGCAATGTTTTAAACTTTTATTCTCTTTTTTTTTTTTACCGAATTTGAAGTTTTCTAATTTAATTTCTATCTAAAACCAGTCATGTCTGTTTTTCTTTTGAATATGCATCAAGAAAATATTTTTTACATAACTTTTTATATTTATTTCAAAATTAACACATAAAAATAATATGAAAATACAAATAAATATAATATTCTAGAAAAAAATATTTATGAAATATATATCGTGTTGAACTATGAAATATATATATATATATATAACAAGTGATATTTAATTAGTTATTTCTTGCAATTCATTTTAAATATAAGTAGGAGAGATAAATTATTGGTGGAGATATTTTTATGATGAGCTTTATTTTTCTCTTCTTTTTATATCTATTTTTTCATTCAAAATGAACCCAGTAAATAATTAATAGGATATCTCGGAAACCACTTGATTTTACCGCCATATTATACACCCGACCAATTCTGGTGTGATTTTGAGTTATTTCAAAGATATAATAGGATATGCCACCTATTTAACCGGAGTAATTTAGCGAGGGTACATTTGGGAATTTGAGAGTTTGGGTGCTGGGTTACCCCTTGTTTGATTAAGGATAAAAAACAAATTAAACATGAAGATTAGTGATTGATCTATACATTAGTATAAATTGGAAGTTTATACTATCGTGGTGGCGTCGAGAATGGAGGCATGTGGTGTCCGGATGGGGCGTTGGAAGTTGCGGGGCTGTGCTGCAGTTCGCCTCTACTGCTTCATTGTTGCCTTCCCAGAGCTGAAGAAGAAAGCTTGGGTGATGGTTGGTTGCTACTGGAGCTCACGGTGGAGCTGGTGCTACTGCTAGCGGGGAGCTGTTGCAAGAGTTGGCGAGGAGAGAGAGTTGGAGGAGAGAAGAGAGAGCTTGCTTGCTACTATGGTGAAGGATGTGAGAGAGAGGGGGGGTGGTGGTGGTGGTGGTGGTGTGGGGGGGGGGGGGGGGGGGGGGCGTGAGGCAAGGTGAGCTAACGTTGTCTACCTTAGTGGCTGGTGTTGCTGTCGCCGGAGCTGGAGAAGACGATGGGTGATTGATCTTTGTTCTTTCGGTCCGTCCACGTGTCTATTATTTCATCAATTATTTTTTTGTATTATTTCGTTTTGTAACGCAAAACGCGTTCTGTGAAGCATCTCACAGATGCTTCTCAAAATGCGGCGTAATTGCTGTTTTTTTGATGGGATCAACCACTTAAAATTGAAGAAAATCTGAGCAACTAGGATAATATATTTAATTATTTTAATTTTTATAAGATATGTAAACGACTATTTTCACTGTAAATAACTTGTGTGAATATGATGTCTATTCAGGAAGGAGAGACGATTTCTATCAGCTAAAAATCTAGTAAAAATCTTGTAGTTACAGAATTTGAAGAGTAATTACTTTATTTTCCAATTGGGCAAATCTAAAAAAAAAACACTTTATCTATATAAAAATTTATAGCTATGAATCTAAACGATTTCTTATAACAATTTTACCATCAATTTTTTTTTAAGATTCTCAATTAAGGACTTCATCCATATTAAGATTTCTCATATAAAATATACTTTTTATATATAAATGATATTAATTTATAAGAATCTTATCGTTTTTTCTGTTAAATATTTATATATATATACTTTGATAATATAATTAATACTAAAAACATAATCTAGACTGTTTTTTATATATTAAAAAAATATATTTTTATCCATTTTCATTTCAGTATATAAAAACTATAAACAAATATAAAAAAACTAACTTGATAATTTTTATATAAAAATATATTTTAAAAAAAGTATTTAAAAACAAAACAATGCTAACGCACTCCAAGATACTTTACTTGGACCGGTTACTCGCAACAAATTTTCGTCACACGATCCATTCATCCAGACCCCAGGTGTGTATCCAACGTGGCAGAAATCCACGCGCTTTTTTAGTTTCGCCCACGTCACCGATTCATCCGGTCATCTCTAGTTTCAGCCCTGCTCGTACACCGAACCAATAACCCCACCTCGGACTCAATACTTCCAAACCTCAGCTTCGGATCCAGTTCAAACTCTCGTCTCGAGTAGACTCTCCCTAGTCCCACGCTCACGCCGTTAAAACTTTCTTCTTGCTCCTTTAAAACTACAGAGCCCCAAGCTTCTACCTTTCCTTTTTTTTTTTATTAATCGCTTAAGTTGCAAAATTAAAGGTAATCGCTAAATTAATTATTTTAACAATATTCGTTTTTCTAATTTGAATTTTCGTGTTGATTTTTTTTTTTAATTTTCTTTTGCGTGATAATTGTTGTATTCAGTGACAATGCTTGATCAATGGAGATCGCTATTATACAGAGTCCGTGATCAGTAATACATCCTTTTCCGATCCGTTTAATTTTTCAAAATTAAGGTAAGGTGTTATGTATTTAGTTTTAATTTCCTTGGAATCATGAATTTTCTATTGAAACTCTGTGGATTGTGATTTGAATTTGATCGATCAATTTTTTGTGCTACTACTGGAAGAGTTTTTGTTTGTTTTAGTTGAGGTTAGCAGTTTTGTTTGGTGGTTTTTGAGCTGAAATCATGGCACAGAGTAATTGGGAAGCAGATAAAATGTATGTGATCTCTTGTTTCTTCTTCTTCTTTTTTTATTTTTTATTCCTGGTCTGTTATTTTTGTTAA
The DNA here is from genome assembly GCA_964035475.1 of Salix caprea. Taxonomy (NCBI): domain Eukaryota; kingdom Viridiplantae; phylum Streptophyta; class Magnoliopsida; order Malpighiales; family Salicaceae; genus Salix; species Salix caprea. The sequence goes on from OZ037752.1 coordinate 14,219,110, forward strand.
TAATCAGGTTTTTGATAATGGGCATGCGTTTTTTTTTGGGCCGTGTTTTGACAGGCTTGATGTGTACATATATGATTATTTGGTGAAGAAGAAATTGCACGCCACTGCAAAATCGTTCATGACTGAAGGGAAAGTTGCCCCGGATCCAGTAGGTAATGCGCGGAATCTTTCTTTCACTTTAATTTTCAAGGAGCATGATTAGATGGGGGAAAAGTAGCATGTTATAGCATAGGTTTTTGACATAATTATGCTGGTGTTTTAGAAGTTAATGGAAGTGACAGTAGTTGTTTTTTCTGGCCTGGCTTTAAATCGGCTGCCTAAATATGGTGTAGAAGGAATTGAAACGCTTAAGATATAATTACCAGTTTGAATGTGCAGCGATTGATGCTCCTGGGGGGTTTCTTTTTGAATGGTGGTCTGTCTTCTGGGATATTTTTATAGCAAGGACAAATGAGAAACATTCTGAGACTGCTGCAGCGTATTTAGAGGTGGGTTTTAGATCTTGATGAGTGTTGTATGCCTGCCTGTTATGCTTCTTCTGTTGATGTTCTTTACTTGGACTACTGTATTGATGTGTAGGCACAGCAAAGCAAGACAAAGGAACACCAACAGCTGCAACTAATGCGTCAAGCTCAGTTGCAACGAGGGGGTCCTAATAATCCAACCGTTGGTGGTCCAGTAAATTCTATTGGTTCTGAAGGAGTGCTCGGGCAGTCAAATGCCAGTGCATTGGCTGCAAAAATGTATGAGGAACGCATGAAGCACTCCAACCAAACAGAGTCTGAAACATCCCCACCGCTTCTTGATGCCAGGATGGCCCTCCTCAAATCAACTACAAATCATCAAGGGTAAATTTCATTGTAGATGTTATTAGACAGTTTTTATACCCAATATTTGCATGCTGATTCTTTTGTGCTGACACAGCCAGTTGGTCCAAGGAAATCCTGGGAATGTTACTGCAGCACTGCAGCAAATCCAGGCACGAACTCAACAGACCGCTGTAACTACTTTAACAAAATGAACTATATTTGCTGCGACTGAGTTTTGTTTATTTGCTTGCACATTTTCATTGAGTGCTTGATTCATTTTTCAATAGGATGTCAAACCTGAAGTGAGCTTGGGTGCTGCCCAGAGATCTTTGCCTATGGACGCTTCAACCTTTTATGGGCAGGGAATCATGCAGTCAAAACCTGGAATTGGAAATGCAGGTAAATATATTGGATTCTGTATTGCAGAATTGGTACTTGAGATGAGGGCATATAAACACATGCATTTTCAATTGATTTTCACATTATCCCTGATTGTAAAATTAGGCATCTGATTTTTAAGCATAAGGTCTTAGAACTAATTTTGTCTTACATATCTCAACTAAAAGAAGGAATGAGAACTTCCACTGCCTGTAAATTACTTTCTTGACTGTTTCCTATGAAACTCCCTGGTCTTATAACAAATTAATAAATCCTTTTACCACTTGCTTCAACTCTTGATGTGGTGATCTAACTTCAACATATAGTATGCCCATATGGGAAGGTAAAACTGTGAAGTCCTTCAAAGTGCTTGCAATTTCTTCTCTGTTTACTCATGTAGTCATAACTCTCTCTCACTTGATTTTGAACTATTGATTGAGATATTAATGTACTTGCTTGCACCAAAAGAATCTTTCTCCACCAGTCTCAAACCCAAGAAGGGTGTTATAAAGATTTAGAAGGTCGAGTGTCTCCTGTCTATGATCATAGCAGTGTCAACTTTTTTTTTCTTATTTAAGTGCATTCAGTAAGGATTCCTCTGTTAACAAGGTACCTGGATGCTTGCGCTTCTGAATTAGTATTTTGAATAAAGGTCTGTTGATGTCCCTTTATTTTGTACAGTCTAATTTGTGGGACTGTTTTTCCACATGCGTATTTCCAACCACATGGGACAAATGTGTTGGCCTATTCACCTTGGGTAAAACTAGTCTTCCCTCCAACTTATTCTGGAAAATCCAAGAATTCTACTGTACTAACCACCTTCAAGTTTTGTGTTTAAAATATCTCTCTCCCTCTCTTTAATTATTTTAATATTTGTTCAGGATTGAACCCTGGAGTCAACGGTCTTCCATTAAGGGGATGGCCCTTAACGGTAAGTTCTATACTGGAGCTCATTTGTTCTGAAGATTTAATTAAAAATCTAGCTGGTTTTTCACTACCTAGTCTATTATTGAATACACAGGGACTTGAACAAATTCGTCCAAGTTTGGGCGCACAAGTTCAAAGGCCTCTTTTACATGGTTCTAGTCAGTTTCAGCTTTTGCCACAGCAACAACAACAGCAGTTCTTGGCACAGGTCCAGGCACAAGGCAACCTTGCTGCATCACCAATGTATGGAGATATGGATCCACGGAAGTTTAGGGTATTGCCAAGAGGGGCTTTGAACAGCAAAGATGGCCAACCAAATGTAAATGATGGTTGTATTGGTTCTCCAATGCAATCAACTTCATCTAAGGTAGGATTTTCTTCCTTGAATTAAACCAAAATTTGATGTTCTGAACTGTTCTCTTTGGGTTATGAGTTTGTAATGCTTTATGTGGTGGGGTGTCTTAACAGATGAATTTGCCACAGATGCAACAATCATCCTCTCAACAAGATCCTTTGCACCCACAGCAGGTTGTGTTTTCTTAAATGCACATAATCATATACACCTGGTTTAACATGGAACAAATTTTACTTTCTTGAAACCTCATGCTTTATCATCCAGCCCCCTGCATTTACCCATGAGCTGAATATTAACTAGTGGCAAGATGAATTTCCTTTCCTAAATATCCTATTTAATTTTATTGGTAAAGCACTGACTAATGCTTGTTTATGGTGTAATAGAATAACCGAAAGAGGAAAGGCCCTTCATCTTCTGGACCTGCTAATAGTACCGGTACAGGAAATACAGTAGGTCCTTCTAATTCTCAACCATCAACTCCATCAACTCATACTCCTGGTGATGGGATTGGCACAGCTGGCAATTTACAGCATGTCAATAGCATGCCAAAAGGTTTGATGTATGGTGGTGATGCAACTGGAGCTCTTGCATCATCCGCAAACCCACTGGTATGCACTCTTAACAAACTTACATGATGTGACATGAATAACCTAGAAACGTGAATGTAACATCAGGAATCTGCTGTTTGGAAGCCACAACAACCCCATACTGCTAATGGAAAATTGTCAAATGTAGGTTTACCAGACTTTCTTGTATCACTCTTAACAAACGTTGTAGCTGTGACATGAATAACCTAGAGATGTGAATGTAACATCAGGAATCTGCTGTTTGGAAGCCATAACAACATCATGCTGCTAATTGAAAAATGGTCAAGTGCAGGGTTATTAGACTTTCTTTGTATTGTTACAAATGCAATTAGTTTATATTTATGCCCAATGAAATTGCTTGTCCAAGCACTCCTGTAAATCTTTTATTTATTTCTGAGCCCGTGTTGGTATTTTAATGTATACCTTGGTCAATTTAAGTTATACTTTTGTACTTCAATTATAATATTCTTCACAGTATTACCCAAAGTTGGTCCTATCTATTTCCTGTGTTTTGACTTTTTATCTCTTTTCAGGAAGACATTGAGCATTTTGCAGATGTTGGCTCCTTAGATGATAACGTGGAGTCTTTTTTATCACATGATGATGGAGATGGAAGGGATTTGTTTGGTACTTTAAAAAGGAATTCCTCTGAACATGCTGCTGAAGCTTCAAAGGGTAAGCAGTATTTCAATTCCTTGCACTTTTACTTTTTTCAAATTGACCATAGCAATGCCTATTTCTTGACATCTCAGGTTTCAACTTCAGTGAAGTTAGTTCGATACGCAAAAGTAATGGGAAAGTTGTTTGCTGTCACTTCTCTACAGATGGGAAATTGTTGGCTAGTGCTGGGCATGACAAGAAGGTATAATGAATTGTATTGCAGCCTGCAAGGATTAATTTCATTTTCTGATTTCCATGTCAAGGCAATTTTGGATGATTGAACTTTTTACTTTCATTTCGCTTGCATAGCTTTGAATGCTGACTTTCAGATTAGTTAGTGCATACCTACTCTAATGTGGAGAATTGTAACGAGCTTATAATGCCCATATTAACCATGTTTTGATTGCTAGCCTAATACACTATTTGCCTGTACCTCGCTAAATAGATGATTTGAGGTGGTTTAGAAATCTCTGCTTGCACTCCAAGGTTCAATTAATCAGAGCATGAAATTGATGAGATATTGTGTTGGGAAATTATTAACTAAATCAATATTGTATGAGGATACATATCAAAATGCAGCAATTTCTACAACATCCTATACTTAAGCGATCATTTTTACATATATGGCTTCTTCTCGTTTGCCTCATCTGCTTCAGCTTTCTATTTCATTATTTGATGGATAGTGGGTGGATTATCGCAATCATATAGAGTAACAGCTACACTGTGCTTAGGCATATCCATTGTGTTGATACTTTTCAGGGACCTGCAATTGCTGTATTTCATTGTTCTTGCTGCTGTACGTGTTAGGATAGCTTGTTGTTCTTCTAATCTTCTTGTTTTTGTCATCATTGGATGCTATCTTTGTAAGGTTCTGTTGGACCTGCAATTGAAGAGCGTGTCATTCCTAGACCTGATAAATGTAGCTTACTGCAAGTTATCTAAGATCTCATTACTTGCTGAATAAGAACTCAACACAACTAACCCTTTCAAGTTTAATTATTGATGGTAACCACTCCTGGGTAGTTTAATTGCATCAGCTAAATCCTTAATGTTTCAATACACTGCTTGGTTTGTTCAAAGATGAGCTACTTTACCTGTAAAATCACAATCTCTTAATATTTATTTGGGTGAGCAGGTGCACTCACCTTGAGATCCTAAGGAAGCTCGTGACCTTCTCTTATGTATCTTGGTATTGCCCACTTTTGTGTTAATTTTTTTTTGGATATCCTGGTGGATGGAAATTGTGGGCGACCTCTTTAGAGTAAACTTAATCCTTTGGCCATCACACTTAATTCTGAATAGTTATTCTTATATATTATTTTCCACTGATAAGAATATTTGCATTTGTTTTTGTTAATCCAATTGCGACTTGATAACCACATTTTGAGTTGGTTTGCATTTTTCTACTTTCAACTAGGCTCAGTTAAGTATCTTATATGTATATGGTGTTGGTCTTTCAGAACCTGGAGAGCAGATGGGTTTTTCTTATTAGCATGTGGTACTCATGTTTCCTAGCATGCACTCCTCTTTTTATATTCTATAGCCAAAGCTTCATTCATTACGAACCTTGGTTTATAGTTCATGTTTGTTGAAGAAAGCGGAAGCATTTTGAGAATACAGTGAAGAAGGCAGACAATTGTTGAAGGGAGATGATCTCTGAAAAAATGAAGACAATAACTCTCTTTTTCTTAATGAATTTAAGATGATTGCTATACATTACAACGTCATATTATGGAAATAAGTTTTTACAGTCTAGGTAACATATTTTAACTTGAAAATATGATAATAGAAATGTCTGAAAATATCGAAGCATCTGGTCTGTAAATACTTTGCATGTGTTACTTTTTAAAAATTTGAAGAGATCTGTATTGTCAAATTGGTGGTTTTATTTTCATTTGCTTTCCTTTTTTCAAGCAAGAACAGAATGCTCAAACTTGATAACCAATATGTGGATGTTACATGTGGACATTTATGCATTTTTTCTATTACTCATATCACATCACTGCAACTAAATGAAATACCTAAATGACAGGACTACCCCCCCCCCCCCCCCCACACACACACACACAACAATTGAAGCAGAAAAACATTTTGGACATCTCAAAAACTTTTTGCTTTTTAATCAGCAAAAGCAACCATGAAAATTGACATCTTGTTGATAAGATTTAACGTGGATTTGCTTGTTTTCATGGTAATAGGTTGTTCTTTGGAACATGGAAACTCTGCAAACTGAGTGCACTCCGGATGAGCATACCCACATTATTACTGATGTTCGTTTCAGGCCAAATTCAACTCAGTTGGCAACATCATCATTTGATAAAAGTGTACGTCTCTGGGATGCTGCAAATGTGAGTTTTCTATCTCTAGTGCTTTCTCACAAAAATCATCCATTCTTTTGTATGATTTAAGCTATCAATTGGGTAAAAATCTATGGAAGTCTTCCATTTAATTGAGTTTTCTATCTCTAGTGCTTTCTCACAAAAATCATCCATTCTTTTGTATGATTTAAGCTATCAATTGGGTAAAAATCTATGAAGTCTTCCATTTAATTGAGTTTTCTATCTCTAGTGCTTTCTCACAAAAATCATCCATTCTTTTGTATGATTTAAGCTATCAATTGGGTAAAAATCTATGGAAGTCTTCCATTTAAATTTTTTTTTTTTGCCTCAAACGATCTGTCAGTTTTACAAGTTTACTGCTGCTTTTTTCTTTGGCCATGGTATAATGATGTTTTTATACCTGAATTAGCTTGCTATTATGTCGCATAGGTAAATCATCACTCCTTTTCAAAACAACTGTATTTTCAGGTTTTAAAAAAAATGCCAAAAATTTCCTGAGATTTGGATTTTTTTTTATGTGTAAAAAAATTATAGTCCCTGTGTATCATAGTGTGGGCATACAAACTAGTAAGCACTAAATGTGGGTTATCCTTGCAGCCAAGGTATTCCTTGCAGACATACACAGGGCATACCTCACATGTGATGTCCCTTGACTTCCACCCTAAGAAGAATGATGTTTTCTGTTCTTGTGATGATAACAATGAGATTCGCTTATGGAACATCAACAATCAGTATCCTTGCACCCGGATATCCAAGGTTAGCAATGAAGCTCCTTTACACACACACACACACACACACACTGTTCTTGAAGTTCTGATGGTTTGAATTCCTTTTCTATTCTAAATTTTGGACATTTGATGGAGTAGGGAGGGTCCGCACAAGTTAGATTTCAGCCGAGAATTGGACAACTGCTGGCTGCAGCTTCTGATAATGTCGTGTCCATCTTTGATATTGAGTCTGACAGACAGACACACTCATTACAGGTATTGGTCTTGAACTTAGAAGCTGGGAAAACAAATAAAACTCCCTCTTTCACATTTGTTATGTGATAATATATGAGTCATTTTTACTGTAGGGGCACTCCACCAAGGTACATTCTGTTTGCTGGGATGTAAACGGAGAATACTTGGCTTCTGTCAGCCAAGAGTCTGTCAGAGTGTGGTCGTTGACCACAGGAGAGTGCATTCATGAACTTAGTTCGAGTGGGAACAAGTTCCATTCTTGTGTTTTCCATCCAGGCTATGCCACTCTCTTGGTTATCGGAGGATATCAGGTAAATTTGCTTTTGATATTAGTATTTAAGTTCTGGTTGTGTTTTTTCCTGTAATTGACCCTGCTTTGAAACAGATCAACCTTGTTGCATTTATAGGAATCAATCCAGGGATAACAAAAAAATTGTTTCAATTTTAACCCACCTTTTTGTAATTCATAGGGATATTTTGTGTTTGCGTTTCCTAAAACGAATTATCTTCTTCTTAACTTCAAGGGAACATAATATCTCTATTTACAGAGAACTTTTGGCGCTACAATTTTTGATATTTTTTACTTAATTGTACTTTTAACAACATCATTAATTACTAATGCCGGGCTTGTAACCATTGTTCTAATCCAGTCATTGGAGCTCTGGAACATGGCAGAGAACAAGTGTATGACAGTTGCAGCTCATGAGTGTGTGATATCAGCCCTGGCTCAATCACAAGCTATAGGGATGGTTGCTTCTGCAAGTAATGACAAATGTGTGAAGATATGGAAATAAGGGCTGCCATTTGGTGCTTCCATCAACTCCAATGGTCTTCCAGTAAAAAAAGGGATTCAGTAAATTTGATTTGTTTTTCCTCTGTTATTTTAATTATCTATCTGTATATGAAATAAGGGGAATCTGAGGTTTCCCTGGTTTCGACTAGCTGTTTGAGTGTGGCATCTGTTATGATCTGAACACAAATTACTCAGAATGAGCTGGTGCAAAGCATACTTGTTTTGCGAGGTTTCTCAGAATGCTGATACGTACGGAGGGCATTTGAGCTGAAAGTTTTCTTTAGGCGTCTGTTCCTCGTGAAGATTGAACCCATTTACAGGCAGGTATGATGAATGAGTGTGATGTTTATTTCATGATACCCTCTGCCCTTGGATGGCATTTCTTATTTTTTTTAAGAAAAACAATCCAGTGAAGTAGATCAGGAATTTGATGGTTTAAGAAACAAAGCTTGGATAAAAAATATATATATTTATTATTTTGTTTTAATCTGAACCATACCTGTCAAGTTAAATTGTTAACTGGTCATACCAAGTTAATCTAAAGCTTAATTGTGCTCGTGTTTAATAACAACTATAAAAATAATTTTATATGATGAGTATTCTTTTACAATCAAGTGGTATTGTTCTATCCCACTTGAACCCGCGTTTCCTGTTTAAAATATATTATTATTTTAATATTTTAAAAAATATTATTTTAAATCTTCTTAAATCAAATTATATTTTTGCAAGAATCTAATTATTTTTAAATCTATTAAATCAATTTAGTGAGTTTAAAACTTTTTTATACTAGAGTAACACCAAACTATTTTTTTTATATTAAAAAAATTGATCTCCGGTATATCTCCAACGTGTAAGCCAGCAAGCCAGCCAACCAAGCCCCCTAGCCTGACCAATACTGGAACGACTTGGGGATGAAGCCCTGAATTCGTTTCTTTACCAGTTGATATGGCTTGGCTTTACCCGCTCCTTCTGTTGCCGTTTAATTAGTTTGGTAGAAGTGTTTTGTCATCTGTTAAATAAAATAGCAAAGGAGAAAAAAAGGGCTCTTGATGGTGGTTGGCGATGGACGAAGCTATAATTTACTATGATGTGCCAAAAAGAGACCAAATTTTCAATGTTTGATAGAAGAATAGCTTGACCCAGTTTGCTGGACAAAAAGGGGTCATATTGCAAGATTTTTCATGTTTGATTCGATTTTGTGCTTCAATAGCTCGTTAATTGTATTCGATTTCTAATTTATGCTTCAAAGATGTATGGCTATCAATTTACGGAGCTTTCCCGATTAAACTTTATGATAAATGTCAAAGTAAGATGGAGCTCCTTTTTGTTTTCAATTTTGATTTAGCTTCTGTAATTTCTATGGTAACAAGTTAGCTGTATGGTATCTCTCTACTCGTTTTATGGCGCGTTTGACTTTCATTTATTGCTAATCAAAATTGTTAGGTTCGCTTTTATTAACAAAAACAAAATAATTAAAACTACTAGCATAATGATTTTACTGTAACTCTAAACTAGTTTGTATTGTGAATTAAAATAGTAAAATTACTATTTTATCTTGATAAACAAAAAAAAGGATCTTGGCAATGAGGTATAGGGTAATTTTCTTTTCACATTATAATAATTAAAATATTCTTTAAAGCAAATTTAGAGTAGCGTTATTTTGACTTTTCTCTTTCTATAGCTCATTAAATTAACTTAATTGTCTTTGAATTTAAGTTATTTTAAGCTTATGTACAAGGGACTCTTTGGGGTTTTTTATTATGGTATTTTTATAATTATTGAATTTGGTTAGGGCAATTTGATATTTTAGTATATATAAAATATTATTTAATATTAAAAACATGTTGTTCGTGACTATGTATGAGATTTTGGACAACGAGTTTGGTGTTCTCCGATTCGCGGCAGTTTAAATCCTTATGACATCTTCATTACTAGGCAACATATGTGACTAATATACCTTTGGTTTGGTGGCGATAATTTTTTTTTCATTTTCTTTTCTTTCTTGATTTCCATACATGTTCTTGTAAATTTTTAAATCAACCCTTTAATTTGTTTTACTTTAAATTTCGTTTTCTAATTTTTTTTATTACTGTTTGTATTATTTTAAATAATTTATGAAATTGAGATTTTCTTTCAATTTTATTCTCCTTTGATTTTTTTATTTTGTTTTTATTATTAATATTTGGATTTCTTTTAAGGATATGGTTTCATAAAAAATAGGCAAGGATGAAGGGAGTGAAAGGTGACATCAGCATGGAGTATAAACGGGGGCGTTGGAGGAATTGAATGGAAGTTGAGGGAATTGTGGAGAAAGACAGTCGAGGATTGGTGGGGTTTCTTTTAAGGATTTGCGAGAGTTCAGTGAAGATGAAAACGACGAGGTTTAGTGCGGTTTCTTTTAAGGATTTGCGAGAGAGTTCAGTGAAGTTGAAAACGACAGACGAGGAGACACTTAAGAAGAATTTCAGTGAGTATTATTTGCTCTTTGTATTTATCTCCAAAACAAAATGAATCTGAAATTGCTTGCATTTTCTTTTTGTCAAATGTTTTTCATTGACATGTTCTTATAACTTCATGCAGATCTCTTGCTATTTACTGGTCAAAAAAACAATTACAAATTTTATTTTTTATATTAAATTAAATTTTTTTTAGTGTTTTTAGATCGTTTTTATGTTTATAGATCATTTTTATATACTGATGTCAAAAATAATTTTTAATAAATAACAAAATAAATATCATTTTAATATATTTTTAAACAAAAAATATTTTAAAAAATAATTTCTACCACACTTCCAAGCAAGCAATTAATTCCTCAAAGCGTGGTTGGGATTGGTGCCCATTATAATTGAGGTTGAAGCTTCTTTTCATTATAATCTGAAATTTATTTTTATTTTAAATTAATTTATTTTTATATTTTTGTATTGTTTTGATGTGCTAGTATATATATATATATATATATATATATATATATATTATTTTAATGAAAAATATTTTTAAAAACAACTACCATTATATTCATAATCACTCCTTTAATATACACAATGAAATTTGGTTGCATTATTTTATAAACTCATGAAAAACAATTAAAATAAGAATACTTACAAAAAAATCAGTCACACCTCACTATATCTCAATCTCAAACAGAAACGTCATAAGGATAACATAGCTAATTCTTCGCTTTTCTCTGCAATTCAGGATAATTTATTTTTAAAACTTCAAAAAATTGTTAAGAGTATACTCTTCTTCTTTTTTCAATTTTAAAATATAGGTACATAAGAGATGAAGACAATGGGGATATAAACATGTTGATTAAATAGACATAGACATATATAAAAATAAATTTGTCTCTAAAATAATTTTGGAGTGAGTTTATATACTTTTAAAACATGACGTATAAAGTGGACATGTATTTAGAGATAATACTAAATTTTTATCCATAAAATATCCTTATAAGAAAGCTTTTAATTTCAAAATTATCAAACTAATACCAAAAACAATAAAAATAGTTATCATCATAACTTTAAAATTTGACTAAAAGGTCAATTTGAGAAAAGATTTAAGTCACAAGTCAAGAGGGTTAACCCAATTTAATTCAAAACAATATTTTAAGAGGATCAAAACGATATTGTTTTGACAAATCTTTTTTTTTTCTTCAAAAAACAACAATGGCTTTTCAACCAGGTTAGACCGGATCAAAACTTCTTCTATTTTCTTTAAACATGGACCGGTCATGGCCCCATGCCGGCCAAGTCTTGGGTCAACCCCCCAAGCTGATTGAGTTTTATAACTATAATTATTATTATATTATTAATCTCAATAATTAATATAAACTAAAATAAAAAATAATATCTAATTATTATTTTTAATATGTAAATTTAAGAATAATACATATTAAGAGTAGAATTATTTTTATCTTGTCTATTATCGACCAAACAACACATGGATATAATCATTCTATTTTGTACGCCACTACAAAACACAATTTAATTTTCATCTTATGATCTATCTATGTTTCATATGCTCATACTATCTTTGTTTTTTCTATCCCAAAATAGTAACCAAACAACACCTAGGTTCTATGTTGTAAGATACAATGACATTACTTGGTTTATTTATTTTTTATTCATTTATTTAATTGTTTTAAATATAATTATTTTTTAATAGTTTTTCTTTTAAAAAAGAGTATTCAATAAATATGTTTGATTAAATTTTTTCTCATAAAGGATTTTAATTAAGATTGTGTTGATTTTTATTCAATCTATTTTAAAAATATTTTTATATAATTTAAAAATAAAAAATATATAAACATTTTTGTCTTTCCAGTCGTGCGATAGTAACTAACACTACCTAACAGAAGATGCACATAAAAACCCATCTCGTGACCTAAATAATAATGGAATTAGTATCCATCAACTTTGCGTGTAGTTAAATGTTAACCTATGAATCAAGCTTCTATTATATTTATTATTTATTGAATAAAAATTTAAATATTTATATCTTATCTATCATGTTTCAAATGTTTATTAAAATATTTTTTTATTTAGTATAGATATTATTAAATTTGATCAAAAACCTGATTCATATATACTCACGCTCTATTTATTATTCAAATGATAATATCAAATAATATTAAATTTAATAATATTTATACTCTATTTATTATTTATCAAATAAAATAACAACTAAAAAAACTGAATATTTAAATAAGTCAAAGACAATTATCGTACCAACCTATATAAATGGGGACTGCCGTGTACTAAACACTACAATAACTGCCTTTGCTCTCCACCTATATAAATTTATCGTAATAAATTTGCTATACAATTGAGCTAAGCTCTTAAAATCTTTAAAAATTGTTTATCAATAAATTTATAATCCCATAAGTGATAATTAATAAATATAGCTTTTAGGCAAATAACTTTTAGGTCGATGATTTTCAGGCAATAATAAATACGTTTGCTATAGTAGACTACCAGTTTCTATTACAATCTAGCGGGCTTGAAATTTTTGTTAAAACAAAACCAGAATATTTAATGCATGTTTATAATAAATTGAAATATTATCCAATAAATCTAATTTGTTTAATTTTAAATTTTAAATTTATTTCTAACTACATTCAAAAATTATTTAATTGCTCCATAAATATTTTAAAATATTGTTACTAGTGTGGAATTATAAGTATGAAGCTGTAAGAAAAATGTAACATTTAACTTTAAAATTATTAACATTAAATTTAACATTTAACTTTAAAATTCAAAGTTTTCTTAACCGAGAAGACGCAACATGTAACCATGCAAAATAAAAAAGATAGCTAACATTTCAATCGTATAATAACAATAACATCAAAATCATTTTAAGAAACTCATATGATTTTATGATACAAATATTAAATCATAATAAATTTAATCGAAACCTAATAAATTTAATTCAAACCAATATTACTCCGTTGTACAAGCCTGAATTAAAGTCATACCAGTGGAGTGAAGCAACTGGAAGCTTTAGCGGCCAGAGATTGGTTTAGACACGTTTTAATGGGTGATGTACACTTCTCCTTGCATGACGAAAGGCAAACGAAAAGTAAATAATAATAATAATAATAATAATAATAATATAGCTTTTCTCCTCCAGCTCTCATGAAATAGGTCAATAAAAAGATTAAAAAAACTTGTCAATAACTCTTTTTAATTACTTTTCTTAAAAAAATTAAAGATGTTACTATTAAATATATTCAAATATAAATGAGTTGTTAAAATGACCTTTTATATCAAAGCATACATGAATTTTTTTTTGTTATATAAGAATTATATCAACAATTTAGTTTTTTTTAAATTGTTTTTGCCGATATTAGTATATAGTTAAAGGTGAATGCCCGTTTAAACACTGTTTTACACTGTTTATCTACATTCAGAGCATTGTGAACTGGAACAGTTAAATTATATAATCATATTATTATTATTATTATTATTATTATTATTATTATTTGTATACTATAATTGAACAAAGAAATCGCTTGGCCGAGTGGCTAGAGTGTGTCCAAGCGGGGCACAAGAGTTCAGAAAATGCCTGTTTAAACAGTGTTTTACATTGTTCATCTACACTCAAAGCACTGTGAACTGGAACAATTAAATTGCATAATCATATTATTATTATTATTATTATACTAGAACTGAACAAAGAAGTCGTTGGGCCGAGTGGCTAGAGCGTGTCCAAGCGGGGAGCGGGAGTTCAAATCTCCCTAGCAACGAAAATGATTTTGGATTTATGAGCAGTGATTTTCACCGTTCATTACTGTTTGAAAGTTGTTGTTTTCCTAGACTTCTTTTTTTTTGTTTGTTTTTTTGATAACCGGGGTTTCCGGGTCAGCTTCCACGTATCACGATAAATCTCTAAACTTATTTTTTTTTTTTACAATTTTCACTATTCATTACTGTTTGAAAATGTGTTTCCCCCTTTTTTTTGTATTGGACTTCCTTTTTTTGTTTGTTTTTTTTATAATAGCAATATCCGGGTTAGTTTATGTGCACTATGATTTTTTCTCTATGTATATTTTTTTTTTATAACTGGAATGTCTAGGATAGGTACAGCACGTAGAAAATCAATTAATTTTTTACATAGAAATAAACCCAACACAAAGCGCCGGAAAGTCAGCTGGTGCTCATACTATTTGGAAAGGATACCGACGACCGTAGATACGTGGTTTTCACAGGACTGCTGCTCCTCCAGCGTTGTGCATGGTGAGTCGTCGTCCGTCCTGCCCTACGCCCTTCATTGCATTAACATGACATGACATGCTAATATTATTTATTACTTGCCTTCCCCAACGGCCACCTTCCAAATCGCATTGAAGTGTATTTGGTACTGAGATATTGTTGATTTTTTTCCCATTAAAAACAATTATATATATATTTTACAAAAATATTCAAAATTATGAGCGGTCACGACCACCCCACTTTTTTACCGCCCACCAAACTATGAGGATCTGCTATCCAGTTTTGCTTATGCCTTCCTCGTATCTCCTTTCCCGACACTTAAAGGAATGTTTTTTTTTAGTATTGTTGATATTGTTTTTGAAAATATTTTTTATTTAGAAATATATTAAAATTATATTTTTTTATTTTTAAAAAATTATTTTTGATATCAATACATACAAATAATCTAAAAACATTAATTTTTTTAATAAAAATTAATTTCAAAAATATTTTTGAAATGCATTAACTAACATATATATATATATATATATATATATACCTACTCCCACAGTTTATATCTCTCAAATCCCAAACAAACACTAAAAATGTTGGGAAATAGTTTTGTAAGATCAAATAAATATATTAAAGAGGTGTTGTTTGTTAATTTTTCTTAACTTAGCAGCTAGGCTGTTTCCGGCCTAGGCATTTCAGCTTGATTCCAAACTTGGTAGGGATAGGGCTCGGTTCTAGTATAGATATTTTATGTTTATTTTAATTTACTCGTCTTCAAATTATTATCGCATACACATATCAATATTTTAAAAAAAAAAAATATATAAATATCTTAATTT
The DNA here is from genome assembly GCA_964035475.1 of Salix caprea. Lineage (NCBI taxonomy): Eukaryota > Viridiplantae > Streptophyta > Magnoliopsida > Malpighiales > Salicaceae > Salix > Salix caprea. Next base: position 14,234,460 of record OZ037752.1, read on the forward strand.
AATCACCTTAAAATTATTATCTTGTATTTTAAATTATGTTAGATTTTAACTTTGTATTGGTGCAAATATTTTATTTGATATACAATTGATTGATTGGTTTTATTATTAGATTTATTTAAAAGATTTAATAATTGAGTAAATTATAATTTAATTATATAGCAATGATTTCTTTTATATGATGATTACAAATCTTTTCTTAATATACATCGGACGAGGGAAGAAATTATCATTCTAAGGTAGTTAAAAAACCAATGGTCATTATAAATTACAATAAAAATAATGATCTTTATTTATTATTCCAAATATTACAAACTTGATGATAATACATATTAAGAGTAAAACACACAAACACACACACACAGTGCTTTCTTATTTGTCATATCAGCTTTCTCATTTTTTAATTCAACATGATAACTACATAATAAGTGTGGTTTAAACGATATATAATATATTTCTAAAAATACTTTTTAATCATAGATATATTAAAATAATAATTTTTTTAATATCAACAAGTATAAAAAAATTAATTTAAAAAAACATTTTGAAAATTATTTTTTTAAAGCAAATTAAATAAGTATTATGAAGTTAGGAGTTGACTTTTAAGCCTGTTCCTATTTCTAACGCATATGAAAAGTATTTTTTCAAAAAAATTGATTTTGTTTTATTTTTTTAGTACTTTTAGATCATTTTAATTCTAATACGTGAATATCAAAAATATTTTTTTAAAAATAAAAATATTTTTTTAAAAATAAAAATATTTTTTTAATATATTAAAAAACACTTTAAAAAAACAATTAAACCATACTTTCAAAAACTCATTTTTCTGTTCCATACTTTGTTTCAAAAATATTTTAAAAAATATATGATTATTTTTATTTTTATTTTAAATTAATTTTTTTTACTATTTTTAGATCATTTTAATATAGTAATATTAAAAATAATTTAAAAAATATTATTTTAATATATGTTTAAACAAAAAAACACTTTAAAAATTACAAAAAAGTTACGGATTGATTCTTCAAACTTTGCAGACACTTCATTTTTGTCTTTATATAAAATGACTTAATTTAAAATCCATTGTACAAATCACAGCCCTTTTAACGTCGCCCCATGCGCACACTTTAGAACATTAATTTTTGTCTTTATATACCGTGAACTTTATAATTTCTCTTGCTAGCCACTACTGAAATAGAAGAGAAGTGATTTTTTGATACTCAAGAAACAGGAGGAAGTGACTGAAGCAGTATCATGTGGAGGCTTAAGATTGCAGAGGGTGGGAATGATCCAAACATATACAGCACAAATAACTTTCTGGGGAGGCAAACATGGGAGTTTGATCCTGATGCTGGCACCCTTGAAGAGCGAGCTGAGGTTGAAGAGGCTCGCCAAAATTTCTGGAAAAACCGCAACGTGGTCAAGCCCAGCTCTGATCTCCTCTGGAAATTCCAGGTACGCGAACACACACACAACTTCACAGCATATGTTTTCCTATGTATGTATAAGAGTTATGTTTCTATTTTTAGTTATTTCCATGGAGAGTGTAACTGCTCAAATAATCCGATGAGAATTTTTAGTTCATCATTAATCACCTTTTTAGTCACTTACTTTTATATAATAAATTGCAGTTTCTGAGGGAGAAAAAATTCAAGCAAACAATCCCTCAGGTCAAGATTGAGGACGGAGAAGAAATTTCGTACGAAAAAGCAACGAGTGCTTTGAGGAGGAGTGTTCATTTGTTTACAGCCTTGCAGGCTAGAGATGGCCATTGGTGTGCTGAAAATTCTGGCCCGATGTTCTATCTCCCTCCCCTGGTTACTACTCCCAATCCCTGCCTATCATTTTACTTAGCAAAATATATTAGCCAGAAGTTTCATCACCACCTAGAATCGGCAACATATAATTTTTCTGGTGACCATTTGGCTACAAACCCAGCTAGATCTGCTTCTCTTTCTTTTTAGCGTAAGAAAGTCGAAGCATGCTCTGCAAATACTATCAGGCATGGATATGGGAGAACATAAGTTACTAATAATATTTAAACAATACCGAGCGCATTGAAATACGAAGTAGCCAATAAATAATGAAAGAAATTGGTATAATTTGGCAAAATGCCTTTTGATTTTTGGGCAAGGACTTCTGGATTTTTGTAATATATACTTTTTACAATTTTTCAAACTTCTGTGCAGCTCGTATAATTTTACTATACCCATGGGAAGTTATTGTAATTTACCCTTAATGAGTTTAAGACAGACTTTCAAGAGCAAGGAACCCCCCACCTGAATCCTTCGGACAAGATTTAACTTGATTGAAAAAGTTGAAATCTGAAAGACTTTATTTGACTTGATCTGAAGAACTGATGATCAGAACGTAAAAAAAGAAAATCCAGTATGCTTCAGGCCATGTTGCTGTTTAACTCTGCTTTCACGAGTAGCATCAGAATGAATTTGGAGGCCTGTTTGCTCAGTTTTCACAATTTTGCAAACTATAATTCAGATATTTTGTGCATTCAATTTCTACCGACAGTCTTCTTTTTCCCCCAATGCAGGTTTTTTCTCTGTATATTACAGGACATCTTAATGCTATCTTCTCTGCAGAGCATAAAAAAGAAATCCTACGTTACGTATACTGTCACCAGGTAGAAATATTTGTAAATTACAGGGATGACAAAAGAAGTAGTAGCTTTACCATATTAATTTTTTCTTTTTCGTCTTGGCTTTAAGGCTTTACCAGTACCAGATTGCTAATGTGCTGCATCTTATCTTGTAGAATGAAGATGGCGGGTGGGGATTACACATTGAGGGTCATAGCACCATGTTTTGTACAGTTCTGAACTACATCTGTATGCGCATGCTTGGAGAAGGACGTGATGGTGGCAAAGACAAAGCATGTGAAAGAGCAAGGAAGTGGATTCTTGATCATGGCAGTGCAATTGCCATAAGCTCCTGGGGAAAGACTTGGCTTGCGGTAAAACATATGATTCAACTCAATTTCATACTCTTAAACTAGTTATTGGTTGCTAGTTTGTATCATTAGTAGAATGTTTCCTGTGTAATAAAAAAATGAAATAAATTTCTATCTGCATGACACGTGTAATGTTGCTTCTATATTCTAACTGTTTGATTTTCCTGTGCTGTAGATAATTGGTGTGTATGAGTGGGCTGGATGCAATCCAATGCCCCCAGAATTTTGGTTCTTGCCATCTACATTTCCCATTCATCCAGGTTTGCATTTTGTTTTATTTGAGTACATGGAGTTGTTGAAGCATGGAACTTATATATAAACATTATGAAATCCTGCAATAAGTTTAGCATATGATTGATGGAAACTGCAGATACTCGAGTTAGTGTTTAATTTATCATTACGGTCTTTGAGAGTTGCCAACTTCATAGTTTCTAGAATTCTGTCCTTTAACTTGAATTTCATAAATGCAGGAAATTTGCTGGGCTACTGTCGGCTCACTTACTTGCCAATGGCATACTTGTATGGGAAGAAGTTTGTTGGTCCAATCACACCTCTCATATTACAAATTAGGGAAGAAATCTACAATGAACCTTACGAGAAACTCAATTGGAGGAGAGTCCGCCATTTATGTGCAAAGGTCAGTTGACTTTTAGCAGCTGTTCTTCAAAAAATGATCTTCATTTTTCTTCAAAATTTGTTTTGTTTCTTCAGGAGGATAACTATTATCCACATACTTCGATACAAATATTATTTTGGGATGCTATTTATACCTTTGGCGAGCCTCTTCTTACTCGGTGGCCCTTCAACAAATTGAGAGAGAAGGCTCTCAAGAAAACAATGGATCACATTCATTATGAAGATGAGAACAGTAGATACATTACCATAGGATGTGTCGAAAAGGTAACACACTTGCAGAGCTATAGCAGAAAACAAAGCCAGTACAGTAAAACATTTGCCTATTACATATGTTCTTTAATGTTTGGACATTTGTGCCACTGAACTGGAACAGCCATTAGATATGCTGGCTTGCTGGGCTGAAGATCCCCATGGGGATTATTTTAGGAGGCACCTTGCTAGGATCAAGGATTATGTATGGATTGGAGAAGATGGAATAAAGATGCAGGTCGGTAAACTTTATCAAAATAACAGTACCTAAACGGTTCATGTCATCTATCCACTCACTGATTTATGTTATCAACAAAAACATGAATTTTCCTCATAAACTCGAGTTTACTTATTAGTCATAGACTTTTTAGATTTGCAAACCAGAAGTATGAGATGCAAATCGAGTATGATTTTTTTTCCTTTTCATATTCATTTTAGAGTTTTGGTAGTCAAGTGTGGGATACCAGTCTTGCCCTTCAGGCTTTGATTGCTAGCAACCTCTCAGAAGAAACAGGACCTGCACTTAAGGAAGGGCATAGTTTCATAAAGAACTCTCAGGTTTCCAAATTTCATATCCTGAAATTGTTTCTTCCTCTCACGTGTTTCTTGTATCTAGTTCTGGTTTGGGATTCTGCTTTTCTGATCCCACATCAAATCTTGAAGGTCACTGAGAATCCTCCGGGAGACTTCAGAAGGATGTTTCGCCATATCTCTAAAGGATCGTGGACTTTCTCTGACAAAGATCATGGCTGGCAAGTGTCTGACTGCACTGCAGAAAGCATGAAGGTAAATTGTAATTTCTTTTCTAGTTATCTGCTGTATAAAATACAATAACAAGTTGAGCTTTTTAGTAGAACATTTACCATGGCTACATACTTTGTGACTCGCTTGTTCTGCAGTGTTGCCTTCTTTTTTCAATGATGCCTCCGGAAATCGTAGGTGAAAAAATGGAACCTCAGAAGCTTTTTGATTCTGTCAATATTTTACTTTCTCTTCAGGTGAGGCAATTGGTTGCATTCAAATAGTGACCTTTGTGTACTTAAAACTTTTCAACTTTCCCTGGTATTTCCTTGGATTTGCCCCTTTCTAGAACATGGCATTCATAAAGTAACAATCAGCTCGATCTTTTTTATTTATAATTATGCAGAGTAAAAATGGTGGGGTATCTGCTTGGGAACCGGCAGGAGCTGGATTATGGTTGGAGGTAAGTTCTTCAAGCCATCGATCTAAACTCGAAACGTTAAACTTAAACTCTGTTTGTTTTCCTCCAAGACTTGACTTGGAATATGATATTTCAACTGTGACATCTCTGCTGTTCATCTAGTGGCTCAATCCTGTGGAGTTCCTAGAGGATCTTGTAGTTGAGCATGAGTAAGATTCTTGAACCATTTTACTTCAAATAGTTCAGAAAGATTACTTTTTGAGCATCTCCATTAGGAATTTCGAAAACTTTGTTGGAAGACTAATAAAACAGCGATCCAGGTATGTTGAGTGCACATCATCAACAATACAGGCATTAGTCGTGTTTAAGAAGTTATACCCTGGCCACAGGACAAAAGAGATCCAAGATTCCATCCTAAATGGTGTCAAGTTCATTGAAAAGATACAAAAGCCTGATGGCTCATGGTATGATCCATTAAAGGAATTGCTACATTCTTGTAAGAAAATTGTCAGAAAATGGACTAAATAAAGCAAGAATTACACTGCAGGTATGGTAACTGGGGAATATGCTTTATCTACGGTACATTTTTTGCTCTAGGAGCGCTAGCATCTGCTGGAAAGACTTACTCCAATTGCCTGGCTGTTCGTAAAGGAGTTGATTTCTTACTGAGATCACAGAGAGAGGATGGTGGGTGGGGCGAGAGTTACCTTTCAAGCCCAAAGAAGGTAATAATACCATTTTGAAAGATTTCTAAAGAACTCATTTATGCAATAACATTTTGTGTGAGTGTTGACGCAGGAATATGTACCTCTTGAGGGTAACCACTCAAATCTGGTCCAAACTGCATTGGCTATGATGGGTTTGATTCATGGTGGTCAGGTCAGATTAGTAGCCTGTCTCTTCCTGATTATATATATATATATTCATATATATGCGCTTCTTTTTCCACCAAAATCCAAATTCTCACGGTCCTTCTCTGATTGATAGGCGGACAGAGACCCTGCACCCCTTCATCGTGCTACCAAGTTATTGATTAATTCTCAAACAGAACTTGGTGATTTTCCCCAGCAGGTAATTGACTTGTTGCTTTGCACACACGGAGAAGAAATCATAAGAAAAAAACAGAAAAGAAGCTGCATGCCGTTTAAGAAAATCCTTGTAATAATCACCCATAAAAGAAGATTTCTGATGAGATTTTCGGGGAATAAGAGATAAAGAATTGTTGTTTGTCAATCATCATCCTCTTAGATTGTATGTTTTAACACGTTATCTTCGACGTTCACCACCGATTGAATTATAACACGGCTGCTTTGTGACAGGAAATCGGGGGAGTTTTTATGAGGAATTGCATGTCACATTATTCTGAGTATAGGAGTATCTTCCCCATTTGGGCTCTCGCAGAGTATCGCCGGCATGTTGTGTCGCCGCCCAAAAATATTTGAACCAAGATAGGGGCAAATGTGGAAATAATTGATGGAGAAAAACTGCAAAATAAGTAAATAAATATATATTTCTCTTTCAAATATAATAAAATCAAATTAAAATCCAAGCAAGAAGGATCACATATATTTTCGGGGATGTTTGTAATTTTTTCTTCTGATTTTCGTGTTTTCTAAATAAAATATTCACATGAAAATTACTCAAAATAAAATATTTTATAGCCCATCTTATACTTGTCAATTTTCTTTCGTTTCGACTGAAACGTTTCGTACTAGTTAAAAAAAATTAGACAAAACAACATTGTTTTATCTTGGTTTAAATTTTGATTTGTTTCGGATTTTTCGGTTAAATACTAGCTAAAACATGCCGGTATTTTATTTTTGTCCGTGCTGTTTTGGTCTTAGAAAAAAAAAATCATTCCCGCTGCTCATCTCTTGCTTTTTATTTGGATAAATTGTGGGTTTCCATCTAATCTAGCAATATCAAATTGATTTTGTTTTATTAAACTATATATATATATATATATATATATATATATATATATATATATATATAATTGTTTATGAGATATATTGAAAATGTGAGAACCAAAATCAAAACAATGAAAATTAAAAATATATATATATATTATAAAAAAATAAAATTATTGTGTCAACTTTAATTTTATAAAAAATAAAAATTATATTTGATTTTTTTTATTTTTTGTCATCAAAGAATTAAATTGAAACACCTCCGCACCTCCATAATAAAATAATTTAAAAATAAAAATTTAAATAATTATTTTTCATGCTTACCTACAATTGTGATGGACTAAATAATAGATGATTTTGTCATGCTCTTTCAATGATATGTCATCAAAGCGAGATATAATCGTACTTTACTAAATTTTGATACCCGTGGCATGTCGACCGAGTAAATAACGTCATCAAATGTTATAGAATGTTGTTCAAATGGAAGAACCATTCCTTTCTTCCGTTATTGTTGGCCTTACCAATGGGATTTGAACCATTTCTACTAATTTCAACTCCACTCGCTGCTTGTAAATTGAAAATATATCGGTAATTTGATACTTAATTATAGGCTAGGAAATGACTTGACCACCGACGCACTTCACCAATTGAGTTCTTTTACCTGTGTTGGTGTGGCGACTGATTCCACGGTCTGATAACTGAACAGCTCCTTCAGAATCATCACTTTCGGTTTCTTCAGATAAAACAGCACGAGGCTTCTCATATTGCCTGTACCTCGCTAAATAGATGATTTGAGGTGGTTTAGAAATCACTGCTTGCACTCCAAGGTTCAATTAATTAGAGCATGAAATTGATGAGATATTGTGTTGGGAAATTATTAACTAAATCAATATTGTGTGAGGATACATATCTAAATGCAGCAATTTCTACAGCATCCTATTAACTAAATCTGAACACGTGTCATTGTGATGTTACTATTATTATCATGATTACAATTGTTAAAATTACAATTGGTAATATTAATTTTTGTTTTATGTTTTTTTTTAAAAAAAACATTATACTTCAATATTAAATTGATGATGATCTCGTAGCTTAAACTGTAAATTTAACAGGTTAACACGTATTGATTCAATATATTATTATTTTAATATTTTAAAAAATATTATTTTAAATCTTCTTAAATCAAATTATATTTTTACAAGAATCTAATTATTTTTAAATCTATCAAATCAATTTAGTGAGTTTAAGACCTTTTTTATACTAGAGTAACACCAAACTATTTTTTTTATATTAAAAAAATTGATCTCCGGTATATCTCCAACGTGTAAGGCAGCAAGCCAGCCAACCAAGCCCCCTAGCTCGCCCAATACTGAAACGACTTGGGGATGCAGCCCTGAATTCATTTCTTTACCAGTTGATATGGCTTGGCTTTACCCTCTCCCTTCCCATCTTTTACAAGGAAAGCCACCCAAAATACGCAGAGCACAACTCATAGCAAGCTTTATTATAAAGAAAGACATCCTCAATGTGTGAGAAACATGGTAGATTTTTGTTAGATTTTGCTTTTTAATTTTAACCTCAATGTGTGGTTGGGATTGGTGCCCCTTAGAATTGAGGTTGAAACTTCTTTTCATTAGAATCTGAAATTTATTTTTATTTTAAATTAATATTTTTTTATATTTTTGCATTGTTTTGATGTGCTTGTATAAAATAATATATATTATTTTAATGAAAAATATTTTTAAAAGCAACTACCATTATATCCATAAACACTCCTTTAATATACTCAATGAAATATGGTTGCATTATTTTATAAACTCATGAAAAACAATTAAAATAAGAATACTTACAAAAAAATCAGTCACACCTCACTATATCTCAATCTCAAACAGAAACGTCATAAGGATAACACTAGCTAATTCTTCGTGTTTCTCTGCAATTCAGGATAATTTATTTTTAAAACTTCAAAAAATTATTAAGAGTACTCTTTTTTTTTTCAATTTTAAAATATAGGTACATAAGAGATGAAGACAATGGGGATATAAACATGTTGATTAAATAGACATAGACATATATAAAAATAAATTTGTCTCTAAAATAATTTTAGAGTGAGTTTATATACTTTTAAAACATGACGTATAAAGTGGACATGTATTTAGAGATAATACTAAATTTTTATCCATAAAATATCCTTATAAGAAAGCTTTTAATTTCAAAATTATCAAACTAATACCAAAAACAATAAAAATAGTTATTATCATAACTTTAAAATTTGACTAAAAGGTCAATTTGAAAAAAGATTTAAGTCACAAGTCAAGAGGGTTAACCCAATTTAATCCAAAACAATATTTTAAGAGGATCAAAACGATGTTGTTTTGACAAATATTTTTTTTTCAAAAAACAACAATGGCTTTTTAACCAGGTTAGACCGGATCAAAACTTCTTCTATTTTCTTTAAACATGGACCGGTCATGGCCCCATGCCGGCCAAGTCTTGGGTCAACCCCCCAAGCTGGTTGAGTTTTATAACTATAATTATTATTATATTATTAATCTCAATAATTAATATAAACTAAAATAAAAAATAATATCTAATTATTATTTTTAATATGTAAATTTAAGAATAATACATATTAAGAGTAGAATTATTTTTATCTTGTCTATTATCGACCAAACAACACATGGATATAATCATTCTATTTTGTACGCCACTACAAAACACAATTTAATTTTCATCTTATGATCTATCTATGTTTCATATGGTCATACTATCTTTGTTTTTTCTATCCCAAAATAGTAACCAAACAACACCTAAGTTCTATGTTGTAAGATACAATGACATTACTTGGTTTATTTATTTTTTATTCATTTATTTAATTGTTTTAAATATAATTATTTTTTAATAGTTTTTCTTTTAAAAAATAGTATTCAATAAATATGTTTGATTAAATTTTTTCTCATAAATGATTTTAATTAAGATTGTGTTGATTTTTATTCAATCTATTTTAAAAATATTTTTATATAATTTAAAAATAAAAAATATATAAACATTTTTGTCTTTCCAGTCGTGCGATAGTAACTAACACTACCTAACAGAAGATGCACATAAAAACCCATCTCGTGACCTAAATAATAATGGAATTAGTATCCATCAACTTTGCGTGTAGTTAAATGTTAACCTATGAATCAAGCTTCTATTATATTTATTATTTATTGAATAAAAATTTAAATATTTATATCTTATCTATCATGTTTCAAATGTTTATTAAAATATTTTTTTATTTAGTATAGATATTATTAAATTTGATCAAAAACCTGATTCATATATACTCACGCTCTATTTATTATTCAAATGATAATATCAAATAATATTAAATTTAATAATATTTATACTCTATTTATTATTTATCAAATAAAATAACAACTAAAAAAACTGAATATTTAAATAAGTCAAAGTAAATTATCGTACCAACCTATATAAATGGGGACTGCCGTGTACTAAACACTACAATAACTGCCTTTGCTCTCCACCTATATAAATTTATCGTAATAAATTTTCTATACAATTGAACTAAGCTCTTAAAATCTTTAAAAATTGTTTATCAATAAATTTATAATCCCATAAGTGATAATTAATAAATATAGCTTTTAGGCAAATAACTTTTAGGTCGATGATTTTTAGGCAATAATAAATACGTTTGCTATAGTAGACTACCAGTTTCTATTACAATCTAGCGGGCTTGAAATTTTTGTTAAAACAAAACCAGAATATTTAATGCATGTTTATAATAAATTGAAATATTATCCAATAAATCTAATTTGTTTAATTTTAAATTTTAAATTTATTTCTAATTACATTCAAAAATTATTTAATTGCTCCATAAATATTTTAAAATATTGTTACTAGTGTGGAATTATAAGTATGAAGCTGTAAGAAAAATGTAACATTTAACTTTAAAATTATTAACATTAAATTTAACATTTAACTTTAAAATTCAAACTTTTCTTAACCGAGAAGACGCAACATGTAACCATGCAAAAAAAAAAAGATAGCTAACATTTCAATCGTATAAAAACAATAACATCAAAATTATTTTAAGAAACTCATATGATTTTATGATACAAATATTATATCATAATAAATTTAATCGAAACCTAATAAATTTAATTCAAACCAATATTACTCCGTTGTACAAGCCTGAATTAAAGTCATACCAGTGGAGTGAAGCAACTGGAAGCTTTAGCGGCCAGAGTTTGGTTTAGACACGTTTTAATGGGTGATGTACACTTCTCCTTGCATGACGAAAGGCAAACGAAAAGTAAATAATAATAATAATAATAATAATCTCCTTACATGACGAAAGGCAAACGAAAAGTAAATAATAATAATAATAATAATATAGCTTTTCTCCTCCAGCTCTCATGTAGGTCAATAAAAAGATTAAAAAAACTTGTCGATAACTCTTTTTAATTACTTTTCTTAAAAAAAATTAAAGATGTTACTATTAAATATATTCAAATATAAATGCGTTGTTAAAATGACCTTTTAATATATAAGAATTATATCAACAATTTAGATTTTTTAAAATTGTTTTTGCCGATATTAGTATATAGTTAAAGGAGAATGCCTCTTTAAACCGTGTTTTACACTGTTTATCTACGTTCAAAGTATTGTGGACTGAAACAGTTAAATTACATAATCATATTATTATTATTTGTATACTATAACTGAACAAAGAAGTCGCTTGGTCGAGTGGCTAGAGCGTGTCCAAGCGGGGCACGGAAGTTCAGAAAATGCTTGTTTAAACAGTGTTTTACACTGTTCATCTACACTCAGAGCACTGAGAACTGGAATAGTTAAATTGCATAATCATATTATTATTATTATTTGTATACTAGAACTGAACAAATAAGTCGCTGGGCCAAGTGGCTAGAGCGTGTCCAAGCAGGGACGCGGGAGTTCGAATCTCCCTAGCAACGAAAATGATTTTGGATTAATGAACAATGATTTTCAATATTCATTAATGTTTGAAAGTTGTTGTTTTTTCCTGGACTTCCTTTTTTTTGTTTTTTTGATAACCAGGATGTCCGGGTCAGCTTCCACATATCACAATAAATCTCTAAACTTTTTTTTTTACAATTTTCACTGTTCATTACTATTTGAAAACGTGTTTTCCTCTTTTTTTTGTATCGGGCTTCCTTTTTTTGTTTGTTTTTTTGATAATCATGGTATTCAAGTCAGTTTATACACACTATAATTTTTGCTTTGTGTATATATTTTTTTTATAACTAGAATGCCTAGAGCAAGTATATAACGTAAAAAATGAATTAATTACATAGAAATAAACCTAACACAAAACGCCGGAAAGTCAGCTGGTGCTCATACTATTTGGAAAAGATACCGTAGATACGTGGTTTTCACAGCACTGCTGCTCCTCCCTCGTGGTGCATGGTGAGTCGCCGTCCGTCCTGCCCTGCGCACTTCATTGCATTAACATGACATGCTAATATTATTTATTAGTTGCCTTCCCCAACGGCCACCTTCCAAATCGCATTGAAGTGTATTTGGTACTGAGATATTGTTGATTTTTTTCCCATTAAAAACAATTATATATATTTTAAAAAAATATTCAAAATTACGAGCGGTCACGACCACCCCACTTTCTGACCGCCCACCAAACAATGAGGATCTGCTATCCAGTTTTGCTTATGCCTTCCTCGTATCTCCTTTCCCGACACTTAAAAGAACGTTTTTTTTTAGTATTGTTGAATTTATTTTTAAAAATATTTTTTATTTAAAATATATTAAAAATATATTTTTTTATTTTTTAAAAATTATTTTTGACATCAATACATAAAAATAATTTTAAAATATTATTTTTTTAATAAAAAAAATTTCAAAAATATTTTTGAAATAAATTAACTAACATATACCTACTCCCACAGCTTTGTTAACAGAGACCTCACTTCATGGCAAAGCTGCCGTCTTTTCAAACATGTTTACTGCTTTGGGATCATCAACATGAGATCGCAATCGACCATTAATTTGAACAAATACCTGGAATAATATGTTTCCTAGTACTATTTTATTATATTTTTATAAAATTTAAACACATTATTATTAGATTTAGTTGCTTAAATCTATAAATTCCATGATATTTAAATCGTAACTAATGATTTTCTATTATTCAGTATTTCTTTTCACTTGCCCTAATTTTGAATTGCCAATTTATTTAATATGATTTTCAACTTTTAATATTAATTCAAAAAATAAGTTAAAATGGCTTTAAGTTAACGACTTTAAGCTAAAACTATATTTAGTAAAAATGAGTTGAGATAACTTTTTTAAAGAAGAAATGTACTATAAGTTATAGTCTATATGTTAAAAATTCCAACTTTTGATTAAAGCAAAACTTCTTGACATAATTTGCTAAAAAGTTTAGTTTTTATTTAAATTAAAAGTTTTTTTTTTCTGGCACTGCGTTTCAAAATCATTTTTGAAAAAAATTAATTTTTTTTATTTTTATTTTTAACTTTAAATTAAAAAAAGTTAGTGTTTTTAAATCATTTTGATGTGCTGATGTCAAAAATATTTTTTTTAAAAAATATATTATTTTAATATATTTATGAACAAAAAACACTTTTAAAAACAAGAGCAACAAAAATCCCAAACAAACACTAAAAATGTTGGGAAATAGTTTTGTAAGATCAAATAAATATATTAAAGAGGTGTTGTTTGTTATTTTTTTAAAACTTAGGCATCTAGGCTGTTTCCCGGCCTAGGCATTTCAGCTTGATTCCAAACTTGGTAGGGATAGGGCTCGGTTTAAGTATAAATATTTTATGTTTATTTTAATTTACTCATCTTCAAATTATTATCACATACACATATCAATAATTTATTTAAAAAAAAATATAAATATCTTAATTTACTCACCTTAAAATTATTATCTTGTATTTTCAATTATGTTAGATTTTAACTTTGTATTGGTGCAAATATTTTATTTGATATACAATTGATTGATTGGTTTTATTATTAGATTTATTTAAAATATTCAATAATTGAGTAAATTATAATTTAATTATATAGCAATGATTTCTTTTATATGATGATTACAAATCTTTTCTTAATATACATTGGACGAGGGAAGAAATTACCATTCAAAGGTAGTTAAAAAACTAATGGTCATTATAAATTACAATAAAAATAATGATCTTTATTTATTATTCCAAATATTACAAACTTGATGATAATACATATTAAGAGTAAAACACACACACACACAGTGCTTTCTTATTTTGTCATATCAACTTTCTCATTTTTTAATTCAATATGATAACTACATAATAAGTGTGGTTTAAACGATATATAATATTTTTCTAAAAATACTTTTTAATCATAAATATATTAAAATAATATTTTTTTAATATCAACAAGTATAAAAAAATTAATTTAAAAAAACATTTTGAAAATTATTTTTTTAAAAGCAAATTAAATAAGTATTATGAAGTTAGAAGTTGACTTTTAAGCCTGTTCCTATTTCTAACGCATATGAAAAGTATTTTTTCAAAAACTTTGATTTTGTTTTATTTTTAATTATTTTTTTAGTATTTTTAGATATTTTAATTTTAATACGTGAATATTAAAAATAATTTTTTTAAATAAAAATATTATTTTAATATATTAAAAAAACATTTTGAAAAAACAACTAAACTACACTTTCAAAAACTTATTTTCCTTTGATATTACGTTTCAAAAATATTTAATAAAACATATGATTATTTTTATTTTTATTTTAAATTAAAAATTTTAAATATTTTTAGATCATTTTAATATAGTAATATTAAAAATAATTTAAAAAAAATAAAAAAAAATATTATTTTAATATATATTTTAACAAAAAAATACTTTAAAAATTACAAAAAGTTACGGATTGATTCTTCAAACTTTGCAGACACTTCATTTTTGTCTTTATATAAAATGAGTTAATTTAAAATCCATTGTACAAATCACAGCCCTCTTAACGTCACAGCATGCGCACACTTTAGAACATTAATTTTTGTCTTTATATACCGTGAATTTTATAATTTCTCTTGCTAGCCACAACTGAAATAGAAGGGAAGAGATTTTTTGATACTCAAGAAACAGGAGGAAGTGACTGAAGCAGTATCATGTGGAGGCTTAAGATTGCAGAGGGTGGGAATGATCCAAACATATACAGCACCAATAACTTTCTGGGGAGGCAAACATGGGAGTTTGATCCTGATGCTGGCACCCTTGAAGAGCGAGCTGAGGTTGAAGAGGCTCGCCAAAATTTCTGGAAAAACCGCAACGTGGTCAAGCCCAGCTCTGATCTCCTCTGGAAATTCCAGGTACACGAACACACACACAACTTCACAGCATATGTTTTCCTATGTATATACAAGAGTTATGTTTCTATTTTTAGTTATTTCCATGGAGAGTGTAACTGCTCAAATAATATTAATCACCTTTTTAGTTCATCATTGATCACCTTTTTAGTCACTTACTTTTATATAATAAATTGCAGTTTCTGAGGGAGAAAAAATTCAAGCAAACGATCCCTCAGGTCAAGATTGAGGATGGCGAAGAAATTTCGTACGAAAAAGCAACGAGTGCTTTGAGGAGGAGTGTTCATTTGTTTACAGCCTTGCAGGCTAGCGATGGCCATTGGTGTGCTGAAAATTCTGGCCCGATGTTCTTTTTCCCTCCCCTGGTTACTACTCCCAATCCCTGCCTATCATTTTACTTAGCAACATGCTCTGCAAATACTATCAGGCACGGAGATGGGAGAACATAAGTTACTAATAATATTTAAACAATACCGAGCGCATTGAAATACGAAGTAGCCAATAAATAATGAAAGAAATTGGTATAATTTGGCAGAAGGCCTTTTGATTTTTGGGCAAGGACTTTTGGATTTTTGTAATATATATTTTTTAAAATCTTCAAACTTCTATGCAGCTCGTATAATTTTACTATACCTATAATTTGCCCTTATTGAGTTTAAGACAGAGACTTTCAAGAGCGAGGAACCCCCTCCTGAATCCTTCGGACAAGATTTAACTTGATTGAAAAAGATGAAATCTGATGAACCGCGAACAAGTTTGACTTGATCTGAAGAACTGATGATCAGAACGTAAAAAAAGAAAATCCAGTATGCTTAAGGCCATGTTGCTGTTTAACTCTGCTTTCACGAGTAGCATCAGAATGAATTTGGAGGCCTGTTTGCTCAGTTTTCACAATTTTGCAAACTATAATTCAGATATTTTGTGCATTCAATTTCTACCGACAGTCTTCTTTTTCCCCCAATGCAGGTTTTTTCTCTGTGTATTACAGGACATCTTAATGCTATCTTCTCTGCAGAGCATAAAAAAGAAATCCTACGTTACGTATACTGTCACCAGGTAGAAATATTTGTAAATTACAGGGATGACAAAAGAAGTAGTAGCTTTACCATATTAATTTTTTCTTTTTCGTCTTGGCCTTAAGGCTTTACCAGTACCAGATTGCTAATGTGCTGCATCTTATCTTGTAGAATGAAGATGGTGGGTGGGGATTACACATTGAGGGTCATAGCACCATGTTTTGTACAGTTCTGAACTACATCTGTATGCGCATGCTTGGAGAAGGACGTGATGGTGGCAAAGACAAAGCATGTGAAAGAGCAAGGAAGTGGATTCTTGATCATGGCAGTGCAGTTGCCATAAGCTCCTGGGGAAAGACTTGGCTTGCGGTAAAACATATGATTCAACTCAATTCCATACTCTTAAACTAGTTATTGGTTGCTAGTTTGTATCATTAGTAGAATGTTTCCTGTGTAATAAAAAAACGAAAGAAATTTCTATCTGCATGACACGTGTAATGTTGCTTTTATATTCTAATTGTTTGATTTTCCTGTGCTGTAGATAATTGGTGTGTATGAGTGGGCTGGATGCAATCCAATGCCCCCAGAATTTTGGTTCTTGCCATCTACATTTCCCATTCATCCAGGTTTGCATTTTGTTTATTTGAGTACATGGAGTTGTTGAAGCATGAAACTTATATATAAACATTATGAAATCCTGCAATAAGTTTAGCATATGATTGATGGAAACTGCAGATACTCGAGTTAGTGTTTAATTTATCATTACGGTCTTTGAGAGTTGCCAACTTCATAGTTTCTAGAATTCTGTCCATTAACTTGAATTTAGTTGCTTGTGTAAAGCCTGCTATTAGCTCTGCCATTCCAATCATGCATTTCATAAATGCAGGAAATTTGCTGGGCTACTGTCGGCTCACTTACTTGCCTATGGCATACTTGTATGGGAAGAAGTTTGTTGGTCCAATCACACCTCTCATATTACAAATTAGGGAAGAAATCTACAATGAACCTTACGAGAAATTCAATTGGAGGAGAGTCCGCCATTTATGTGCAAAGGTCAGTTGACTTTTAGCAGCTGTTCTTCAAAAAATGATCTTCATTTTTCTTCAAAATTTGTTTTGTTTCTTCAGGAGGATAACTATTATCCACATACTTCGATACAAATATTATTTTGGGATGCTATTTATACCTTTGGCGAGCCTCTTCTTACTCGGTGGCCCTTCAACAAATTGAGAGAGAAGGCTCTCAACAAAACAATGGATCACATTCATTATGAAGATGAGAGCAGTAGATACATTACCATAGGATGTATCGAAAAGGTAACACACTTCCAGAGCTATAGCAGAAAACAAAGCCAGTACAGTAAAACATTTGGCTATTACACATGTTCTTTAATGTTTGGAAATTTGTACCACTGAACTGGAACAGCCATTAGATATGCTGGCTTGCTGGGTTGAAGATCCCCATGGGGATTATTTTAGGAGGCACCTTGCTAGGATCATGGATTATGTATGGATTGGAGAAGATGGAATAAAGATGCAGGTCGGTAAACTTTATCAAAATAATAGTACCTAAACGGTTCATGTCATCTTTCCACTTACTGATTTATGTTATCAACAAAAACATGAATTTTCCTCGTAAACTCGAGTTTATGCTTATTAGTCATAGACTTTTTAGATTTGCAAACCAGAAGTATGAGATGCGAATCGAGTATGATTTTTTCCTTTTCATATTCATTTTAGAGTTTTGGTAGTCAAGTGTGGGATACCAGTCTTGCCCTTCAAGCTTTGATTGCTAGCAACCTCTCAGACGAAACAGGACCTGCACTTAAGGAAGGGCATAGCTTCATAAAGAACTCTCAGGTTTCCAAATTTCATATCCTGAAATTGTTTCTTCCTCTCACGTGTTTCTTGTATCTTCTGGTTTGGGATTCTGCTTTTCTGATCCCACATCAAATCTTGAAGGTCACTGAGAATCCTCCCGGAGACTTCAGAAGGATGTTTCGCCATATCTCTAAAGGATCGTGGACTTTCTCTGACAAAGATCATGGCTGGCAAGTGTCTGACTGCACTGCAGAAAGCATGAAGGTAAATTGTAATTTCTGTTCTAGTTATCTGCTGTAAGAAATACTATAACAAGTTGAGCTTTTTCGTAGAACATTTACCATGGCTACATACTTTGTGACTCGCTTGTTCTGCAGTGTTGCCTTCTTTTTTCAATGATGCCTCCGGAAATCGTAGGTGAAAAAATGGAACCTCAGAAGCTTTTTGATTCTGTCAATATTTTACTCTCTCTTCAGGTGAGGCAATTGGTTGCATTCAAATAGTGACCTTTGTGTACTTGAAACTTTTCAACTTTCCCTGGTATTTCCTTGGATTTGCCCCTTTCTAGAACATGGCTTTCATAAAGTAACAATCAGCTCGATCTTTTTTATTTATAATTATGCAGAGTAAAAATGGTGGGGTATCTGCTTGGGAACCGGCGGGAGCTGGATTATGGTTGGAGGTAAGTTCTTCAAGCCATCGATCTAAACTCGAAATGTTCAACTTAAACTTTGTTTGTTTTCCTCCAAGACTTGACTTGGAATATGATATTTCAACTGTGACATCTCTGCTGTTCATCTAGTGGCTCAATCCTGTGGAGTTCCTAGAGGATCTTGTAGTTGAGCTTGAGTAAGATTCTTGAACCATTTTACTTCAAATAGTTCAGAAAGATTACTTTTTGAGCATCTCCATTAAGAATTTCGAAAACTTTGTTGGAAGACTAATAAAACAGCGATCCAGGTATGTTGAGTGCACATCATCAACAATACAGGCATTAGTCGTGTTTAAGAAGTTATACCCTGGCCACAGGACAAAAGAGATCCAAGATTCCATCCTAAATGGTGTCAAGTTCATTGAAAAGATACAAAAGCCTGATGGCTCATGGTATGATCCATTAAAGGAATTGCTACATTGTTGTAAAGGCAATTGTCAGAAAATTGTCAGAAAATGGACTAAATAAAGCAAGAATTACACTGCAGGTATGGTAACTGGGGAATATGCTTTATCTACGGTACATTTTTTGCTCTTGGGGGGCTAGCATCTGCTGGAAAGACTTACTCGAATTGCCTGGCTGTTCGTAAAGGAGTTGATTTCTTACTCAGATCACAGAGAGAGGATGGTGGGTGGGGCGAGAGTTACCTTTCAAGCCCAAAGAAGGTAATAATACCATTTCAAAGATTTCTAAAGAACTCATTTATGCAATAACATTTTGTGTGAGTGTTGACGCAGGAATATGTACCTCTTGAGGGTAACCACTCAAATCTGGTGCAAACTGCATTGGCTATGATGGGTTTGATTCATGGTGGTCAGGTCAGATTAGTAGCCTCTCTCTTCCTGATTATATATATATATGCGCTTCTTTTTCCACCAAAATCCAAAATCTGAAGTTCCTTCTCTGATTAATAGGCGGACAGAGACCCTGCACCCCTTCATCGTGCTACCAAGTTATTGATTAATTCTCAAACAGAACTTGGTGATTTTCCCCAGCAGGTAATTGACTTGTTGCTTTGCACACAAAGAGAAGAAATCATAAGAAAAAAAACAGAAAAGAAGCTGCATGCCGTTTAAGAAAATCCTTGAAAGAAGATTTCTGATGAGATTTTCAGGGAAGAAGAGAGAAAGAATTGTTTTTTTGTCAATCACCATCCTATTAGATTGTATGTTTTAACACGTTATCTTCTACGTTCACCACCGACTGAATTATAACACTGCTGCTTTGTCACAGGAAATCGGGGGAGCTTTTATGAGGAATTGCATGTTACATTATTCTGCGTATAGGAGTATCTTCCCCATTTGGGCTCTCGCAGAGTATCGCCGGCATGTTGTGTCGCCGCCCAAAAATATTTGAACCAAGATTGGGGCAAATGTGGAAATAATTAAAATCCAAGCAAGAAGGATCACGCATATTTTCGGGGATGTTTGTAATTTTTTCTTCTGATTTTCGTGTTTTCTAAATATAATATTCACATGGAAATTACTCAAAATAAAATATTTTATAGCCCATCTTATTATTGTCAATTTTGCTTCGTTTTGACTGAAACGTTTCATACTAGTTAAAAAACTAGACAAAACAACATTGTTTTATCTCGGTTTAATTTTTTATTTGTTTCAGATTTTTCGGTCAAATACTAGCTAAATCATGCCAATATTTTATTTTGTCTGTGCTGTTTTGGTCTTAAAAAAAAAAATTCATTCTTGCCGCGCATCTCCTGCTTTTTATGTGGATAAATTGTGGGTTTCTATCTAATCTAGCGGTATCAAATTGATTTTTTTTTATTAAACTATATATATATATATATATATATATATATATATATATATATATATATATATATATATAATTGTTTATGAGATATATTGAAAATGTGAGAACCAAAATTAAAACAATGAAAATTAAAAAATATATATTATAAGAAAATAAAATTATTGCGTCTACTTTAATTTTATAAAAAATTAAAATTATATTTAATTTTTTTGCTTTTTGTCATCAAAGAATTAAATTGAAACACCCCATCACCTCCATAATAAAATAATTTAAAAACAAAAATTTACATAATTATTTTTCATGCTTACCTACAATTGTGATGGACTAAATAATAGATGATTTTTAGAGATGTTTCTAATTTTGATATTATATTTGTTTGACTTTGTATTTGTATTATATAATTTAAAGTCAATTTATCTTGAGTTTGAATTATGTTTGTTAAATTAATATTTTAATTATATATATATATATATATATATATATATATATATATATATGATGATCTCATAGCTTAAACCGTAAATTTAACAGGTTAACATTCAATATATTATTATTTTAATATTTTAAAAATATTATTTTAAATCTTCTTAAATCAAATTATATTTTTCGAAGAATCTAATTATTTTTAAATCTATTAAATCAATTTAGCGAGTTTAAAACTTTTTTATACTAGAGTAACACCAAACTATTTTTTTGATATTAAAAAAATTGATCTCCGGTATATCTCCAACGTGTATGCCAGCAAGCCAGCCAACCAAGCCCCCCTAGCTTGACCAATACTGAAGCGACTTGTGGATGAAGCCTTGAATTCGTTTCCTTACCAATTGATATGGCTTGGCCTTACGGCCCATACCCTCTCCCCTTCCATCTTTTACAAGGAAAGCCACCCAAAATACGCAGAGCACAACTCGTAGCAAGCTTTATTATAAAGAAAGACATCCTCGTACTCGTGTCTCCTTTCACGCTTCCTGTCTCTTTAATTTGAGAAATATGGAAAATCAAGAAAACAACAAAACCCCACCAGCAGAAGAATCGAAAATGCAATGCCAAACGATAGTAACTATGAAATCCCATCTCCAAAACATCATCACCAAACCAAAGGGAAGAAGGTAATGACCCAGAAGAAGAAGAAGAAGAGGATTTCACTGGCCAGTTTCAGTGTTCTGTTTGCCTGCAAGTCTTATATTTAGATACTATTTTTATTTAGCTTCTGTAATTTCTATGGTAACAAGTTAGCTGTATGGTGTCCCTCTACACATGGCCTTGAACCATGTGTTAAAAAAAATCATATGCGCTCCTTTCCCATTCTTCTGGAAAACAATATCTAGCTTTTTACTTTCATTTATTGCTAATCAAAATTGTTAGTGTTAGGTTCGCTTTTATTAACAAAAACAAAATAATTAAAGCTACTAGCATGATTTTTTTTTATGGATGTTTTATTTTTTGAAAAAATATTTTTTATAGATTTATATGAACGAGTAAAATTCATTGTTTCAAGTTTTTATAAAAAATATATATACTCGAAATCTAATATGCAAATTACAAATTGTCTATCATATTGTAAATAAAAGAATTGAAATGTTGAATTTGCTGAGATGATTTTCTATTGATGTTGAGTAGTGTATTTATACAATGTGTGGTGTAACAGATTCACTACAATCCAGAAATCTGTTACACCACAAGTTCTGCTATTCTATAACAATAAAGTAGAATCAATTACTAACATTACAATCTGCACAAATACAATCTGTTTCACATTATATTGCTGCTGCTCTACACATATTACTAGCATAATGATTTTACTGTAACTCTGAACTCATTCTTATTGTGAATTTAAAATTACTATTTTATCTTTATAAACAAAAAAAAAAAAATGATCTTGGCAATGAGGCATAGGGTGATTTTCTTTGCACAGTATGATAATTAAAATATTCGTTAAAGCATATTTAAACTAGCGTTATTTTGACTTTTTCTCTTTCTAAAGCTCATTAAAATAACTTAATTGTCTTTGAATTTAAGGTATTTTATGCTTATGTACAAGGAACTCTTTTGGGGGTTCGGTGAGGGCAATTTGATATTTTAGTATATATAAAATATTATTTAATATTAAAAAGCTAATGTAGTGTCCGTGACTATATAGTGATTGTTAGGGAGTATAATTGAGGTTGTTTTTTAAAATGTTTTTAGTTCAGAAATGTATTAAAATAATATATTTTTTTTAATTTTTAAAAATTATTTTTAATATCAATATATAAAAATAATCTGAAAATATTAATATTTTTTAATTTAAAATGAAAAATAAAATAAAAAAATTCAATTTTTTTTTAATATTTTTGAAACGAAACAAAAAACACCTTTATGTGTGAGGTTTTGGACGGCGACGTGGTGTTCTCCGAAGTTGAAAACGACGAGGATTAGTGGGGTTTCTTGTAAGGATTTGCGAGAGTTCAGTGAAGTTGAAAACGACAGACGAGGAGAAACTTAAGAAGAAGTTATCTCCAAAGAAAAAACGAAAGAGAGAGAATGTTGGTTCGAGTATCATTAATTGCCTGTTTAGCAGGTAAGTTTAAAATGTTTTCGAAAGTTTTTTTTGTTTAAAAATATATTAAAATAATATTTTTTTTATATTTTAAAAATTATTTTTAACATAAAAATGATCTAAAAATATTAAAAAATAATAATTTAAAATTAATTTTTTTTTCAAAAACACTTTCTAAACCTATTCCCAAACACCACTAAGTATCAAAAATAAAAATAAAAATTATTTAGTTCTCCATTTAAATTATCTAAATATGATAAAATATTATTTAATATTAAAAAGCTAATGGGCTGTCCGTGACTATGTCTATGTATGAGATTTTGGACGGCGAGCGTGGTGTTCTCCGATTCGCTGCGGTGTTTGAATTCTTATGACGCGCTTTCATTACCAGGCAGCATGTGTGGCTAACATACCTTTGGTTTGGTGGCCATATATTTCTTTTCTTTTCTTTCTTGATTTCCATACATGTTCCTGTAAATTTTTAAATCAACCATTTAATTTTGTTTTCTATTTTTTTATTACTGGTTGTATTATTTCAAATAATTTATGAAATTGAGATTCTCTCTCAATTTTATTCTCCTTTGATTTTTTATTTTGTTTTTATTATTAATATTTGGATTTCTTTTGAGGGTATTGATTCGTACAAAATAGGCAGGTGAAGGGAGTGAAAGGTGACGTCAGCATGGAGTTTATGAAACTGTACAGTTACCGGGAGTTTGGTTTTGAAGGTGGTGGTGATGTTGTCATCTCTTGCTATTTACTTGTCAAATTTATTGTGTTACTTCAGAGACTGAATCTTCTGGGCCAGTTAGGTGCTCCACATTTCACACCAGATGTTACAAAAGAGAGAGTGGTGGTTGGAATATCATCAAGTGCCCAGAACAATAAAAAAAAATATATTTATTGGTCGATTGAGTTTCAAAAGTTTATAAGAAAAAAATGATTTTTTTTTTTGTTTTTGTTAAATTAAATTTTTTTTGATGCTTTTAAATCATATTCATGTGTTGATATAAAAAATTATTTTAATATATTTCTGAACAAAAAACATTTTCAAAAACAACCTCAATCAAACTTACAAGCAAGCACTTAGAATTTAACAAAAACTTATTATCTAAATATATGATTTTCTTTACTTTTAATATGTATTTTTTAAAAATTGAATTGTCGCAAACTACAAGTTATTTAACTGTCCAACCTCTAAGAATAATCCACATGAAACACACTTATCAATTCACATTAAAAATATGTCTGAGAGTGTGATAATGATTTTTTTTTTTAAAATGCTTTTAAATATATTAAAATAATATTTTTCAGAAAGTTTTTTAATATAAACATATCAAAACAATATAAAAATATATCAAAATTTGGTAGATAACTATTTTTTTTCAGAAAAAAACAGTTTTTTATTACTGGCTGTATTATTTCAAATAATTTTTTATGTATTTTTTATTTTGAAAATTATTTTTAATATCTTTAAATATATATAAAGTGTAAACTGATGTTTTCCCGGTCCAAATGTAATTTAAAAAGCATTTTCAAATTGATAATAGAAAAGGGGAGTGGTGCTCTGGATGGGATGGAGTTGTATATGTTCTTACGTGCCCTAGGAAGCAATGGAACTCTTTGCTTGCAAACCTTAACCAAATAATTATATTTTATTCTGCCCCGTGTATCATCAACCACGTAACACATAGATACTATCAAATAAAATAACAACTAAAAAAACTGAATATTTAAAGTTTCAAATTCAAAGCAATTATCGCCTTTGCTACCCACACTCTCTCTCTCAATATGCCATGCTTCCCTGTATAAATTGAGAACGGAGGAGCACGATTCATCAGCAAGAACGATCCAGTTGCTATACAGTTCAACTAATTTCTTAAAATCTTTAAAACCTGTTTATCAATTATCCCATAAGTGATAATTAATAAATATATAACCTGTAGGCAAATAACTTTTAGGTTTGCTATAGCGGTGGACTAGCAGTTTCTATTATAATCTAAGTAGGCTTGAAATTTTTACTAAAAGAAATCTAATTTGTTTAATTTTTAAGTTATTTCTTACATTCAAATTATTTAATTGCTCCGCAAATTTTAATTTGTTTCCCATAAATATTTTAAATACTTTTACAAGTGTTGAATTATAAGTGTGAAGCTGTAAGAAAAATGTCCACGGTTCAAATTGTTAACATTTAACTTAAGAAATTTAATTCAGACCAATATATTTCCGTCTTCCAAGCCAGAATTTATCAAGTAATCATCTTATTTAAAAATTTAAATTATTAGATGAGGTCCCAGAGTATGATTTATATTTTTCTATAACACACTCACTCAAGTAGAAGCTCTTTAGGCTTGAAACATGCACATATTCACACTACTTTATGTTTGATTTTTATCAAATAAAAAAGGATGAGATTCAAACTCGTAACTGTTGGGTCAATAAAACTCTAATACCATATCAATAAACCATTTTACTTAAAATTTTGATGTATTAAATAAAACTTTAAAATATAATTTATATTATTTTTTAATATAATTAAATTCATACCAGAGGAGTTGAAGCGACTGTAATGGATTGGTATAGACAGGTTTTAATGGGTGATGACATGTACACTTCTCCTTGAATGACGAAGGGTAAACGAAAACTGAATAATAATAATAATAATAAAGAAACTGTAGACACGTGGAGCACGAGTGGTCCTCCCTCGTGGCAGCATTGGTGCAGGGTGAGTCATCGTCCGTCCTGCCCCACGCACTTCATTGCGTTAACATGACATGGACATGACATGCTAATATTATTTATTACTTGCCTTCCCCGTCGCTCACCTTCCAAAGTAGATATGTGGAATATCTACTGAGATATTGTTGACCCGTCTTCTCTGTTCGAGAATGGAGGAAAGTTATTTTATTTTTGAAAATATATTTTTTTAAAATATATTAAAATAATATTTTTTAATATTTAAAATTTATTTTTGCAATATATTAATATATAAAAATAATATAAAAATATTAATTATTTTTTTAATTTAAAATAAAAAATAAATTATTACCAATCACCCTTTCAGTCTGCTATCCAGTTTTGCCTAGGCCTTCTCCTTTGCCGACACTTAGTCCCACAGCTTGTTAACAGAGACTTCACTTCGTGGCAAAGTTGTCGTCTTTTCAACCATGTTTACTGCTCTCGGATCATCAACATGAGATCTCAATCGACCATTAATTTGAACAAATAACTGGAATAATATGTTTCCTAGTACCAATTTATTATATTATTATAAATAAAGAAATTGTAGTGGTTTCAAAAATTTAAACACATTATTATTATTATTATTATTATTATTATTATTATTATTATTAGATTTAGTTGCTTAAATCTATAAATTTCATGATATTTAAATTGTAACTAATGATTTTCTGTTATTTAGTATTTCTTTTCACTTACCCTAATTTTGAGTTGCCAATTTATTTAATATGATTTTCAACTTTTAATATTAATTCAAAAAATAAGTTAAAATGGCTTTAAGTTAACAACTTTAAGCTAAAACTATATTTAGTAAAAATGAGCTGAGAAGAAAGGTCGTATAGTTAAAACTATAAAAGCAACTTTTATTATATTTAATATATGTTAAATGTTAAAAATCCCAACTTTTGATTAAAGCAAAACTTCTTGACATAATTTGCTAAAAAGTTTTGTTCTTATTTAAGTTTAAAGTTATTTTTTTTCTAAAAATGTTGGAAAATAGTTTGCAAAATCAAATAAATATATTTGCAGCATAATAAGAACTTAAACCAAGACATAAAATCAAAAACGGTTTTTTTTTAAATAATTTATTTAGTGTTTTTATTTCATTTTTATGTGCTAAAGTTGAAAATAATTTATTAAAAATAAAAAAAATATTATTTTAATACATTTGTAAATAAAAAATACTTTTAAAAACAATATTAATCATAATTCTAAACAGAAACTAAATTGTGTTTATAATGTTAGGAAGAGTGTTTTTATGTTTTTTTTATTAAGATAAAGTAAAAAATTATTTTTTCAACAAATTGACTGTAATTCGATAATTAAAGTTTAAGAATTAAAGAGGTGTTGTTTGTTATTTTTTTAAACTTAGGCATCTAGGCATTTCAGCTTGATTCCAAACTTGGTAGGGATAGGGCTCGGTTCAAGTATAAATATTTTATGTTTATTTTAATTTACTCATCTTCAAATTATTATCACATACACATATCAATACTTTATTTTTTTTTAAAAAAAATATAATTATCTTAATTTACTCACCTTAAAATTATTATCTTGTATTTTCAATTATGTTAGATTTTAACTTTGTATTGGTGCAAATATTTTATTTGATATACAGTTGATTAATTGGTTTTATTATTAGATTTATTTAAAAGATTAAATATTTGAGTAAATTATAATTTAATTATATAGCAATGATTTCTTTTATGTGATGATTACAAATCTTTTCTTAATATTCATCGGACGACGGAAGAAATCATCATTCTAAGGTAGACGACGGAAGAAATCATCATTCTAAGGTAGTTAAAAAGCTAATGGTCATTATAAATTACAGTAAAAATAATGATCTTTATTTATTACAAACTTGATGATAATACATATTAAGAGTAAAACACACACATATTTTGTATTTCATTATGTTTTATTTTTCATAAATAAATTAAATATATAAATATCGTAGTGTTTAATACATAATTGTCAAATATAATATCATTGTTCTTTCTTATTTTGTCATTTCAGATTTCTCATTTTTTAATTCAATATAATAACTAGATAATAATTGTGGTTAAAAATACTTTTTAATTATAAATATATTAAAATAATATTTTTTTTAATATCAACACATTATAAATATAAAAAACATAAAACACTTAATTTAATAATTTTTAGATAAAAAACATTGTGAAAATTATTTTTTTAAAAGCAAGTTAAATAAGTACTATGAAGTTAGGAGTTGACTTTAAGTCCGTTCCTGTTTCGAATGCACTTGAAAAATATTTTATTTTAAATTATTTTTTAGTATTTTAAATTATTTTAACAAGTGATGTTAATAATATATTTTTAAAAATAAAAAAAATATTATTTTAATATATTTTGAAATATAAAACACTTTAAAAATACAACTAAACCACAGTTCCATCAACTCAATTTCCTATTTGGTACTGAGTTTAAAAATATATATTTTTTAAATATATTATTACTTTACCTTTTTGAAAAGCAATCCCACGGTACGAAACAGTTCCGGAAAGATTCTTCTAACTTCGCGCTCACCTATCTTGTATTCTATGGGTATAATTGAGTTAGCTGAGTAGTAAAATTTCACTTTATCAAGTTCTTACAGAAATTAAATGTTATAACTCGAATTTAAAATCCATTGTACAAATCACAGCCCTCTTAACGTCACACCATGCGCACACTTTAGAACATTAATTTTTGTCTATATATACCGTGAATTTTATAATTTCTCTTGCTAGCCACTACTGAAATAGAAGAGAAGTGATTTTTTGATACTCAAGAAACAGGAGGAAGTGACTGAGGCAGTATCATGTGGAGGCTTAAGATTGCAGAGGGGGGGAATGATCCAAACATATACAGCACAAATAACTTTCTGGGGAGGCAAACATGGGAGTTTGATCCTGATGCTGGCACCCTTGAAGAGCGAGCTGAGGTTGAAGAGGCTCGCCAAAATTTCTGGAAAAACCGCAACGTGGTCAAGCCCAGCTCTGATCTCCTCTGGAAATTCCAGGTACACGAACACACACACACAAATTCACAGCATATGTTTTCCTATGTATATTCAAGAGTTATGTTTCTATTTTTAGTTATTTCCATGGAGAGTGTAACTGCTCAAATAATATTAATCACCTTTTTAGTACATCATTAATCACCTTTTTAGTTACTTACTTTTATATAATAAATTGCAGTTTCTGAGGGAGAAAAAATTCAAGCAAACAATCCCTCAGGTCAAGATTGAGGATGGCGAAGAAATTTCGTACGAAAAAGCAACGAGTGCTTTGAGGAGGAGTGTTCATTTGTTTACAGCCTTGCAGGCTAGCGATGGCCATTGGTGTGCTGAAAATTCTGGCCCGATGTTCTATTTCCCTCCCCTGGTTATTACTCCCAATCCCTGCCTATCATTTTACTTAGCAAAATATATTAGCCAGAAGTTTCATCACCACCTAGAATCGGCAACATATAATTTTTCTGGTGACCATTTGGCTACAAACCCAGCTAGATCTGCTTCTCTTTCTTTTTAGCGTAAGAAAGTCGCAGCATGCTCTGCAAATACTATCAGGCATGGATATGGGAGAACATAAGTTACTAATAATATTTAAACAATACCGAGCGCATTGAAATACGAAGTAGCCAATAAATAATGAAAGAAATTGGTATAATTTGGCAAAATGCCTTTTGATTTTTGGGCAAGGACTTCTGGATTTTTGTAATATATACTTTTTACAAATTTTCAAACTTCTGTGCAGCTCGTATAATTTTACTATACCCATGGGAAGTTATTGTAATTTACCCTTATTGAGTTTAAGACAGACTTTCAAGAGCAAGGAACCCCCCACCTGAATCCTTCGGACAAGATTTAACTTGATTGAAAAAGTTGAAATCTGAAAGACTTTATTTGACTTGATCTGAAGAACTGATGATCAGAACGTAAGAAAAGAAAATCCAGTATGCTTCAGGCCATGTTGCTGCTTAACTCTGCTTTCACGAGTAGCATCAGAATGAATTTGGAAGCCTGTTTGCTCAGTTTTCAAAATTTTGGAAAATATAATTCAGATATTTTGTGCATTCAATTTCTACCGACAGTCTTCTTTTTCCCCCAATGCAGGTTTTTTCTCTGTATATTACAGGACATCTTAATGCTATCTTCTCTGAAGAGTATAAAAAAGAGATCCTACGCTACATATACTGTCACCAGGTAGAAATATTTGTAAATTACAGGGATGACAAAAGAAGTAGTAGCTTTACCATATTAATTTTTTCTTTTTCGTCTTGGCTTTAAAGCTTTACCAGTACCGGATTGCTAATGTGCTGCATCTTATGTTGTAGAATGTAGATGGCGGGTGGGGATTACACATTGAGGGTCATAGCACCATGTTTTGTACAGTTCTGAACTACATCTGTATGCGCATGCTTGGAGAAGGACGTGATGGTGGCAAAGACAAAGCATGTGAAAGAGCAAGGAAGTGGATTCTTGATCATGGCAGTGCAATTGCCATAAGCTCCTGGGGAAAGACTTGGCTTGCGGTAAAACATATGATTCAACTCAATTCCATACTCTTAAACTAGTTATTGGTTGCTAGTTTGTATCATTAGTAGAATGTTTCCTGTGTAATAAAAAAACGAAAGAAATTTCTATCTACATGACACGTGTAATGTTGCTTCTATATTCTAATTGTTTGATTTTCCTGTGCTGTAGATAATTGGTGTGTATGAGTGGGCTGGATGCAATCCAATGCCCCCAGAATTTTGGTTCTTGCCATCTACATTTCCCATTCATCCAGGTTTGCATTTTGTTTTATTTGAGTACATGGAGTTGTTGAAGCATGAAACTTATATATAAACATTATGAAATCCTGCAATAAGTTTAGCATATGATTGATGGAAACTGCAGATACTCGAGTTAGTGTTTAATTTATCATTACGGTCTTTGAGAATTGCCAACTTCATAGTTTCTAGAAATCTGTCCTCTTAACTTGAATTTAGTTGCTTGTGTAAAGCCTGCTTTTAGCTCTGCCATTCCAATCATGCATTTCATAAATGCAGGAAATTTGCTGGGCTACTGTCGGCTCACTTACTTGCCTATGGCATACTTGTATGGGAAGAAGTTTGTTGGTCCAATCACACCTCTCATATTACAAATTAGGGAAGAAATCTACAATGAACCTTACGAGAAACTCAATTGGAGGAGAGTCCGCCATTTATGTGCAAAGGTCAGTTGACTTTTAGCAGCTGTTCTTCAAAAAATGATCTTCATTTTTCTTCAAAATTTGTTTTGTTTCTTCAGGAGGATAACTATTATCCACATACTTCGATACAAATATTATTTTGGGATGCTATTTATACCTTTGGCGAGCCTCTTCTTACTCGGTGGCCCTTCAACAAATTGAGAGAGAAGGCTCTCAAGAAAACAATGGATCACATTCATTATGAAGATGAGAACAGTAGATACATTACCATAGGATGTGTCGAAAAGGTAACACACTTGCAGATATAGCAGAAAACAAAGCCAGTACAGTAAAACATTTGCCTATTACACATGTTCTTTAATGTTTGGAAATTTGTACCACTGAACTGGAACAGCCATTAGATATGCTGGCTTGCTGGGTTGAAGATCCCCATGGGGATTATTTTAGGAGGCACCTTGCTAGGATCATGGATTATGTATGGATTGGAGAAGATGGAATAAAGATGCAGGTCAGTAAACTTTATCAAAATAATAGTACCTAAACGGTTCATGTCATCTGTCCACTCACTGATTTATCTTATCAACAAAAAAAATGAATTTTCCTCATAAACTCGAGTTTACTTATTAGTCATAGACTTTTTAGATTTGCAAACCAGAAGTATGAGATGCAAATCGAGTATGATTTTTTTTCCTTTTCATATTCATTTTAGAGTTTTGGTAGTCAAGTGTGGGATACCAGTCTTGCCCTTCAAGCTTTGATTGCTAGCAACCTCTCAGAAGAAACAGGACCTGCACTTAAGGAAGGGCATAGTTTCATAAAGAACTCTCAGGTTTCCAAATTTCATATCCTGAAATTGTTTCTTCCTCTCACGTGTTTCTTGTATCTAGTTCTGGTTTGGGATTCTGCTTTTCTGATCCCACATCAAATCTTGAAGGTCACTGAGAATCCTCCGGGAGACTTCAGAAGGATGTTTCGCCATATCTCTAAAGGATCGTGGACTTTCTCTGACAAAGATCATGGCTGGCAAGTGTCTGACTGCACTGCAGAAAGCATGAAGGTAAATTGTAATTTCTTTTCTAGTTATCTGCTGTATAAAATACAATAACAAGTTGAGCTTTTTCCAAGAACATTTACCATCGCAACATACTTTGTGATTCGCTCGTTCTGCAGTGTTGCCTTCTTTTTTCAATGATGCCTCCGGAAATCGTAGGTGAAAAAATGGAACCTCAGAAGCTTTTTGATTCTGTCAATATTTTACTTTCTCTTCAGGTGAGGCAATTGGTTGCATTCAAATAGTGACCTTTGTGTACTTGAAACTTTTCAACTTTCCCTGGTATTTCCTTGGATTTGCTCCTTTCTAGAACATGGCATTCATAAAGTAACAATCAGCTCGATCTTTTTTATTTATAATTATGCAGAGTAAAAATGGTGGGGTATCTGCTTGGGAACCGGCAGGAGCTGGATTATGGTTGGAGGTAAGTTCTTCAAGCCATCGATCTAAACTCGAAACGTTAAACTTAAACTCTGTTTGTTTTCCTCCAAGACTTGACTTGGAATATGGTATTTCAACCGTGACATCTCTGCTGTTCATCTAGTGGCTCAATCCTGTGGAGTTCCTAGAGGATCTTGTAGTTGAGCATGAGTAAGATTCTTGAACCATTTTACTTCAAATAGTCAAGAAAGATTACTTATTGAGCATCTCCATAAGGAATTTCAAAAACTTTGTTGGAAGACTAATAAAACAGTGATCCAGGTATGTTGAATGCACATCATCAACAATACAGGCATTAGTCGTGTTTAAGAAGTTATACCCTGGCCACAGGACAAAAGAGATCCAAGATTCCATCCTAAATGGTGTCAAGTTCATTGAAAAGATACAAAAGCCTGATGGCTCATGGTATGATCCATTAAAAGAATTGCTACATTCTTGTAAAGGCTGATGTACAGTTTGCAGAAAATTGCCAGAAAACGGACTAAATAAAGCAAGAATTACACTGCAGGTATGGGAACTGGGGAATATGCTTTATGTACGGTACATTTTTTGCTCTAGGAGCGCTAGCATCTGCTGGAAAGACTTACTCCAATTGCCTGGCTGTTCGTAAAGGAGTTGATTTCTTACTGAGATCACAGAGAGAGGATGGTGGGTGGGGCGAGAGTTACCTTTCAAGCCCAAAGAAGGTAATAATACCATTTCAAAGATTTCTAAAGAACTCATTTATGCAATAACATTTTGTGTGTGTGTTGACGCAGGAATATGTACCTCTTGAGGGTAACCACTCTAATCTGGTGCATACTGCATTGGCTATGATGGGTTTGATTCATGGTGGTCAGGTCAGATTAGCAGCCTGTCTCTTCCAATGTGTGTGTGTGTGTATGCGCTTCTTTTTCCACCAAAATCCAAAATCTAAAGTTGCTTCTCTGATTGATAGGCGGACAGAGACCCTGCACCCCTTCATCGTGCTACCAAGTTATTGATTAATTCTCAAACAGAACCTGGTGATTTTCCCCAGCAGGTAATTGACTTGTTGCTTTTAAGAAGAAATCATAAGAAAAAAACAGAAAAGAAGCTGCATGCCGTTTAAGAAAATCCATAAAAGAAGATTTCTGATGAGATTTTCAGGGAATAAGAGAGAAAGAATTGTTTTTTGTCAATCACCATCCTCTTAGATTGTATGTTATAACACTGCCACGTTCACCGCCGATTGGATTATAACACTGCTGCTTTGTCACAGGAAATCGGTGGAGTTTTTATGAGGAATTGCATGTTACATTACTCTGCGTACAGGAGTATCTTCCCCTTTTGGGCTCTTGCAGAGTATCGCCGGCATGTTGTGTCGCCGCCCAAAAATATTTGAACCAAGATAGGGGCAAATGTGGAGATAATTGATGGAGAAAAACTGCAAAATAAGTAAATAAATATATATATTCTCTTTCAAATATAATAGAATAAAAATCCAAGCAACATCCATATTCTCAGGGATGTTTGTAGTTTTTTTCTTCTGATTTTCGTGTTTTTTAAATAAAATATTTACATGAAAATTACTCAAAATAAAATATTTTATAGCCCATCTACAAGTTTAACTCATTTATTGAAAAAAATAACTCATGAATTTTATAAATATATATAAATTCACAATATTTATCAAAATGTTTCAACCACTATTATTGTCATTTTTCTACTATTACCTCATCAACATTACCTACACCATCCATGTTGTTATTGTTTCAACCACTATTATTGTCATTACTTTGTTCAACATGATCCATTTTTATTTCCTAAACAGATTTTATAATTTTAGTGGTTCCATAATTTCCACGTGTTTATTTGGTAAAAATATTTTCTTAATTACTAAGGAATATAAAAAATTCATTAAGCTTATTGGCATCTTGAAAAAGATGTCATTATTTTCAAAACCCTAATAAATAGGAAAAGGACATGGTATTTTCATATACATTTATGAAAAACTGAAGAGATGAGAATGTGGTTTGAGACACTACAAACATTAATTAATATAAATTTATCTTAGTTAATGTAATGTTTTGAAAATTTAAAAGGAAATTGAGGCTTATGTGGTGAATTATTATCCGTTATGAATTGTTTATTTTGAATTAAATTTAAGGAGAAATAGTTAAATTTTTACATTTTGAAAAAAAAAAATAGATAACTTGATTAAAAAACACATAGAATTATAAGTTATACTCTTGGATAAGTTTCTCAAATAAAAATTACTTTCTTTGTGAGTCTTTTGTTAGTATTTTTTTTTATATATATTTAGATAATTTTAATATTTTACTCGCGAGATGTCAATAGAATTTTCTTTGGTATCTATTTTTGAACTCTATCCACTTTTGAGATAGGTGAGGAGATAATGTGAGAGTTAATAAGTATCGACAAACTATATTAACTTGATATTACAAACTTCAAAAACTAAAATAGCTAGCCTACACACAGAAAAGGGAAAAAAAATAGAACGAAGCAAGTAAGGAAAATTTCTACCGCCTCTGGAAGTTGAAGGCCCTGATAGAGAAGGCAAATATGAAAGCAAAGAGGATTGTCCAGCCAAGAACCGCGGCTGCAACTACTCCGACAAAATCATGGTCGAATCCGAAATAGTCCTTCACAAATTGTTTCACTGTTTGAGTTTCGGTGAGGTCTCTCTGTATATCTCCATACTGTGATACAACCAAGCCATACAGGGACCATGAGACGGGGCATGCCCAGCAGTACCACCTCCACCATATCGGTATCCGCTGTTACAGACCAAATCGGAAAAACAGAATCACAAAATTGTTTCGCAAGGTAACCGATCACCATGGAAACTTGGAATTCGAAACGATTAAGGTAGTAATGAACACTTACAGGTCGAGGGACTACAAACCCCGAGAAGAGGTTCCATAGTAAATAAAATGCGCTGGAAACTATGGCGGCGACGTGGTGGTTTGGAGTGAAAGCCACCGTCATCATTCCATAGAAGGTGAAGTACAGTAATGTGAAGTACATAAAGAATAAATACCAAAAGAACTTAGCAGCAGTCCATTCAAATCCAACCATTGCATAAACTATAACGCCATAGACAGCAGCTTGAACAAATACGTAAGGAATCTCAATCAAGGTCTGCAGCAGCATAAGATGAAGTTTTGGTCAGCGCATGAAACAAGCAAAAATATGATGTCGAACAGGTTGCAGAATTATACATGCTGAAGAGGGATCACCCGAAATTCAAAGGCAACTGAATTTCGGCAACTGGGTCGTCGAAGTCGGAATGACGTGAAACTCACCCAGTCAATGCGTTTCGTCATTTGCGGTTTTTGGCCAAATTCCATCGTTTCGACCCCGAAATCGTCATTTTTGCTATTTTAGGAAAGTTTCGTTTTTGCAATAACTTTTGATTTAAGAGTCCGAATTGACTTTGGTCAATTGGTACTCTCTCAGAATTCATAGGCTTTTCACATTCTGCATTTATCTCAAATTTGCCATTTATGGCAAATTTAATGTTTTATGTCCTTTCCTTTTCTGTATTGAATTAGGCTAGGGTTTTTACTTTAAGTATCATTGTAAAACCTGCGGCCGACTCAACTATCATTTTATTGAATAAACATTGAGTTTTATTGAGATTTATTCTCGTTTTTGTTGATTTACGGAATATTAACGTTGATCATATTCCCTTGTGATTTTCTGTTGCGTCAAAATAATTTACTTGATGGGGTGAATTCTAAATTACCTGTGCGAAGGCATAGGGCAGAGCTGAATACATTCCGGCAGCTCTTTCCCTGTAGAAGACAGTTCTCTCGACAGCCACCACCGACTGTACAGCCGATCCATTTTGAAAACCAAGGAAAAGAACAGCTGTATACATCGAACCCATAGCATTGGAAAGATCTTGGGCAGTGCCCCTACAGTTCGTAAGATCATAAAGTTAGATGAACTGGTAGAGCTGTGGCAAACCATCAAAGCGTGAACTTCTATATTGTTTTAAGTTAGCCACTGCGACTTACAATTTGGAGCCAAGGTCCCAGAACATTGTCCCAAATATCAACGCAATGAAGGTTGTGAAAACAAATCTCACGGCAGTGTATGGCGGATTCCTCCAGTATGACCAGTGCTGCTTCCACAAGCAAGCCATGCATTGCGTGAAAAATGATGTTGAGTACTGCGTAGTGAAATGAATTTCCTTTGACCACGGAGCGGGCATGCTTACTTCTGCTATAAGTGCTCTGTTTCTCCTGAATTAAGCCACGCATCAGAGAAATACTTCAGTTCTCAAATTGAGAGGGCTTTAGAATGTTTTCCAGTGCTTTGAACACAATAAAACAACTACTTTAGCTGACCTGAGCAGATTTGAATTCTTGTAAATGGTAGCAAAATCAACCCCCAGAGCCATCTCTTGTGATGATGAAGTAACTTCCAGCATCCAGGTTGCTGGATTATAGCCATCTTTTATTTTACTCACTCCTTCAATTGCCTGAACAATTAGAAAGGTTAATGAATTAGTCAATAGTTGGTATGAGCGTAGCTTAGAAGATACTCGTAAAAGTTTGTGTTATTTGGTTGTTAATCAAATTAATCATACCTCGAAGTAGCTAATTAGATGGCTGGAATGACGACCCACTGGCCCCACATATATCTCTTCACCTCCTCGCTTCATCAGGAATAACTACAATTAATGCCAGGTTAACAATCCAAATTAACATGATGATAAACTCACGACGAGGTTCTAGCTCAGATAATTTATTATCAATTTTTACCTCGTCGAAAGCATCAAATATATCTATACTGGGCTGATGGATGGTGCAAACAACTGTTCTTCCAGTGTCAACTGTGTTCCTGACCGTTCTCATCACAATGGCCGCCGCTCTGGCATCTAGCCCTGAAGTTGGCTCATCCAGGAATATGATAGAGGGGTTTGCAACTAGCTCGACAGCAATTGTAAGCCGCTTGCGTTGCTCAGTGGA
This sequence comes from Salix caprea, assembly GCA_964035475.1. Taxonomy (NCBI): domain Eukaryota; kingdom Viridiplantae; phylum Streptophyta; class Magnoliopsida; order Malpighiales; family Salicaceae; genus Salix; species Salix caprea. The sequence continues at coordinate 14,271,997 of OZ037752.1, forward strand.
CAGACCAGTCACACCAGGCAACCCAACCAATGCATTGCGCAGCGGATTCAACTCCACAAGCTCCATGACTTCCTCGATGAACATCTGGAACAATTTTGGAAATGTAGACGTTGATTGGGTTTAGCTGACTAAAAAAGCCATAAGAGTTTCATTGAAGCTTTCTAGCACAATCACCGCAAACGACCAACTCCACCAAATCTCACGCTAAATAGCTAATATATGAAGCATATTACCTACCTTTCTGGTTTCAGAGTCAACTTCTGAGGGTAGACGAAGCCAGGCTGAGTAGAGTAAAGACTCATAGACGGTAACTTGTGGGGAGTGAATGTCATTTTGCTCACAGTATCCAGAAATTCTAGCAAAAGTTTCTTGCTTTTTTGGGTACCCAGAAATTTTGATGTCTCCCTCGATATATCCACCAGTTTTCCTACCAGCTAACACATCCATCAAAGTCGTTTTCCCAGCACCACTGACACCCATCAAAGCTGTAAGGACACCGGGCCTGAAAGCACCACTCACACCCTTCAAAAGCGTCAACCTATCCTCAACGACTCCTTGAACTTTCATTTCCTGAAAATTTCAATGCCAACATGATCAGTTTTGTCATGTTCTTTCAATGATATGTCATCAAAGCGAGATATAATTGTACTTTACTATATTTTGATACCTGTGGCATGTCGACCGAGTAAATAACGTCATCAAATGTGATAGAATGTGGTTCAAATGGAAGAACCATTCCTTTCTTACTGTTATTGCTGGCCTCGCCAATGGGATTTGAACCATTTCTACTAATTTCAACTCCACTCGCTGCTTGTAAATTGAAAATATATCGGTAATTTGATGTTGAGATTGGAGTGTGTCGATTGGAGCATTGGAGTATGTCGATTGGACAAAGGATGCAACCGGTTGATTATAGGAATAGCAACCGGTTGCATCTCTCCATTGCATCTCTCCATTGCATCTCTCCATCTCTATAAATATGTACATGCAGATTACGAAAATATATGAATGAATGAAAATATTCTTCTCTGTTTTTCAAGTTGGTATCAGAGCTAGGTTACCCTAAATCCTTCTTCTTTGAATCCGTAAACCATGAGCAAGTCAGATTCTGAAACATCTGGCACCAAACCTAACCCCATCATTATTCAACACGAAGGTTCATCATTCAATGCAGGAATTGTATTGAATGAGACCAACTATGATTTGTGGTCTCAAATGTTAGAGATGCAAATTGCTGAGAAGGAGAAACTCTCCTTCATTCGTGGCACATCGCCGCCACCTAAGAAGGAAGATGAAGGCTATGAAAAGTGGTATTCAGACAATCAGAAGGTCAAAAGATGGTTGCTGATGTCTATGTCCCCGGAGATTATGAAGCGATACATTCGCTTACCTACCGCACGAGATATTTGGAAAGCTCTGTCTAAAGCCTTTTATGATGGAACGGATGAATTACAAGTTTTTACCTTGAACCAGAAGGCTTTCTCTACCAAACAAAATGGCAGATCGCTCTCTATATATTATGGAGAACTGACTGAAATCTTCAGTGAGTTGGATCATCGTGATAAGGTGGTCATGGTGGATGAGACAGATATTGCATCCTATCAGAAAGTGCTTCAGCGACAAAGGGTGCATATCTTTCTCGCTGGATTAGAGGGTGATTTCGAGCAAGTGCGCGGCGAAATCTTGAGGAAGGATCCTATCCCTGAATTAGAAGAGTGTTATGCCCT